>CM077033.1:87511796-88111796 GCA_039090855.1 Macrothele yani | reverse complement strand
TTACCAAATTTGGTATACTACCTCATGGTATTCAGAAGGTAGATCGTTTTTAGAACGGGTCGGGGCCACGGGCCCCAATACAAAATTTTTGTTAGATCTACAGTTTTCAAATTAGAACCGCCAAATTTGGTATACAATCTCATGATACTATAACTTAGACGGTAGATAGTTTTTGGAATGGGTCGTGGTCAAGGCACCCGCTATACAAATTTTTCGTAAAATCTACAGTTTTCAATTAAAACCACCAAATTTTGTATACTATCTCATGATGCTCTAACTTAGACGGTAGATGCATTTTGGAAAAAGTAGGGGCCCAGGGTCCAGGGTGCCCCCAAAAAAATTTTTCCTTAGATCTACAGTTTTCAATTTAGAACTACCAAATTTGGTATACAATCTCATGGTACTCTAACTTAGACGGCAGATACTTTTTGGAACGGGTCGGGGTCAAGGCACCCTCCATACAAAATTTTCGTTAAATCTACAGTTTTCAAGTAAAACCACCAAATTAGGTACACTATATCATGATGCTCTAATTTAGACGGTAGTTGGATTTTGGAACAAGTAGGGGCCCGGGGTCAAGGGACCAACGATACAAAAATAAACTCATGGGAACACAAGACTGAGAAGGTCATAGAAAATAATGAAGTCAAGATCTTGTGGGATTTCAGAATTCAAACCGATCGACACATAGAACATGATACATCAGACATAACAGTCATCATAGAAAATCGGAAAGTCTGGGTAATTGATATAGCGATCCCTGGATATGCCAGTGTCAATGAAAAAGAATTGGAAAAAATGACTAAATACAGAGACCTGGCCATAGCATTTACACGGTTATGGACTAAACACACAACGGTAGTCCCCATTGTCATCGGGGCACTTGGAACAATGTCAAAAAATGTTATGAATCATTTTGAAAAATTGCAGCTTTTTGATATGCCACCTACAGAACTGCAGAAGACAGCTTTACTTGGGACATCATATATTTTACGCCGATTCTTGACTGATACCTAGGTCTCCGTTGGAAATTCGTATGAGTTCAACAATACCAGTCAATGATAATTTGCTGTTTATTTTGCTTATCAGAGGCTGTCATTCGTATATTTCGAATAAAGAAAATAATAATAATAATAATAATAATAATAATAATAATAATAATAATAATAATAATAATAATAATAATAATAATAATAATAATAATAATAATAATAATTCAGCTGCAAACATTAAAATTCCATAGGCATCGGAAACAGAAAATTTGCCTTGTAGGCGACACATTTATCTAATTGAACCTGATGCTTTAATACTTTAGGGACAATAAATATCTTGTTTGCATTATATATTATTGTAATCTGACTTGCCAGATTTTTCGCGGTTTTTTTTTAAATAAATATTAAAAGGATAATTTTCTATGTTTGGTGAGAAAAGAAGTTCCTGCCCGAAAGAAAGCGACCTTCGCTTCTTTTTAGTGCCTCATGATAGCTGCTCTCTCAAGTATAGATGGCAATTTACCTACCAGATACGACATGAAATATTATGTTTAATCCTTCGCAATATAACAGTCTGAGTCAGAAGTTCGTCCCATTGAGAGCTAAAAAGTTTGATTTTTCAAGAAAACCGTGCACATTTATTTAATTTTGAAAACCATATGCCTTTGTTTTCTACAGATCTATGTCAACACTCCACAAGGTCGAACAACTAAGGGGGCACCATGTGGTGGATTTCGAAATCAGAAATTCTCTGATGTCACTTTCCACATGCATCGGTGGGGGCAAAGTGTCATCCATGAAATAAATGGGCCATGGAATCAAATAGGTGGTAGTCGGATGTCACAAGCTTCGGGCTGTATGGTGAATGGTGAATCAAACCTTCCCAAATCCTGTGGTTCATTTGGTATGTGTGACATGGCCATTATCACTTTTCAAATTTCTGCTTCCTATTGATCAGCGCTGGATTGCAAATGTTTAACGTATAAAGGACCCGCTCAGGCTGTAAGGTACTGAGGTGGCTGTCCGTTGCTTGTTCATCTAGCAGTAGAATTTTCAATGCACTGGACCCACAGATCTCCACCTAAAACATAATATGACTTTCCCTTGATCCACACGTCTCGTACTATTGGCAGTTTATTTTTCCGTGGCCTCATCCACTGGCACCCAGTGATATGATAGCATAACACAATCTATTTTTCACACAATGGGATTATAAATTGCCAAAATCAATAGTCCTGTGTATTTGCCAGCAATTTGAGACCAAGAGCTGTACTTTCTTTCGCCTGATCTGCTGTCAAGGCTTCGTCAGCCATCCGATGAGACATGGAAGAGAGGCTGAGTTGGTACAGGTGACGAGCGATAGTAGATAGAGAAACTCCAGCTTAGTTGCCAATTGCCTTCTACTAATACAAGGGTTCGCTGTCAGAGCTTCGTTCGGTGTGTGGGCGTTGGAAGTCGTTGGAGGTTTCGACTTGATTTGGACTTCGGGGTAAATGTCTTAAGCATTTAAATGACAGAACCATTTTAGTGCATTGCTGCTGTCCTTTCTTACCTCTCCTTCAACGGTTGATATTTCTCCCGTGGCTGACAATACGCTTTATCCATTTTTCCGAAAAAAGTTTAGTATCAATAAATGAGTTCACCGAAACTTTAATGGATCGATGGTTTAGGATCACTGGAACATTAACTTTATCGCCTTGCGTACCTTACTCACCTGATAACACACTGTGGGTTTCTTTTCAAAACCAAATCGACGGTTTCAGAACCAATCGACGGTTTCAGAACCCATCGACGGTTTCAGAACCAATAGAGGGTTTCAGAACCAATCGAGGGTTTAAGAAACAGTAGAGGGTTTCAGAACCAGTAGAGGGTTTCAGAACCAATCGACGGATTCACGTGTTTCTTGCCGAAATGGATACCCAATGGAACATTTAGTTGAAAACGGGCAGATGTTTTGACTCTCGTTGATACACCCCTGACCAGCCAGTCTTTTGCGGCTGCAATGCTTTGCTCTCTTTAAAAGGAATGCTAATGCCACGGCACTACAAATGTTTACGTGGCAGGCTTGGCTTTTGAAATATCGAAATTAGCTAAGTTATTGTGAGCCATGTGTGTGTGGCATATGTGCTTCTTTGGTCGATACGTATATAACAGATCCTTACCAGAGAGCTTATTAGTTGTTTCGTATGAACTGAATTTTTCAACGCAGAACTCAGTTTTGTTGTCAAACGCACAAAATTCATTTTGAAATACTGAAATCTAAAAATAACAAGGCTCGCAGAATTTTTTTATCTTCGTGATACAGCAAGCAGGCTTTTTGAGCACTCGACCGCAGAAATAAAATTGTTCCACGAAACTTTAAATTGTTTAATCGTATTTTGTCATCGAATAAAATGAAATGCTGATGTTTAACAATAATTGTACGAATGTATATTGGTAACAGAATTATTCAACGAAGAAATAATTAAATTTTCTTTAATTACAATTAAAAGTTGCAATTACTAAATCTCTGTAAACCGAACTCGAAGCCATAAATCAATACAGTTTTGCGATTCAATATTTTTTACCCGTAAAAGAATACCAAATGTGAAACAAAATACAAATGAAATTATTTTGTTCAGGAATGAAGCAAATATTTATTTTTTTTGCGAAACGGAAAAGGGATAGAGCTTAATTCCCCATAGATATTTAAGGAGTTTTAAACTTCTTTCTGTTCCTTAATGCAATAAATCTCTCCCTCAAAATTTCAAACTGTAGTAAATTATAAATAATTCAAATGTTTCAGTGTATGTTAAGTTTACTAGACATTTCGATATTTTATGTTTACTAAGAAAAATTTTTCAAATACTGTGCAAACATTTATATTGGTATAAAATTTCCTCTTACACACTCGTAGTAACCAGAAATTCATGGCAAAATTAATATTTATAAATGCGAAAAATAATTTAATTTAAATATGGACGCTTCTATCAGAGGTTTCTTGAAAGTGCGTATTGACGCACGTAAAGTAAAAGACAATAACTTCTCTTAGTGTCATTTGCTGTTTCTTATGAGTCGTAAATTTACAATCCGCGGAAATGAAGCGTCTGTTCTTCTAGCATCTGCGGACATATCACACAACAGCAGATCATTTCCTTTGTGCTTTCATTCATGCTTCTCTTCTTTCTCCGGGCGAAGAATTAAATTACGGTTTAGGTTTGGAATCCACCTGCTCTGACACTTTTGGCATTTGAAATGGAGTATAAGTTTTAAAGTCCACACTTACTTTGTTATCATAAAATCCAGTATTCTAAACAAAAGTTCTGCCCTTATTGCACTACCTATTGTTACTTGCTTTTATATATTTGATTGAAATTTTCGTGATTTTGTTTTTATTACTAAAGGAAAGTGAGCAAGTCAAACACATTTTAATGTCTTTATCAGGTATATTGAATATGAAGCATCCGGTCGGTATGTATTAAAAGATTAATGTTCACGTTACAGATCATTAAATGCTGGTATTTCTTAAAATCCGTAGAGAAACTTGTCATATCACAACACTTAACGAAATCCACACGAAAGGATATTATGCAAAAAAAATTACAATTGGTCTGCATTTAAAAACAAAATGTCTTTCACTGAAAAACAAAATATTACCTAATACACTTTCCGTTTTTCAAAATATATTCGCAATTAATTAATGGATCATTGTAACTCTCGAAAATAAGATACTGCGACGTAGAAATTCGTCTTAACCCAATTACGGCAACAGGCTTGAAAGTCAACCTGATTGTGTGACCGAGTGTATATAATTAATTTTCCTCAATTTTATCAACAGTGTTTGATAGGTGGTTTCCAAACATTTCGATCAAGAAAATTCCTAAAGTTTGAGAATTTTCAGGAGAAATTTCCTGCAAATTTTTTTCCTTAAAGAAATTTAAAGTAACTCATCAGCAAAGCAAAGCCGCAACTTTTCTGTTAATTTTTTAATTGGAGGTTTAATGACCACCGTGAGCAACTGAATGTGCTATAAGCAGTCGTCTGTTCCTTATTTAGGGTCACTGGTTCCAGTGAAGGGAGAGAGCCAGTGCCATAAGACAAACACAAAACCTATGCCTTATTCTGGATTTGAACCCGGACCCCTTTCGGACGAATGATCAGAAGCCATCGCTTAGATCAGTGGACCACCGCGGCGGCTCCACAGCTTTTCATTCGCAAATGCAAGAGTGGTTTACTCCGAATGGTCTGCATGAAAAAAAAAAGAAGAACTTCCAGGAAATGTTGATCCTGTGTACGAGAATAACTGATTCATCGGAGATTTTAAAGAATACTGGGTAGAATTGGGCGGGAGAAGAGATGAATACGAACCGGCCATATCTCCGCAGAATTCCACATTAGTACCCCGTATTGTCCATTTCCGAACGTTTCAAGTATCAGACCATGTAGCTCTCATCTAATTATCATGTCCCTAATTTCCTTTGTTTCCTCTGGTTCTGCGTCTGTTTGCGTCATGAGGAGCACCCGTTTCTACTCTTTTTACATTGACGCACACATGCAAAGGAGCCTTTGCTTTCGGTTTGCTGGAAAACACAAGAGGTGTAATAATTTTTGATGGTGCTCAAAATGGACAGTCTGTCGCTATCGTGCAACGTTCTATTCGCTCATATTATTTGTGTTCTTCATGGCACAGCCATAAGTTAAGTGATTTTCGACGAACTAGTCTGCCTGATATACGTAGTACACCGCGCTCACTTGTCTTCTTACGTGTTAAAATGGGCCGTTGTTCCTTATAAACGAATTTATCGGTGTATGTGTGTATGCTGTAAGCATCTTGAAGGAAAAATACAAAAAAAGATTTAAGAACCTTTTTTCCCACTCACACCTGTTTTTTTTTTTACATCTATCAATGTTTAATAAAAGTAGAAAATCATTTTCAAGGTTATTGATTCGAAATGAGATATTTTCGATTACAGCAGTTTCATCCGACCGAAAGAACTAACTCTCAATGTAACTGAGCAGATTTGATCGGATACTTTTTTCTCAGTTTAAAAGGAGGCAACTTTAATTGAAAAAGATTTGATTGGGAAGAATGCAAGCTCAAATATAATTTCGTTCTCAGCACAGAGACCATTTTTGCTATAAAAGCAGGATTTTGGAAATCAAAACGTGCGATAACATTCAGGTTAGCTGAAGCAAGAAATTTACAGCGGAGCTTAGGCGTATATGGTTTAGTTTTTCAATCTCTATACGTTTAACAAAAATAATACGCCTATATATCAGCATGATTAATTACTCTTTAAACATTTTAATTTGCAAACTGCAATGTAGATACATTATTCCAAAAATAAATTTTGGAGCGTAGAATAAAATGAAACGAACATTAAATGAAAGAAAATGGGTTAATAAATTTAGATACCAGGATTTATGACCGAACAATAATAACACTGTATTTCGCAGGAGAAAATGGATCAGAGGCATTCCTTCTAGGTAATTTATTTGTAAACTTGGAAACTGTAAAATTAGCCCTTCGAGCACAGAACAAATATTTCAGCATTATTTGTTCTTTATTCTTAGGCGATAATATTATTCTCAACGAAATAATATTGATCAAAGTATTTTCATTAGTTATAGAAATCACAGTCTCTTAAAGATTGTTGTTTCGAGATTCTTGTCTTTGTTATCTTTTGTTTCCTTTATTCTCCGTAGTATCTAGTTTTCCTTAACAGTTGTCTATAGGGCTGAATATTTAATAGATGTTCAGCATTCCCTGTACACGATTTAGCGTAGTTGGAAAAACAAATTCATGATATACTTCCTTCTTGTGCCAAAAGGATGACAATTCATATCTTTCTACATCCATTCAGTTCCAGGAAACTTGCTCCGATTAGTTTATTCAGCGTTGCACATTGGAGAATGAACTTAAAGGAATATTTCTTGTTTTTTGTTCCTACTTTAAGCCAATGGCCGCTCTTTAGCCACTGGCCGCTCTTTAGCCAGGAGCTTGCGCCAAAAAACCCAGACCAACCCAAAGAATAATTTCCGATACAAGACAAAACACACACCCTGCAATCAAGGCCAAACTGTGAGCGCAGTAGAATTTGTCTGATATATTGGACTTCTAATTACTGATAAAATAGCAATCGTGGACGAACGAGCATTTCATAATGTTTTTAAAGATACGTTTTATAGTATAGAAGAAATGTTTCAAGGACAAGTTATAGACAGCTAAACATTTTCATCCTAGGAAGAAATTTCCATGAACGGAATAATTACTTACACGCTTAAAAGTGAATATGCTTTTGATTTGTCATTAATAATGAAATCCAGGAGATTTGAGCCGTCTGATTATATTGAAATACTGCAGATTCTTTCGTTTATTTAGAATTTTCAATCAATGCAGAAAAAAATCTGTCAAATTTATTTCTGAACTTCGGAGCAGTCATTAAATTGAACTTTATACCTAAATACCTTTTATCCCTTATACATAACATCAGATTTAATAACTTCAAAAATTATGCGAGTAAGGATCATCGACAAATTAATATTCTATGAAATTTCCTCTAAGTATTCATTTTCCTGATTTACTATATAAGGAGTTTGATTTACAGGAGACAAATGTGACCATAGCATAACAGGCATTTTGTTTGAAAGCGATTTTAATGTTATATTGTACATAAAATGGTAATGCATAGCATGCAGTATTTTGTTGGTAATATAATTTATATATATTTTGTGAAACATTTGTTTCAATTAGGAGTAACCTTAATTTTTGTTCCGAAAAGTTTGGCGTTTTGCCAAATAAAATGCACAATTCTGAAATGTCATGTTCCTTGACTATTCCCCAATGAATTTCTTCACATGAGGGGAAAACAATTCTAAATTTTTCAGGATGTGCGCGTTTGTAGCACGAGGAATTTGCAAAACCAATCAGTCATAAAATTACCAAAATTTGTAAGGAAGGGTAAAATCTAACCTGGAAGTATATACTGTAAAAAAATGATAAGCCATTGACATTCAAGAAAATATCTACTTCCACAGACGCCGATCTCGCCTCAGGTAATGAACACTTTCTTTGATGGAAAAGCGAAGTTCCAACTTTCAGATGACAAGACAGGAATTTTGAATAGCAAAGCAAAAGTAGGATTTTATTTCATTTTCGTTTAGCTTCCTTCAGGCACTCATTCGACATAAACATGTTTGGACAGTTTCGCCCATTTGGATTAGGCTTAGTTTCTTATAATTTACAATTTCGCTAAAATTGATATGTGTAAGCTTCGTAGCGCTTAACCTTGGCACAAATAAAAATCTCCTAACATATTTCATTACATATCATATAAAAAGTTCTCAAAATAGAAAGTTCTTCATAAGCTGATAGCTTTATAAATACGTTGAGCTCAGTAATATTATTCTATTTTTATATGATATGCATATTTCGAGTAGACATTTTGGTTAAAGTTCATGTATTGAAGTTTTGCATGGTTATAATCAAGCAAAATAAGTGACATTCACCCTGGTTTTAGTCCTTCACTACACAGGATGACAAAAAATGTAAATTCGAGGTCCATGGGACCTAAAGACTATTTGCGAATGCGTTATCTAATTAGTAAATGCAGAATCCTGTTGTCTCGCCAAAGGCTTCTGAGATAACTTTTGGTTGAGTTTCCGCTTAGAAATACAGAAGTGTTTCATTTCCAAACATTTTTGCGCTGATGGAACATGAGACTCTATGAAACAAGAAAACTATAACTAGAAATATATTTGATAAGTAAAACGCATGTTTGCTGTAATGCTATAGAATTCCTGCTGCAGAAGTCCATACCTGTTTGCTGTGAGGCTATAGAATATCATGATATATAATTCTAATCTTGAAGAATTTGTTTCTATGTTTACAATATGTTTTTCTAAATTTAGTGACAGTCCCTAGGTATTATAACTGGCAAAATAAAATAAATATAATGTGCAGAACACTATTTATGCAGCACTCCCGCAGAGATAATGAGATCACACAAAACTTCTTTTTTGACTTTTGAAACTGAAGCATTTTTACAAGACGGCATTGTAGCACTTGTGTCAAGATATTTGCTGTTTTAATATACACTAAAGAGCAATTGAATTACAGACATCTGTCGTTATGCAAATGTGGCGCTGTGGGCGGCCCTGTTAACGTAAGCGACATGACGTATGCAGCGATCCGACAATATAAGAAGCGCTGCGACGGGAATCAGTAAGAGTCAAACGCAGTATTGTTAAGACGAAGGATCTAAGCGCATTTGATCGTGGGCAAATTGCCGGGGCCCGACGAAAGGGTCACTCTATCTCGGAAGTCGTGCAGGCACTGGGATTTTCACGATCGACTGTGTCACGGGTGCACCGTGAGTACATAGAATCCGGTAAAACCTTCCCTGCAAGGGCTAACTGCCGTGGACAACAGCGTGACGAGCGGGGTCAACGTCGGCTAGCGCGCATTGAAACAACGGATTGATGGACCACAGTGAAAGAAATCACTCGGCAAATTAACGCGGGTGCACAAAAACGTATAATTAGCCACACCATCCAGAACCATCTCCTCGGTATGGGGTACAGAAGCCATCGTCCCACGAGGGTACCGCTGCTGACCACACATAACAGAGTGCAAAGATTAGAATGGGCGCGGGAACATCGCCACTGGACCCTAGACATATGGAAAAATGTTGCATGGACTGATGAGTCGAGAATCACGTTGATACATGCGGATGGAAGGATACGAGTACGGCGCAAAGCACATGAAGCGATGGATCCTCCTGGCCAGCATGGTACTGTTCAAGCTGGTGAGGGTAGCATTCTCGTCTGGGGACTGTTTACATGGACTGAAATGGGATCCCTGGTACGTGTGACATCGTCCCTCATAGGTCAACATTACCGGCATATACTGGACGACCATTTGCTCCCGTTTGTGCGTCTTCAAAATCCCACTGGGGACCTCATCCTTCAACAGGACAATGCATCGTGCCATTGCTCCCGAATTGTATCCGAATGGTTGGATGAACACTCCACCGAAGTGACTTCGCTTCCTTGGCCAGCTAGGTCACCTGACCTTAATCCCATTGAGCACATCTAGGATGTAATCGAGAGAGATGTTCGAGGCTCTGACCCCCTTCCATTAATTCTTCGTGAACTGTGGGAGCTTGTTCAGGGGTCATGGATCCGTATTGATTCCAAACGCTTCCGGCGTATTGTCGAGTCCATGCCAAGACGAACAGCCGCCGTCATCAGGGCGAAAGGTGGTGATACAAGTTACTAGACAGGTATCTCTAATTCAATTGCTCTTCAGTGTATAGAATGCATTAAAGTTCATGTTTCAAGAATAAATTCCAAATAAAAAAAATAAAAAAATTCGACAGATAGAGGAACCCATTACAAGTCGACAAACACGTATCTGAAATTCGAAAAAGAAAGCTAAAAAAGATATACGTAGTCAGATGCCGGTTCTCCAATGTGTTCAATTATTCGTATCAGACAACGCTGACCTCGTTGTTCTCCATAAAACCAGATCCAGTCGTCAGGCATATGTATACACTGCTGGCCACCCGAAATGCAACTCCAAGAAGGACTCGAGATAGCAAAGCCAGATTTACTGGACACATAACAACAGATACGAAGATGAAATGATTGAGCTTACAAGCCCGCGCGACTTGCGGAACACTCAGGCATCTATAGTTCGTGTGGCCCCCATGGCTGGCAATAACTGTCGCTGCACGCCGCGGCATCGAGCGAAAGAAGCTTTGGATGTGGACTTGGGGTATGTCGGAATACGATGCTTCCACACGCTGCCACAGTTCATCAGGCGTAGGGATTTTGCGAATTCAAATGCTACACTGCACAGGATTAGTGCCTGAATTGTCAGAAATCGAATTTATTGGTTTCAATCAAGCACTGAAGCGGGATTAATCAATCGCCCTACTTCACGACAATTGTGTTACTCATTTTCTTTCATCCTTACTTATGGTGATAGAAAATGTTAATAGTGGTTATTACCCAGTTTCCCAAAGATACCATCACATTTGGAAAAAGTAATTTTCTATTCAAAGAAGATATTGGAAACTTTTCAGGTTTTGATTGATTACAATTTTGTTAAAATCTAACATGCCTAAAATCACTTTCTTTACAACACAAAAAAATATCTACAATTCCAAATTTCGTGCTGTTTTAATACAAAAAAGGCATATCCGTTACAGGCCATTCTTTCCTTTTGTTTTTGTGAAAGAAGTGGTTCCACTTTATTTGGGAAGAAAGGGAGTGTGAAGCCATAGATAACTATTTTTCATCCTACTAGTGTAAGTGTTCTTTATGGTTTTTCTTGATGCAGTTTTAAAAGGATTTCTTTACAGGAAACTAACTTATCTTTTAAAAAAGAAGAGATAAATAATCCATTACGTTGATTATGGAAGGGAAAACGGAGCTGTATTGCTAAAAATATGACCTTGCTTCATTGACGCCATCAGGTGGTTTTAAAGATCGTGGAAATATTGACAATAATTTCAGTTTCCGAAGTGTGCTTCCTTGTAAATCGTTGGTCTATGAAAACGCTTCAGTGAGAAGAATATGTCAAGAAATAAGGACTTTCAGTTCAGTGTTGAAAGTCTAAATGAATTCAAGGAACGGAAAGGAAACTGTCGGGAAAACGTTTCGTGATAAGGCAGATGCTGATCCAGCGGAAATCCTGAATTAAATGTGAGGAAGAATGAATTGAAATCTGAGGAAGCAAATATTTCAATAGGCTATCCGCCAAGAGTTCTTTAGATTTGAAAGTATGACCTCAAATTTTCCGCGATGAAAAACGAAACAAAAACCAAATAGATTCGGAAAAACAACAGTGGGAAAGAGCAGAGGCCACCCCTGGAAATCATTCTGTCCAGATTATATGTTTAATTCAGACGAGGCCGGGATATTTTTTTAACTTTTGTCACAGAAAACATTACAACTTACAAGAGGCAAATTCACGGACACGTAAACTCAAAGCTAAACCTAAGTACACCCTTCTGCCAAATAATTCAGAAATTCGTAACAGGGAAACGATCGATGGCTAATCGTTTAATCCTTGCTTCATGAGAAACGTTCATTCACTGTCAAGCGAGCATAAATCATCGAGAAGAGCCCAAAGGGAAAACGAAAATTTTAATGAATTGTTTATCAATTTTAATTCAGAAGCAAAAAGTAGAAAATAGTTTTCTTTTCATTTCAAATGTAATCCTAAAAGCTTACGCACCACTCATGCACTCAATCAGAGTGGTGTAGGTTCTGCTAAACGTCACAGCTGCTCTCTATTCCTTTGGAAAATGCCAAGGTGTTAAAATTAACGTGTAAGAAACAAAAAAAATTAAGGAGCCAAGTGTATTATTTTCCATCATGGAGTGACGCCAAACAAATAACAATTTCCAGTCGCCATGAACACGCTGTCTTAACCGGATTCTACAAATAAGATTCAGTACAAATTGCTGTTAAAAGTGTGCAGAGCTGTAAGCGTTATGGAATCCGTCAATCAATGGACATACGTCCGTAATGACGAGCAACTGCAAGAATAATTTGTTTGCAGACGGCGATGCATCTTCTTCTGACAAAACAACCGAAGCGGACATATCGTTCCGTAATGCAGATTAGATCATATTTGGAGGATTTTAAGAAAAGTGTGTCTAACCTCAGGTCTTAAACAACCCTTAGAAATAGGAAACTGGAAATTAGGGCTAGAGTGGCCGATAGAAAAGTAACATATAAGCGAGGCAGAAAGAGGGAGAAAGACACCCTTTTTTATTACCGGTAGAAGAGTTACCTAGGATCTACGGCTTTATATGGCCATCCGACACATTGTGGATATTTAGTGGTTCGATCGTTAGTACCTGCGTGAGAACGAAGTTAAGGTTCCTCTGTGTCAGTCACGAAAGTTAACAACTACGCCATCCGTTGCCGGACCTGGATTTCAACAAAACCGTGCCAATACAAATAAACAAGGAAATAAAAAACACAGTTTGCGTTTCAGACAACCGAATGCCCTTTCACACTTAGTGCTCCCTCAGTAAAAGAAATGGTCTTCTCAGGCCTAAGGCACTGGCAATGATAATTATCATTGTAAAATCAATAACGGTTCCAACACCAAACGCTGTAACATACTTTTATAACGTATTATATTTTATTCAAACTTTTTTATAGGAGAGCCAAGCACAAGTTTTCTGAAGAGTTTGCTTTCAGATGTAATAATGAAAACTCTTCTACAATAATTTTAAATAATTAATTTTTCTGATATTTTACCACAAGTGAATTCAACTACATGCATTTTACACTCTCAGTATTGTATTTTCATGTGTAAAAGGCAAGACATATAATTAAAAATGTAATAGAATCCATGAATTTTACTTATTAATTATATCTTCCTGCTATACTAATTTCAAATGAATTTAAAAGGGTGAAAAATAGTTCGAGTTGCGCGTTTGTTTAAGTAAATTTTATCCTCTGAAACCAATGGATTCAATATTTGTTTTGTGTCAAGTCAACGAATTAAAATAATGAAAGATATTTAACGAAATATACTGGTGTGCAAAGATCACATGACAAAAACAAAATCATGAACAACGGAAAATCTGTAACATCAAGATGGTCGGATCCGCGTGTGGCGGCACCACGGCGAGATTATGGCGCCTGCATTATGCATCGCCATACCTGTCCGTAGCTCAGCGTTATATTTTGGGATGCAATTGGATATGACACCCGAACCCCCCTGGTAAATTACGCCGGTATACTCAACAGCCACCGCTACATCTCCGACGTTATGGAGTTTGTAGTCCTCCTTTACTTGCAAGACCTGCCAGCGGCCACGTTTCAATAGGACAATGTGCGCCCGCACGTGGCACGCATCGTGCAACATTTCTTCATGGCCCACCAGGTGTCACTGCTGCCGTGGCCCGCCTGTTCTCCCGATATGTTGCCCATCGAACACGTCTGGTCGCCGATCGGCAAACGAGTAGCCCGGCAAGCACCACCCGCGGCTACGCCTGATGAAATATGTGGCAACGTGTGGAAGCAGCCTGGACCGACATACCACAAGCCCACATCCAAATCCTCTTTCGTTCGATGCCGCGGCGTGTAGCGGCCGTTATAGCAAGCCATGGAGGCCACACGAACTATTGATGTCTCCGTGTTCCGCAAGTCGCACGGGCCTGTAAGCTCAATCGTTTCATCTTTATATCTGTTGTTATGTGTCCAGTAAATCTGGCTTTGTTATCTCGTGTCCTTCTAAGTGTTACATTTTGGGTGTCCAGCAGTGTATTTACAACCAATTGTAGAGCGATCGTATTACAACCCATTGCAGATATATCGTATTACTACCCGGAGCCATAATGCCGAATAGCTGCAATTCTGTAGGGCATCCAGTGTTTAAAAATTAA
The DNA here is from genome assembly GCA_039090855.1 of Macrothele yani. NCBI lineage: Eukaryota > Metazoa > Arthropoda > Arachnida > Araneae > Macrothelidae > Macrothele > Macrothele yani. Next base: position 88,097,410 of record CM077033.1, on the reverse strand, counting down.
ATTTGTTATTCAAAGTTTAATATTTCTTAAAGATAAATAAGGATCTTTGGAATAATTGTTTTTTTTTGTTGTTTTTTTCCGCGAGTTCGAATTTTTATACAAAGCTGTAACTGGATGCTACAGTACCCCCTTGGTTTCTGCATCCGCAGTAGCTTCGGGGGTGGTAGTTATGTAACTGTTAAGATCCTTAACGATTTTTTGTGTTCGACAATTTTCTTAATGCTTTCAGGGAATTAAATATGTGTATGTTTGCAAACATGATGTTCGCTGCAAGACGTAAATAACAATGGTCAGGCCATATTGAGGAAAGTTTCTCGTCTCAGCTCTAAAACAATAGATCGCTGAAAGTAATAAGCCAAAAGGATAGCTGATGCTAATGGCAGCCGCTTATTTGGAACAGTTTCTAATGTACACAGTTATGTTGTGCACTGCTTTTAACATTAAAACGCAATTGATAATAAGAAAAACTTATGAATACTGTATAAACCTCGGGTAAGTACTAGCCTTCTTCATTTTTCTTAATCTCCAGTAAGTGGTATCAGGCCAGATCTCCTAAAGGAGATATTCTGAGTAGCAATGGCATTTACAATTTGTGCGTATCTCTAAACATGAGAGATGAATCCAAGTTTTAGCTGTTAACTAACATGGACTTACATGTAACGCATTCGTTAACACGTTGTTCAAAAATTATTTAAAAACTTTAAATTCCTTGCGTGCTGTAAATTTGGTAAATTATCGAAAAAAAAAACGTCTGGCTTTGTGAACCTTCATCAAAAAAAAAAAAAGCATTAAATTGTTATTTTTGAATTGATACTTATAAGCTTTGCTAGATCATATAATTAAAGCTAATTGTTAATGAAATAAATTTTGCTAACTCCAACGCAAAGTTTCGGTTCCATAATGACGCCAACTGTTTCTTTCACGTATTTAAACTAAGGGTCAACGATGAATAATATCTGTGGCTGAAGAATAGCCGGAGGTGTTATAGATAAAACACAGCAAATATTGGAAATGAAAGTTCCGTAACATTAAAATATAAACTGTTACGTAGTTAAAACAGAGGACATAACGGAATGACACTCGTGGCTAAGGAATGATCGTCGATGCTGAAACACAACATATACCTGAAAGTACAATTTCGTTGCGTTACACTGTACGCTTCTGCAGATTTAAAACAGTGATGTGAGCTGAGATTGAATTATTACAAGAATGAATCACACTGCTTTAGGATTTGACAAATTCTTAATTGATCTAAAAAAAATGTTGGTCATTCTGAGATTGGATTTTAAACAAGGCCCGTGACAGCAGCCATGAGTGGCCGAGAAGTACAACAGAGTATGTAATGCTTTTCCACTCTTTTATAAACGTTATTTCGAGTTACCGAAGTAATCATTACATAGTAAGTTAATAAAGTAACTAAGTAAGAATTAAATCATACCCCTATGCAAATGAGTATTATGTACCTAAATTCGTGAATATTATTTACCTTCTGGATTATTTTGTACCTACGTTCTTGAAATTTGTGCCCCTACCAATTAAGTGCGTAAGATGATTAACAGGAAATTACTTCATAAAATTTACTAATTGCTGCAATATATTATACCGCGTTTTCAGAAAGCATCTGCCATATAACTGAGTAATAACTTGCAGTATAATACCTTTAAACATTATTTGATTAAAATTTTAAAGGTCTACAGTGTTTCTTTGACAATCAATCTCAACTTTTTAAACGGGTTTAATTCCCTTATTGTCAAACAAATGTAGATGAAAGTGCTGCTCAAATCATATCTTCTTTCGTTGATAATGCGTTTGCGTTGAATGCTCTGATGAATAGTAACACCATAGATTAGGGATTTATTAAATTATTCGAAAGCTAATTTCAGACGATATTCCTTTATAAACTCGGAAAACGGCAGATTTACATGAGTTTTAATATTAGGTTTTTCTCATTTCAAAATTAAAGTTCCTCTAAGTCAATTCCATAGGTCAGATATGTTCGCAAAGAAATCCGGAATGGTTCTGTTTGAAAACGTTATTATTTTTCTATTCTGGTGAACTGGTGAAAAACTTGAGTATTGCACAGCAAGTAGAGGAGTCATTTGTTTGCTCTAGGCATGTCTTAGATATGGGGAATTTGAATGACCATCTTTTTTTATCATAGGTGAACCAAGATGTGATACAAATGAATAATGTGAGACAAAGTGTTGTTAGTGTGATGGAGACAGATATTTTGGCATGATTTGCACATGCAACAAAAAATATGATAACATGATTAGGTGTGTACTATGAATATTATTCAACACAAGTGGCAGAAAATAAAGGTGATGGAATTTCGAGGAGACTGTGCTCCCTCAGATTCCGGAACGAATAGAAGAATACTAAACGGTAACATGGTTGTGAAACAAGAAAAATTGTGAGACGTCCAATGGATGTACCTGAAGCTTGAATTATCTGCACAGATCTCTATGAATAGGGACGTTTGATACATAAACGGTAGAAAAAATCTGTCATGAAAGAAATATCCAATGTCATGAAACGGGTTAGTAATATGCACGTAAATATATAACCTGTATATTTTAATCGGAACACATCGTTTGGAAGCAAAATTATTACCGATACTATTTCAGCACTGAAAGATAACCTGGAGATGTGTTTCACTTAGAAATAAAAGGAAAGTTGTAAGTAATGATGTGTTTACCTGAATAATGATATAGACCGAACTGAATATTTTTCCGGAAATCACTATGTGTCGCGATATGTGATAAATTATATGTTAGGTTTATTAAATAATTACATCTCTATTTCTTAATGACAGTCATAATTTTTAAGCTATTTTTCAATTGTGTTCATTCTGACACAGGTAAAAATTAATTGCTGTTGAACGTTACTTATATTTAATCTGATTACTGAAATGAAATCGCTGTGTACCAGCGGAATCAGGTCCGCATATCCTAGTGAACTGAAAAAAATTATAATAATGATGCTCCGACCTCAAATAATATGTATAATATACCTCATAATATGTATGTCTCATCATCGTCACCTGGTCAAATCGCAATGTGTACTTTACAAACTAAAGTTTTGTTAATTGAATCGCTGCAGATATTGCCGTTTGATACAGGGCCAATACAGAAGAAACGGAATTAAGGTGTTCATATGTTCTAATGAAGAAGAAACGAATTAAGTTGTACATTAGAACACATTAGCTATCTAAGTTTTCCATCTATGCGGAAGTCTAATCAAACTGAAATCACATTTTTCAGAAGACAATTGGAAATGAAGAACAAAGAGTTGAATTAGTGAAGTCCCAAGTGTTCTGCAGAAAATATTTGAAATTCAGGACATGTAAACTTTTGGTAATATCCTGTTTGCTGCATTAAAATAAGCGTTTCACTGAATTTCAAAACAGCGATGTAATTGTGTCAATTTAACTACCAATCTGAATTCTTATAGCCGTCCCTTAACTTGACAAATATCCGGTCATACATTTTATTATAACAAGAAAACGATTTTTATGCGCATCTTGTTGAAAGTTGGTATATTTTCCTTGAAGTTGCAAAGGAATATACTGAATATGTTTCTGCGACACAACACAGCAATCTTTTTTACACAGCTACAACGAAGGCTTTACCGGTTTCAGTATTGGGCGTTGAAATGTAGTTTAAATAAATACAGTTTTGTTTTCTGCATGGGGTGAAAAGATGCACTTGGATTTAAAAACTCATAGCGAAGTTTTGAAAGAATTTACCAGTTAAAAACACCTTGAAGGTCACAAATATCTCACTTCCATAGCATATTATGCTTGGGAATTTGTAATTTCCCTTACGTTTTTGATCGTGATATTTCAAAATATTATTTTTTTAAATGACTCCATAAAAATATTGAAGGTAAAAACAATAACACGTAGCCAATTTGGACGCCTGATTATATCTTCGAGATATGAATGTCTTTTTATTTAAATACAAATCACTCGTAAAACTTTCTGACGAAGGGTTACTGATCTTCCAGAATAGAGAAAAAAGAAGAAACAAATGTTTTTCAAATGCTAATAGCCTGTAAAATAGTGTTTCTCTTTCTGGAATAAGAGAATGGAACGACGAGCAAGGAAAGATTTGGCTCTTTAATTGTAAACGATATGACGCAACAATTTCCACTTCATGGAATTGCGACGGAATGTCATTCAACGGACACCACTACTTTGTCAGCTTTTTCTGGTGTCGTTCTTCACATCACAAAAGAGCTTTTCTTTTCTTGCAGTGTATAAACAACACATACTTGGTTATTGCTTGCCGTTTTCGGAAAAAAGAGGAAACAAAAGTTTTTCAAATGCTAATAGTCTGTTTTCTTTCTATAAGAGCGAAATGGAATGAAGAGCTAGGAAAGAATTGGCTCTTTAATGTAAACGATATGACGCAACATTTCCACTTTATTGAATAGTGACGTTATATCATTCACCCGACACCACTGCTTTGTCAACTTTACCTGGTGTCTTTCTTGGCATTAGAAAAGAGCTTTTCTTTCCTTTCAGCTTTATAAACAACACATGCTATGTTATTGTTTTCCGTTCAGGAATATTGTCGCTTCATGCCTAGTACATCACATTGAATTCTAGCAGACTTAGGACTTACGTGCGCGCAAAATGACGGTGTAAGAAAACTTTAATATCAATCCAAACTGAATTTATCAATGGCCTAACGATACCTGACTACCCGTTACGTACACCAGGCTGGCTCGCAGAGTCGAGCATCCATCCTGTCTTTTTCGCTCCAGCTCTATGCTATGAACTCACTGTAAGATCACTTACCTTGCATCTGTTTGACGAGAGTCGTAAATTAAAAAGGTGTAGACGAGTATCCTGCTCAAACGTTCTTCTTCTCATGAAGAATAATCCAATAATCCACTCATGGACCACACACACACACACACACACACACGCGCACACCATTTTTTGAAGAAAACTATTTAATCAAAAACACAACCACAAATAGATAATTCTAAGCCAAATTTTCAACGGCACACACGTTTAATCTCGCTACAACGGTGCCGCTGCTCTCTCTCTCTCTCTCTCTCTCTCTCTGCCGAGCTACTACCCTCTACCGTGCGTCTCGAGAAACAGTTCAGTCTGAACATGGCTAACTGGTATAATCAACTATTGATGAGCAGTAACAGTTACAGTTGATAATCCCAGTTAGCCCTGGTCTGAAACTCTACAGACAGAAAGGCATCAAACCGTGTCAAAATTATGGTGTACAAATTCCCACAATACGTTCCAGTGCTCAACCTGGTTCTTTAATAGGGAGTTTTTAAGAACTTGTAAAATCGTGAATCACCCTGATTTCTGAAGAGCGCAACAAATGTCCTTTTTTTAGCATTGGCAATAGCATTCTTTCTTACAGATCACAATTTTTCTTTTTACGAGGGCCATACAAAAAGTAAGTAAGGTTTGAAGATAAAATTAAAAAAGTATTGATAATTGATTTTTAATGTGCGATGAATCTAATGTGCCTCGATCTAGTTTTCAACATATTGCCTATGAATATTAAGGCATTTGTCATAGCATGGCAAAATTTGTGGGTACTTTTCTTCTAGAAGTCAGCCGCCTGGGTTTCAAGACACCGCTCAGCCACGTCGAATTCAGGTCATCGTCGTCATGGAGCCGCTGGCGGGGAAGAAATCGTTTCAAGTGGGCAAACAAACGATTGTTTCTTGACACTAACTGCGCTAAAGGGAATGTGATCCATCTGCTCCCATTCAAATTTGGTGGCCAGGTTTTGCGTTACAGATGTGATATGAGAGACACAAGTATCACCTCCTATCATCATATGTCTTAAAAAATCATCACATTCCTCTGCGTACCGTGCTCAAATTTTCAAAGCACACTCCATGCGTTTCGCTTTCTGCTCTTCCTTCAGGAACTCTACTACCCAACGTGAACATAATTTGCCGTATTGAAGCTTTTCTGTAATGATTTCATGCAGTATTTTTTTCCAGTATTCAGGAAAATGTTCTGAAAGACCAGATATTGAAAAGCGTCGGTTCTCCCTAATGTGTTTACTTGTTCTAACATTTCTGGCATTCAAAGACCCATTCAAACCTCGCAGTGGGCTGGTCATTCTATTACCTTAAACGTTACTGATGCCCAGGACAAATCTTCAACCAGAGCACAATCTCAGAAAATGGTGCCAAACAGTGGCTAATTGATGAAGCAATACAACTGCGAATGCGCGATTTTAAACCACCTTTTTTGGGAGTGATTTAAAACGGTGCTTACTTTCTTGCTGGCTCCAGCATTTGTTGTGTTTATAGTTACAAGGACAACAATTAGCAAATAAATTAGTATTCATATCTTGCTTATTTACGTAAGCATGCTATTTCAAAGATATATGTAGATTCAAACGTAATTATTACTAGAAAGTTGTATTATAGAATAGTGATACATAAAGCACTAGTTAAAGTGAGACAGCCAAAATTTTTTTAGTAGCTGCAAAATAAATCACAATATCATTTAATCAAAACAGCGCAGCAAGCAAGACTGTAGCTATGTTGCATAGAATTGTTGTTCATTAAAAAAAGCACAGCGCGCTGTGGTTTCAGGTCTCTAAACCTAAGTCAGGAAGCATTGATTGATTGAAGTGAGAAACAATATATGTCGAAAAGGAATGAACTATTCTAAATTTAGGGGATGTGCTGTGAATTAAATATTACTTGGGAAAAATTTGCTGAGGTGATGGTCAAGAAACAAAGCCTAAAAAAGGAAATACTTATGAATTGTCATTTTGAAAATATAATTTCCGAAAAATGATTATATTTTTAATAATACCAAGCACTGAAAAACAAAGGCTTCCGCCAAAAGATTGGGGTTACAGACTGGCGATATTATTCAGTCTGAAATTGCTGTTTAAACTTTGTAATCATTCCGACTACAACGTAAAAGATTTAACTACTCATATAGGAGCAACAAAGGGAATGGTATGTTAATATTTCTAGGTAAAAGGTAAAGGACGAAGATTCATTATATTCTGACGCAGAAGTATTGTCTGTTTTGGTATTAACAACTGGATTCCTGAAACATGCAATTTTATCACATTTACCCTAAGTTTCTCAAATAAGTTTAATCCATTAATGAAAACAGCTGTTATTGCCTGACGAAATAAATGATGTCTTCCTGTCCGCAGGACATTCAAATTGACAGGATGTGGTCCCATATGTTGCTTTAGAAAACTAAATCTAAATACAAATGCCATAGGCAATTATTTTCAAATTCTTGGAATTTCAATTTTTAAAAGCCAGTACATATATGTTCCCGATCTATTACTTCTCGTTTCTTGAATCACTAGTTAATTTTAAAAGCAACCAAATAAGTGATCGATATGTGAATGAAGAATTTTGTGTTTATTACTTTTGCCGGACTTTGTAGTTTTCAGGAATCATCACTGCAGAAATTAAGCAAAACTAAACGTTTGAAAATGAAACAAATTAAAATGCTTAAAGCTTAAGTAGTATACAAACTTTTTAAAATTTTGTATAGTGTATTCTTTTTCAATAAAACAATATCAACATATGATAATCAGGTTAAGATCTGGTCAACATAAGTATACGAATCATCATCATCATCATCATCATCATCATAATCATTGTCAACCATTATCAATCCACTGCTGGACGAAGGTCACCCCAAGTTTCTTCCACAACGGTTTGTCTTGTGCCCGTCTCCTCCATGTTACTCCCGCATACTTTCGAATTTCATCCACCCATCTCCCATGTGGTCTTCTTCTGGGTCTTTTCCTGTCCCTTGGAATCCAATCTAAAATTTCGGCTGTCCATCGATGCTCTGTCCTTCAGGCAGTATGTCCAGCCCATTGTCATTTCAGGGATTTAACTGTGATATACGAATAACGTATGATATCTGAAACATAATTTCTGAAACTGCATTTCTTGAGCCTTACGTGGGAAATATTTTCCTACTATCATTTACTTTTTTTCGCATATGTATTTGATGTCTAATAATTTTAATTTATATCACAAGAAATTTTAGAGAACAACAAGTTCGACAAATAAAATATATATATATACGCCGTAAATGGTGGATGTCCTAAAGTTGTAAAAGAAAAAATTACAGCCGTACTTACTGCCTCAGTGGTAGCGTTTTATGTCCTAAAGTGGTACAAGAAAAAATCTTACAGTGGACTACTATCTTAGCTGTAATGGTAGATATCCTAAGTTTCAAAGTAACGTAAGTTAGCCTTAATCTTGGAATTCTCAAAGTGGTAAAAATAAACATTGCAGAGGTAATCTTGGTGCCAAACAATATATATATATATATATTTAGTAACTACATTGTTTATCATTCCGTAACAAAGCGAAATTGTGCCGAAGTATTTTCTCTCCTTTATTTATCCAGCTGTTCTGTATACATTTTGATATCGGATATCCAGGCGAAGAGAGAGGGAAATAATTGTCCACAGTGTTTGCTCGTACCCCTTTTGCAAAGTACTTCCTTGTTTATTGAACGTTGCATTAAGAAACTATCACCACTGAAAAACTTCGTACCAGACAAATTTAAGCCTCTAAATTCTGATACCAGCTGACAACTTACACAAATTGGGATAATTTTAGTTTTAACGGAATTGTTTTCTCATTTGTTACTGAACCAAATATTGTTACCTCTGCCATTTTTTTCAGATGATTGTTTAACAGACTTCGGGTGATTAGAAATAGACCCATGGTATAATTACGAAATTCAGAAAAGAAAAGACGGTTTGATTACTTCGCTAAAGGGGAAAATGTACTCTCATTTTCCACTTTTATCGGTACTGCATACTGGAACTTCTTTGTGAACCGTATCCATCTTACCAACAAATATTACCAATGTCGTTACTGTCGTCTACTTTCGGACAATTACATTTGAGTTCAATAATAGGGGAGTGATTTTAACGATATTCCAGTAAATAAGCTGTGTTATCTAAATCAAATTCTAATACCATAATTTTCATCTCACGCTGTACTCTAATTTACGAAGTTTGTACCGAGCATTGATCCTCAGTGGGAAACTTAGACATACATGGTAGCTGTAGAGTTTCCTAAATTAATTTCCTTCATACCCCTTTCAAACTTTAATTCCGTTCTAGTCAGAAAATGTTTCAATGCTTCCAGCCAAAATGCAACCTCGCGCAGAATTCTTTAGATTGTTGCTAAAAGAACTCTGCATGCGGTACAGAGTTCTTTTAGCAACAATCTTTTCACCAGTATTATTCTGCAGCTGATATATCGAAAAAGGTAAGTAAAATTCTAAAGGACAAATCTTCCTTTGACCTCCTTACGGACTGAACGCAATGTCTGTAAATTGAACGCTCTAACGAGGTACCATTCTTCGAAGGTTTCCAAAAACGTTGATTGTTTCCGGGGATTTACGTTTGTTCCAGGCGTACGACAATAGAGTTTTCATTGTTTGTGTACATGGTTTTCGGGATTATTGTATGAGAAACCGTTACAGGTCAATGGGAAAGGTTTGGGTTTTTTTTCACAAAAATAGACACCCGAAAACACCCGGAAAAGAATGTAACAATTCCTTCTCTTTGAAAATGTTGCTTCTGTTCCGCGGTTTGTTTTAATTTCAAATATAGATGTAGAAACTTGTTTTCATATTCCTGCCCCTGCCAGTTCATATGTCTGCCTTAAAGCCACTCACTTTATCATGTAACCAACTACCTGTAAGCTAAAATTTCAGATTTGAAACTAAATTTACAAGTTTTAGTTTCTTTGAAAAAATAATTTCAAATAATAATTTCTCGTTGCTTTTTAAAATGTGTTTTGCATGGGTAAGTCACAAAGTCTTACATTTCAAAATTCCAGTCCTGAATGACTTTTCAGTTCCCATTCCATTTTATTGTTATCTTAGTTTCAGTGTTCTTAACTAAAGTGTGTTATTTCAGGACAGTAAACATCTACTTCGATGAGCTTCTCGTCACTGAATTCGCGTGTAGTTCCGTCAAAATGAACGAGGCCACTTCCTAGTATGAAATGCTTACATTCTACAAAAATGTGATTTTGTTCACATGAATCCATACTTTATTTTCAGAAATAGATACCAGACACATGGAATTCCGAAAAACTCACCGCGACGGAAAGTGTTAACTGAAAAATTTAATTCATTTAAAATGGTAGAAATACTAGCTAGCATCACAATTCGTAAAACAATTGTTAAAATATTACTGGTGTAAATTGGCCGCCTCTGTACGATTTCCTTTTGCCTTTTGCTGATTGTTGCGAAACGTTTAATCTAGAAAGCTAAAATTTTAAAAAAGCTCTGCTTTTCCTCAATACAGAACATAATTTTAGTTGTCGTGCATCAGAGTTGCTGTAGTGGAGGCCAGTCTACTCAGCACGATATATCTTTAATTCTACGTACCGAGGAAATATATGACGAAAGCGACAGCTTTAGCAATATCAGTTTGTGTAGATTCTGAGTTTGCATGCAAAAAGCTGAAAGATAATTCGTGAGGAGCTGTTTTCAGGGAACTCACATTCTTTTTCATCTTCACCTTTCAGCAGCACGGAGCCCCTAAATCAATGATTATTAGTTAATTGGTGAAATTCGAATTTAACCAATGTAGAAGAAGGATACACCAACCTTTCGTTTATTAGCTTCGTCCTTTCCATAGAATCGGAAACCGACCAAAGAAACAAGTTATTGGGGCCGGCAGAAGTCACCTAAAAGCGTTTTTGTCAACAGAGGAGCAGTACATTTATATTAAGAAAGTAAGACTGTCCAACCAGAAGTACATACTTACTCTACGAAGTTATTGTTGGAATCACAGCCTCTCAGCGATAAAAAAAACGCAGATCGTCAGGCGGGAATCTTAACAACGCTCCAAAATGAATTGCCACGTGCCAGACGCAACTCTGTGACGTAACTACACGGAGCCAACCTTGAAACGTGACGACGCGTGTATCTTACTCTCACGTGATCTGTGACGTAGGTGAAGTCGAGACTTGGGCCTTCTTCTAAAAACAGTGTTGTTGTTGTTGCCTTCTTTGCTTGCGTGAGAAAGGGTGTCTGTGACGTTACGTCTATGTTCTGTAAAATAGAACTACTCCTTTTTTATTGGAACGAGAACTAATTTGCAAGATGTTTAATATCTGTAAATTATAGAACGCTTTATGCTGTTTCTACATAGATTTTGTCTACTTACAAAGAGTTTTGTGCGTGATGAACTGAAGTGTTTTATGGCCAGTAAACATGGCGTGTGTTCGATTGATCTTCAGTTCCACTAATAGTGTGTCAACTTGCAGATGTACTTTCATGAAATGAATAATATTCTTGTCATCCTTTCATATTATCATTAAATATAATTTTTTACTGCCACAACTCAGGTCTGTATAAAAGTTTATTATTGCTTGCATGTAGTCATTCATCTGTTCTATTTTTACTGTTAAGCATACATTTCTTTACTACGAATGAAGAATAGCAGAGAAGTATTTTTTCTACTGCGTACTGAGGGAGTTGGTGTTCTATTTAATTTAATATTTCCACCTCTCTAAAAATCACAACAGATTATGAGACTGATAACAAGATTTAATAAGGAAAAAGAAATTTGGATTTGCTAACAAAAAATAAGAACATTATAAATAATGAACTCTCAAACGAATTCGTTTTTGTCAATTAAAAAACTGAGTGATACAAATTATGACCTGTGGAAATATGAAATGCAGATGTATTTTATTAAGGAAGATTTATGCAACTTAATTTCTCGTGAAGTTACTAACGAAGAAAGAACTGATGCATGGCGAAAACAAGACGCTCAGGCACAGGCTATAATTTCTTTATCGGTACAAGATGATCAAATTATTCATATTAGAAATGAAGCATCAGCTGTTGATATGTGCAATGCTTTGAAAAGTGTTCATGAGCGTACAAATTTAACAAGTAAATTGTATCTGGTTAGAAAGCTCTACAGCGTAAGGTACGACGGACATGAAACAATCCAGCAACACATAAACAAAGTACTAGAAATCAATAATAAACTCAGGGCAATAGGGGAAGAAATAAAAGATTCGCACATTACTGCTATTACACTGCTCGACAATTGCTAAGGACGGATCATAAAAGGATATATAGCGCATACAAAAGGAAGTGTGGTTGGATGCCAAATGAAATAATATAATGTCAGAATGCCAGGATATTACAAGAAAGACAATTTATTGTGCTCTGAATTCCAGAAGGCTTTGGAACGTGTTCAATGGACAAACAGGCCATTTTGTGCAAAAAACGTAAACGTGGAAAAAATGTAATTACCGTCCGCAGGCGTTCTGGCGTAAGATGTCAATAAGGGATATGGCCACCATGGAGGGCGATGCAAGACTCAACACGTCGTGTCATGCTTTGCACAACATTATCAAGCAGCTGTTGGGGTAATTTATCCCATTACTCTGTCAGTGCACGGATGAGGGTGTCCTTGTTTATTGGAGGGCATTGGCGACCAGCAAGACTCCTCCCCAAAGCATCCTACACATTTTCAATGGGATTCAGATCTGGAGAACGTGCTGGCCATACGAGGCGTTGAATATCCTCGCTCTCAAGACACTCCTGGACAGCTACTGTTCGATGACATGTTGCGTTGTCGCCCATGAAAATGAATCTATCACCGACAGCACCACGGAACATGCGAACATGAGGTAGCAGAACATCATTAATGTATCGTTGGCCAGTCATAGTCCCAGTTGGAAGCACATAGAGGGACGTACGGCCATTGATCATGATGCCAGCCCATACCATGACACTACATGTCGGATATCGGTCCCTTTCCTGTATGCTTGCTGGACAATATGCAGTACCACTATCACGCCAGATCAGTTGTCGTCGACAATCAGGCGATAGACTGTATCTACTCTCATCTGAGAAGAGGACAGCAGACCAGTCGTTTTCAGTCCAATTGCGATGTTGATGGCACCTTTGCAAACAGGCGGTACGGTGACGTCTGGACAATGGGGTGCACACAACAGGACGGCGGGCGTATAGTCCTCCTTCATGCAAACGTCTGGCGACAGTTTTTTCGGGAGATCCGCTTGCCAGTAGCAGCCATAAACTGATTTGTTACCTTACTAGCTGTGCTGCGCCGATGTCTTTTTGTTGATATTACTATGTACCGATCTTCTGCAGGTGTCGTACTGCGAACACGACCTCCCCCGTGACGTTTGCTACACTCTCCATTTGTTTGAAATTATTTCCAAAGCCTTGAAACAACACTGTAGCTGACGTCGAACTCCCTGGTAACATCTGTTGTTTTTCGCCCTTCTTCAATCTTGCCAATATAACGGCCACGCGTAAAATCATCTAGGTGATGTCGGGAAGACATACTGAAAATTGCAAGTTCGTCAATTGATTCTTTCCCTTTCAACTTTGCGTTTGAACAACAACGGCCAATACGCGTCAAATCCTTTATATCTTTTATCAGTGCTATGACGTCACGAACAAGTTCGGTAATCCAAAATTTTCATACGCACAACACGTCTTACTGTATCCATCACTTATGCTAATTTCCACATTTTCCTGCCTTCCATTTTATGGTTGCTATCGTTGCTATGTCATCCGTCCTTAGCAATTGTCCGGCAGTGTATATTGTGTAGTTTACCCAGTAGCTATGATACATTGGTAACTACCCTTGAAGCAAGACCAGAAAAATGAATTAACCCTTGAGCTTATTAAGAATAAATTAATTGATGAGTATAATTCAGGAATGGAAAGGTTGAATGACAACAACGCGTCATCAAGCAAAGTCCTTAAAGTCAAAAACCAAGCCAACAAATATAAAAATAAAGAGCACAAATTTTGCAGTTTTTGCAAGAAACCTAATCATTTGAAAAATGAGTGTTGGCATTGGAATAACAATAAAAATAAGGAGCACAACAATGCAAAGTCCCACAAGAGTGATATAGTATTTAAACAAGCCAAACATGAAGTATCTGGTAACAAGAAAAATAAAAATATCTCTAATGAACAACAAAATAAGAAATTCCTGTTAAAAACTGAAATAAATAAAACCGACACCTATGATGTATGGTCTATTGATTCTGGAGCCACAAACCACATGACCAACGACCGAAATTTTTTCACATCGTTAGACACTAGTCAAGTAGATATTATAACTACTGCAAATGGTTCAGAAATTAGATCTAAAGGTACAGGAACTGGTTTTCTTCACTATAAAATTGAAACAGGGAAGATGCATGATTTAGAGCTTAGAGATGTCTTGTATGTGCCACAACTTGAGAGTAATTTACTTTCAGTAAAGGGCGTCTGTAGTAAGGGTTATGAGGTTGTTTTTAAAGGTAACAAATGCATTATACAAAATAATGACCAAATCATTGCTACAGGCATACTAGAGAAAAATGGTTTGTATAAGTTGCAGACAATAATTTAAATAAAGTGGCTAAGACAGCTACAGAATGCAGAAATAAAAACTGTATTAATTTATGGCACAGACGTTTAGGTCATAGTAATACAAATAGCATAAGACAAATGGAAAAACTTAGTCTGGTTGAAGGTATAAAACTATCTGGTTGTAAAGCTATTGATAGTTGTGAAGAATGCATTAAGAGCAAACAAGCAGAGGAACCATATCCAAAAATGAGTGACCATAGATCTAATCTAAGTATTGAAACTGGTACACTCAGACGTATGTGGTCCTATGCCATCAACCACACCACTAGGAAAACGCTATTTTATTACTTTTATCGATGATGTTTTGCGTTTTACATATGTTTACTTGCTGTCCCACAAAAATGAAGCTCTAGCTAAATTTAAAGAATACATTTCTTCTGTAAGCAACAAATTTGAGAAAAAGCCTACAACTATTCGCACAGATAATGAAGGTGAATATACCAGCTTAGAATTCGAAGAATTTCTTGCCAAGGAAAGCATCGATCACTAAAAAGGGTTCCATATTCAGCACCTCAAAACGGAGTTGCAGAGCGCCAAAATCGCTATCTGCCGGAGATGTGCAAAGCTATGCTCTTAGATGCGGGACTGGATAACAGTTATTGGGGAGAAGCCCTATGCACAGCTGTAGATCTTCAAAACAGGTTGCCAACCAGAGCAACAGCCAAAACTCCATTTGCAATTTGGAATGGTCGTGAGCCTTATATTGGGCACATTAAAGTGTTTAGATGTAAAGTGTACTGCTATGTACCCAAACAACTTAGAAGAAAGTTAGATGATCATTCATAGAGTGGAATTTTATTAAGCTATTCTGAAAGAATAAAAGGATACAGAGTCCTTCTAACTGGAACAAAAAGAATAATATCCACAAGAAGTGTAAAATTTTGTGAACAACAAATCACTGGATGTGATAACGATAGAGAGAAAGAACCAAATAATAATGTTATTCTAAAGATGGAAAACACACCTCAACAATCAGACTCGTCTTGTGAAATAGAAGAAAGTGAAAGCGTTGTCACCCAGCCAAGAAGATCCACGAGATCAACCAAAGGGAAACCACCAACTAGACTGGCATACATAGCCAAGACTGAGTTTAAAACTGAACCCAAAACCTGGAAAGAAATGCAAAAACTTCCAGATGTAGAAAAAGAACATTGGATCAAGGCTACAGATGAAGAAATGAAATCACTTTATCAAAATAACACTTGGGAACTAGTGGACCTTCCTAAAACAAAGAAAGCCATAGGATCCTGATGGATTTTTAAGATAAAGTATCATGCAAGTGGTACTATAAACAGATATAAAGCACATCTAGTAGCAAAAGGTTACAATCAGAAACGTGGTCAATCCTATGAAGCAAAGTATTCTGCAGTGGTGAAACATAGCACCATTCGTACCCTTTTAAAAGTTGCTGCTCATCGAAAGATGTATTTCAGTCATATTGATATCAAAACTGCCTATCTTTATGGCAAGTTAGATGAAGAAATTTATATGATTCAGCCCGAAGGATATGATTATCCTAAGCATAGAAACAAAGTTTGCAAATTAAATAAAAGTCTCTATGGTCTTAAACAATCTGCTAGAATATGGAACAAAACAATCTCAGAAGTATTATAGAATAATGGATATAGTCAAAGTAAAGCTCGTCCATGCTGTTTTATTAGCAAGCATGAAGACAGCATTTCCTACATAATTGTTTATGTAAATGACATTCTAGTTGCATGTGATATTAAAGAAGACATGGAGAAAAATATAGAAATGTTTGCTAAGATCTTTGACATAAAAGACTTAGGACATGTGATTCATTACCTAGGAATACAAATAGGTAGAAAAAAGGATGGAAGGTATTTAATAAATCAATCAGCAAAGATTGAAGAAATCATCAAAAGATTTGATGAATCTGAACAGAAAAAAGAGTTACATACCTATAAGTACAGACTTCTATCGTAATAATAATAAAGAAGGAGATGAATTTGCTGACAATAGGAAGTATAGGGAAGCAGTGGGAGCTCTGCTGTATATATCTACAGTTACTAGACCTGACATAGCTACATCCGTTGGAATTTTAGGCAGAAGAGTAGAAAGCCCTACAGTTAAAGATTGGAAAGCTCTACAAAAGGTATTGCAATATCTGAAAGCTACATCTAACATGAAGCTATTACTTAGTGCTAAGGAAGAGCTAATTTTGACAGGCTATGCAGATGCAGATTGGGCAAGTGACACAAAAGATAGAAAATCAACAAGTGGGCATATATATAAACTAGGGAATAGTTGCATCTCATGGGCAAGTAAGAAGCAAAATTGTATCGCATTGTCTTCAACAGAAGCCGAATACATCGCTCTTGCTCAAGCATCGCAAGAACTAATTATTTTAATACAACTGCTGGAATACCTGAATATACCAGCAAGAAAGTCCAACCACCATGTTCGAGGACAACATGTCGTGCATCAAATTGGTGATGAATGAAGGAACGAGTGCTAGAACCAAGCACATTGATGTTAAATATAATTTCATCAAAAACCTCCAATCAGCTACCATGACATTAAAATATTGTCATACTAGTGAGATGTTAGCTGATCGTTTCACTAAACCATTACCTAGAGCCAAAATTGAAAATTTGAGAGACCGTCTTCAGCTGACATGCCAATTCTTTGGATCGAGTGGGAGTGTTGGAATCACAGCCTCTCAGCAATAAAAAATAAAAATAAAACGCAGATCGTCAGACGGGAATCTTAAAAACGCTCCAAAATGAATTGCTACGTGCCAGACGCAACTCTGTGACGTAACTAAACGTAGCCAACCTTGAAACGTCACGACGCGTGCATCTTACTCTCACGTGATCTGTGAACGTAGGTGAAGTCGAGACTTGAGCCTTCTTCTAAAAACAGTGTTGTTGTTGTTGCCTTCTTTGCTTGCGTGAGAAAGGGTGTCTGTGACGTTACGTCTATGTTCTGTAAAATAGAACTACTCCTTTTTTATTGGAACGAGAACTAATTTGCAAGATGTTTAATATCTGTAAATTATAGAACGCTTTATGCTGTTTCTACATAGATTCTGTCTACTTACAAAGAGTTTTGTGCGTGATGAACTGAAGTGTTTTCATGGCCAGTAAACATGGCATGCGTTCGATTGATCTTCTGTTCCACTAATAGCGCATCAACTTGCAGATGTACTTTAATAAAATGAATAATCTTCTTGTCATCCTTTCATATTATCATTAAATATAATTTTTTAATGCCACAACTCAGGTCTGTATAAACGTTTATTATTGCTTGCATGAAGTCATTCATCTGTTCTATTTTTACTGTTAAGCATACATTTCTTTACCACGAATGAAGAATAGCAGAGAAGTATTTTTTCTACTGCGTACTGAGCAATTGGGGAGTTGGTGTTCTATTTAATTTAATATTTCCACTTCTTTAAAAATCACAACACTTATGATAATTGTCTTTCTGTAGCTGCGAAGTTCAGTTAAGTTCCCTTCATTCCCTACCTAAAACGTTATTATGCTTCATACTTAAGAAATATAATGTCACTTTTCATTTAAAAAATTAGAAAAATATTTTTGGTTACTCCTAAAAATTGTTTCCATTTTAAGAGTCATTTGAAAAAAAGGAGGAAAGTCGGGCAAGAAAAACCCAAAAATAATGTGATTCGATTAATGTTACTGAATAATGCGAGCGAGTGGACTCTAGGGTCATCTGTAACAGATTTAAGTTAACGTGTCCTTCGTGGGACAGTGCAGATCTAGCGATAACAGGTTCCTGAAGGGATGGTATCAATAACAGCAAGCATGTCTTACTAAAAATTAGCTGACTAATTTCGGTTTTCTTCGTTTAAATAGTAAACATCCTGTTGGGCTATGATGGCACCGTTTATGCCTATGCAACTTTTTTTCAGTAAAATGCATTTTTTTATATGTGGTATATGTAGGCACTGGTGCTCAAAAGTTCCTATATCTACTTTTGAGGATACATATAATTTTTTTTTATTTTACGTTGTTGTTCAGTAGAATTATAAAAATCTTCATACAACTCTTGGGTTTACAAAGCTATTCGTTCCCCAATAAATGAGTTTTCTTTCAGTTTTGCAGTGAATTAACAGAATAAAGATTTACATAAAACAAAAATATGTTTGAAGTGTGCTTTTTAGAGTAAAAATCCTGTGTCTTTAAAAATAACTTTGAAGTCTTTCTGCCATTTAAGAAGTTTTAATCATATGAGTAATATCTGTGTTAATCATATGAGTGATTTGTGTCAGTAAAATATTGCAAGGGTTCGGATTTGAAATAAGGTTTCTTTTAAAACTATGAGTTTTTGTAGTTGACTAAATAACAGGGTAAACCGCAAGCGTGTCTAATGCCAGGGGTGAACAATGACATAGTCCTGCCCTGATAGTGCAAGATGAATGGTGCGAACTGTCTGCCTGTGTTCTTACTTGGCTTCGTTGCACTAGAGTCAGTCGATCTCTTACTGACAGGGTGCCGTTTGTTATGTTATGAAGATTGCAAAAGTTTAGGTTCTGTTTCAGTTTTGATTACATTCTGAGGTTCCAGCTTCTTCCGAAAGACGTAAATTTTAAAAGATAATAGCTGATTTAAGAGAGAATGGGAAAATGCCTCGGATTGGCCAAGAGAAACCATAACGTCACATGTCTTAAACGACATTGTTTCAATTCAGTGCCCGTATTCTGAAACACTTTATCAGATTTTGGTGATAACAGTATGCTTATTCCGCAACATCCTGCCCTGTGCAGTTTTCTTCGATGACCCACAAGTCAGCTTCTTTCATATTTCATCCACCTACCACCGACGTGATATTTTTCAAGGTTCATTTCCATTCTTTGTATGCAGTGTATTACCTCAGTTGTCCACCGGCGAACTGCTCGTCTAGAAGCATGTCTAGGCTATTGCCACTTGCCCATCTTTATTCTCTGGCTATCAATAACTCGTGTCAGTTTTCGTGATCCATGATTTCTGTCTCCAATATTTATCCGTTATAGGAAACATACCTCTCTGTGCGCTTCTTCGAGTTCCAGGTAGCCTACCAGTATTATTGTTTTTAATTCCATGTCTCTGATCCATAAGAAAATATTGGAAATGTATATTCATTTTGCACTTTCATTAGACAAAATGAAATAATCATATTGAAATGTGTACAATTTATTCTATATAAAAACTTGGTAAATTTTAACGGGCTATTAATTTATTATTTTAAATCGCCTTTTGATATTTGTTGTACATGGAATATATTCAGATCTGTAACTTAGAAATCTGCTTCCTCAACTTTTAAAACTTTATTTTTTTGAAAATCCATGCAATTTCAGTTTCATAGGCATGATTATAAAATGTACTCCACCAGATACACTTCTTAGCTTAGTATTATAAAATGCGAATAACAGAAATTTACGTGAGAAATTGTTTCCACGTTTTTTTTAGATTCTCATTATGTCATACGATTTAGTTTACGGGATATCATACATCACGTTATATCAAGCAGTTTTAGTACCGTCTTGAATTAAGTAAATAAATCGTAGTAACTTCAATTTTTTGACACACCGTTAGAATCTGATTCCGAATTCCATTTTTTTATTTTTTCAGTTTCTGAAATTTATAACCAACCATCGGTTCGATGAGAAAATGAGATTTGCTTTACTTTACAATTTTAACCTCACACAGTCATAAAGTTCGACATTCAGGAGTTCTAAAGTTAACTTTTCAGAAATACATAATACATTAATGTTCTGTAAAAAACAATACACAAATTTCCAGCACGAATAGAAATAAAAGAATTATTTCCCAAATAAAAACGATGAGGATTTGGTGAGACAAATGGATGTCTTACAGAAAATCATGGCATTGTACATCCGAAAAATAGCATTGTTTAAAATCGCTTTCTGCAAACCTTTTATTTTTTAACTGGTGTTATCTTAGAGACCTAGAACTTTATAAATACATTATTTGATATCATAGTACCGAGAAGTTATGCTCATTTCAGCGCATTCTTTTACTTTTTCATGTTTTGATTTTTTTGTAGATGATAATTTTTCACCCTAATTTGCGACACACAGCTTCACTGTGGTTAATGTAAAATAGCATTTGTGTAGCACGATTTTCGAAATCGATACAAATGTTCATTTTTCCGCACCTCGTACTACCTTAAAAAAATCAGTAGAGGAAAAATCTTCAACAGCTAAAACAAGAAAATTCAATTAAAATATGAAAAGGACCATAGACCAGGAATTTTCATTCTTCCGTCACCGCTTCTCGATGCAAGCAACATTTTTAAATTGAACACATTGCTGAAAAGAGGTGATGTCTACAGGCTGACTGTCTGACTGACAAAAGAAGAGACGAACGGACAAAGTCATAATATAAGAATTTAACTTTTTTTTTACAGAAGGTGTGATATGAAGAGAATAAATCGAAACCTACCATTCAAACGACATTACGGAAATAATTAAATCTGATGCTTCACAATCGTCAGATCACCGCTTACGTGCATTTTAAAAATGTATACATGTTTCTATTGGAGTAAACCCTAGCAGCCTCAGTACGCAGAGATAAATTCAATTATAAACAACTCTTCAATATTCATGTAAAGAAACAGATTTGTTAACTCACCTTTCCTCACACGTAAGTTATTGGACACAATTTTCAACAAAAAAATCATTTAATGATAAAGTAGTTACACATTTCTCACAATTATTGTGTTAGTTCATGTTTGTAGCTCAAAGCTCGTAGTTTATAAGGAGTTTCATAAAAATCCCACATAAACTTTACTTATGATGACAATACACACACAGCACGCACACCTACGAATAATCTTAGCGAACCAACTTCGTCTTTTTCTCATACACTTAGGTTCTCCTATGGTCCAGATACATCATGGGACAGTTCTCACGTTTGGCTGGTGACCTTGACCGGATCAGCTATTTCAGCGCTAACTTTTAATTCCTTTTCAGAGCAGAACTCTTTTTCTGTTCTCCCAACAGTTTCTACATTCGAAAATTGTTTCTTTTTACACTGTGTACCAGATTTATTGTGGATATTATAACATTTAATATCAATATCGACACTTGTGAGTGTTATGATGTTACTGCTCACGCATTGTCATTTCTAGCTTTATTTATATTCGTAGAAACATTTTCAGAACATTCGGGACTACTCTTGGGAGGTTTCGGGTATTCAGGATACAGTAGCCGGGTAATGATGATCAGACATTTGCAGCGATGCATATTTTACGACGAGGACGACGATCTATGCACAATGGATTTGAATATATATTTTAAACAGATCAATACTAAATAAGTTGTGTAATGTAAAAATTATACTGCAATTACGCAATTACATTGTTTAGAGAGCAATAACTACCTAACCCAAGTAACAAGTGTAGTGTTTTCGCAGCGTCAGAGTAAAAGGATTGGAAGGGAAACCGCAATAAAAACTGATATGGAAAAGGGGGTCACAAATGCAAAAAGGTCGAGAAAACTGTTGTACATAACTCTATTCATAATAAGTATTTGGTTGATTTTCAACTTACTGCAGATGTGTTGCTCTATGTATTTTTTAATATCCTTCAGTTTTGATTGTTCTTTAAAGATTGTAAAGAGTAACATTATATTCTGGTATGTGTGCTTTGCGGCAGAACCTTCCGGTGAAAAACCGTGTTCTGTATTCATCAATAACTTTTAAGTAGCTTTGCCTGCCAGAGGTCGGTAAGCGGTGAATTGTTGCATAGCGTAAATAATTCTACAGAACTTCCAAATCAGGTTATTATTTCAGTCTTCATAGTATGTGGATAATAATCTTAACAATTCTTACATACATTGTCATTACCTTTAGAAAAAGTTCTTATGTATATTATGTGAAACAAAAAACTTACGACAAGATTATTTTCGGTAATTTCTTCAGATAAAATTTTATATTAAATTGAGAAACTCAGTTTAAGAGTTTCCAATCAGAATTAAATGATCTTCTTTAAGGTGTGTGACCATAAGACGTGATGTGTCATTAGCATTGCGGGTAGGAAACAAAGAGTACTGTAAAATCCTATCTTTATTTTACCAATGGCCAATAGAAAGCCCGGTTACTCTTGCAATAGTTTTATTTCAATTTTAACGATTTCTTGTGCAGAATGCTTTATTGGAATGAGAATTTGGCATTGGTTTCCATAAGTTGAAGAAAAACAAATGGTGCAGCTGGAAACAGTAGTTTTATGCAGCTTCCGGATCGCATGTATTTTACTTTTGCTATACGTTTTAACAAACTACAAAATTTTAAACGCCTTTTCGCACCCTTAGGTGCTTACGCAAATAAACTAATACCTAACCATCACATGATTTCAACAACTTAGCACAATGAAATTTCTATTTCTCTAGCAAATTCTGTCAAAACGAAGTGTTATGATTAAATGTATGACTCAAAGAATAAATTGTCTTCCAGTTCGAAAGTGATTAAATGTCCATGAATTAATGAAAGCCATCAAATTAGTACGCCAAATTGACGAGAATACAGCTGCTAGTTAAAATTGTGATACAGGCAAAAAGCACCACATGTCCACGGTTAAAATACACCACACTTTAACGATAGGGATTACAAAAATAATGAGCACAATAATACACTTACCTCCTGTGAAAAGTAAGTATTTTGGTGTATTAAGGTTTAAGCAGTTCACCTGTGCAGCATAAAGTATTGTGGTAAATTTTAAAGACGGTTTTATACATTTTATCCAAAATTTGTCCTTAAAACATTTTACGGAAATCATCACACATTACAAATATGTCTTATATTGTGACCTTAACTTTAATTAACACAATAAAAGACTTTGAGCAGTAGAATGCATGCACTTAAACTAAAATAATGTATTTGAAGATAACGCGATATTTTTTAATAGCTGTGCGATTTTAAAAGAATGAAGAGCTGTTCGAATTTATTTCTGGAATAGTATCGGCTTTCTCGATTTCTTTTTTACGCTTTCCAACCGTAGGTTGAAGAAGCATATATGCTCCATCTTTGTCCTTCCGTCCGTCTGTCCGCACGATATCTGGCGTAAAAATGGTTCCATTTCGATGAAATTTTAGTATGTGGTTGGGGACCACCGGGGGACGAACCCTAATGAAAATGGGACAAATGGGGTCAAAGGTCACGACGTAGGAGCGGAATCATTCCATTGCCCTTATGCGACATAACTTGCGTAAATATGGTTCGATTTCAATGAAAGTTTACTATGTGGTAAAGTCCGCCTGGGGACGAACCCTATTCGAAATGGGTGAAGCGGGGTCAAAGAACCGGACATAAGATCGGGATGCATTCCATTGCCCTTATGCGTCATAACGTGCATAAAAATGGTTCGATTTCGATGAAATTTCAGTATGTAGTAGGAGAATACCTGGGGACCACCCCTATTGAAAAAAGGACGAAATGTGGTCAAAGGTTAGGACATAGGATTGCGATCCATTCCATTGCCCTTATCCCATATTATTAAGGTTGACGTTAAGTAATTTTGCTTTCTATACTTCCAATGGAAAAATTTTGTAAACATTTCCTTCACAATTAATGTGTTCACAAGGATAAAAATTTGAACATCGATTGAAATAACTTCATATTATAACTTGGAAAACTTAGTATTTTCTAAAACATAACCATAATTATATTAAAAATCAATCACTTTTCCTTCGGTGGTGTTGAAACCAGAGAAAAGATGGCGCGACCTGTACTTTGATGACATCAGTGGACAAATAAATGTTGGCTTGCATAATTACGGTTACGGTTTAGAAAATATTAAGTATTCCAAGTTATGAAATGAAGCTATTTTATTCGATGTTCAAATTTTTATCCTTGTGGACGCATTAATTGTCCAGAAAAAAGATGGCGCGACCTGTATTTTCATGACGTCAGTAGACAAACAAATGTTGAATTGCATAAATATGGTTATATTTTAGAAAATATTAAGTATTGCAAGTTATAAAATGAAGACATTTTAATCGATGTTCAAATTTTCATCCTTGGGAACGCATTAATTGTGAAGAAAATGTATACAGAAGTTTTTCCATTGGAAGTATAGGAAGCAAAATTACTTGACGTCCACCTTGAAGTAACAATTCTTGTATGTATGTATGTAGATATTATTTTGAAAACGGCTGTAAGAATTTTGATGAAAGTCGTTAACCTACCGTTTTCTGGTACTAGAAATGGATTTAGCTTGATCTCGACTTTAGGAGAATTCGTTTAGTGGGTTAAATAACCATTCCGAATTATAAAGTTTTTTGTGATGGCGTTGTTTCATTATTGTTACCAATGCTATAGCGTCTAGAAGGTAAAGTGTGCCGAGCGCCTAGCATGCGTAATGATTGGCGTGGATACCGAAATTTGTCTCCTTCGTAGATGGCGCTGCGATCGCCTTCCCTTCCCTCTTTCTTAATGTGAGCGAAGCGGGAAACTAAATTCGTGTTGCTTACTGTGAAAAGAGCGGCGATTTAGACGAAGACGTGTTATGTTTTAGGTTTTAGAAGGAATGTGGATTACCTAAATATTGTATATAAGTTATACTTAGTTCATTATGCGGAAGAGAAATAACCATTGTTTTGTGCCAGGTTGCAATACTCAGTACAAAAACAGTAAGCTGTCGCTTTTTGGAATACCCAAAAATGATAAACTTTTACAGCAATGGCAAAAATTGATTCCCCGTGCAGATAAAAACTTAGAGAAATGTAGTGCTGTATGTGAACTGCACTTTGATGAGAGATTTGTGGTTCGAAATTTTGTGCATAAAATAAACGAGGAGACTGTGTTAATACCCAGAGATCGGCCCATCTTGACACCAGATGCAATTCCAACAATATTTCCAAACCTTCCCCATTATTTATCAAAACCTCTGGCAAAAAAGAGGAAAGTTAGGGAAACCGATGATAAGCCTGATGGTAATTTAAATAGCTTGGAATTTACTTCCCATAGAGTTACACTGAACTGCCTTCTGAATATCAACCTTCCTTCAGAATTTTGGGGTAAGCAAATACCTGCTAATAATTCAAAGTGCATAATTTTCCATGTTCATTCATTCAAATGTGAATTGTCAAATTCATTGATAACTGAAAAACTGGTTGTTGTAACTGAAAGTGAACCAGAGTTTACCTGTGAAGTGTATTTACGTGGATTAAAAATGAACACAGTTTCTAATATTACTTCTAAAGATGAATTAGAATCCATTATTCGAGACACTGATAGGCTAACAATATGTCATGGTGCAGGCTCCATTTCAGAATTTGAAAATAACAGGAAGTACCTTGAAAGTGGAGTTATTTTTGAGAATAATTTGTACAGCACAAAATGTGTAAGGAAAGGAACAACAGCGACTTGCCTCAAATGTAAGTATCTGCTGCGCTTACTTTTGCACAAAATCGCTTATCATAGAAAAAAGGCTACATTTAAAAATAAGTATCAGAATAAAGTTCGGAAAATCAACAGGCTGAAGAAACGAGTTATTTCGCTCTCTGATTACATAAAAAATCCAAAACAAAAATAAGAATTTTACAGAACTTTCCATTAATGAAAAAATAGCTGAATTACCCATTAAGCAGCAGCAAATGGTTATTCATTGTTATAAGGCAGCAAAAAGGAAATCTGCAAGAGGTATGTCATATACCAAGTAATGGTTACTTGAATGCTTACTAATGCACATAAAAAGTCCAAAATTGTACGAGCACATACGGAAACACAAAATCATGATCCTACCTAATAGAACAACTATTAGAAAGTATATTTCAAATTACAACAGTGGTTTTGGATTCAATGCACTGACGTTTGAAACTATTTCAAAGAAAACAAGTGAAATGGAGCCTTTTGCAAGACATGGTGGTATATTAATAGATGAAGTGAAGCTTACAGAAAAACTGCAAGCAAAATCATCTGGTGAAATATTAGGGTTTGTTGATATTGGGCCATACACTTCAGAAACTGTTAAGCATACCCCATGTAATCACGGACTGGTAATGGTGTTTCAGCCATTAAATGGAGATTGGACCCAAATAATTGGTGTTTTTGCCACAAGTAACAATATAAGTGGTACTTTGCTTACAAAATTAATTATTGAAGCTGTTATTCTCACTGAAAATGCAGGTCTGTTTGTTGATTTCATTACGTGTGATGGGGCTTCTTGGAACAAGAATATGTGGAAGACATTTGGTACATCAGCAGATTGTTCTGGAACTAAATACAGCATTATGCATCCTACCGATTGTTCTAGAAGTTTACATTTCATATCAGATTTTCCTCACTTAATAAAATGTGTACGGAACGCATTTGTTACCAGAGGTTTTCTTCTGCCCGAAGGAGAAGCAAGACCAGAGCATGTTGAAGCAGCATGGAGGAAGGACTCTGACATAACTACTCTAAAAGCCATGCCAAAAATTACACGCGTTCATATTCACCCGAATAACTTTGAGAAAATGAGGGCAAGCTATGCTTTGCAGCTTTTTAGCAACGAAGTATTAAAAGGCCTTTTTCTCTATAAGCATCATATTGAAATACAGTTTGGAAGCACTAATGCAACTGCATTTTTCATAAAGTTGATGATGGAATTAATAACTGTAATGACCTCTAGGAGTCCATCAAGTAGTCTCCGCATAGATTCTGAGGGATGCAAAGTACTTAATGATTTTCTGTTATATTTAGATAAATGGGAAGCTTTTGCAGGAGATAAGAAGATTGGGTTTTTAAGTGCTAGCACAGCTGCAGGATTACGAGTCACTATAGGCAGTACTATCTCTCTACTAAAATATCTAACAGAAACCTGGCGCTTGAGTCAAGACTCAATAGAAAACATTTTTGGCATTATTCGGCAACTGTCAGGCTGCAATGACCACCCCACTGCAGCAGAATTTTTAGTGACCATTCAGTGTTTAAGTTTTTATAATCTGGCCAAGCCTGTAAAGTGTGGTACTAGCTGCACAACAGAAATCATCAATTCCCTTATTGGGCCAAGTGACACCATCAGTTGCAAACCTAATGTTTTGTTAAATTTAAATGAACTTTTAAGTGATGAAATGCTAGATAATGTGAAAGATACCTTGAATAGTGCTGCATATTCTGATTGTGCTTCCCTTTTCCCACATAATTCCCATAACCAGTTGCTAGTTTATGTTGCAGGTTATGTAGCTAGGAAATGTGTTGCAATAAATAAATGCAAAGATTGCACCAAAATGTGTTTAACATGCAGTATTGAAGAAAAGGCCAGGTTTTCTGGAACACTGATACGAGAATTTGTTAAGGTGGCTTATTATATCCATCAAAGGAACTCCTAGTTCTTGTCAGTCAACTGGAAGATATTGTTACACATTATTTCAGCACCGAAAAACTACACAGAGATAGTATCGTTGATATTCTAGCTATCTTGATGATAAAGAAAATTAAATTCATTGGTTGTGCAGAACACAGTAAAGATGTCACATGTAAGATTGCAAAATTTTATTTACTGACTCGGTTGCATTTCTATATAAAGGGACTTAATAAGGTTCACAATGATAATAGAGAAAAAATGAAGTACCTTAAGCTGAGACCTTGCAAATAAATCTGAAGTTCCTGGATTTGGGTGTTGAGGTTCTTTTTATGAGGAAGCAAGTGAGGGACAGGTTTTTTATTACTGTGGAGAGAGAAAATATATGTGGAGTCAGTCAATAGCTCTCACTTATAATTACTGTGGAGTCAGTAAATATATACCGACTCCACAGTAATGCTACAGCTCAAACCCTCAACGCTCTTCCTCAAAACTACCTTAACAGCTAATAAGAACTTTGCAACAGAACAGGTTCCGTCATTCAAACCCAGGGGCTTGAACTTAGTCACATTACCAATGTTCAACTCGTAGCAAGCAGAGCAGCCACTGCTGTGTTTACTGATCTACTATATATTACCATATATAAGCATATGACTGTATTAAAAAGAATGGATAATTTTGGGAGTATGTAGCAGTGGCTAGTTAACTTTTCCTTCATTAAATATGATATGTATGCACATAGCAGACAGTAAGCCTAATGCATATGCAAATAAGTGATCCCAGAAACTTAACCCAAACTCATTAAGAATTTTTCCAGCCTATAATGAGGTCAAGAAATGTCCAGGTTGTTAACAAACTTAGAAAAGAAAGTTACAAAAACTGGTAAGTTATTTAGAGATTCAAAATTCATTTCTTTAAATGTATTTATTTTTAAAAAATTAATCCCCTCCCCTCCCACCAAGTAACTGAATAGTTCAGCAGATAAGATATTAATATACAAAAATATTTTAAGGAACATGTGTGTTGGTAATAATATTGCAGAGTTACTATTTTTCATTAAAAATGTTTAGAACTGTGGGATTATTTAGCAAGCTGCCCCACCCCTTCATCTTTTTTTATTTTTAATGTTCAAATCCCAAAACCACTGGTGGTAATCTGATATAAACACACTTTTTTTTTTCAATCAACATTTAGCTTTGGCATTTTCAGCATTGCTAACTAGGGCTTCCATGATGGAATTACATATTACAAAATTCAGTATTTTGAAGAAAACTTGTAAAATGCCATGAGGGATTAAGTGTGACTAATTTACTCTTTACAAGGTGGTGTAAAAGTAATAAAAAAATAAACTAAACAGGTATAAAATTTATTTCTGGAAATTTAATTGTGTGTGAAAACATCTAATAGTTGCATTCACAAATTCTTGCTCTTTGATTCAATTGCATTTCCTAAGATGCCTAAAAATCAAGTTGTGTGTTATTTATTTTTTGTGTAATGTTACTTTTTAAATCCCCCTCCCAAGTTCTGTTGCTGATAAATTTCTCTGTCGCTATACAATTGAGAAACGGTTTTTGATAAAAAATTTCAACAACTGCTGCACTAGCCTTTGACATATAACAGCCCACAATGAATTAATCAAGCTTCTACTTTATAAAAAATAAAAACGAAAAAAAACCATTTAAAATGGGATGCTTACTTTTGCCTCACTGTATAAATTGAATAAAGCTTAACCAATGTGCTGAGGTTTAGTAATATTGTAATAAATAATGCTACAAGCAATGTAAGATTAAAACATTGCTTTATTACAAACTACACGTGGCTTCTGTATGGAAATTCCTAAAGCCATTTATAATTAACTCTCATCAGCAAGCTTTTGGTCTCCGTGCTGATGAGAGTTCAATATTCCACACCGGTCCACGTCAGAGGTCAGTTTTTCCACATGTGCTTCAACATTTGTTTCAGTTGGTGTAAATTATATCTGTATTACCTATTCCCAACTATTAGGGGCATTACACAACGATGTTACATGTTTACATTGTGCACAATGTGTCACTGCGCGCACCTTACTGGGACGACAAACCTTTCTGGATTTACTGAGGGGATATCAGTATGAGACTGCAATAATTCCAATTTCAGAAATTAAGAACAAATAAATGTCTTGGTCAATTATTTGCTCCCCCACAATATTTCTTCATTTAATAGTAAAATTTATCTAACGGTATAAAAAAATCCCTCTAAATCAGCCCTTTTTTTTTTTTCTTTTCGTTTTTTTCTGAACAATTACTGGTAAATATTTTCTGATGCATGCATTATGACCAAAATTATGCTTCAGTCAGAGAGGAATGCCATTATAAATGCGTGTGCTTAAATAAGGTGGTACACACCGTTTTTTAAACCAGTCAGTAACAGACAAAAATAATTTTTGTTAAGCATCTTAATAATACGAAAAGCTTACCCAACGTTTATATATATCTGTTATATCCACGCTAATATATACATACGCTGGGTGCTCGGCACACTTCCCCTTCTATGCTATATATCAGCTGTTTCTGTATAACTGTTTGAAGAGTAGATACATTGAAGCACTTTATATTTACATGCCCCTACGTATTTACTTCAAACAGCAAATTTTGCCCGCTGTCCCTAAATTGTTTTTAAGGAGGGCTCTGTATCTGACTGGCAGCATTAAATTTGATGAACCACGGTATTACTTATACCTGATCATAGGCCTAACCACTGGGGATCAGGACCCCCAGATTTTCATAGTCTGGGATCCCCAATGTAAATGATACCCCAAATGTTTCGGGAATATAATGATATGAACTTTTTATGTGAACCAACTAAATTATTTAATAATATAAGATTGTAATTTTTCATAGAATGCAAACACGTGTATAATGTGTACTTAATAAAACAGTGATGTCGATTAAGCATGGTTACCAACATCGCTGGCGTATATACATTATGTGATCAGCCCCCCCCAATTCCCCCCCAAATTTTGAAACACAGCACAGTTATGCCACTGTACCTGATGGTCACTGGCCAACATCGCCGACGCTGACACTTAAGCATTCAATATAATGTCCCATACAAAAAGCCTTGCAATTTTTGTATATACAGCAGGAGCGGCTCCTGCAATAATCCAAAGCAGTTTTTTTCATGCCACATCAAGAGAGAAGTTTACTGAACTCGGCTGGAAGTTTTTCCTGCACAACGCCACTGGGAGCCAAAAGAACGCTTGCGCGCTGCTCTGACTGCTATTGAAACCAACTTATGTCTGAAACTCTGCCTATTCCCACATCAGTTCATTTCCTTTGAATAAAACGTCCCTGGGGGCTGCAGTTCTCGCTGGTACAGCAGATATAAGTGGTCCTCGGAGTTATTTGCGAGTGACGTAGCTACAATGCAGTCTTTCGTTGGCTGCAAATACATCTCCGGGCCTTCAACTTTTGGTTTGTTCCTACTTTTATTCAACATGATAATTCTAACAACTGGAGATTATTCGTGTTTGCTAACAACAAATACTCAGTTGCCAAGATTTTTGCCAAAAAGTTTTACTTCTGGTCAAAATGGGCATGTGAACAAATTGCGATTAAGAATAAAGTTCAGTAATGAATAAATTGAAAAATGAAAAAAAAAAAAAAAAATGACTAATTTCTGCAGCGAAATACTTGCACAAAATTAATATTTTCACTTACCGGGCACAGCCAAAATTTTCGCTTTTAAACTCATGTACATTTCTATTCATCAAAAAATATTGAAGTTGCTCCATTGGCCATATTTCACTTTTCTGCTGCATATGCATACCCTCCCCCCCCCCAAAAAAAATAATAAGCTGAACATTTGAGTTGAGGTAGTGCTTTATACTTTATTACTTTAAACACAACATTTAATCAAACACAATTGTTTAGAAAATTTACGAAGTTGGTAAATTTTGAAAACAAATTGTTCTACACTAAATTGTAATCATAGCTTGAAAATTAAAACTGGGAATATGTTTGCAATTCGTATTTATTAAAGAGAATGCCTGTAAGTGAAAATTCCAAAGGGAGCATATCAGAAGAAAAATATTTATTATATTTCTACTAGGGGTCATAATTGCCACCTGAAAATGCGTATATGACGTTGGGTGCGTGTCCGCTGTCACTGGCACACGCATTTTTTTTAATCTTTAAAACTGGTTCCCTTAACTGAGTGTGTGTTGCTCTTAGAGTATCTACATTTATATAATATTTACAACCACTATCTCAGTCCACTGCTGGATAACAGTCTCCAAGTTTCTTCCACAAAAGTCTGTTTAGAGCCAGTTTTCTTCTTGCTCCCGAATTTCATCCACCCATCTCCCACATCATCTTCTGGGTCCTTTTTTTTATGTCCCTTGCTATCCAGTTTAATATTTCTCGCTGGCTCTTTCTTCTAGAAATATGTCCATCCCATTGCAATTTCAGGGATTCTGATTATTGCTGTCTTCCATCCTTGTAATTTTCCCGATCCACGAGTTCCTCTTTGTATCTTTCCTGTTCCTGGTTACATCAAACATGCATCTCTCAATCCTTTTTTTCTGTTGTCTGCAACCTCGGTATATCTGTTTTAGTTGAGGTCCATGTCTCTGCTCTATGCGTAACAACTGGAAGGATGCACTGATTAATGAGTGTCATGTTAGGATCGTTAGCATCATGTTAAGATCGTTAGGATAAGGGTCCTTCATGGAATGTATGTGGAACTAATTTCTTTGACGTGCAATGGTGTATGCGTGGGTGATGATCAAATGATCATATGTAGAGGATTTTAGGGAGTGTCTGACCCCAGGTCTTAAACAACCCTTAGAAATAGGAAACTAGGAGATTTAGGCTAGAGCGCCCAATACGAAGTGACACAGAAGCGAAGTAGGAAGGGAGAGGAAGACGCCCTTATTTATTACCGGGAGGCCAGTACCCAATACCGGCAGTACCGGTGTATGCTGTATGCATGGGTACCTCTCCACAAGGTAAATAATGAGGAAATATACACGAAAATACTGGATAGCACTATGATTCCGAAGTTCACATTAAAATGATTTGTGACTACAAAATATGCCAAACACTTTTCTTTTAAGAAATAATGCATCAAACCAAGTTTTATACGCCGATTATTTTCTTCATAAATATGGCCACTCCTTGATATCTGTTCCCTAATTCAGGTATCGGTTATCTCTAGAATTTCCCTATCAGTTGCTAAATATAAAACTAAATATTAATTTCTACGAGTACATATATAAATTATTATTAAAGGGACAGCATCAGCAGGTTCAGTAACTTAACTTTCGAAGTGATATCTACAAAATTTTAATGCAGGCCCTCCATCTCAGCTTACCACTAGCCGCTACTGAGTGATATATTTAAATTTTCCAAACAGCACGTCTTTACTTGGCACATCCACGCCATTTGTTATCGTTTTAGTAGGCATTCTTCGAGGAGGTTGCATATCAATTTAAATCATGTAGAATTCTATTGTAAATTAAATTGACGACGACGCTGCACTCTATGGCAGACTTAAGACATTTCACTGAACCGTAAAAGGTGTTTCCATAATCGCACACTTAAGAAAATCGTACACTTACATCCTAATTCAACCCCGTTGTTTGGGTTACATGCACATCGCTACACACATTCTCTGACACAGATACCGTCTGCAGCGCCGCGATGCGGCGTGGGACATATTTCGAACGCAGTTTTTGAGTTCGCACGGCACACTTCCCCTTTTAGACGCTATACCAATGCTTAGAAATCTTACGACGTCATATTCTCGCCTTTGAGAATGTTGGCGCGCGGTCACGCCATCTGTCTCATTACGTCACGCATTGTGTGTGGATCCTATTAAAGTTTTATGACGTCACATTCTTGCGGCAAGTAGATGATCGCGATTCCCATCTGCCTCATTACGTCACGCGTTGTGTGCGTATGACCGTCTGCACGATAACTCGCGTAACAATCGTTCGATTTTGATGAAATTTTAGTATCTGGTTGGGGATCACCTGGGAAGGAACCCTATTTAAAGTGAACTAAATGGGGTCAAAGGTCAGTACATAGGAGCGGGATTCATTCCACTGCTTTTATGCGTCATAACTAACGTAAAAAAGGTTCGATTTCGATGAACTTTTAGTATGTGGTAGGGGACCACCTGGCGACAAACCTTATAGAAAATGGGGGAGATGGGTTCAAAGGTCAGGACATAGAAGCAGAATCACTTCCATCGCCATTGTGTGTCATAACTTACGTAAAAAGGCTTCGATTTGGATGAAATGTTAGTATGTTTTAGGATCTTGCCTGGGGACAAGTTCTATTGAAAATGGGCGAAATGGAGTCAACGGTTAGGACACAGGAGCAGGATCTATTCCATAGCCCTTATGCATCATAACTTACTTAAAAATGCTTTGATTGCGACAAAATTTTATTATGTTATTTCGGAGGTATACCAAACCGGTTCTGTTGAATATTATCGAAATGGGATCAAAGGTCAGGGCACAGAACCGAGATTTATTCCTCAGCCATTGTTCTCATAACTTGAGTAATAACTTGAGTAATGATTTCTGGTATGTTTGAAAGCGTATTATAATCAATACAGTGCATGATTTTTCTAACTTGTTATGTTTATGTAAGAAACATTGGAGCTTAAATTTGAAACATAATACCTAACAACATGATTCTATAAACAAAATAAGTGGAAATTTTGAAGCTGCTCGAGTTGTCCTAGAGGGACTTTGCTTTCTTATTAAGGTTCAGTAAAACTTCGGTATAAAAATTTACCCAGATTCTAATTTTAAATGTTTTCTTCCTTATTAATTTCAGCTTTTTGTATATTACAGCACTTATACGAGAAAGCTCGTGGATATTAAAAAGTAAATGGGACATGTTCTGGTAAAATCAAAGATTACTTGTTATAAGTATCCAAATTCAAGCTATTTTTCTTAGCTTTTCAGAGACATCAAAATTCAAGTAAGAGGAAATTAATTCCGGAATTCTAAACTCCACCTTTTTGAGGAGAAAGTAGGCCTTCTAACGGGCAGAAATGGAGAATTACCGATAGCTTTCAATAGTCGAAAAACAATAATCGTTAAGTATCGATAATATTTTGGCAAAGTTTCTCGGGTGAAAATTTGTTGTAGTGTTGAAAACTTTTTTGGACAATAATTTTTCCTACCTCTCCACATTTTCATAAAGCTAAGCACAGAAAAACTTCGAAGCTAATCTTTTTTCTTCTTTGGGAGATTTTGACGACCACTGTGATCAAATTGATGGGCTGTAAGCAGTTGTCCGTTTATGTTTCGGCCATTTTCGGGGAATGGAGAAGCCAATGCTGTAAGACGAAAACAACAATTAGGATCCATCGGGATTCTAACCAGACGCATCTTGTACGAATGGTAAAAAGCCAGAGCTTAGACCACTACGCCACCGGTGCGGGGAATCTAATGTTTTGGACGATATGCTCCCGAAGGGAATGAGCAAAAGTCTCGAATTGCGATATATGTAGAAAGAAAGGTACGAAATTCATTTTAAAAAGCCTACATGACAGTTTAGGGAACATGTCACCTGGCGTGATATTTCGTATCTTTTTTCGTCTTGAAAACCAGTGTCACCCTAAAACTAAAAAGGATATTAAATTAGAAATTGAACTAAAAAATCAAGATTTCAAATCTTTCAATCATTTACAGAATGTTGGTTAAAGAAAAATAAAGAAATGAAATGAACAGGGTTTTCCTTCGGGTGCGATGGGTCGATATCCATATTTAAACGTTTTCTTTATCAGTCTAACAGCACTCTAGTGGAAAAGAGCAAACTTATCCACGGGATAGCCATAAATTCAACAAATATTTCTGATGCTGGTATGTTGTTTTTTTCGCGAAAATAATATTTTTCTGTGTAAATCAGTGATTCCTAAGGATATAAAGAATGAACTGAAGTTTACCTTCTGGTAAAACACACGTACATCAACCACTCAATTGAGTGCCATCATTTTACAACACAGACACACACAAACATCAATCAAACACCTGCTACAGATTACACTAACAACAAATTCAAACAATTCAAACAATAAAATTAAAACGTACAAAAAATCAAAAATTAATATTGGTGCTACGTACTGGAACAATTGTTTCCAGGGCCCCGGTATATCACAAGGGTAATTATCATTACACACTGAGTCCCTGTTAGCATAAATGCTCAAACTCTCAGTTACCAATAATGTCGGAATGTCAAGTTGTGAAGACAGTATACTTACATGACTCCAATCTGGATAATATAATCCATCTCGATTCACGCGTACTGATGCTGTGTTCCCTGCTCCATTCTTAACAGCATATTTATGTTTCAACAAACGAAATTGTAACGCACGCTTTCTGGAACCAATGTATTGTTTGGGTTGCACGGAATTGTCGGCGGGTGGAAGGGGAATACTGTAAACACCATGACGTTCCTGTATACCTGCATTGTCTCTTTCTTTCTTTATCAAAGTACTGATATTTGTTGTTTTCACGCCAACATCCAAACCGAATCGTCTACATAAGTTCTTTATCACTGTAACTGGGGCTGGGAAATAATTAAAGGAACCCAAAAATCTGTGAGATGGTTGACTGCGTTGCAACATAAAACTCAGTTTTCCCTTTAAACTGGAAAAAAGGGGGTCCACAATATTAGTCTCATAACCAAAGAGGGTAACTATTTCTTTAATCTTTTTAAGATCTATAAGACGAAGTCGTACACTTGAAAGAATGCGTAATCGCCCTTTGAACTTTTGTACGTTGCAACGCAGTCAACCATATTAACTTTTGAGTATTTGTACGTTGCAACGCAGTCAACCACTGCAGAGATTTGTGAGTTCCATTAATTATTTCCCAGCCCCAGGGACAGTGATAAACAACTTATGTAGACGATTCGGTTTGCATGTTGTCGTGAAAACAACAAATATCCTTGCTATGATAAAGAAAGATAGTGACAATGCAGGTATACAGGAAAGTCATGGTGTTTACAGTATACCTCTTCTACCCGTGGACGATTCCGTGCAACCCAAACAATACATTGGTTCCAGAAAGCGTGCGTTACAATTTCGTTTGTTGGAACATAAATATGCTGTTAAGAATGGAGCAGGGAACGCAGCATTAGTACGATTGAATCGAGATGGATTATATTATCCAGATTGGAGTCATGTAAGTATACTGTCTTCACAACCTGACATTCAGTCAATATTGTTAGCTGAGAGTTTGAGCATTTATGCTAACAGGGACTCAGTGTGTAATGATAATTACCTTTGTGATATACCGGAGCCCTGGAAACAACTTGTTCCAGTACGCAGCATCAATATTAACTTTTGATTTTTTGTACGTTTTAATTTTATAGTTTGAATTGCTTGAATTTGTAGTATGTGTATTCTGTAGCAGGTGTTTGATTGGTATTTGTGTGTGTCTGTGTTGAAAAATGATGGCATTCAATTGAGAGGGGGATGTGCGTGTGTTTACAATTATTATGATTTTTTAATATTTTAGGTCTCTACCTAATCTGAGAACTTTGGTAGGGGAGTAAAACTGTGTGCGCATGCTTATTTGTGACATGCGTCATTGCTGTAACTTCAGTGTGTATATATATAGGGGACGCCCCGGACTGAGACAATCTGTCTGAAGACGAGAAAAAGGTGTCCCGGAGGATCTCTCGGATTGTGAAGTGGTATAACTTTTATTAAAAGTTCTTAAAAATCACTACGGAGTTTCGTCGAGTGAGTTACATGTGTGAAGGTTTCTTGTACATAGTTTTTAGTCCTAAGGATGTACTACATGCAGTTCCCGAACTCCTGGGCTAAGTGATATACAGATGTTTTCATTCTAGTTACCTTTAAATCGAAAACGAGAGAGAAACATCTTACATATGCAACGTAAACGGAATTAAAAATAGGTAATGTGCACATTATAAACATATCACATGTCAATTTTAAGCACTCTATTGATATTTTAGGAATTCATTGAAAGACGGAAATTTATCATTCCGATTTCGTTAAAGCAACAGCTTTAATCTGTACGATCAATGATTGTAGTATGTTTCAGGTACTGTATTGACGGTTCAGGTCATTTGCTAAAGCAACACTCCCTAAACTAACGAAAAAATTACTTGTACCAACATCTACTCGAAAATTTGGCATACAGTAAGTTACGCAAATTATGCAAACATGAGCGATAGACATGCGGCTCCTCTGCATGTCTATCGCTCAGGAATCTCAAATGACTTTTTGGAGTGCACTTCGGCACGCATGTGGAGTCCCCTTCGCGGCGCCTTATAAGCTCCAACGATTGTGATTGCAGCGCATGTCTCGGACGCAAGGGAATGCGGAATCGCATGGAAATTTAATCATTTGCATGTCTCCCCTCCCTTTAGGTATTCACCGGGTTAGTGTTAATAGCACCGTTTTTCCTTGGTGCGCGAGTTTTCATGACAATGAGTGTATATCGTGTAAGTTTTACGCTAATAGCAGCAGTCCTTTCTGAATTCTCAGTTTTCACCAACACTGTATTTGTACATTTACACATTGCGAAATGCGGAGCTATCGCTGGTGCCCTGAGCTCAAATTCCGTGGTATCTCTACAGACGTGTACCTTTCATTCAAGGTTAGTGTGAACATATAAAATTTGTTTTCAGATTACTGTAATTTTAAAACGTCGTCATTAACGTTTAAGAAATTGCGTAGGAAACAATATTAATTGCTAGTAAAATCATGATCATTGTCAAACATTATCAATCCATTGCTAAACGAATGTCTCTCCAAGCCTCTTCCACAACGGTCAGTATTGTGCCATTCTCTTCTATGTTACTCCAACATAATTTCGAATTTCATCCACCCATCTCCCATGTGGTCTTCTTCTGGGTTTCTACCTGTCCCTTGGAATGCAATCTAAAATTTCGACTGTCCATCGATGGTCTGTCATTTTGGCAAAATGTACAGCACATTGCCATTTCCGGGATTTTACTCTGATCATGATGTCTTCCACTCCTGTCATTTTTCTAATTTACGAGTCCCTCTTCTTATCTCTCCTGGTTACACCAAGCACGCACCTCTCCATGCTTCTTTGAGTTGACTGCAGCCTTTGTATGCCTCTTTTAATTATGGTCCACGTCTCTGCACGATACGTAAGCACTGGAAGGATGCATTGATCCAACACTTTTCTTTTAAGACATAATGGCATATTACTGTTTAAAATTATGCTGTATCTTCCAAAAGCTCTCCAGGCAAGTGTTATACGCTGATTAATTTCTGAAAAGTTTTGAGAAATATTTTAAACACAGAAAAAAGACCCGTGTGAAAGATTTTGTGAAACATTTCATTTCGAAAACTCGTGCGTATATTTGACAACTGGATGTAGTAACATTCAAGAATTACGTAAAAACAAGAGAAACAAAAAGTTTTCTAGAATGGTGTAAAATTTTAGGCTAACATTGTGAAAGAAGAGTGATTCAAATTTTAGATTTCTTAATTTGCTAATATCAATTTTAATATTTATCAAACTATTTTATTTTGCGTTTGGGGAATTATAATTAATATCAAAATTGCTGTGCAAGTTCTAGTTCAACTGAAACTTGAAGTAGGGAATTTTAGCTTGTGTCTAGTAAAGTCCATCATGACAGAAATTAATATCCGATTAATGCACATTTTTTCCCTAAACTGCGCATGTTTTATCGCCCAATTGCAAAGTATATTCTGGATATTATTTCCGTGATACCTCTTTATCTAAGTGATAATTATTGTTCAAGGTTTCAAAGTTTATATGGGAAATTTAGCTGCCCGGGTATTCAAAGGGTATAAATTATTGTACCCAAAAATAGAAATGTACACACGGCTGGTGGGTAGTCTTTTTCTTAACTTGAAATCTAATGGTTTGTGAAAAAAATAATGACTTTGTCCTAAGCATAAGAAAGTTATCGAAACGAAATTTCTGCGTCGGATGTAAAATTGTTCTAGTAAATCAAAATATCTGCGCCAAGAGTCAGAAAGGCAATCGAGTTAATTTTGCACAGAAAGGTATAATTGACTAGCATACAGTTTATGCAAATATATTTATATCTTCGTATTTTTGGTAAAGAAAGCAAAGCACATATGTATGAAAATAAAATCTTGAATTCTAAAATTACGGTAAAGTAAAACTTCGTTCTTGAAGTAACGTGTTCCAACATATGAAGGCATCACACTCCCGAAGTGGCAAAACTAATATTTTTTTTTTGTTTATTATTTGATTGGGAGATGAGGCTAATTTGTTTTTCAGTCAGCACGTAAAGGTTTGATGTGATTTATAAGAAACATGATCTTGAATTGCTTTAATACGTTTTAATCATTTTTGTAGAACATTCGTAATAGCGAGCCCCCCAACGTATTTGTTTTCTGCAAAATGTGTACCCATACTTCCATTAACGCAACCATACACTTTAACCCTTTAACGACCATGACGCCCAAAACGCCCGTACGTATAAACGGCCTTATCCGCCGGAAACGCCTGTCTAGAGTGAGTCAGATTTCCTATCTTTACTTGTTTGTCAAATTTTCTCGACTTATGAGGGATCAGCAGGAGTCACCCTCAGTCATTATTGTTGTTATTAAACAAAAGAAGTGAAACAACAGGCAGTTTTGGGCGTTATGATATTGAGAGTGACACAAGAATTTGGTCTTTGTCGTGGAAGAGTTAAGAAAAAGGTGTCTACGGAAGGAATGTCAAGTGAACACTGAAATTAACCATTACTTTAAATCAATACTAACTTAATAATGGAAAAAAACACTATAAGCAAAAAATTAAAGTCAAGTGCTAGCACAAAGTGTCATTGGCAAATGATCTTATTTATATTTTTATTCCAATATATTACTAGAAGAAAAATGAACTGAAAAATTTACAAACATTTTTTTTAAGTAAACATAAGGTAAGTTTTTTAATATTCCCCAGAGCTAAATTTGTAACAGAGCTAAATTTGTAACCAGGGCTAAATTTGTAACAGAGAAAAAGTGCTGAAGTTGTAAGCCTGGGATGAGTAAAATATGAAGAAACTACCGTAGTGAATTCAAGGTTGTTGGATTGGGCAAAAATTTGCCCTCCACTACTTTTTATAAACGGTTTGTATTAGTGTCTGAAAATGAATATTCAAAGCTTTTAAGAAATAAATTGTTAATTTTAGCAGTCGATGTCGCTTTTGCGTTTGGGAGTACAGAATGAAATGTGCATTTCCCTGATTCGGAGAGCTCTGCCTAATATTAAAATATTCGCCAAAATATGAAGAAGTACCGTAGAAGCCTTCCGGTGCTTAGGCCCAATATAACACATGATTAAAACTATGGTTTGCATGAAGTCACTGCAGCGATACCATCTAACTTCTTAGCTGAAAGAAATTTAGGATAATTTTGACGGGTTTCTTCTTTCTGAGTGGTATATTTCTTAGAAATTTGTAGATGAATGCATCTTTGCCATGGTTGCCAAAAAAAAGTAACCGTTGTTATTTCAGTAAGTCAAAAATTCTTATTAGGGAAAATTAATACATTCATAGCAAACAGTGTATGTTGTCTCTAAGAACGTCGAAACTAATTATCTTAGCACTGATGCTTTGAAACTGGAGTAATTCCAGGGTCTTAGAGCTCCGTCATTTTTGCGTCATTAAATATCTAATTAAAGTATTTCGAAAATTATAATTTTCCTTTTTGCTTTATCCCATCTCATAATATCTAACATTCTAAAAGAAGAAATTAAAAATAACAATCAGAAACCCTTTTCTGCTGAAAACTTATTAAATCATTGTTTTAAGCAATACCTAGCATTCCTCTAATTCGTTTTCTATTTATCCGCAGTTGACTGACGAGGGAGAAACAGATATCCTGTTGGCGTGTGCTGGGAAATAATAAGTACATTTGAAAAATTATAACTATTATGTTTATCCGAATTTCTTGGCGTTGAATAAGATCAAAGGTTTCTAAGCTTTAGCACATCAACCAGATGGCTTTAAAAAAAAAAGATAGGCAGCACACTGCAAATTGAATAATATAGTGCTGCAACAATTGAAATGGTGACTTGAAAAAAGTTTGTAAAGCTAATTACTGTCATATAATTAAACATGATTTTCTATTTATAGAAACTAAGCTTTATGACAAAAGGGATTCAACAGTCAAGCATCATGAATTTGAAGCCTTCCAATTTATGATGTAGTTACGTAAAGTGTCGTAGTGACGTAGGGACGTATCACAATCCATCACTACTTGCAAATGCTATAAAAACATAACAACGCAAATGTAAGTATCAATAGGAAGAGAACAAACAAAAATCCTCCTTAGCCACACTTTTGGT
The DNA here is from genome assembly GCA_039090855.1 of Macrothele yani. Classification (NCBI taxonomy): domain Eukaryota; kingdom Metazoa; phylum Arthropoda; class Arachnida; order Araneae; family Macrothelidae; genus Macrothele; species Macrothele yani. The sequence goes on along the minus strand of CM077033.1, from coordinate 88,055,366 downwards.
GTGTTATTTAGCAACTCAGCTGCCTTAGAAGGTTCTCATTGGGTTTTCAAAATTCAGTTTACCGCACAGGAGAAAAATCTGCTTCGTAATTCAACTGGATTCGAAATCCGTCACTTGGTAAAAAGGAATATATTTTATATATTTAGCTTTTTCAACATTTTTCAAAAATATTACAATCCAAGAAAAGAATACTCATGCTTCCAAAATAAAGACTAGAGATTCTAAAGACAATGTGTTGACTCCAAAAGTTCCATTGTTATCTGGCTGACAGGTCTACGTGAAATGTTATACTCAAATGTAATAACATAATGAATGGTTAATTCCACTTTCAGTCAAATATACATCTGTTGTGTTTTCTCTTTCTTGGAGTGTTTTTAAATATTAAAATAATATTAATTAATAACTAAAATTGTACCTCAACTATACTCAAAAAAGCGATAACGAAACTAGTAATCTGATTTTATTGGTGTAGAATAGATAACAAAGTTTCCGAGATATCGCACATCAACAATATCTTTTTTTTTTCAAATAAGGTAACAAACTGAATAACAGAACACTGCAGCAGTTGATCACAGGGGCTGGACTAAACGGTAAATGAATAGATGCCAGTGTGCTCATTCATTCACAGAAACGAGGTGTCATGTTCGTTGGGCACACGTTACATTGGAGTTAAATGCAGCATTATTTGAAGAACTACTTCAAAACTCCTAGCAATTTTAGAGAGACGCTATCATTGTGAGACTCACTGTTGGTAATGATCTGAAAGGATTCGTGAATGGCGGTAGATTTTGGCGTAGAGCGGAAAGCTTATCTCTTTACATTATCCCACATGGGATCAGATGATTTGAACTTCACCTATTCGGACAGGGCAGTGGTTACCTTTCCATCATTTGGGTTTCTTTTACGTTCGTTTAGTCTAGATTCAGATGAACCCTTAACCATTGCGATGTAGTATCGCGTGCAGCCGTACGGATATTATAAAGGGATGGCATCAAACCCACCTCGTTTAGTAGAGGGGATTTGTCTATATTTCTCCTTAATAAGGTACATAAACGTTACGCAGACCTTATGCCGACAACGGAGTTCATCCTCCTGAGCACGTTCTTGTATTCCACGCTACAAAGATAACACCCTAGAGCCCAATCTACAGTTTTAATGGTAGCAGTTGACAACCAGTTTATTTTTATGGAGGATAATACCTCCCCCATAGGACTCGGTAAGTGTACTTATACCTCGAGAGTGAGTATATCGAAACGATAGGGATGCCCGCTAAATCTCAGGACCTCGGGTCAATCGTTTAGCTACATATTCAATAAAGATTTGGCTTTCTTTTGGCCACAATCATATTTTGCACTGTCTTTGGCACATTTTTCATGTGATTATGGTAAGTAGTATCAGGAACACTGTTCCATTCCTCCCGCAAGGGATTAGTCAGTTTCGACACAGACGTTGGACGTGTCATTCAGGCCCGAATCTAACGTTCAAATTCATTCCATAGGACCTTTGTAGCATTGAGGTTTGGTTTTGAGCTAGCCACTCCCAATTCTGTACAAACATATCCTCAAACCATTTCAAAATATAACGTGCTCGACGGCACAGCGCATTTTATTGTTGAAATAAGGATGACTCGTCCACAGGAACTTGTGAAGTGTAGGCAGCGTGGAGTTGTCTGGAATATCCGGAGTTTCGCGGTGTTCATGTTTCTATACAAAACAACCCGTTGTCCTAGACCGTACTACGAGAAACATTCCATGACCATGGCAATGCCACCACGAAAGTTAACCCAGTGGATACCACATTCGGGTAGACAGCGCTCACCTGACATACGTCATACATAGCAAAGACCATGTTAGTTAAAAACGTCGTAGCGTGATTCGTCACTCATACAACTGGTTTCCACCGGCCTAGGGTCCATGGATGATGTACTTTGCACCGCAGTAAGTCACTTACTCACATTCTTACGAGTTATTAACATATTGTATGCGACATCTCGGCCATGGAAATTTAACTTGTGCAGCTCCTAACGAAATGTCTTAATGTACACACTAACCTCTGTTGAATCATGGAATTATTTGAGGGTGATTTATGCAGCGCAATGACGGTACCCAAGGACACCCCGCTTCAGAGTTCTCTTGTCCCTTTCCGTCAATTTACTTGGTCTCAATAAACGTTTCTTGACAGTCGTAAGACCATCTCGTTTCCAATTACTAATAATGTTTAGAACAGTTGACCATGGATTTTACAATTGTTCTGTAATCGCATGCACTGACAGGTTGCTGATATTGCATCCAATATTAACACACCATCGGAAATCATTAATCGCAACACGCGTGGCCATGTCTGACGAGCAGACGATATCCGACATCTGAGGATCTTATTTGTAGTATTAAAGGAAATTTGGAACACGTGATCTACTGGAATGTTCCATTTTTGTTGTAGAAGAGGTTTCAAAGACTTTTCTACAAACGGTATTCCTTCGAACGACCTAGAAAGCTTAATTTTCCTGATAACCACCGTCAGCTGTGAAGAGGTATCCCAATCACTTACGTTTTATGTCTGTCTCCAAAAACATTTTAAAGTTTAAAAGGACTGACTAACGAGTACTAAGTCGCGACTCGTCTTTATAGGGAGCACCTGCCTATTTGTCTGGGCTACAGGAATGATATTGTTTGCACCAGTTCAAACGAGCTCTTCTGTGAGGCGTGGATATCTGGACACAAGCAATGTGCCTCAGGCCATAATGGCCAATCGCATTAAGCCTACGATTTATAATTTACTTTGATGCTGTAGTCCAAATAGGCAGTTGAGAATTTTAAAGGCAGTTGTGAGGTTGTTTTGGACTTGTAACAACATGCTGTTAAAATGACATTACGGTTCTAACGATGTGTAGTACTTCTTAACGGCATTGGCTAGATCTCTGAAACACCACACAAGTTTTGTAGTATTGCTGTCATTACCCACAAATCATTCTTGAATGAAAATGTTTATCTAGACATGCAAACACATTAATGCTATTTCTTGCATCCCAAAAATTACAGTAAAGTACAGAAAGAATTAAATTAATAAGATATTTACAAATCGTTACACGATGTATCACTTAGAATACTAAGAAAGGAGATCAGAATCTATGTGTTTGAAATATAAATGAACGGTATGAAGTAATTACATGATGAGATTTGATTTAATAATTGCAGTCGTAAAAGATTGACTAAGGAAATAAAAGGCTTTACCTCTCAGCTTGTTTCATTGTTTCAGACGTTTCCGTTTTAAACCTGTTCATTACGTTTTGCAAATTTATAAGGAATATTTTCTCATTCTGCTTCTGTCGAACATTAGGTCGCTTTAATTTGTTTCCAAATCCCGTTTACCAGAGACATTTCCAAAGGCATTTTGTAATTGGCTCGCTTGCACACCAAGTGGTTCTTAGATTGTTTTTGTGCATCCCCCTTCAAATATAAGTAATACCGTCCATGTTTTGAATGCAATAGGTGCAAATTTTCTTTCTTTTTGTTCAAAGCTTGGGTGAAACTGTTTCATCCATTGAGAAGGAGAGAGACAAGACGTCGGGGTAAATCGAATGTAATGCATATGATACTGACATATTAATAACTGGGGTAAACATTCCAAAAGAACTGTAAAAAATAACACAGTATCATTCGAAAGCGCTAACAGATTTACGTAAGGCTTACAACTACGATAGCGACAAATTAAAGAGCAGGCACATTGACTGGTTGAGACATGATCTGCTCTTCATTGAATACGCGCCAACTGCACAAGTTGGTCTTTGAAATTACCCGTCATTTCGTCGATTACCACTGATCTATCCTTTGTGGGCTTCATTTGGGAAGGCGGTAAACACGCAAATAGATCAATCCGATATCGGAATGGTTCCATCAGGAAAAAATTATGCAGGGATTCCTAATTCCTTAGTAAAAAAGGAACATTATGTAAGGTTCTCAAATTCCTCTTCAAACACAGAGCAGAATGGTGGTAAAAGTGCGTGCGATGACAAAAAATTGCATGCTTTTTTTTATTTAAAATGGATTGTTATACACATTTGCGAATAATAATGATATGCCTTGTCAGTTTCATCATTATTTAATTTAAAATTCCATGAAAATTTCATTCTTGCTGTTCTGAAGGTGGGAGGCGCAGGAGTGCCCTACAGTAAAGTATTTTAAGCTGGAACTTCTATCTAAACAGATCTGTCTCTAACACGTATTTTGCCGTGTATTACTGTATAACAAATAGAGTTTTGGAAAATTGCCTGAATCTGAAATACTGAAAAATTAGAAATATACCTCACACTTTCTCAGCTGGTTTAAATTACGAAATTGCTACTAGTATATTTTTGGATATATTTGCATACTAAATTATTTTAAATAAACTGATGCTTTAATTTTTTTGAAAATTTTACATGCTCAAGTTCACCTGAAATTCCTTGAGTGGATATATATTGAAAAACTTCAGGTTCATGAGTGCATGGTCTTGTTCTGGCACGGAAATAATTTATCGTGTTGGACACGTTGTGAATTAGAAAATTGCCTGTACGTCTGTTTCCTATATTTTATAAATAAATTTGAAGGCACTGAAATCAGAATTTCTCAATAAAAGTTTAAACACAATATGTTATATTTTTCTGTTAGGATAAGCACATGACATCATGCGAGTGCATTCCTATAGAAGCATGTCCACTTGTTATTCTTTATGAACGTTTACCAGCGCATATTGTATTGCTCTTATTCCAACATTCTTTTTACTTAATATTATAACCTGGGTTGAAATGCATTTAACAACCGTGACAAATACTTTTTAATGTTCCTCCACCTGTTTTTTATGGGGCGATTGAAAGTTCTGCGACCACTGTTAAAATATAATTGAAATAAATGGATTTACCTGAAAGTGAGAAAAATAACGTTTTGGGAAGATGCCATTCAACAAATCAAATAACTAATTATGTTTTTTGTAAACAAATCTATTCACATTCCGAATCACAGAGGACGCAACGAGATAAGACATTCTCAGCAGTTAGTATTTCCCTTGGAAATTCTCTACATAACAAACTGTACCCGAGACTATGAGATTACAACTAATGCCGCCCAATTATAGTGGGGAAAGTATTTTAATATAACGTTTTACCTGACGGATTTTTACTTTGATTTAATACGCCCTACTTTTGTCAATCTGTTTCATGCATTAAGAAGTATTTTTTAGTAGAACCAGCTATGATCTTAATACATGTGTTTTCAACGGAACTTCGTCAATCATTAAGCACAGTTTCAACAACTGTAGGTCAGCTTGATGTCCTAGCCTCAAGATCACAGCAAGATAATAAATTACTATATTAACATAATTTATACATTAAAATACTGAAGGTTCTCGTTCCAATATATATACAGGGTGTTTCAAAATAAATGGAACACACAGAAACAAGAACTTTTTTTAGAGAATGCATTTTTGCAAGTTACGCGGGTTGGCGCTGGAAGGCGCTTTCCGTTTCCCCTCACGCGCCGTCTTTTGCAATGCAAATACAGAGGGCGCTTTAAGGTTCTCGTACAAAAGCGGTGGTTTTCGAATGCTGGAAAAGTATAGGAACGAGGAGAAGGTGGACATGCATTTCGTCTACGATCTTCCTAACGGGCATGAAAGGGAAACACAAAGGCTTTACCGACAGTGCCTCCCAAACAGGTGTGTGCCCGATCACTGAATGTTTTATTGCTTACACCGCCAACTCTCCGAAAAGGTATCCTTCATTACCGCCATGCATGATACAGGTCGTGGAAGAAGTGTGAGTTTGCCGGACACAGCATAAGAGTTTCTACGTCAGGAAGAAGATCATTCTAACAATAGCACGAGACCTGTAGGCCGTAGGACAGGTGTACCCCATACCACAGAGTGGCGTGGTTTACTTGATGAAGGATTACATCTATACCATGCTCAGAGAGTTCACGCTTTCGCACCTGCAGATTTCCCTGCAAGCGTTGAATTCGCACGCTGGTTCCCGCAGAAGAATGCAGCGGGTCTGGAGTTTCCGGCACACGTGCTATTCACGAATGAAGCAACGTTCACCCGTAAAGGCGCATTGAATGCCCACAATGTGCATCTGTGGGCCATCGATAATCCCCAGGCAACACGTTAACATTCTTACCAGTTACGCTTTTCAGTAAATGTTTTGGCGAGTATCGTTCACGACTATTTGATTTGCCCATATCTTTTACCGGAACGTATGGATGGGAGGAGGTGCCTTATTTTCGTTTAACAAATCTTGCCTGAATTGATCTAGCACGTACCAGCAGCCGTCCGCCGTAACATGTGATTCCAGTATGATGGAGCCCAAGCTCATTTCAATATTCAGGTGCGTTATTACTGATATGCCACGTTTCCAGGCCAATGGATTGGCCGAGATGTGTCCCCCGCTTGGACCCGAAGATCACCAGATCTGTCCCCTCTAGATTTCTTTTTATGGGGATATCTATAATCCGTAATGTACGACACTCCCATTAATTCCAATGAACAGCTAGTCGCCAGACCTTCAGTCGCTGCTTCAGCTGGCCGGGTAATGCTTGGTATTTTCCACAACATACGAGCATCTTTACGTCGACGATGATTATCGTGTATCAGGAGTGGTGGCGGTCGCTTTTTTGAGCAGCTTTTGTAATTGTAATTAGTTTCAGTATTTACTTACTAATGTTTGCAAATTTGATGAACTTTTGTTATGTCACGATTTGTTTTTCATTTTGTCTGCAATAAAGCTTTGTTGTGATTTATTGTGCCATTTCTGTCTTTGCGTTGCCAGAAACGGAGTGTGTGGGGCGACGGAAAGCACCCTATAGCGCCTAATCGCCTAAATTGCGACCATGCTTTCTTTGACGAAAAGTGCTTGTTTCGGTGTATTCTATCACCCTTAAAGTTTGTTCCTTTAGTTTTGAAAACCCTGTGTATAAAAACTAGCGACCACTTTGCTAGAAGTTTGTTAACAGAATCTGGAAGGGATAGTTTTATGGGTCACACAATCTAAACGTCTGGTAAATATTATTGGCAACGAACTCTCACGGAAACCTGATATACAAAGTATCATTGTTAAAATAAGTTTGCTTAGAAGAACATGTAAATCACCTTTCTATAAAAGAAGCAACCCGATATTAAATCCTAAATATAGTTTTCATAAACCCTGTGCCTCACCAATTTACCCAAATGTTGGCTGAGCCTGTGAATGTAGTCCCGAAAAATATAAAGTAAAAGCCTTCGAATAACGGTGACCGCTCGAACCGGAAAATAGTGACCGTTTTTAGGAGGTGGTTTTTATTCGGAAGTTTGGCTTACGTTATAATTATTTAGCCGCTGCTTTTTTGCAAAAATTTAATAAATACAGATGAAGCTTATGATCAATAAAGAAACGTTGCAGATCTTTTTTCCAAATGCCGACTGTGAATAAAATTGAATATAATAATTAAATAAATAATTCATTGTGCAGAGGATTTTAGGAAAACAATGTCTGCTGTCAAACAGTCCTTTCAAATAGCATGCTACGAGATAAAGGTCACCGTATGCTAAAGATGATTAAAAAAATACTAGTTAAGAGTAACTGCACCGTTATCTGTTTGCGGGCCGTAAAGAAGGAACAGAGCACACAGGAACCAAACACAAATGGCGCTCCCAACGGGCGAATTTCCACGCCCCGTCAACCACATCTGCAGCCTGAAAAGGATGGGAATATCGCACAGGACTCCTCACCAACCTCTCACTTTCCTCATGACGTATATGCTACCATGAATGAAGTCATACACTAGAGCCTAAAGCCTTCTAACACCAGTGAATCTTGTAAGAGAGAGTTTTCCCTCAACGTTAATATATTGGTCTCTCAATTGGATGTTCTAAATAGGCTTTACAGTTATTAGCCATTTTCGATTTCAAGAATCAGTTTTCTGAATTAGAGTGGACATTTTTTCTGTGATATTTTAATAACATTCTTAGTTCTGAGTGTAAGTGAACGCGTTTTACAGAACTGTCAACACAACCCCATTTTAAATTCAGTAAAATGTTTTTTAACGAGCTACAGGGTCAGTGCTTTCTTCAAAGACCTGACCACCGTCGCTGTATTATTAACATATATGATGTGCTTGTTTATTTTAATGAGTATATCTAGCATAAGGCATATCATGCATGTTTATAGGCAAACGTGTTCGTGTGGCTGCGCAGTTTTCGTTAACAAAGGATTGGCATTTGCGAGTCTACCCAGTTGCTCATAAAACTCTGATTTAGTTTTATTCCTTAGGGAGCTCTGCACCCCTTCAAGAAACAGTTTTTTGTTTTGTTCATATACATCTGATTTGGTTTCATTTCTTAGGAAGCTGTGCGGTGTTTTTCAAATATTGTCTTCTTCTGCCTGTATAAAATGTCCGAATCGAATCGAAGAATTCCTAAAAAGGCTTATATTCCACTCACCTACAGCGCGCTGCACCTTTTTGAGAGTGGAAATAAAAAAAGTTATTCAGAAGCGGAAACAGGATGTCCTGATAGTAAAGCAGGAAAATATGTAATGAGGAAAAAATTAGAGTTCGAAGAAATATATGGTTTTTCTTCAAGAGTGTAACTTGTAAACTGCCCTACATACTTGCCTGTAGAGCGGTCAATCACAAACAGCAAAGGGAGGGGTAGAAACGGTCAAGGAAAAAAGGGAGCCTGTAGCGAAAGCTTCAAAAAAGGAGCCTGTAATAAATAGAAATTTAACAAATAAGGAAAAAAAAAGCCTCTTGCAATAGGAATATTTATTATTTTAAATCCAAATCATCAAAAATATAGAATTTGGAGATACCTCCAATCTTCACATCACCGGAAAAAAATGTCTACCAAAACGTTTGCAATAAAAATGTCATTGCATTGTACACTTTGTAAAAAAAGACAGACTGAAGTGCCATTTTCCATTGTGCTACTGCAACTAAGCAGGCGCTATAATTTGTTCTAATGGTTAATACTGATGTAAAACATTTTCAGAAATTTTGTATTTAATTCATTTTCCTGATATTTTACTGAGCAACGTTTTGGGCTTTGAAACAGTAAGTAAAGTGAATACTTTTAAAACGCATTGAAAGAAAACCTTCCCGAATATTTATGCATTCTAATTTGTAAAGAAAGGACTTGTAGCACGCGTGTTTTGCTTTTTCTTAAAGAGAATATTCACTGCTATTTAAATTATTTTCAATTTTTCTTCTCAAGGTTATTATACAGGACATGTCCAAACATTTGATCAGCAGCCTAATGTGATTATTTGTCTCCCACGAGCCGAGAAAGCAGAACTTACCCGGAGAATCACGGTAGCTACAAGATTTCTTGTGGTATCTGGTACGAACACGTTAGTAGCAGGTCCTTTCTTTTAAGTCTTCTAAATCATGAGGTTGATCCTTCGAAGATAGGATTTTCTCAATTGGATTGCTGTTTAGAGAACTTGGAGGCTAGGTCAATACATGGGAATTTCTTCTTGCTCCGTGAAACATTCTCCAACAATCTTGGTATTTGGGCACTGCATATTGTCCTTTTGAAAGGAGGAATTACTGGAGTGGAACGCTGTTGAAATAAAAGGATGTATCTAATCTGCAATGATGTTTTGGTAGGTGGTAGACGACATAACTTTCTTCACATGAGTGACAGGACACAGAATTTTGGAGCAAAACATTTCTCAAAGCACTACACATCTTACACCTGCTGGTTTTCGTCCCACGGTGCACTCTGCTACCAACACTTCTATAGGTAACCGACGCACAAGTACCTGACCGTCCACATGGTGCAACATGAAACGAGATTCATCTCACCACAACGACTTTCTTGCAATGATTTAAGAGCTTTTGTGATATTTCTTTGATACAAACGACCTGCGTTGGGGGAATAATTCACGAACGAAATAATAATACACTGCCTGACCGAGAAAATGTCACACCATGCAGGAATGCTCGAGAGCAAACCATGTACGCATTGTTCCATCCAATAATCCTGCCTGCAGGAAAGGGTTTTAACGGTGGCTCTTTAACGACAAAAACATGCAGAAGCATTTTATAACAAAGCCAATGACTGAAATAGAATAAAAACGATAGCAATATTCTGATCAATACAACGAAGTACACGACAAAACATTTATCTTCGTTAATACATTTTCGTGTATTTTATCGTCCATTGGCACATTGTTGGAGCTAAGATTTGGCATTCGGAGAATGGAACAAAGAAACTCTTTCAAAGCATTGATATTTTGTAGTACGCACTATAGTTTTCTAAATTCAAGAATACCTTAATTTCTTGCTGAAAGAACACCTGATCTGGTTGCTTTACCCATTTCGTGAAAAATAAGCGCATTCATACTCGCAGATTTATAAAATTTTATTTTTCCCGAAAGATTTTTACGTCCACAAAACATCGAGGATTTGCGAAATTGCCAATTGTAGCAAACAACCTTCATTTATGAACCATGCCTGCTCTACACAACAAAAAGTTTCAATTGTATCTTTATGCATACATTTATTTACTTATTTATTTATTTATTTATTTATTTATTTATTTATTTATTTGTTTTTGATTAGACGTTTAACGACAACCGTTAGAAACTCAATGGACTATAAGCAGTCCCACGTGCCGCCCCGGTGGCGCAGTGGTCTAAGCGATGGCCTCTGATCATTCGTCCGAACGGGGTCCGGGTTCGAATCCCGGTGAGGCATGGATGTTGTGTTTGTCTTACGGCACTGTCTCTCTCTCTTCCCTGGAACCAGTGACCCTAAATTAGGGACGGGCAACTGCTTATAGCCCATTGAGTTGCTCACGGTGGTCGTTAAACCTCCTATCAAAAGAAAGAAAGAAAGTCCCACGTCCCTAATTTGGGGAAACTCACTGGTTCCAGGAAGAGAAAGAGCCAGTGCCGTAAGACAAATACAACATCCATGCTTCACCGGAATTTTAACTCGAAGCAATTATCATATGCAAGCGGTTTGACCAACGCGCCATCACGGCGGTTACGGAAATTTGTAAGCTATACATTTTGTACATTAAATAAATAAATAAAATACGAAATCACCACGTGCGTTTTTGACGGTGATGCCAGATACGCCCTTAAACATCTGGAGTCAAGAATATGAACACTGAAATTGATGTACATCTAGAGAATAACTGAGAAACGGCGTATTTTCCTTAAAATAGTACCAATTAATAAAATGTTTCACTTCGTGCTTTTGTTATCCACCGCATTAAGGTAATTTCGACTTCTTATTGTTGCCTAGGATATCTAGCTGGTCCAAGAAACCAGGAAGCACAAGTGAAGATTATCCAAATGGCTACGTCACATTTTTTTGATGACATGAAATTATTCAAAGTCCGCCTGATAAGATTTATGGTATAACCTTTGAAAGTAGGAAGTGATTTAATTCTGTGTTCTTAAGTAAACATTTTAAGTAGAATATACCACTGGATGGTATCTTTTTGTGTAAACTATCTCTCTTATCTCTTATGGACAGTCGATAATTGAAAACAAATTATGTGGTCCGATGAATCACGTTTTCAGTTGTACCATGCCAATACCGAGTGGGAATTTGGCGGAAACAGCACTAAAGCATGGGCCCCAAATGCATTGTAACAATCCTTCAAGCTGGTGGAAGTAACGTTATGGTTTGGGAAATGTTTTCCTGGCATGCTTCGGGCCCTTTAATTCGTGTTGATCAACGTCTGACTGGCACATAATATCTAAACATCGTTGCGGACCAAGTGCATCCTGTCATGTGGATGCTTTATCCCAATGGCGATGGCTATTTTTAACAAGATAATGCGTCGTGCCATAGTGCTCGTATTGTAAATGATTGGTTTCAGGAACATGCCGGTGAGTTTACTTTGCTTAGGGGTCCCCCACAACCTCCAGATTGAGAATTTGTGGGATGAAGTTGAACGAGCCATCAGACAGCTGGATCCATAACCCTGCAATCTCAATCTCCTGGAAAGTGCTATTTATCAAGCATGGTCTCATATTCCTTAAACTACGTATCAACATAACGTGGAGTCCATGCCACGAAGAATTGACGCTGTATTAAAGGCAGTACATCTTTGGTGGCCCAAAGATGTACTGAGGGGGTGGTCATACTAAAGTGGCCACACAGTGTATAAGGGGGTGGGAAGAAAACTGGGGCCTCTTATGTTTTCCACTGTGAAGTCGACCACATGAAGTTTTCAATACAAAACAATGTCTGCATAGTCTTCATAATGCATAACATTTTTCAGTTACTCCAGAAAATGATATGGGAATGGATTGAATCTATATAATTTAATCCAGCAGAGATCGCGTTTGGGTTTTTTATACCAATGTTTGCACCACGTATGACACTCTTTTTTACACTTGATGTAACGTTTAATTATATTTGATCAATTGCTTAGTAATAAAACCAGTATATTGGTATTTTTAAACATTTTCAATACAAATCTTAAATATTTGCAACATAGATGAATACAGTCAAGGTAATTAAAATTTACATAACAAAGCTACACATGTATTTGCACATTTATACAAAAAAATGGTAAAAGGAGTTCTAGCAACACTTGCTTACTAAACTAAAAGTAAAATGACAGGTAATCGAAGTATCACTTGCAAACTGGCGTGTTTAAATATGTGTTATATATGTCACAGTTGTCTTTGTATGGAAATCCACGGAACAACTAAAATGTGTTCCAGACATAAGACGTTGAAGCGTTTACTGCAATAATAATAAGTTTTTCTATATATTCAATAATATTCTGGGCATCTAACAAGTGTTCTCATACTTTTCGGTATAAAAACACTGTTGGGAATGTATAAAACCGAACTTACCCTGCAAATCACTGAGGTAACACGAATGCTCGCACTGGATCTAGAATAACCAGAACACGTTCTGCATCGACATCCACAAAATAACAGTACCAGGAGCTACAAAACGTAAATGAGCGTGATCGCTTAGGAAGGTACTGAAAAGGAAACTTGTTCGTGCTATCGCTGTCACATTAAAAACTGAAAACTGAAAGGCTTGAGTCTCACAAATGTCCCGTGAGATCTATCGTTACTCGGTTTGAATTTTCTTTTACTATATGTAGTGGGGATTATATGTTCTACATTCCCCAATTTCAGTTGCATAAAAGTATTTTGCATGAGACATCTTTTCCTGGTTGTTATTATTTTATTTTATTTTTTTTTTCATCTACATCAATGGTATCTGTGGTATGGTCCACTTGTCAGTACGGACATTAAGTTAAATAAAGACATAGTCGTTCATGGTTTAAAAATTGTCGTACGATGTGGCACGTATCGAGAATTACTGCTTCTTGGATTTTGGAACTTAGGTGTTGTAGACTTAAAACATCAAGCTGAGTTATAAGAGTCTGAAGAATTTCACCAGTTGCAGAGATAATCTGTGGGCGTAAGTAAATTGTCTCCAGCTTCCTCATCTGTTTAATCTCTGCAGCCAGTTACACGCACTTGTTGATTTTTGTTGCATTGGTATTCTAAATATTATGGTCCAACTGTACTTAAACGTAGATTCTGACTGTTTCCTTTTGCCTTTTGTCATACATCATAATGTCTGGAAGATTAAGAGAGATGGTTACGTCTGTTTTATTTTCACCGTCCCAATACAATTTGCATTGTTTATCATCTAGTACCTCAGTGGGTTGATATTTATAGTATGGTACTCCTGACACTGACAGATCTGTATCTTGCAGCAATTGTTGAGGTATCATCTTAATACGTTAGTCAAATTACTATGTTACTGGATATAATCAATGTTTGCCCCCGCAGATGTGTTAAGTGGTCTCACTGCACATACCACATCTTCTACATTTTTCATTTTGCAGATCCTTCTTTAAAATGTATTTTCTATAATTTTTGGTTTCATCCATTTGTTATTATTTTTAGCTCTTGACAGCAATGGATAGTGCTTGCATCTAGTATTACTCGTGAAAAGAGTTTAAAACAATTAACAATAATTTATTAATATATGGAAATGTGTTCCGATTAAAAAACCCAGCAGGCGTTCATTCATAATAGGAGCCGAGAAAGCATTCAGAGCCGGTCTGCCTTCTGAATTAGCAAATAGCGCAGACTTTGAGCTAGGTCAAACCTGTGTGCTTACACTTCACATAGCGTTTAAAAACACTGCTATCTCTGTCAAGAAATCTTCTGTGCCAAACCTAACGGAATGTGTGAGTTCTCAGGAAGTGTATAACCGAATTTTTCCGTTGCCACTATTACAGGATTTGCGCGAACCGGAGGCGCAGCGGTCTAAACGATGGCTTCTGCTCGTTCGTCCGAGATGGGTCAGGGTTCGAATCGCGGTGAGGTATGGAAGTTGTGTTTATCTTCCAGCGCTTGCTCTCTCCCTTCCCTGAAACCCGTGGCCCTAAATTAGGGCCGGGTGACTTCTTAATGGCCATTGATTTGTTCACGATGGTCGTTAAACATTCAATAAAAAAAAACAAAAAAAAACTGGATTTGGTAAAAGTGTGCATTTTATGTTGTGAATCACTTAATCTTTCTTTGACTTCAGTGACTTTCTGATCGCCGTTTTACATGCTACCTACAGCTCATTGGCAAATGCTATATAATTGCGTTGTGGGATAATTAATTTATTTCTATCTTCAAGCGTCTCTGTGGAACCACTAGTATAAGCCGAAATGCTCCATTTTCATCGGAAATTTCAAAACTCAGTGTCGTGTAATATAATACTTACATGGTTGTACGCTGTTATATAGATAAGTAATATTTCTCAAATTCTGGATATAGAGATACATATGTGCTTAAAAATGCAAAGGCATTTCCGTTTGACAGAAGCAATATCAAATGATTACTGCAGACGAAAGAAGAACCTCTCAGATTTATTGCGACACTCACAACTTTCTCTAAGTTACGACGATAATCTTTTGATATTCACTTAAGAACGCGAGAAACGAAGTTCACTCAAAATATTTCAAAATATATAACTGCTCACGAAAGACATGTTGTAAAAGGAAAATTAAGCACGTCATTAAAGTTCACCGCACAAAGTCATTAAGAAACCGACTTTAATTATAAAAGGCAGACCACACTGAATACTGCCGCCTTTTGCAATCATCGGACGGTTTGCTTGTGTGTAATAGACTAAGGAAAGACCATCTGCTGTTTCAAGTGCCAAACTTTATACATAGGATTTTCTTCACAAATTACAACATGACCGTAACGTATATGGTAGCGTTCGCATTTAAATTAGCGGAGCATACATATTTTCTTGCGAAATGTCTCATCTTTTAGAAATAAGAGTTGTTTTCTTTTCAAAATGAAATATGCATGAAATATTGCCAAACTTAGGACTTAAAATTCTTTGCAAATTGAATTTCAGTAATATCTTGATTTAATAAGGTATATAATGAAATGTTTATGAGAATTAATTTAATTTCTTTATAAAATACTGAATGTTATACGCTTTTCGATAAGTATTAGCGGAAAGCAGAATACAACTAATTAAATTACACAAACACTGGATTTACTTGCATGCCAAACGTATGATGAAAGAAGCATTACAGAAAACCTTCATGCCTCTATAAAATTCTAGATAATTTTTTAGCGCAATCAGTGCCGACCATATCTCCATCATTTCTAAATATTTTTACTAATGTATGACTATTGATAATCACTATTGTTTTTTACTTTACTGTTGAGCGTTATAAGTGTTTGCTAGCAGTAGTGTTAAAGAAAGCATTTAATCTTTCCGTGCATTGCTCTGCATGGATGCAGACGGGTTCTAGATTACTGTTACTTCTGATTCTTATTATTTGGTATGCATTTTTTGTTAGTAGGAGTTGTGTCTCTATTACTTTCTCTATTTCCCCAATCGCTCATAGTTATTTATGGATGAAGGAACCACTATTCTTTCCTATTAACATGTTTTATTTCTTTAGATGGAAGTGTGCTTTCTTTAAGACAGTTTTAGGAAATATTTCAAACAATATTTGACAGAGCTTTCCTAACAGCTCAAAATCTCACTGCTACGCCATTCCGTTTATTCTCACAAGGCTTTCCTTTCCTATTTGCTTTCAATTTCTTTAGCGTCACGTTACGGATGTAATCTCATGTTTCGGTTCTTGAGGAGAAGTGCTCACAGAAGGAGAATTGAGAAAAAGCTTATTCTTATAGGGCACAAATTGAAGATTTTGAATTAAATTTAATGTACTTTTGTTTTTGTTATTTATACTAGAAATAATTTTCTCAGGCGCCTAAACCACCTCCGCCCACTCCCAAATAAGGCGAATTTCTTATTTCCCTGCCAAAATTTCGGATGGATCTAAAATATTTACATTTTTGGACGTGCCAAGCGAAAACGAAACTGTGAGCAACACAGTAGGCTATAACATGTAGTATGTCACTAATTTAGTGCCACCAGTTCCAGGTAACGAGAGTCCAAGTGACGCAAGACACTGACTATCTCGATGCTTCAGCATGGTTAGAACACGGACTGAAGTATGACAGATAGTCAGAAGCCGGCATTAAACAGCTGCGCCTCCGAAGCGGTTGTACCAGAATTTTGACTAAAACATTCTAGAGAAATATTCTTACTTCATGAAAGTCGTATAAGATCCTGTTGCTGTGCTTCTGTACAAAACGTTTGAAATGAAGTCACTCCAGCATAAGTTTTGTTGTTACCTAACAAGCAATAAATTGACTTCTCAAAAAAGTGACAGAATTAATTCATGCTGTTCGACATAAACTCACAGCTCAGTGCAAATTTCTGTGCGATCACATCCTATATTCACAAAAACATCGTTCACAAAAAGAAATCCCACCTTGATGTTGCACCAAATTTCATCATCCAAATGGAGAACGTAACATTTTCCACGAAACAGAGCTTCCGATTAGTGATGTGTCGTTAGCAAACGATTCGTCAAAAAGAACGAATAATCAAACTGAGTCACTGGCTAATGAAGTATTTCCGAATATCTGTGTTGCCGACTAGACAAACAATTTTATGAGACCATTTGATGTACATTTGATTAATATATACTCGTAAACGTTGGATGAAACAGCTGGAAACAAACATTTGTTTTACCTCATTGGGAGTTATTAGGCAAGTAATTATTTCGCAGCGCTAATTTCCGAGATTATTTCCGCGAATTTTAGGGATTTTTTCCTTCATTTCGGGAAATGTCAAATAAATCTACGAATTTAAGATTTTTCTTAATTTTTCGGAAATTCTAATATGATTTCTAAATTATTTTTCAAATTTAAATATTTATATTACTGCCTTTAATATCGTACGCGATATCAGCGCATACATTATAACTCAGAGAATGAGAAATGTGTATGAATTTTGATTTAGTTACATCAAATCAAATCTGTAATTTTTAAGGGCGACGGATTTTGGAATTTATCAATCATATCGTTATTTACGAATATGCAACGATGTTGTATAAATTTCTTGCAGTCATCCAAAAAGGGAAATTTAAACAGTAAATACCAACACAAGCATTTAATTTCTAATTTTTGAAATCAATAACAGAGAACTGATTTTAAAAATTATAGATTGCATGATTTATGGATTACTCATTGGAATTTCCGTAAGGTGATTCGTATAGATCTATGGAATAAAAGAACTGTGAATTATGTGGACTGATAGTATTCAAAATGCGGTTCATGTGATAGACATATTGCTCAGTTTTTTGGTAATATCTACCTAAAAACAACAGTTCTACAATCACATCTAGATTGTTTTTTTATCCTTGCTTTACTGACAAAATGATTTGAACCGTCACCTTCCTACACCGGAAGTGCAGTGTCCCTTGCTAAAGTACGCTGACATGTTTATCAGTGCTTAACAGTCCCCTTCACTCACACGCCACATTATTGCAGCTTTGAGAAAGATGGGAGATCAAATACCCCAACAGGTTTCAGGTACAGAATAAACAATAGTCGACGATCATTTTATTGCAGAAGTACATAACTTATTTCCAAACAACTGAGAATGTTTTTACAAAAAATGTGCAACACTTGGTTGGGCCTTTTCAGGATTCTCTGGAAAACGGCAGATGTGGTAGTAACCATAGCAATGAGAAACACCTGTTTATCACGCATGACTCGTGGGTAGTGCGCAGTTGAATAAGTGCTGTTTTGTAAACCCTTAACACGTGTTCACGCCTGTGATTTTTCGATAAAATGGATGTGAAAGAGGAACAAAGGTGCGCCATTATATTTTGCTGTCCACGTAAGAATGCTGTCGGAGAAACCTTGCGTCCTATTCAAGAGGATCCTACAGATGAATGTCTAGGGAAATCAGCAATTTACAGAGGGAAAAAGAATTTATGTATGGTCTCGAGTTGGCGGTTTTAATCGCGCATTGAGGAAGACCTTCAAAGAATATTACCAAGGTACCTCACCGACAGCATTCTTAAGACGACAGGAAGTACATAGGTAAGCATTTATATAATAGGTGTTATTATACCGGAAGACATACACGTATCAATTAGAGATATAGAATATATGGTTCACATCTCAAAATCATCAAATCACAGAATTTGGACGGTGAATTTGGGCATGAAACGAGTTTGTTAAAATTGTCCTCCCATTTCTTTTCATGTGCGGCCGAATGTACGTTCGTCTATATACAAATCTGTCGTTTCTTATTCCGAGAAAATTAAAACTACATTAATGCCCAACTTGCATGTGGTCCAGTCTTGTCCATATATGACTTCTAGTTGTTCCTCATGCGAAGAAACAGAAACGACGGGAAGACATTTTGAGCTGCGCAGGAGTGCATCAACAGCATTTCAGAAGAAGAATTCCGGAAGACATTCAAAAAGTAGGAGAAACCTGGGATAACTTGTCTTCAGTGTACTAGACAGTATTTCGAAGAAAATGACCACTTTCTCAATAAACAAGGTAGGCTTTTTTCTACAAAACATTTTATATGCTGATTTTTTCATGAAAATATAGTCAGTTGTCTCGGGACAATCCTTGTATTGATTTGTTATTTTCGTATGTGTTGCAGAAGAAAGACAAATAAATAAATATTTCAGTGATCACGGCAAGGAAAACCTTTTTTGTTTTGTCGCTAATACAATCTTTCTTTGCCGTCTGTATGATTCCAATCTATATCTTCCTACCCCGGAGCTCCGGTTTTCCTAATAAAACTATGTCTACAGGCTTTCGCTGCACAATTGATCATACGACCCTATACGTCACATTTCGAGAATGGACCTTCCATCAGAAATCCCTCGAGTTTTGATAATTTCATCTTATTTACGAAAATATTTTCGATGAATTTCGCTTTATAATAGTTTATCTGCTATTAAATTCTTCATTTGACTTTCGCGTCGAAGGAAATCATATAAGATCGGTACGGTCAGTATATTTCAAATATTTAATTCGCGCATGTGACTTCAGAGATAACATCATATATTTCAATTAAAATCATTGATCATTTTGTTTAGATTCTGTGGAATCTATTTAAAACAAATTTAAATGAACATTCGTAACTTTTCATTCTGAAAAATAGTTTGATATGTGCACAGCACCCGGATACATAGAACTCAATAGAAATGTGTTGTATGATTTTAGTACACTGTGGTTATTAAGAATAAATGATCTAACATTTGCAAAAAAAAAGACCCCCATTTTCATGAATTTCAAGTGCTGGCGAAATGTTAATTGTGGAATAATTTAGGTTTAAATTAGAGGAAAGCTTTACAGATCTGTTAAATTAGAAAACGAAATACCGCATTAATCGTTGTATTCATTTACAAGTAAAGAAGGAAGCTTTTTCTTGTTTTGTACACCTAACAGACAAAACACGAGAAATACCTACGTAATAGCGTTTTGATCATATCTAACGTGAAAAACACACCAAGGCATCCGCTCCACCAGATACCGAATGGTTTTCTGAGGAAATTGCAACCATGAAGTTCGCAATATTCACCACTACTCAGCCCGCTACGTCTTCTCAGTATCCATTGATCTGATGTTCTGCTACACGGTATCGCGGAAGGCTCCCACGGGGTTTATACTGGTTACCTTGAAGGGTCAATAAGTGGTTCCAAACTTGAATGAGTGTTTGTAGTGCCATACATCGGTGGTGGCGGCCCATTTGATTGGCGCATTGTTCTGTGAAGTAGACGGTCGGTCGCAGGATGCGTGAAATGTATAAAAGGGCATAAGTCATCATCCAGCATATGCTGGTAGCGCGCAGAGGTTAAGGACCTCTCCAGATACACTACGGAATCTAATGTGTTCCATGACAAGAGCCCACAAATTATAACATATCTGACGTGGCACTATGTGGTTATTTTCTGCGTTTTCTTTTCACTGTGCCCGCTGATTTTCACTGGAACTTCTCTTTTCTATGGAAAATAATTTCGGGAAACGTGCGCTCTGCATGTTACGTTCGCTGTCTCAGATGACTGACAAAAATTGAAATCTCATCAAATTCCTTTATCTTTTCTCGAACAATATGGTACAGATTTACCAAGAAAGTTTTAATATATTCGCTAATTAATTTCATTGTTTCAAGTCGTTAAAGATATTCACAACAAATGTTATATAACCCAGTAGCATGGACTTCAAATGTCAATTCAGGATTACTATCTTTAAGAAGGTAACTTTGAGATCAATCAGTAAAGGAAAAGATTTTCTTCATGATACATGGGAAATTGATAGAATATTCAAAACAAAGGGGATATAAATTCTGAATTTGCTTGAAATACTTACTGGTCATCGACTTGCAGCTGGAATCTTCAGAATTCTGTTCGAGTTTGCTACCCGAACACTGTTAGCATAGTTGTATTCTGTTTCGAGTTCTGTTCCAGTATGCTAACTGTGTAACGTTTGAATTCTCGTGAAACCTTAGCATACTCGAATGGAAATCCCGAGATGCGGGTCCGATTCCCTCTCCAGGGAGATGAAATTTTCAAGTTTTCTGATAGGTGTTACATGAATGACCAGCAAGGGTTCCCAGAAAATTCAAAATTTATAGTCTGCTTGCTTTGTGGAACTTTGAGAAATCAAAGGAAAAAAGTACGTGTAAGAATCTGAAAAAAATCAAAAGAATGACGACTAACAAAAACAAACAATTCAAACTGTGGTTGACCTAAGGAATGTGTTATAAGTTTTATAGGTTAAACGTGACGTAATTATTACCGACAAATTTTTTTTTAAAGGAGTCTACTTCTGAAAATTTGCTTCTGGTATTTTTTCTGAAACATAAAGTATTATTAAAATAACTTCTACAACAAGGAAGAGTAGCTGACCTTGTTCTTCCATAGTAAATCGAGAGCTTAATTGCTCGGTGTCTCAAAAAAGGATTGAAGTGGTTATTATGAAGTGCAAATTTCAAAAGCTGAAGGGTTAATGTCTGGGGAAGTTGATTAATTGTTGTAATATACATAAAAAAAAAAACAGCATCATTGTTACAAAACATTTGTCTCTTTTTTTTTTTAAAACCAAAATGTGATTTTCGTGAAAAAGTGAAAATCTAAATTTTTTGTTGGGGAGGTTAGGGCCTCACAATTTATATAATGGCTGTTCTAAGAGACGAAAGTGTCAATAACCCAAAGTTCACGACATCACGCCGAAGAATCAAAGCTGACACAGCCTTATGCGTTCATCTTTCTAGATTATAATACATCGTATATTAAAATTATTTGGTGTAATTAATGAGAAGAATAATATCAATTCGAATCCACAAAAACTGAAACAAAAAATACAGCGAAAAAGAAAATGAAAGAGAGATATGCAAAGGTAACACGAACCGGTGCGTTTTATGGGAATGCATTACATCAGTGACAGACAATAAACATTGTCTGAACTTTTGCGAATGTGAGATGATAAGTATGTGAAGGGCCGTACTGACGAGTATTTCATGATGGCTCTCATGCCACTTTTCTAAATAGGGAAATGTTTGCCATGCAGTGTCATGTTGTATTGAGGACAGAGTTTAAATTTTTAAAACGAAGAACTAATTAACATAAATAACAGGAATGTGCTCTACGTAGCCTACAAAACGTTGTTTTACTGTATCACTGCTGAGAAATACCGGATGAATAAACAGAGAGTGGTCATATGAAATTGAAAATATCACAATAAATACCTGGAGCCTAACAATAAATAAAAACGTCTCTTAACTGCACCTGGAAGATATATTTTGTTTTCCAGAAAATCGAGAGTGCTCTTCAGAGAGATAGATCTGGCAAAATCTTTGGCAAAGTAAGGATTTAGTTATAATACGTTGTTTAATCGTTTACAAACTCCAAATCGGTATTCATAATCTATTAATTCCATTATAAGTTTTGTTACAGAAATCGACGACCCAACCTACATTTTTAGGGTTTTAAATATATCCATTTTGACATTTAGCGTTCCTTTCAATGATGCAATGCTAATCCATGATCACCAGCAATGCTCACAAAACGTTCTGTCTTAGCTGAAGTTGGTCCCTTTCGTCTTGTATTTAAGACAAAGTTGTATGATGACTCTGTATATGACCTCTGACACTCTTCATTTGCGTGTTTTAGGTCCACCACGAAATTTTGTCAATTTACTGCAAAAATCATAGCCTATAACCGTGTAACTGCTGTTTATCAATGATTTACTTTAGTCTTGGGGGAGTTCTTCATCACCATTCTGTTCAATTTCCTTATTTCCGGTTCCGTAGGGAAAACTCATTTCAGTATGGACTATTTATGTTTGAGTATGGGTTATTTTATTTCCGGTACATCTTGTGTACAGCGCACCGGGCTATTCAGGGACGTTTCTTTAAAAGCAAATGTATCTTAACTCTGAATTTTGAACGGTTCAGTCTCCTCGCTGTGAATGATCATTCAATCTTTCATTGCTGCAAAATTGTCTTCGTCAGCGGTGGCTTGGAACCGAATTCCCAATAAGAATTATTATATCGAGTTTTAATAAATGTCATTAATTATGTGGTGAGCATTAAGCTTTCAGTCAGATGTTATGGTGAAACGTAAGAATGGGAATGAAACGATAATGCCATTGGTTGAAATGTTTAGCCCTAATTCTTCATGATGAGAGAATATTCATTGTAGACTGGGAATGGCTTCTAATCTTTAGTTCTTTCGCAGTTCGCGAGTAACTTTCCTCGTGTTACAGGCGCTTTGTTTGTGCGTGAGTTCACTTATTGGCATCGTTTTCATTTACAACACCGCAGTGACTTTTGATATATTCATTGTGTTCCGTGTTTCTATTTCTTACCCAAAAAATTTGGAAGTAATTTCTTTTTTGTATGTGTTTTGTTGCATGGTTTCTTACATTTTGGAAACTGATTACGCATTTTGGGTGCTGGTGTAGCTTTTTAAGTTTTTTATTAAGAGTAAACAAAACCATTTTCCTTTCTTTCGTTTTTTATATTTATTTCATCACAGGCATGTATGATGATGAATGGCAGTGGCTGCCTTCGTTGCTTACGCTCTCACATGTCTTCTCCAATCAATTTGGTTTTCCTTTATTCTGAATACACCAACCTCCTAATTAGAAAACTTTATGTAGATATATATAAACGTCATTAACATAGTGTATATTTAAAATAGTCGTTTGATTAATCGCCACGTGACCTAGGCAAATACTTCAGACTTCTGCTTCCCAGTAATCATCAGTAGTGTTGATCAAGACTAATAAAGATTCTTTCGAAGTTGGATAAAGGGCTTATTATGGGTTACCTTCTGACGGCAGCTATGAGTTTAAAAACAGCCACGCTGCCTGGTGTCTCAAATGCTGAAATATAAATGGTTTTTAATCATTGAAAAAAATATTTGTCTCGGAGTCATAACTACGGCGTGACGACAATCCTTCTGGAATGAGATCGTCGGATGCTTCTACGGAGAAACGGGACTTTTGGTGCGCAGAATGTGAAGAAAGTTTAAAATACTCAATTGACTGACTGAAGTTGGCATAACATATCTATATCGTTTTCAATAATCTGAACTCGTTAGGAGTGACTGAGGATATACAGGTATTCAACATTCTTTTCATTTCGTTTATGATAATACGCAACAAAGCCTCAGTAATACACAAAACAATTCTTACTAACCAAGTTTTGCTTTAGAGTTTTGTTTTATAGGATACGCTGTTTAAGGAAACTTTAGAAAATTGTCACAACGCATTGGCAAGTTAATGAAATGCCATATTATAACAGTAAAAGGGCAAATTACAGTAATAAAATGGAAAACACAAGTACATTTAAAACGTTTGGAAATGTTAAATTTCACTACAAAGCTGTGATTCCAATAAATTAAACAAATCTATAAAATACCGCGTTTGTACTACACAATTCCACTCTGCGATTTAGGTTAAATCTAGGGAATAATTAATTGCACTAAGATACATTTTGTCAAGCCACATCAGCGGTAACAAATTGTGTGTGAAATTCTGTAATCTGTTTTTTTCTCCAGAAACTTATTGAACGCTATGTACAAACACCCAGTTTTAAGCACTTATTCAAATACCATACTTAAATAAAATTTATATAGCCTCTAAATAGTTTGCTGCAAGAACATTTTTCTTAGAAATTATTTGAGGAGATTAATGCACACCACTCCACATGGAAAATATCACTCCTTAAAGAATACATGAAGTCAGACAGAAATCACAATACACATATAAACAAGTAGATTACAAAGATATGATTTTATTTCAGGGAAATTGCATGTATGTGATGGACGATGAGACAGTACAATGTGACTTTATTCAGTAGATCTTAAAGCCTAATGGGGTCTTATTCACTAGAACTTATGGCCTTATGTGGCCTTATTAAGTAGTAGGCAATGTTCTTAATAAGGCTACATTAGGCCATAAGTTCAGCTAATCATACGGCAAAGTATCATAGCATTAATTGGAAAAATCTGTGGGTAGTGTCGTGTAGTATTGTTGACCATGCTTAGTCATGGGGTGTGCACAAATCATCGGCTTTGCGAGAGGGTCGTTCAAAGGGTTAAATCGTCTGCAGATTTCACCTCACACGTTTAGCATTGAAGAAAAGCTTTGAAATCGCCATGGCAAATGCTGCACCTAAGCACGATGTGGGAACGGATTGTTATTCTGAAAGTGTAAGGGAAGGAGCTACCCTTTTGAAACTGGACATCAGGTGTACCAAGGAAATATGCCACCAAAACGGTTGTATCACCACATCGACGTATTTTCGTACTCAAAAAGTACCCAACATGTTTATGAGTAGTGAACGGTTGTCGAAACTGAAATCAGGCAGATAATCCGCATTACACTTGTAGATAGAAACAAGGTTATCCCGGTGATCACGACGTCTACAGACCATTAATTGTCGACAGCCTGTACCGAAAAAGGAACAAATCTCGGGTCGAATGTGAAATCAGCACATTCGACTTGCAACGCTTGTGTGGTACGATACCGCTGCAACCTTCGAAGATGTGCAGAAAATAATGGAAGAGGTAAGGATGGCGGGCAGGCAGTCTGAGGTTCACAGTCCCTATCGATGAGGGCTGTCCAAAGCTGAATGTACACTTCGGCGAAAGACCCTCGTTTGGATCCTCTGTCAGCTACAGTTTCTCGTCAAGTGCGGCGATTGAGGCGTATTCGACGACAAACATAAAGTCTCGCGTAGCCACTGTGCGCCATGCGTCGATTCGAGTGTAAATGTTATATTTTTAGGGAATGTAAGCCCGTTAGAGACTGTATATTATATTATATTATATTATATTGTGACAAAATTCATATTACTCATCTTTTAGGAATGCTTAAGTTTTCGCTTTTTTTAAAACAACTATGGATAGTATTTCTTTATTATTATTATTTTTCTGTCCTGTCTGTGAATAATTTGCAATTGTCCAAACAAATCGTATGCCTATCATCAGGAGTAACACTTTTTTCGCCTAATTTGATACGCGTTGAAGCAACAGTGAATCATTCAGCACTTTTTGCCCTTTCTCGGAACCTGTTTTCTGAAATGAGGGACTCCGAAGACAGACCTAATATCAAAGCTGTGTTTGTGAAACTACTAAAAATCCACGCAAAGAAGCTGCTCTCCTCACAACAAAATTAAAATTAATTAATAAATAAATAGAAACTTTGAGGTGTTAATAATTTAACAATAAGCTTTCAGTGTCTATATCGTCATTATATAGAAACGGTTAAATAGTTTATGTAAGTTGCATGATGAATGCAGCATTTTTTCTTAATGGGAAATATGCTACGTTGTTTTGGTGAAACAATGCTGCAACCTCTTGCGAAGTTTCAGAGCATATAGTTCTCCATGGCACACACAAATATCTAGGTCGGCAAGTCGGGTGAGAAAGCCTTACCTGTCAACATCATAATATGCTGATAGGATCTGGTTATGCTTAATTTTTGGTATTCGCATGAGAAAATGAACATGTATAGTCGAATTTTAGGAATCGGAAAAAAAATATTAACCAGGGATAAAAATTTACAGTATTCTAGAGGATTTCAACAGAAGTGTTTTACTTCAGTTTATCATTTTGGATTAAGGAAAACTAAATTCTGACAAACAGCTAATGCAATAGTGTGTGTTAAATACAACCTGAAAAGATAGCAGAACATAGGACTTATTAGCTTTGTTATAATAATGAAAGAATGTAAAATACGTGGCAAGAGTTATATGTATGACAGAACTACTAGACAAAATATTTTGCAAATGCGATAGACATTTTGATCATATGGACTTCTATTATATTAAAATCGTTTCTTTGTGTTATTTGCAAGATAATATGTTTAATATTAATTTGAAAAAGATAATTATATAATAGAACGGAAGCTAGAATTTCTGTTTAGGATATTGTTACCGTACAGTTTTTACGAGCTTCATTGCTCTTACCTGTTATATGAAAAACTCTTCAAGAGGAAACGAAATATTTCAGGTAGGGTTGAGCTTTCTTGCATGCCCGAAACTTTATGTAAGTATGATAGCATTTTTACAGCTAAGATTTAAATTTCAGATTTTTGCGAAACGTTTCCTTGGTTATGTTTCCGAAGGTATCAGAAACCTAAAGAAACTCATGTTCGCGAATTTTTAAACTAACATATTTTGAAGAACATAGTTTTAAATGACTAATTCGGTTTTTTCTTCAAATGTTTTAAGATTAAAACAAGGGAAACAATTTTTCCATCCTGCTTTTTCTCACATGCCTTTCGCAAGAGATCTGTACACATGTTTAAATTTTCCAGAAGTTATTCAGAGTATGGCTCAAAGCCAGGTGAACAAATCTTATAATTACATTGTTCCATAAGATTTTAGTATCGGTTTTCATTAATATTTAAAGGAAGCAACATATATCCAAGGAAAACGCTTTTGTTTCTGTTTTAGAAAAAAAGTTCTCTACAGAGTGAAAATATCGAGCATTTATTTTCGCTTTTGCTATTTGCAGTGCAACACATCTTACTTTTTAGGAGACCACCTCTTGCCCTGTTGTATCATCCTATGGGAAAAAGCGGGAATGTTCCGCAGTTTTTCTTTCCCAATAAGATACACGCAAATACTGTAAGATACTTATTTTCTACAGAAGTAGGGAATATCAGCTTCCATATCTTAATATTCCAGAAATGCATTGAAATGCTGCTTATATGTATTGAGTGTAATGCTCTACGCGAAACAGAACAATGCACTGATCCTTACAGCATTCAGGAATTTATCTCGCATCGGTTGGATTACTGGAATCTTTCGAATCTTGTAGTTGGAGTCAAATTATGGACCGTTGATCGAAGTGCAGTAACGGAAAACCTGATTTCATTACAAGACGTCATTTCTCCAATAATAAGGTGTGCAGGTTTAGCTATCTGCTGAGCGCAGCTAATGAACTTTCCAATTTTAAGCCGAGACTAAAGTCGAACAAAGAGATTGTCAACAGTTGCAGTCAGTTCGAGCCACGATGCGGCGGGTTTTGAATGCTGAAATTCTCCTGACAATCAGCACGAGAGAGCGGCCGTGACTGGAAGATATCTACCTCGTCTTTTAAAATGTGGGATCGTATTGAGCAGACGATATACTCGAACACGGAGAAGCCGGTTTCTCCAGTAGGAGAACGGTTTCTCCAGTAGTGTTTCGGTGTTTGTTCTCCAAGCTTTGTATTCTCTCGATAAGTTTGCTTCTGCATAGCTCAGAAAATTTGTCGTTTCTGCGATGCTTGCAGCTATGTTTCGAACGACCAAAGTAATTCCTCTTTCAAAATTGTTTAAATGAGGAGTCTTTCCCATACTCCAGCTATCAACGATCCGTATATGTCTAAATCCTTTTCAGTGTGTTAAATGTATTGCACCTGAACGATAGAGTTACGTACCTCAGCGAGGGTGATACATGACTGGTTGCAATTGGGAAAATTATCAATAACGTCCAGCAAGACGTATTATTTGTAATTAGACCATTTATTCGCATATAAAGAGAATGCTTTTCTTTCTTTAATTCTCTTTCTTTGTTATTTAATTTTTCTGTTCGAAAAACATTGGTCATCCAATGGCCTCAGGCAGATAACTCTTTGTGTTTTTAAACATATATTTTAAAGTTTATAGCTCACGGTGCCGTATAGTGGGTAAGTGCCTAGCATAAGGTGAAACTTGATTTAACAGAATTGGTCGAAAAATATTTCTGAGATGTGTCAAGTGGAGTTTTGCAGAGAAATTTCGGTGAGGGCCACAAATTTCTGAATTCAGGTCTTTATTCACTAAGTACAATACAGTTCTCGTACGACAATGTCTCCGAGAACAGTGGCACACCAACGCCGAAGACAAAACTCTCTTCAAAAAAATAACTTCAGTTAACCTCATCAAATCAACCTTGTGGTCTAGCAGTGCGTTTCGATGTGTGAATTCAAACATGGTGCTGATGTCGTAGAGCAAACTCCTCACTGTGCCGGACATTTCCAAACCCTTGAAACCCGACAGAGAGTTTTCTGCAAGAATTGTGAAAACTGCTCTATTTTTGTAGAGGGAGAGCGCTTTTATTAATTGTCCTCAAGTGACATGTGAAATGTATGTCTAGTAAAAGTTCCGCCTTAACTGTTTTATTCCCGTTAACTTGTACTTATAGGTGCAGAACGTACAGGTAAAACAGTAGATTATTCTTCGAAGTGAGATTTGTTTTTCCACACGGAATACAACAATTGCATTGCAGATTGGGAGTATGATGATAACAAAAGTGGGCGAACAAGTGTGCTCATCAGCGAGATTCCTTGTTTAAAAGTAAAATTCACTGGGAAATTATTTGCTGTTCTGTCAACTGGTGAAAATCAGAATTGAAGATCACTAAAAATCCGTGTGAAACGCATTCGCAGTAAGAGAGTTTCGACGACAGCAAATATTCTCCAGCGAATGCCAGATATCTTGCTTTGCATGTGGCATGTCCGCAGCAAGAACCAAGTGAATGCAGCGGATAGTTTTCTAGCTTCATGAAAACCCATTTTGCATCGCTCATCATTAGTATCCTGACAAAGAAGGCAAGCTTATCAGATTTCAGAGGCATGTCTCCGATATAAGAAATGAAACCGAATATTTTATTGAGAGCGAATCGGAGATATAGATACGACGTCCTTTTAATTGAATCAAAAAGGAGAAGAGGAAGTATCGACAAGCTCAGTGGCCAGTGAAAGCAAATAATAAATGTGATGCCGGCAAGCGCAGAAAATGGTCATAAGTTGCCATCGTACATTATAGTGAGGCGTAAAATAATCCCAGAGAAAGCAACGTTCCAAGGGGTTATTTTTGTTTGCTACCAGTGAGTGCTTAATGCTACAGATTATGAAACATTTGTTCAAACAGTTCATGAAATCTCATGACTGTGTTAAGAACCGATATTTTAGTTCCCAAGGATCATTCAATTGCCTCAATCGTCGTGGATGAAAGTAAAACCGTGTATGTTCAAATAATACCCTTTTTCGGAAAAACGAAACTACACAGAAAAAATTCGGCGGTGGTTTTCATTACTACAACAACATCCAATTGGAAACTTTCTTCATGTAAATGATATCATCATCATTGTCAGCAATTATCAATCCACTGCTGGACGAAGGTCTCCCCAAGTTTCCTCCAAAACGGTCTGTCTTGTGCCAGTCTACTCCATGTCACTCTCGCATACTTTCGAATTTAATCCACCCATCTTCCATGTGGTCTTCTTCTGGGTCTTTCCCTGTCCCTTGGAATCCAATCTAAAATTTCGGCTGTCCATCGATGGTCAGTCCTTCTGGCAGTATGTCCAGCCCATTGCCATTTCAGGGATTTAACTCTGATCATGATGTCTTCCACCCTTGTCATTTTTCGGATCCACGAGTTCCTCTTCTAATCTCTCCTGGTTACACCAAGCATGCACCTCTCCATGCTTCTTTGAGTTGTCTGCAGCCTTTGTATGTCTCTTTTAGCTAAGGTCCACGTCTCTGCACCATACGTAAGCACTGGAAGGATGCATTGATCAAACACTTTTCTTTTAAGACATAATGGCATATTGCTCTTGAAAAATATGCTGTTTCTTCCAAAAGCTCTCCAGGCAAGTTTTGTACGCCGATTAATTTCTTCATCAATGTGACCCTCACTTGATATCTGCTGTCAAAGATAAACGTACGTGTCTGTTATCTCCAGCTTTTCTCCATCATTCGATAAATCTTCATTTCTTGTAAAAGCATTGAACATCACTTTTGCCTTCTGAAAGTTCATTTTTAATCCCACTTCTTTACTCTTGTCAGCAAGTTCCTGGATCATACTCTGCAGCTCTGATGGGGTAGTTGAAAAAATGACTACGTCATCAGCAAAACGAAGGTGGGTTAGATAATCTCCATTAATCTTTATCCCTTTGTTTTACCAGTTCAGTAATTGAAAGACATTTTCCAATGTGGCATTAAAGAACTTCGGAGATATGGTGTCACCTTGTCTCACTCCCTTTACAATTTTTATGTGTGTTGCATTTTCAAACAGCCGAATCGTTCCACTTGTATTTTCATAGATGATATTAATAATATTAATGTACGCATCTTCAATACCGCAGGATTTCAGAGCCATTGTAACTGCTGATGGTTTCACCGAATCAAAAGCTTTTTCATAATAGATAAAAGCCATGCACAATGGAAGTTCATGTTCCCTCGCTCTTTCAATTAGTTCTCTCAGTACGTGGATATGATCTATTGTGCTGTAGCCACTCCTGAATCCAGCTTGTTCTCTCGGTCGAGCCATGTCCAGTGATGACTTCAAGCGGTGTGAAAGAACTTTAGTGAAGATTTTATAAACCACTGATAGGAGGCTGACAGGTCTGTAGTTTCCGAGATCCTCAATGTCACCTTTCTTATGTAGCAGGATCATTGTAGCGGTGTTCCAATCCTTAGGAATATTTCCTTCATTAAGGCATCGAGTGAAAATTTGGGCGAGTACTGTTTCGTTTTCTCCACTTGCTTCTTGTATGATGTCTACAGTAATTCCATCTTCTCCTGTAGCTTTCCCCCGCTTCATGTTCTTGATTGCATGTGCAACTTCTGTTGGGAGGACTTGGAGAAATCTGGTACTGGTACCTTTCATGATGTGTGGAGTACATGTATCAATCCTTTCATATAATTTGGAGTAGAAACATTTACTCTTGTCAAAATTTCGCCTCTATTTCTTGTTACAGAACCACCTTCTTTTCTCAGTGCCATAATCTGTTTTCTTTCCTTACTGAGATGTCCCTTTGCTATCTTTAGGCTTTGGTTGTTTTCAATTGCTTTCCTCACTAGTTCACAGTTGAAATTCCTTACGTCTTCAGTGATACTTTTTTGTACTCTCTTGCATAGCTCTATATATTCCAATTTGGAAGTCACATCTTCTTTAGTTGTCCTAATCTCTCTTTTTTTTTACATCAACATTTTAGTGTTTCCTGATAATTTGTTAACATGGAACTTGTTCTTCGACCCAACTAATTTTGCTGCTGATTCCATGAGAGCTTTCGTTACTTTTCTGTTAACTTCAGAAATATCCACTTCTTCCGATGTTAGGTCTTCTAAAGCAGAGAATCTGTTCTTCAGTTCCAAATTGAAGGCATTATGGTGTTTCTTAAGGTTGGTTATGTCAATACATTTTGTTTGTCTTATGAGCTTGCCACGTTCGAGTTTAGTGTTGAGGTGCATCTTACATCTCACCAATCTATGGAACCTTCCTGTGTTGAACTTGTTTAGCACACTGCAGTCTTCTATGATGAAGTTTTTGTTACACATTATAATGAATAAAGCTTCTGCTACCAAGCTAATTATCGTGAATATAGCTTTCACTAATACTATAATGAATTCAATGCTTGTACTAAGCTTCTAATAGTGAATTCAAATGGTTGTAGTTACTAGTTAATTAAGATCATGAATAAAGTCTCCTGCTAGTAGTGTAGTAATAGTAATGAACAAACTTATAACTGATAGCAATGTTGTAGTAGTAATTAAGATGAATAAAGTTTTATGCTGGTTGTTACTAATAACACTAAATGAAATAAATCTAACAGCCAGCCACGCCAATAGGCAACATCTCGCAATTTACAACGGGTCTTGCGAATACCTAAATGGCCTGCAAGAGGTTTGTCATGAAATTCGTTTAAAAGCGACATTCTAAGGGTTCGCGGAATACATGGGCGAAACACTGCCCTAGTAGTCCTAGATTTTGTATAGTAAGGAAGACCCTCTATGACTTCAAAATGCTGTGACCTTCCAGCCAGAGAAGGATCACTTTGTACGGGCGAACCCGCATGCAAAAAATTATAGATATCCCCGAAATCTGGATCATTTATTAATTCTGCCATTATCTGCTCTCTGGATGTTATATCAGCTATTAGAAGTAAAGGCTGACATCCAGGAGTGGTTTCTGTGGGGACCCCACTAATCGGAACGCGACACAATGCGTCCGGTTATTGATTCTTATGATCTGGCTGATACGAAATTTTGATATTGCTCTCTTGTAACTTCAGAGCCCACTTCATAAGTCTTTGAGATAGGTGCTTAGCAGAATTCAAATATTGAAGGGCAGAATGATCCGTAATTATGTTAACTGTCAATTCGTTAAGATAACATTGAAATTTATCAAGAGCATACACAACAGCAAGACATTCACGTTCCGTAGCTAAATAAATGCGTTCAGCTTTGATTTAAGTACGAGACGCAAAAGCTATTGGATGCCCAGCTTGTGACAAAACGCAACCAAGACCAACTCCGGGTGCGTCAGTACCAATAGCAAATTCCTTAGTATGATCCGGGAAAGCCAACACAGGAGGCTGAGTCAACGCAGACTTCAGTGTTTCGAATGCAGCGTTAGCCTCAGGTGTCCAAACAAACTTCTTGTATTTACGTTTTAAAGCATACAATGGCTCACAGATTGTAGCACAAGCGGGGACGAACTGCTGATACCAACCGGTCATTCCCAGAAAGCGTGATAGTTGTTTTGCTGTTTTAGGCCGAGGAAAGTCAACAATAGGCCTAATTTTTTCATTATCCGTAAATAAGCCGTGGGGAGTGATTTTCAACCCCAGATATACAATCTCGTCCCTCGCTATCTGGTATTTACTAGGTTTTAACGTCAAGCCAGCATTGTATATGAGTTGGAACACCTGTTTGAGCAGAGAAAGGTGCTCGTCAAAAGTCTCGGATGTAATAATAATGTCATCCAAATATACATGCACATGGGGACCCAGAACAGGTCTGAGAACCGTATCCATAAGCTTTTGGAAAGTAGCAGGAGCAGAAGCTAGTCCAAAGGGCATACGCAGGTATTCATAAGCCCCAAAAGGAGTCACAAAGCCTGTTTTATCGACAGAGTCCGGATGTTACGCCACCTGCCAATATCCACTCGCCAAATCCAAGGTTGACATCCATTTGGTTGATGACAGGTCATGCAAAATATGTGACATGACAGGTAGTGGATAAT
This sequence comes from Macrothele yani, assembly GCA_039090855.1. Lineage (NCBI taxonomy): Eukaryota > Metazoa > Arthropoda > Arachnida > Araneae > Macrothelidae > Macrothele > Macrothele yani. The sequence goes on along the minus strand of CM077033.1, from coordinate 88,021,507 downwards.
TGATCGTTTTTGTGACTTGGTTGAGCTTGCGAAAATCTGTCACAAAACGAAATTCATTGGGTTGTTTCTTTGGAACCAAAAAGCAGGAGCAGCCCAGGCGCTTGTTGATTCCCTTATTATGCCCTGTTTAATCATTTCAGCAATTTGACGTTGCATTTCCTGTTTCTTATGTGGAGCACAAGGGTAAGGTTTCGGCGCTATCGGTTTCGAACCATCAGTGTCAATGACATGATAAACCACCTGTGTGAAACCAGGTTGATCAGAAAATAAAGCAGGGCTTTCCTGCAAAAGTAGACAAAGCTGGTTTCGTTGCCTCTCCTTCAATTGGTTACTTAATAACAAACTCGTTATATCCATAGGAACCGTAGGAATCATTTCGACAGGTTCCGGAAAGGAAATCACATGTTGTACGAAATTCAAAGTTATTTGAAACGTATGAATAAAGTCCATTCCCATTAAACATTTAACAGGTAGTTCGTCTATAAGCAGGAAAGAATGCTTAAAATGAGCCTTTCCCAGCCCTAGAGATAATGTGACAGTTCCTGTGATACTGAAGATTTCGTTATTTGCACCTCGCAAATACTGCGTCGCAGGCTGAACGAGTATTGCAGGAAAATTGTCAGTGCAAAACTTCGTATTTAGGGCTGATATTTCAGAACCAGTGTCGAACTTTGTCTCTACAATAATATCTTCAAATGTCAAGAATACATCGGGCAACTGAGGAGTTTGAACAGTCACTAATACTGTTTTAGGGTCAGAATGCTTGGTATCAGGAAGCAGGACCAACCCTTGGTCTTCTTCCTTTGGAAGTTTAAAGGATTCCTGGTTGGATTATCATGCGGTCTGAAACCTCGACCCTGCTGGGTATCGGGAAAATTTTCACGATGAGGAAAACTGCGTGAAACCTGCGTCGGTAACTCCGCGTGTCTGTTGACATTGTCATATCTATTACTTCTTCCCTGAGCACGGGCAGAAAAATAATCATTGCCCTGAGCATCAAAAACGTTCCGAATGCTGCGGATTGGAACGGGGTCGAGCATACTGTGCATTTGTACGATATCCTGAAGATTGTTCAGAAACTCGCTGTTGGTTTGCCACTCTTCTGTGTGGTGGAACGTATGAAGCATGGGTGTGCACTTGTGTATGATCGCGCTGAAAGTTATTAGGCTTATTATGCCGCTGAGGGTTTTCGTAATAAGCCTCGCTGGGTGCCCGAGCATGGTGAGTTGAACCATGTTTGCCATGTCGCTCTTCATACGTTCGTATGAGGTGAAGGCATTCATGAATTGTAGCAGGGTATCGAACCTCAAGAAAATCTTGTAAAAATGGGTCGAGCTGCTGCAATAGGGTATCCAACATGTCAGCATGACTGGCATGTGGATCTTACAAGTTATATAAGCGTGTTGTTTCCAACGCAAATGCAACAGAGGCTATCGTTGGGTCCTTGCTGACGAGAAAAAGTTGTTGTGCAAGGCTAGCTCGACTGAGGCCGAAAGCAAAGACCTCCAAAAATTCTGCTCGGAAATTCTCATAAAGAGAATCCGGGTTCGACACTCTCCACTGCCGATACCAGGTCTTAGCGGTATCCTTCAAGCAAGTGCCTGCGATTTGTACTTTGCAGTCTTCAGGAATATTATAGAGATCAAAATGATCTTCCAGATCTTCGAGGAACTTTAAGGACCCCTCCAAACCATTAAAAAGAATTGTTCCTGCATGCGGCACGAAATGGGCAAGCATTCTGCTTCGCTGAGAGGATTGAACTCCCTCAGGTACGACCCGCGACTCAGAGTAATAGGAAGCTGGTGAATTACGAAATTGTGAAGAATGCCTGGGTACATGTAGATCATTCATATCAAAGTGAGCCCCACAGGCTTCTATTAATCCCATCACCACCGAAACTTGTCTTAGGGTGAAACATTGAAGTTGTCTCGGGTAGTGAAGACATGGGTAATAATTGTCAAGATCTCGTGTTCGAGAAAAGTTCGGGCGCCAATTATAATGAATAAAGCTTCTGCTACCAAGCTAATTATCGTGAATATAGCTTTCACTAATACTATAATGAATTCAATGCTTGTACTAAGCTTCTAATAGTGAATTCAAATGGTTGTTGTTACTAGTTAATTAAGATCATGAATAAAGTCTCCTGCTAGTAGTGTAGTAATAGTAATGAACAAACTTATAACTGGTAGTAATGTTGTAGTAGTAATTAAGATGAATAAAGTCTCATGCTGGTTGTTACTAATAACACTAAATGAAATAAACCTAACAGCCAGACAGAGGTCTGACAGTACTATGAACTGAGAAAGACGTACTTACGTAAAACCTTTTATTATGAACTTCTACTGGTATCATCACACACACAGCTACTCAAATAACACGTAGCTCCTTGCACATGAACGAGGCTCTATTCACATAAACAATAGCTCTCCACATAAACAAACGCTCTCTCTATACAACAAACGCTCTCCTCCGTACAACAACAAACGCTCTCCTTAGGTATCGCTGAATGCGCCTATTTATACTGGCTACCACCACGTCATGACTTACACTCATTGCCAGATATCATTCAGCGGGAGAAATAACATCTCGTTCAGTAAGAAGATAATTTACATAGAAAAATAAAATAACCAGAGATAGTAAAATCAAAAGGAAAGTGAATCGAGAGTATACGTTACGACATAATAAAATCAATTTCACTTGTCGCCCCATTTGGATGTCTTCATGTCCATTTCCTGGGTGGCTTTTTCTTGAAAAAGGATTTCAAGATGAAAAACCCTTTTGTTTCTGCAAACTCAACGAGAGTATTTCCACGCTCGTTTCTGTTGCCGTGACCGAATTTACCTACTGAAGTTTCATTCTGTTGCCGTTGCCCTATTTTTGCATTGAAATATCCTCTAATTATCTTTAAGTGCTGCTTACCTTTATTATTTAGATGACGAATTTCCTCAAAAAATTCTTCAATTTTTTCTTAAGGATGACTTGTGGTAGGTGCATATGTTTGAATAATCTTAGCCTGGTATCTTCTCGAGAGTTGGGTAACGAGTCGTGCAGCTCTGTCACAGGAACTTTCAACTCCTACAACTTTATCCTTCAGTTTCTTGTTTATTATAAATCCAACACCACTAGCTCGGCCAGTATCAGTCCCACGATAGTAGAAGAGATGTCCACTTTTCAGTTCAATGAGACCTTCTCCTTTTCTCCTTACTTCACTTAGCCCGACGATGTCCCACTTGATCCTTTGTAGTTCCTCTTCCAATTCAAGAAGCCTTGAATCAGAAGATAGGGAGCGCCCATTATACGTAGCTAAGGTCAGCATTAGATGGCATCCTAGTCCGGTCCTTCCGGGATTCTTTGCACCCTCTGCTTTCATGTCGCACTGGCCGCTGCCTTGGCCAGGTACATTCCAGCTGCCGGAGACTGAGGGCCAAGATTTAAGTTGTGGAGTCATTTTGGAGGGGTTTGGCCATAACTCATCACGCTGGCCAAGCGGGTTGGTGAGTGTGGGATAGCATTTCTTCTAATCCCGACAGTATAGTTATACCGCTATTGGCGGTCGTCAGAGCCCCTTTAGTGGGAACAGGATGTACCACGAGAAGGCGTTGTTGACATTTGTCAAGGAGAGGCTGTGATGTTACGCATCACCTGAACTTACATGCTAGTGTTTGCTACCAGTGAGTGGTAGCTGCCAGTGAGTGCGGGGTTATTTTTGTTTGCTACCAGTGAGTGCTGAATGCTACAGATTATGAAACAGTTGTTCAAACACTTCATGAAACCCCATAGCTGTGTTAAGAGCCGATCTTTTAGTTTTCAAAGATCATTCAATTGCCTAAATCATCGTGGATGAAAGTAAAACCGTGTATGTTCAAATAATAAAATTTTTCGGACGAAAGAAACTCCACAGAAAAAATTCGGCTGTGGTTTTCATTACTGCAACACCATTTAATATGAAACTTTCTTGATGTATATAATATATATATATTTCTTTTACAAAGTTATTACTGATCATTACTTTTTACTCATCATTATTTGTTAAACGAACTATAACACTTTCTCGATTTCCTCTTCCGAGACACGACTCATTAAAAATACGTTTGTCTTTAGGAGATATTCAGTTAATACACAGCTAGGGATAAATAAATAAAGGAAAGAACATAATAAGCGCAGCAAATAAAACGGCATGGCTCGGCTATCATCAGATGCCTGGCATCCTAACAAGATGTTCACTTAAACTGTCCCTCTCTTTTAGATATTTATACAAATTGGCTACCCAGAGAAAAAATTCGATGTATATATGCTCTATAACATTAGATATACAGGTGATTAGAAAATAGGTTTTTTTTATCACTGGGGCACTGCGGGCTGAGCGCTAGATTTCTGATCCTTTCTGCGGGATGGGGCTCTGTTCGAATCCCGAAAATATATGGGTTTTTTTTTCTTATAGTACTTTTTCTTTTCCATTGCCTGCAACAAGTAGCTCGAAGTTAGACTGGCAATTACTCACTGTGTATTGATTTGCTTTCGGTAATCGTGAAATCTAAAATCAAAAAAAAAAAAAAAAAAAGTGAAGAAAACTTTCTCACATATCGAATATATGATAACGCCAGTATATTGAACCTGCCACGTAGTAAATTAATTTATATATTTGCAGTATGGGAATTCTTTTATGCGAAGCACGCGTATCGATCATTATAAGTCTTTGTGTTTTGATAATGTTCTCCTTTAAAAAACCGGAAAATGTAGGACATACACTTTGATTTGCTGGCGTTTTTGTGACGCCTTCATATATACAGTTAGCCTTCGAGATGACAGGGGATGTTACATCTGATCTCCTGAAAGAGGAGTTTTCTTCACACAGTCAATGATATCTTCGATTCTAACTTGAAGAGTGGTCTTCATTTTCGTACTAGGATAAGAAAAAAGTTATTACTGTGAAAGAAAAATATAGGAAGCGACATAACTTCTTATATTTTCAAATTGCTCCGTATAACTGCACGTAGGGTGATTTTCGTTCACGCATTAATCAAATCCCTTTAGTTGGCATAAGTTGATTCAATATTATTTTCAAAAGTTATTCAGATATGCGTAATGTAATTCTTATTTTTCTTTCATTTCACAGTGCTAGATGTTAAAACATGTTGTGTCGGACAGTTGTTCTTGACGTATTTCTTCAGCGTTCTGTTACAAGATCACATGGGTATTTCCCGATAGCCCGTTTTTTGCTACCACAAAATGTACTTATATTTGATAAGAAAAACTAAATTAATCAAATGATGATATATTATGTTCTATGTTTTCCAAATTCCTCCATGAATTAGTTAGAAAGCCTAATTTTTGGCCTCCTCTAATGTTGTTTAATATATCTCTCTGGAAATATTACTTCACCGATTTCTTTTTTCTGTATTTCTAAAATTCATCCGCATGGCGGAAAGATTTGCGTGGGTATTTTATACATTTCTTACATCGTCCCATTAAATTGTATGTTTACGGAACAATGTATGCATTTTAATATTGTTATCGCATGTGCAGTATTTACAGGTTATACTAATGGAGGTGATGTTAAATACATATACTCTGTACAAAGGTATGCCATAGACGATATTTATGCTCTTTAATTTCGAAAGCAGCATCAAAGTCTTCATAAAGAAATCATAATCACCCGTGGTTATGATACAATGGTTTTATACGAATGGAAAGTGCAACTTGCGACAGCGTGGAACACGTTATCTTTTTCAGCTTACTACGTACAGTAATGTAGAATTTTAAAAATTGATGTTTTTAAAGGATCAGAAAGCAGCGAAGAACACTAAATAAACCATTTTTCAACTGGAATTATCTAACCAAAGGATCGTTGATACAATTAATAAAAAATACAATAATCGTCGATACAATATTGAGTACAATTTAATAAAGAAATAAAAAGAATTCATTAAAATTATCTATAAAAGTTTTGATGAATTACTGAAAGCACTTTAACAGGCGACATTAATGCGAAATTGATGTAATATTTCGGATGAAAAATTTTGAATGATCACGCTATTGTTACAAGTTTTAGCAAATTTAATTTTGATTTCTATTTTTTAAAACATTGAGAAAGAAAATTTCCGCCTTAATATTGTTCCATAATAAACACCATTACCAAACATTTATTTTAGGTCGGTGTTCGAAAACGCGTAAATGGGTTTACACTCGTCTGTAAAAATTTTAATGTAATTAATATGTACAGATATGACTGAACTACTTTCTTTGCGCAGCAGTAAATATACTTGATACAGATCCCTGAATAGTAAATGTTTACTCAAGCAAATCTGTTTTTTACACTTTCCAACCGTACGTTGAAGAAGCGCATATGCTCCAGCTTTTTCCGCCCGTCTGTCCGACTGTCGGTACGATAACTGACGTAAAAATGGTTCGATTTCGATGAAATTTTAGTATGTGGTAGGGGACCATCACGGGACGAACCCTATTGAAAATGGGGGAATTGGGGTCAAAGGTCACGCCATAAGAGCGGGAGCCATTCAATTGCCCTTATGCGTCATTACTTGCGTAAATATGGTTAGATTTCAATGAAATTTTAGTATGTGGTAGGGAACCACCTGGGGACAAATCCTATTGAAAATGGGTGAAATGGAGTCAAAGGTCAGGATATAGGAGCGGGATGCATTCCATTGCCCTTATGCGTCATAAGGTGCGTAAAAATAGATCGATTTCGATGAAATTTTAGTATGCAGTAGGAGACCACCTGGAGAGGAACCCTATTGAAAATGGGACAAATGGAGTCAAAGGTCAGGACATAGGATCGGGATCATTCCATCGCCCTTATCCCACACTATTAAGGTGGACGTCAAGTAATTTTGCTTCCTATATTTCCAATGGAAAAACCTTTTGTACACATTTCCTTCACAATTAGTGTGTTCTCAAGGATGGAAATTTGAATATCGATTAAAATAACTTCATACTACAACTTGCAATACTTAACATTTTCTAAAACATTAGCATAATTGTATTAAAAAACAATAACGTTTCCTTTGGTGGTGTTGAAACCAGAAAAAAGATGGCGCGACCTGTACTTTGTTGAAGTCAGTGGACAAATAAATGTTGGTTGCATAATTATGGTTAAGGTTCAGAAAATACTACGGTTATGGTTTAGGAAATATTAAAAATTCCAAGTTATGAAATAAAACAATTTTAATCGATGTTCAAATTTTCATTCTTGGGAACGCATTAATTGTGGAAAAAATGTGTACAGAAGTTTTTCCATTGGAAGTATAGGAAGTAAAATTACTTGACGTCCACCTTAAAGTAGCAATTCTTGTATGTATGTATGTACATTTTATTTTGAAAACGGCTCTAAGAATTTTGGTGAAAGTCGTAAACCTACCGTTTCCTGGTACTAGAAATCGATTTAGCTTGATCTCGACTTTAGGAGAAATCGTTTAGTGGGTTAAATAACTACCCCGATTTATAACCTTTTTAGTGTCTTGGCGTCGTTCCATTAATGTTTCCAATGCTTCGAAATCTTATGACGTCACAACCTCGCGTTTGAGAATGTTGGCGCGCGGTCACGCCATCTGTCTCATTACGTCACGCGTTGTGTAAGGATCCTATTAAAGTTTTACGACGTCATAATCTTGCGAGCAGATGGTCGCAATTGCCATCTGCTTCATTACGTCACGCGGTGTGTGCGTATGTCTGTCCGCACGATAACTCGCGTAACAATCGTTCGATTTCGATAAAATTTCAGTGTCTGATAGGGGATCACCTGGGAAGGAACCCTATTTAAAGTGAACGAAATGGGGTCAAAGGTCATTACATAGGAGCAGGATCCATTCCACAGCTCTTATGCGACATAACTAACGTAAAAAAGATTCGATTTCGATGAAATTTTAGTATGTGGTAGGAGACCACCTGGCCCCAATCCCTATTTAAAATGGGCAAAATGGGGTCAAAATTTAGGACATAGGAGCGGAATCACTTCCATCGCCATTATGTGTCATAACTTACGTAAATATGCTTCGATTTGGATGAAATGTTAGTATGTTGCAGGGGCCTGCCTGGGGACCAATTCTATTGAAAATGAGCGAAATGGGGTCAAAGTTTAGGACACAGGAGCAGGATCTATTCCATAGCCCTTATGCATCATAACGTACGTAAAAATGCTTCGAGTGCGATAAAACTTTATCATGTTATTTCGGAGGTATACCGAACCGGTTCTGTTGAATATCATCGATATGGGATCAAGGGTAAGGGCACAGAACCGAGATTTATTCCACAGCCATTATTCTCATAACTTGAGTGATAACTTGAGTAATGATTTCTGGTATGTTAAAAATCGTATTAAACTCAATTCATTGCATGATTTTACAAACTTGTTATTCTAATAAATTTCGAAGCAGAAGATCATATATAAAAGTTGATCAGGGTCTCGATAAATTGGTTTCAAAGATTGTATCGCATTTAATGGTTTATTTAGATTTTTGAAAAAAAAATCACACTAGCTAGTTACATTTCTTCATCCTTGTTGGAATGTTGTAAAATCTGCTTTTCTATGATTATGGAAGACCTCGACAAGGAAAGATTAATTTCCCGGGGAAAATATTGGTAATGTCTGAATCCAAGTAACTTTGAAAATCACCATAAAATGCAGGGAATTCTAGCTGCGTAAATCACGGGCAGAGTACGCAGCTTTCTTCCCTGATGTCCTTTGATTCTCAGATTCCTAAGGGACCCTTCTGCAATTTGTGTTTGTAATGTTAACTCAGATGTCACATTTCTCGACAGCAGACATTGTTCTTTAATTTCGGTGCAGATTGAAGAAATATATCTGAAAGACGTTGCTCCTCTCTCTCTCTGTCTCTTGCTCATATCGTTTGGTTCTACTCTTGAATAAACTAAAGATTCTGATAGAGACGGAGTGGGTGCAATACAATTATGTTCCAAGTATTATGGATTTATGAGAGGTACTGATGACAAATGTATGAATTCAATATACATGTTATTTGCGCAAGTTTACGTAAAATTGTTTTTTTTTTTTTATATATATATATAAAAATCGGCTGCTTCATCAAGTTTATCCCCTTGTGCAATTTATTTATACTGACAATAATTGGATTGTAGCAAAGGGAAGAATCAAGCCAATATAGTCAAAATAACGGACAAAACATTTTCTTGTATTTCCATAGACATGATGCTTAGGCTAGAGTGTTTTGTAAATTAAAGGGAGTATTTCTTAGAGCAGATATTTTCGTGTGTAGCCGAAAGCAAATGGGTTAAGAGCAACTAAAATATATTTACACAATTTCGCTGAGTTCAGTCAAAGTTATATTAACGGTCTGGTAGAAGTTCCGTGAAATTACCAGTGAGATAGGTTTTAATTTTAAACTTGAAGTGACTTAAAATATGAAGTATTTAGCTATATTTCCTCAAGTTGTTTCTGATACCCGGAATTATGGGTAATTTTAAATAATCAATATACTATTATTTATGAAACACGTGTCAGGAATATTCCTGTGCGGTCCATTTCAAATGATTAGCAGAATTAGATCTGCCTTACACTAAAGACATTAGAACAGCCAAGGAAACTGATGGGATATGGACGAGGAACAAATCATACATTTTATTACAACATATTAGTGCTCGAAAGTTTGTGTATAAAGTTCTATGTAAAAACCGAAATAAATATTTAATAACATGATTAAAGTCTTCCTTACCACCAAAAACTATGGTAAGCTTAAAATGAGGAAATAATCCTTCTCATAAATTTAAAATTTTTCTTTTTTCAAAGTACTCCCACGAAGTGTTAATAATATTTACAGAAGGCTCTAAATATCATGTCTTATAGAATGAAAGAAAGTTTTTGTGTGTGTAAGAAATAAGTAATTAAGCAAATTAACTATTATGAAATGCACTTCTCTATATTAAGATCAGACAGAAACCCCTTTTTCATGAATTGTGGGTACTTCGGTATGAAGTGAGTATTCCATATTATTATTTTGAGGGAGAATAGTGTTTTAATATAAGCCAAATAGCTTTATAAATTCTTGAACAATACGTTTTCGGTGGAATTCACTTTATGTATAGGAACTGCTGCATCGAAAGTGGAGTCTCCGACACAGTACTTGAAAAACTAAAGAAAATGGTTTTTAAAATATAATACTTTCCGTTTGTTAAATAAAATGGATGAGGTGCAAATTTCAGTGCTAAAAGTTCCATAACTGTAATTACTAAAGCAATTTTCACAACAAAATCTTAACATAAAAGTCTCCTGTTTTCAATATTTCAGGAATTTTTTGGTATTATAGCATAAATAACATAAATAACTATTTATACCGTTAAGGACTTCATAAATTATTATGATTATCGGAAAAGATTGTATTCAATGCAAATGAAGTTTTTAATATTGCTTCCGAGGAAACACTGCCTTTCCTGGAAATGTGATGTGCACATTGTTAATTCTTTAAATATGCATTAGCACATGTGTCATAAAAATGGCATTTTATTCTAAATATATTTCCCTATTCATTTCTAATGAAATAAATATCATATACACATTATATATAACTATCACTACTGAGCACAACGCACGAAAAACTAGCCATCGCAGTCCGAACTTACCTAATAATGGGTGACGGTGCCTCTGAACTTGATAACAAGCGGAATTCGAAGTGGAAAAAACACCACGAGGTTGTACATGTATCGAATTTTACTGGAAGTATTCCTCTTTATGGGTGGGTTATATTGTAATTTAACACACATATATATACATAGTGATTTGTGTTGTGCTTAGAAGATTTAGCGTAATTGTAAGCGTTCGTATAATGAAAAGACCTTTAGTAACTTCATATCGGTGAAGAAGTTTCATTTTCAGATTCTTCTGCGTGAAAAGGCTTCGTATATACTCGTTTTGCCCAAAGAGGAATATAACACTGTGATAATTGCACATTAGTAAGTGAGAACTGTTTATGCTTGTACACACAGTTTCAGTTCTCGACATAACAAATGCTACCCCATAAAGACGTGCACATAATGGGATAACACTTACCACGCATGCAAACTCTTCTCTCTCGTTGTAAAGATTTTATTCAATTTCTGAGGGAAGCCTGAGTAAATATAACCGCAAAACTGGCCCCTTTATATTCGGCAACTGGACTTAGCATTGTGTTGAAAATTCCCTTTGTCCATGCTCATTGTGTTGAAAATTCGTTGACAATGCGTTTTGACATGTGACGACCAATGAACCAAGTCTGAGAAGTAATATCTAGAGTTTATGTACTATGATTATGTATGTTTTCATTCACACTATAACCTTTTTTGTTTGTTACGTCTATTGTGAGAGGTTCGTTATTTTTTTCTTCCTGAAGTCTTACCTTTCTCACTTAAGTTGTTTCTTATTTCGGTTGTAGATTCTTTATCATATTTTTTCTTATGTTACACAGTTTTCAACAACTTAGTTTTTAATCAGTCAACCACATTCCTAGAGTTCGACATTTCAATTCAGTAAACAGAATTGATTAGCGGAATATCACAAACACCACAGCGCCTTTCAAAATCGTTTCTTATCTTTATTGTGACACGGTGATTCGAAATTGTTGTCGAATCCTTCCAGGAATAATTACTTTTCTCTTTAGCTTGATCACTTCAGAGAACATCTCTGTGCATTCAGAGATCTGCATTCCGCTGGAATTACATTCATTAAAATTTAATAATGTACTGGCGTCGAAAACATTTTGGTTGTTAATAGTTCAAGTGAATGAAAAAGTATTCTGAAATCTTTGGTTAAGTAGATGTTGCCGACTTTATAAGAACATTTAATATTTGTGGATACAGAAAAATCAACGCTCCCTAAAGTTGTTTGATCCCCTTGTATTCTGCTGCTCACCAAGGAGACGAAATATCTTGTAACAAAATGCGACAGTTTCCCTGAATAAACAAATGTTAATTCGTAGATCATATTCAATAGCTTCAGTAAAACCTATCAGTTAAATAAATAATATTAGTTGTCGAAACAAAATTTACAGTATATTGCTTTTAAAGAATAATATTTAAAAAATAGTCGTGTTCTTTAAAGAGAAATAGTATAAAATATTCTCAAACTCCAGTTCAAGGTCGTGGATGATTTTCGTTTCTTCTGTGTGGTGCGCAGATCAAATGATCCCATAATACGAAATATTTTTAATGTTCTTTCATTAATCGAAATTTCAACTTCTGATAGCTAGTTAGTCAGTCATACAAATTTTTTCAACTCATGCAATGAACATTTGCACCCGTTGCCTAATGTAATTACATCACGTGGCGTGGTCTTAAGTCCTTTAACGGAGAGATCAGAATAGATAAATTAGATTTGTTTCCACATAAACGTCACGCTTCACTTTTAATCCATTGGTAATGAACTTATCCTATGCACCTATTTTTGTTTGACAATACTAATAAGGATAGATTTAATGAGATAATATGAATTTACCAGTCCAACCTGGGCATGAATATAGACATTCCCTTACAGGTACTATTAGGCTTCATCCAAATTCAGGAAGATTTCAAAAAAAATTACCGTAAACAGCACACGAGCGCATCGAAACTTAAATCTTGTGCAGAAGGATTATAAATACACATGCCGATTTACAGAAAGCTGATGGCTGCCCTAGTGGCGCGGATGTGTAATCTCCGACTTTCCACCGTTCTTCCCAGAAGGTCTTGTTCCGGACGAGGTGTAAAGCATATATGGGGCGTTTGTCATACTGCGTTTGGTTTCTTTCCATTTCTGAGATGAGTTGCCCTACAATTTGAACGGGCTACTGATTACATACCATTGAGATGCTGATGGTAGTCGTTAAATAAAAATTTATAAAGGGACGGCTGTCGGGAATTTATTGAATTCACATTTAACTGGATACAAATTCATCTTAATCTGGGAAATGTTTTTGCTACCAATATTCGGGGGCAACTAATGACACTTAGTCCATATATATAGGCCTTCTAAGGTAATTTATTATGCCCTTATTTAGTACATCTCAGAAGATTGACACAACAGGTAATCCTTATCGTCACTCTTGGTTCCATGACATACACACGAACCTACATACACGCACCGAAAGTATCAGGAAACATAATTCGACAAAATGCCAAATTATCAGCAAAAGCATTGATTCAAAGGGAGTATTACGTAAAACTGTTATGCATTCCTTTAAAATTTAAAATATATTTTAACAAAGTAGCAAAATATATGAACAATTTCACTGAAATTTTAAATATATGATGTAGACTTCAAATAAAAAAATATCAAATATCAGTGTAAATTTAACTACTGTAATACACAATTATACGATTCAAAAACACAAATAGTGGACTTAAAAAAGTTTATTGGGTATTATATTATTCTTTCTGGACTCTATTGATTTCGGGATTAAATTCGCAACGCGAACAGCGCTGATGATTATAAGACGTAGCGCGTTTTTATTTAAGTAACACTAATTTCGGAGAGCGGAGTGATCCAAATCCATTATGAAATACAAACCTCATGCTTATTCGGGGAGATAATCCGATCCGACTGAGACGAACGGGAAAAGTCAGCGCTCAGACGACTGGTGCGTTTGGACGCCGATGATTCTTCCTGTGAAGTAAGTTGAAACATAGCACTTAGAAGAATAAGTTTATGCACACATACATAATCTCCATCCATTCGTAGGAGATAAATTTTGGGAAGATGACACTCCGTTGAGAAGATTTAAAATTCCAAAATAAAGTGGAAATAATTTGAATTAGAAATACCTTTCTAGTACCGTGTTCTGCCGCCACTTGTCCTAATGACGGCGGCCAAATGTTAAGTCAGAGACATTATGAGGTTGAGAAAATGCTCAGCAGGTATCGTTAGCCATATCTCTTCCAGTCTCGTAGCCAATGCGGCACGCGCCTGGGTTACAACATATGACTTTTTATTTAGTTTGTTTCTTTTGCAAATTAAAAAGAACCCTGCAGGAAGTAGCTAGCTCTCTTAATATTTTTTCTCAAATGCCGAAAATCTTTAGGAACGCCAATGATTCTTTGGCAAATTTCGTTTATATTTCGCAACTAAAAATAGAGTGAGGGTCTCTTTCGGTATTCAGCCCAAAAGTAGTTCAAAAACGGACGACTGGTGACAGCATATCAGCACAAGCATTCTTCGTTGGGGGCAACAATAATGAAAATATAACTCACCTCAAAATTAACATTTCGTGGTTTAAACCGTAAAAGCCTCGATCTAAAACAAAAACAAACCAGTTTGTCAAAGACGCACAGAGATGCAGGTTATGTCTGAAAAGTGACGAAACTATTACGATATTGAATACATAAATAAAACCATTTGTGAATTCTTGAATGAATAAGAATTTGAACATTTTCGGTAGTCATTATCAAATAATATCTAACTGAAAAGAAGTTAAGGCTCGGCGAGACGTAACTAGCGCCGCCATATCTTAAGAGTTAAAATGCTCTACACAGAAGCAAACATAAAGGCTGATGCCGGAGCAGCCTGCGCATGCGTATTTCTGTTGACTTCAATTCTTTAGGTAAAGAACAGTCAACCGAGCTACTCACTGCACATGATTGTTACCTTCTCGGTAGCATAATAACTTCGCAAATCGGATATGTTAGTTTTGTTACGCCAATCGGGTTAGTTAAGATTTTTGTTTGTTCTTCAGTTTTTCAGAAACATTTTCCGTAATGCCAAACACAAGGGAATGTCTGCATTTTGTACGAATCCTTAGGCCTAACAATACCGTTTGCTAAAATTTAATTTAAACAGTAATATTGCTGTTATTGCACATTTTTCTCACCAAAATGAGGGATGGCCGGAATATGAAAAGCTACACTGCCGTAGGTCCCCTAACGTGTTTTGCTCCTGAATTTTAACTTTCCAGTGCAGCATATTACCTCTTAAAATGTGGTGGCACTGCCCCAGGTTAGATCCCGGGCAGGCACGAACGCTCGATCCACTAAATTCCCGCCGTGCGTCTGATGGGCACGTTAAGCCGTCGGACCCCGGGTACTGGCCCCCTGCAATAAATAAGGGCGTCT
The DNA here is from genome assembly GCA_039090855.1 of Macrothele yani. Lineage (NCBI taxonomy): Eukaryota > Metazoa > Arthropoda > Arachnida > Araneae > Macrothelidae > Macrothele > Macrothele yani. The sequence continues at coordinate 88,006,462 of CM077033.1, read as the reverse complement.
TCCCCCCTTTCTACTTCGCTTCCGTGTCACTTTCCTATCGGGCACTCTAGCCCAACTCTCCTAGCTTCCTCTTTCTAAGGGTTGTTTAAGACCTGGGGTCACACACTCCCTTCCTGAAATAATCTACATATGATGATGTCGCCTGTTTTACGCTATCTCTATGACAGTTTTACTGATTCACCGTTATATATTCTTTGACACTATGCCCAACTTCTTTTATACTAACTCTCATCTAATGAGACTGGCACAGAGTTGAAAACACTATAAACACGGAAAGGTAATGGATACGTGAGCTAAGAATGTTAAATATAAGTATTTATGTTTCCCCACTATAAAACGCGGATGAAATACAATTTGTTTCTGATTTGTTGACAAGATTTTACGCCGTACTACAAAGCTAAAATATTACATAGCCGAGAGGTACACGAAGGAGAGGTCTAGTATTATATTCTATTCGCAACAGTCTGCACAGAGTGTGTATGCTGAAATGTTGCTCAAATATAAAATGTTTTACAGTTTCTCTCCGCTGCGAGTTATCGCAATGGATCTCATTTGTTACTTAGAGCAGTAATATTCAGCTGCCGTTGCTCTCGAACATCGGCTAGACGCTTCCTTTACCAGATAGTGCGCTCCCTATTTCTTTGTTGGTTGTGCGCCAACTTTTGTAAAACCTGGGTACGATTCTTATTGCATAGCCGAGAAGGTTTGCCGTTTGTGAGATGCTTACAGTTTCCATCCTTCTTCAAAGACACTTAATCACCATTCTTCAAAGACACTTAAATCACCATTCTTTCCTGTAGTGCCGCATCCTGCGCTTCGTACATATCTGAATCTTTTGGAATGAGTTGTTTATGAAGCTACTGCAACGTCATTTTCGGTAGTTAAGTAACGATGGTGCGAGTCTAATTGCTATTAGGTGTTACTAACGCTTTGGTGCTGCAGCGTGCATTACTTCGTTTGTATTCTAATAAAAAATGTTAGTACAAATCCTTAGGGTTATGCCGATTTTCAAAACATGTTATAAACTGAATGCAAACATGGGCTATGTGGATAAAAAATTCAAATGAAGGAAAAACTACCATTTTATCTTTTACTGAGGTATTCTTAATGATTTAATAAACTAAAAACAGTAGAAATATACTAGGAATCCTAATTTCTTTGCGTAGAATAGAAATAAAACTTTCCAAATTTGCCCACATAAATCAGATGGGTTTTTCAAAGAAGGTAGATAGCTAACTGCAAACTAGATAATAGAAAGTATGAACAATTTCAACGCGGTGACTTGACTACACAAAAAATGAATAGACGCAAATGTGATCGTTCATTCGACGAAACGAAGTCACGTTGGTTGCGCACGCGGTACCGCAAAAGGAAACGTAGCATTGTTCGAAGAATTGATTCCAAATCCATCGCAACTCTACAGAGACACTGTAATTGCAAGCTCCGCTGTTGGTTATGATTTCTCAGATTTCGCGAATGGCAGTAGATTTGGGGTTGAGGTATGAAGCCAATTTCTTTATATCAGTCCACATTTTGTATCTCTTTTATATTAGTTGATTCTAATTCTACACGCACGTTTGGTCATTCCGATGTACTGTCATCAGCAGCCTTCCTGATATTGTAGTGGGGTGAGATAGACACTTTCTTCATTGAGAAGAGGGGTTTGTCAATATGTCTCTTAAGCATAGTATATTATAAAGATGCCGGAAACTTCATGCCGATACTGAAGTTCATCCTGCTAAGCACGTTTTAGAATTGATAGGAAACATTCGGTACGTAGGGAAATTCCCAGGCAGCAAAGTTGCAGCATAAAACAATTAGGACGCCTGGTTCTGGCTTTATCGACACAGTTATGCATCTATCTGGACATGTTCCCTGCCTCAACTGGCAATTCGATCATGTTTTTTAGTTCACATTTTCTAGGACGAACATCGGAGGAGACGACGAAGGCTCTTCTACTTCGAAAACGAAATAACGCTGTCTTGTCTTGTAATCACCAGTGCAGAATGAACTGCGGAGTCTGGGACGGACGTGGGTTTATAATAGACATCTGCACGAAGCCGATTTTCAAGTGATTTGCTCACTAAGACGTCGAGATAACGTAAGGTATCATTGTATTAAAGCTCCATTGGAGAAAAACGGGAGAGTCTCCTTTCCGTGACGCCGTATCAAAAATATGTCGTCTGCATATATCAGCCAGGTGGTAGTCCTTGGGTGATGTTTGTAAGTATTTTGTGCTCAATAGGACAAAGTATTGCTTCTACAAGAACGGCTGAAAACGGGGATCCCATCGGAGCGCCATTTACTTGTTTATGAATTTGCCCTTGGAAACTGAAGTTGCTGAAATTTGAGACCAAGTCCATTGATTTGAAAATACTGAGGAACGTCTACTGCAAATATCGTGATGAATGAAAATAGCCTCTAGAAATGATCTGGTGGCTTCCGGCACGGGGACCGATTTGTAAAGGGAGACCATATCAAAACTGCCGATAGAATCGTGTTGTTTAACAAAGAGTTTCATCGTTTACGTGATAATATCTAAAATAGAAGTTATTGTAAAGTCCGATTCAGGTAGATTGAAACAGTTTTAATGACGAGGTTGATTTTCTCAAATATATCGAGAAATTTGCACCATTGTCGAGACTCTAAAATAGTGTATTCCACAATGGGCTGCAAACTATGATATCCTAGACAAAAAAGTTACTAATCTAACACACAAACACACTGGCGATACAAATTTTGTTACTATCTTGAGTCAAATGTTAGAGCTTGCGCATCCACACTTTAACTTTTGTAGCTACATGATACTTCATTTGTAAACGAGCCTTTTCTTACGTTCTTATAAATTTGAATAATATACACTCACCGTCTGAAAAATAGATGCACCCAGAAGGACGTATAGGATTGCAATACTATTTGAGCCCCAATGCATGACATTAATAGCTGAATCCTACTTTGACCTGATTGGCTAAATGCCAAAACAAGATAACACTTGATTGGCCCTTTAAACACTTATGGTCAGTGTGTACATTGAAATGAAGGAAAGCTACTTCATATCAACCTAAGCAAGTTGTACTTCCTTTTTCTGGTTATATGGCTATAACATTTTGTAGAATACAGATAAGTGAACATACTTTGTTGCAGTACATTTTTTATAAAATTATCTTTCCACTGTTATGTAATTTTATGGTATTGCTCCAAAACAAATTGGTGTTATGGGCCATCAAACCTAAAAAACTCAGTTTTTTCAAAAGGTTTCTATAATTTTGGCCACTACTGTAGCATTCCAGACGTCTACGCATAGAGTTGTACAGGTTCCTGATGGTGTCCTCCGATAAGCCATTCCATGCAGCTTGAATCTTCTCACGCAGTTCCTGCAGATTGTGCGGTAGGGGTGGAGTGTGGATAGCGCGTCAAATAGCATCTAACACGATTTCAATCGGCGATTGGTGTAACGATGCGGCTGGCCATGGCAGAGTATCAGTTCCTTGAAGGCAAGCACTTGATACAGCAGAAGTATACGGACGAGCGTTGTCCTGTTGGAAATTTGAACTGGAGTGAGCTTCCAGAAAGTTAAGGCTACTGGTTACAGGGCGTCATTAACGTTGGGGGCTGTCACAGTCCCTTTAATTAACCTCAAAGGTAACCTGGCATCGTAAGCGATCGCACCCCACAACATGACACCAGGCCTTCTGAACGTGTGACGCTGGACAACAAACCGTTCATCTTGGCGCTGACCACGGTACTTCCACACACGGATTCGGTGGTCGTCCCCTCCAACACAAAAGTGGGACTTGTCCCTGAAGATCACCCGCTGCCATTCTGCGTGGATCGATGATAGTCTGGCACGATACCATTTCAGTTTTTGGTGACTATGCAATGGTGTTAACTGCAGTCGTCGTAACGGTCTGCGTGCGTGTAGACCTACGTCGTGCAGTCGTCTGCGAATGGTGCTCGCACCAATTGGACGACGCATGGAATGCACCACTTCTCCCTGAATATCCTCAATCGTGGCTGTTTAATATCCTCAATCATACCTCATTCCAGAGATCAACGATGCGGCCCCTGTGGAACTCCTCCATCTGCTAGAACTGTTTCAGAACTTTTCTCCGAGGCGTTCTTCACTTGCAAATTATGCAACCACCACAACAACAAAAGTCAGAATGGTAAACGCGCGGAACGGGGCGACCTTACATAGCCGCTCGGGTACAGCGCTACTATCCCTCCTTGCTGGCGTCACATGCTTGACCGAGCGTGATACTTGAGTATTTTGCATTTCTTACGATGTCAAACCTACCCAGCAAGTTTCAGTCTTGTCGGTTGCTTTCTTCTGGATGCAACTAGTTTTCTTGACGATGAGGGTATTTAATAATAATGACAAGCTTTCTTCCTCCAAAGGGGGATTTATCACGGTGAACTACAACTAGATCAATGATCCATTTAAATTTTAAAATCAGGCAATAGCATTGTATTAAATATAAATATATTGCATTACCAACACTTGAAGTATTTAATAATAATGACAAGCTTTCTTCCTCCAAAGGGGGGATTTATCACGGCGAACTACAACTAGATAAATGATCCATTTAAATTTTAAAATCAGGCAATAGCATTGCATTAAATATAAATATATTGCATTACCAACACTTGATGAGTTATTAACCATTGCATTGTTCCATTGTTCACGTAATGCATCATACAATGTATCAAGTCATATTTTATACCAGTCTCGCACTCTAATCTCAAAAATATTTCAAAAATGGAAGTCCATGCTGACGGCAGTTCAAACGACACCCCATTTTCAGACATCGCTTCTTTTGATAATCACCAGCCTACGTGACAATAGTTCCGTTATAACTAGTGAAAGGGGCCACCAGTTTTATATTATTATTCCCTTTGTTGCATCTTATATTACCTTCTCGTAACTTATACAGAATATAACTCTGAATCTACTATTCCATGTATTAATAGATCATTTATTAGAATTCATTTTTCTCGGGAAGAATTTATTTTAAATACTACCCCTAGTATAATATTTCTTAATTTAACATGCATTTTATTTCATTCTTATGTCGAAAGTATATGATTATGACTTTGATTAAACCTTGCAAAATAGTGCAGAGAAAACGCCTGTACGTATATGGATAAGGAAAATAGTTTTGTTGATTTTTTTTTCTGCAATATCGGTATGTACATTCCTCTGCTTTAACATTCAGTTTGAATAAAAATAATTCATTATTTTCCGTAAATAAGAATTTCATGAATGAAAAAGTCATATCTTTTGTACCTGAACAATACTGCTGCTTCTTTTTTCTACTATTGTAGCAGAAATGTTTTGGATGTGTGACAAAACAACAGCAAAACATTTTTTGTCACCTAAGATAGAACACAAAGTACTAGAAATGCCTCAGTGTATGATTGCGAAGTAAAATTTTAATAAATGTGCACGTATAAATAGGAAACAATTTTGAATTTCCAAATATATTTGTATCAAAAGAAAGGCCAATCAGCAACTATGCCATGTGGCTCTGCATTTGATCTGGATTTTCAAGAGTATTCAACAGTTTTTTTCATTGAAGCATTGTAATATAAAGTATTACAGCTCCTTTCCTTGGAATAAACCTAGGATTGCACACGTTTTAAGAGAGCTGGGAAGATATAATGAATCGCGAAAAAAAGAGTTCCGGGTGTTAAAATGTTAACATCGGAATTAATGAAATAACGTGATTACAAGAAAAAGGATATTGTACTACGTGGATCAGTGTAAAAACAGCATATAAATCAGCAGTGTTACCGTAAATTGAATTTGAATGTCAACTGAGTTGACTAAAGAAAGGTTACAGTTACACAGAAGTTACATACGATCCGAAGTAATTAGAGAGTATATGATGAGCGAGCAGTTAGCTTACATAATGATACATATGTAATATTGGCTACATTGTCAGCAAACAAAATATCCCTAACCCTAGTTATCTCTCATTCCGACGTTAAACTACACCATTCCTTAAATTACTGACAACAAAACCGGGAATTCACGTTTGAAATGTGAACTCCAAATGTACCACAAAACTAATTCTAGTTGCTTATTGATGTAGAATTCTTTTTCAATGTATTTTAGGGTTGTTTTAGCCCCCCCCCTCTACAGAATATTCTCCCTCTCTTTCTCTGTCACACATGCATACGTGTGCGCTGCGCGTGCGCACACGTATGTGTGTGAATTGAAAATTTCGGGTAAAGAAAAAGCGTCTTGAATTCTGAAACGTTTATTCTTTTACATATAATGAAAATGGAAGGGTTATCGGCCATTTTTCATACTCTTTGATCTAATTTTGTTGGCACATTCCTTCGTCTATCGGCACCTTTCGAAATCCTCAGAAGGTAAAAATGTCCTACTTTTGGTAAATGATAACGTAAATTCGCAGCATCAGAGATCTAATGAGCAACTAATTTATTTTGAATCATAAATGGAATACACTTTGGGTCCAGTAGAATACTGAGCACTTGTATATAGTCATTTCATATAATATTATATAGTCATTTCATATAACGAAGGTTACAAACGGTGCTACACAATCCATGTAAATTACTAGCTATTCAGTTTCTTAAACGGCTCAGTGACTTATACCATGTGAAAAGATTCAGTTACTTAGTTACTCAAACCATGGAAACGACTCAGTTACTCAAAAGACTCAGTGACAGAAGTCATACAAACGAATCAGACGGACCAGCAGGTTTTCGCATCAGTTAAGTTCGACTTGGGATCGGAAATTATGAAAATAAATATCTGGGAAAATTTAAAGTGGCATAATCTTGACGGCAAGGGTGTTGAATTTAGCAGTTGGTCCTCGTTGAGCACAACCTCAAATACCTACCAAGACTTTCTTTTTCTTTTTTTGATGGAGAGTTTAACGAACATCGTGAGCAACTCAATGGGCTATAAGCAGTCGCCTGTCTCTAATTTAGGTCCACCGACTACAGGGAAGGTAGAGAGCCAATGCCGTTAGACCAAAACAACATTCAAGCCTCACCAGGATTCGAACCCTGACCAATCTCGGACGAATTATCAGAAGCCATCGCTTAGACCACTGCGCCACTTTGGCTGTCTACATAGGCTTTTCTGGGAAATATACGTTACTTTAAAGACTTCAAGAAATCGGCCGACTGGGGATTTTCTTTCACAAACGTAAGGGATTGTCTTTCACAAATTCCCATCCCATGCACAGAAAAAGTTTAATTTTCCGAAAATTCATGTTCCATGATTTCCATCATCGCGAATGTAATTTTCTTTTCCGCAGTACCAGAACCTTCACCGAATATGACTTTTCTTTCTCGAATAAAATGAAACACTCGAAGGGCAAAGTCTTCACGACATGCATTTTTCTGCATGAAAAGTCACTCGCACACTCTCATGGACCCTGTATCTATACCACCCTAACTCTGAAAACTAAATTAAAAGATACAAATAATGTATCTTTTAATGTAGTTCGCAGATAAATGCACGATAAAATTATTGAAATTCCAGTCCCATTACGCTTTAAATAATGAGCGAGGAAAAGGAAATGTTTGCATTTGTACACTAAACCTGCTTGAAACATCGGCAGATTTACATTTCATCTTTAGTTTTACATGTCGTCGAAATGCAGAGGAGTTTCAATATTTGCTTAAAACAAGGAAGTTTAAATGTTTCTTTTGCCGAACTCAGAGAGGTTGAATGATTGGCGATATCCACAAATATGAAGGTTAGTGGAACAGAGAAAACAATCTAATAGGAATATGTTTAGCAATATGTTAATTGTTGTTTCACGAATGTCTGGAGATTCTGATACTACGGTTTGAAGACTTCTTGAAATGCTGTAGAAAAAATGCAGTAGAACCTGATTACAACAAGCCGAAATTTGCGGGATCGCGGATTTAACGAGCCGAATGAGGAATTCTGTTTGGTACTAATATAATGGTAATTCAAATATAACTTGACTGTTCTTTACTAACAAGATTTAATGAAATCTCTGGATATTGGAGGAAAAAATCACTAAGAATGTATGTTTAGTAAATTCACGCCTCTGTTTGGAGATACATTATTTTTGCCATTGTATACCTTTACAGTAGTACATACTGCACATTCTTGTGTATCTAGTAATATCCGATTTTTTACATTAGGGGACGTATTATTTTAGTATTCACCTGCATATACATAACTATGTTATGCAGTAAATAATTCTAAAAACAAGCTAGTTGTCCCAAGAAATTCAGTACTTTGTTTTTCGTTTAATTGCCTCTTCCGTCAGACGCAGAATACTTGTATTAACAAAACAACATTAATTTTCATAAAATAGCAAATCACTTTTGAAAATTCTCTTCGTATTTATCATTGGAGCAAATGCAACCGCGATCTTTAAAAAACACAAATTTTAAAGACTTCCGACTTAAATTTTGTTCAACCTACCACTGAAGAAAAGCGGAAAGTGTTTGCAATGTCCGTTATAAACAAAAAGGCTGAATTATAAACAGACAATTTTACTTTCACGTATACTGAATTCAGCTTTCACTAAGCTAATTATAATGAATATCAGCTTCTTCGATTAATGCTTCTTCTACTACTAATGGTTGTTGTTTTGTTAATTATATCATGAATAAACTTTCCTGCTAGTAGTGTAGTAATAATAATGAACAAGCCTTTAACTGCTAGTAATGTTGTAGTAGTAATTAAGATGAATAAAGTCTTATGCTGGTTGTTAATAATAATCAACTAATGAAATTAACCTAACAGCCAGACAAAGATCTGACAAAACTATGAACTGAGAAAAACGTACTTACAACAAATTCTTTATTAGTGAAACTTCTGGCTCTCACATAAACGAAGATCTCTTTATACAACAACAGCTTTCTGACACATAAACCACAGCTCACTTCGTACAACAACAGCTCACTCTACGCACATCAACAAAAAGCTCTCCACATAAACAAACGCTCTCCCTATACAACAACAAACGCTCTCCTTACGTATCGTTGAACGCGCCTATTTATACTGGCTACCACCACGTCATGACTTACACTCATTGCCAGATCTCATTCAGCGGGTGAAATAACATCTCGTTCAGTAAGAAGATAATTTACATAGTAAAATAAAATAACCAGAGATAGTAAAAATCAAAAGGAAAGTGAATCGAGAGTATACGTTACACACGTATTTATACCAAAAAATTACTTTAAGTTTTGTCATGTTGATTCATATTGTTTCATACATAACACAGTCCGTGTTCATTTTCCTTTCTAATATGCATTATTTTTCATTAGAATCACGCGGTACTCTTCTAAAATAATTTGGTATTCATTTAAAATTTAAAAAATGGGAGATATTCTCATATCAACATCTCGAAACGAATAACAGGAAACTTCTCCATCTTTGAAAAATAGGTTAACAAGTAAAATGTTGATATTCATTAAAATTATAAATTAGAAGCATACTTGCAGATGATTTAAATGATTGTAAGCATGCCTTTTATTCCCAAATGTGGTTTTGGTGAATTTCCAAATATCAGCGCTATTAAGTATTTCTGCGTATATATGTAAATTGTTATATTTTGGAGAGGTACCTGCGCATATACCATTTCAGAGCAATGAAATTAGTTGTACAAACATTTCATGCAAGGCCATAATTCTAACAATAATAATTTAGAAGCTTATTTACCCTTTGCGCATACGCCATTACGCAGCAAAAAATGTATGTGTAACTAACTATATTTCCTCCACAACAAATTTAGTTCCACACACAGTTTATGCGGAGCATTTGCTCTAATAATAATAATTTAGACACTTTTATCCGATAGAATGTTTTATATCAAATTGCAAATACTTTTATACAAGAGAAACATGCATAGAATGGAAATGAAATGGATGATTTTATTTCTCGAATGATGTTTCTCGGGCGATCGTGTTTCAAATATGCTCTCTTCGAAAAAAACAGCTTCCCGAATCATATGCTTAACCCTTTGTCCAGTTCCGAGGTGAAACTTACGCAGAAAATAGGATGTCCTGTGAATCTTTAGAGTCCGCTAATCAAAATCATATTAAGCTGACTTAATTGAGCAGCAAAAAATAATTTTAAGCAACATTTCGCGCCGATGTACCCACAGAATTGCTTTGCTATTGTGAAACTGGAAGACTGTCCACATGTCTCAGCAGCATACTATTAAATTGTAAATTTACTTTATGTAGGTATCTTGAGTGTGAGTTTTCCTTTTAAAAAACATTTGATTCGAGCAACAAAGTGGGATGTACCCCAGGCCGAAGTTAAGCAATTTAACTTAAAGAAATGTCTTAGCCCGTCCTCCAAAAGTATGATGTTTCTGTGGAATTTACGTTAAGAATTATTCTGGAAATCTATCAGAAATAACTTAATAACCCCAGGCCGAAATTAAGCAATTTTAACTTAAAGAAATGTCTTAGCACGTCCTCCAAAATTATGATGTTTCTGTGGAATTTACGTTAAGAATTATTCTGGAAATCTATCAGAAATACTATCAGGACTTTGCTAAAGATTCTACAACAGATAAACTTGAGCAATACAGAAAATATTAAAATTAATATGCAACATGATGTGCGGCGGATGATGTAAAGCATTGATGAGGAGAAAACCAAGTACAACATCTATGCCTCTCCGGGACCCGAACTTGGATCCATCTCAGACGAATGATCAGAAGCCATCGCTCAGACCACTGCGCCACCGGGGCGGCGGGGTCTCTCTTCCGGTATAATATCCCTTAACATCTTTGTTCTTTTTTAACATCGACTTTTTTGAAAAATCACGACGCGAAACACTTGTTAAGAGTAAACGAAATGAAGCTTGTTTTAGGCTCTTCACTACCGTCGAAGCATTCGTGACAAAGAGTTTTTTCAGGTTGTTATGATTACCTCAATGACTATAGTTTTCTTTCGAGACTCATGCCAAAGTCGAACGAATTATTGTACATTTTTTATAAAAATATTCTCAATTGTTTTGGGACAACCTATGTGTGTGTGCGTGTGCACTGTCCATTAGCAACGCTGCATAGTATGTCGTAGTTTTGAAGGAAAATTTTAAGGTTTGAGGTTATTCCCCTCTACAAGGGGAACTTTGAGTTTTGAGTAATTACTTAATATAAAGGTGTATATAAATTTAAGACACACATTTCCAGTGGAGTTGAATTCAGCACAGCAAAGTATGAAAAAACGACGACTCCTGAAATAATGGTAGTTGGTTGCATGTGTTAGGGAAGAGCTTAATTGCTACTTGGTGATCAAGACGAAAACCTTGACTGCTATTCAAAAGTAAGACAGATTTTTGACTGTGATTGGAATCATAGTTTAGAACATCTTCTTCTACTTCTGTTCCAGCAACGTAATAACAGAATCAGCTAAAGTTACAACGGAAGTGTGAGTGGGCTGTCATACATATAATTGAACATACATTTGTGTGTGTGTGTCTCTGCCGTATATATATTATTGGCTGAGACAGACTACAAAATTACGAATTTGGCAGTTTTCTGTTTCAGAAGAACATACGGACACAGCACACAAAAAGTTGCCTGACAGAAATTTCTGTACTTCCTTAACCCTTTCTAATAAGACAGAATATCAGATTCAGCAAAGTGATTAATACCGGGTGATTTTTTGTAGGTGACGGAGACTGGGGCAATTGCGGAGAATTATGTGAAAAGAAATAATTATAATCAAGTAACACATTAGTTTGAGCAACGCATTACCTCCCTATGGACAGGATTTCAGTGAAGGTTCATTTAATAGCATGCATATTATGTGTATAGATGCATTGCCACATTGGTACACATATAAATTAGCAGTTGATAATTAACACTGGAATTGTGGACCGCGCCTCAGTGCCAAGATGAGAGAAAAATAATGTAAATCGTATTCCAGCTGTACATTTATGCCTTAGAGCAGTGTGAACGTCAAAATAAAAAATAAGTTAAAAATGTTGCTTTTTGTTTTTTAGGTTTTTATTTAGGTATCCAGCACATAGTTATATTTTTATTTTATAGGTTTCCAGTATAATTATGAGATATTTTTTTTTAATTCCATTATGCTTTCTTTTGAAGTGGCGCGCCTCTTTCGAAAAAGAAAGCAAGAAAAACTTAAATTTGAATACAAAAGTATGCTAGAAATATAAGAAGTTTAGTGTAATCGATCGATTGTTCTTTTTAGTGAATCTTTCGGAAGTTTTAGTTTAACCGTCAGATGATTTGAAACAATGTTCTTGTTTATTTCTTAACGATGAGCCGTTTTATTCACCTGTGACCAAGCTCACTCGGCGGAGAACGAAGTAACAGCGATTTAACAAATTTAGCTGACAAGTAACGCTGTGAAAATATCGTGAATTACAGGCAGCAGGAGTACAAATCACGACAGCAGTAACAGGAGCAGAATTCACTCAGCCGCCCCGTTGGCGCAGTGGTCTAAGGCTCTGGCCTCTGATCATTCGTCCGTAAGGGGACCGAGTTCGAATCCCGGTCAGGCATAGATGTTGTGTTTGTCTTACGGCACTGGCTCTCTCCCTTCCCTGGAACCAGTGACCCTAAATTAGGGACGGGCGACTGCTTATAGCACATTGAGTTGCTCACGGTGGTCGTTAAACCTCCAATCAAAGAAAAAAAAATTCACTCAGTAACAGTTAACACGGAGCTGTGATACATCACGAAGAGCATGCTGGGTAGCCGTGACAGAGTGAGGAACGTATAAGCTGTTGGCTGTTACAATCAATGTTACTTCAGGTTTTCAGTAGCTGGTGCTACCTGTGATTTTTCGATAACAGTGATCGATTGACAGATAGTGCAATATCGCTCATCTCTAAAATGTAGAGGTGGAGAAATATCGATAGTTACGACTAGCGATAGTTTCCGATAATCCAAAAGTAACAATCGATAGTGTGTTGGCAAAGTTGCTCAAGGGTATTTCGTTTTCCGGTATAAAAAATTATCGCTGACACAAATTTCTGTTACATTCCCACATTGCCAAAACGCTAAGCTGCGATTAACTTTCTTTTTTAATGGGGGTTTAACGACCAACGTGAGCAACTCAATGGGCTGTAAGCAGTCGTCCTTCTCCAATTTGGGTCACTGACTCCAGGGAAGGGAGAGAGCCAGTACCGTAAGACAAACACAACACCCATACCTCACGAGGATTCGAACCCGGACCTTACTCGGACGAATGACGAATGTCATTAGCCAGTGCTTTGCCCACTGTGCCACCGTGGCGGTCGGATAAACTTTGAAGGTAACTTTTTTTCGGGGGGGGTTCTGCGACCACCGTGAGCAAATCAGTGGGCTCTGAGCAGTCGTCGGTCCCTGCTTTAGGGTCGGTCTTTTCAGGAAAGGGAGAAGCCAGCCAGTGCTGTAAGACAAACACAGCATCTGTGCCTCACCGGGATTCGAACCCGGACCCATCTCGGATGAATGGTCAGCAGCCAGTGCTTGAACCACTGTGCCCACGGGAAGGCAAAGTTAATGATTTGACGATACCCTCCCCAAATGAGACAACAAAAGTCCCGAAAAAAATGTTTCTGCATGTAGAACGAGCTAATTCGTTGCTCCTTAATTCTTATTTTCTGTTTGCAACGTATGTATGTTTTTTATGTTCTGTTCACAAATGCTATAGAGAATTCGTCTTTTTTATACGCAAAATATTTTTTTCTATTCGAATGTTATATGCAATGTTCTATAAATTCTATAAATGTTTATATTTTTGTTTATATTAATGTTTATGTTTTGTATTATATAATTGTTCTATATAATGTTTGGCAAAATCGTTATAATAATCATTGAGAAATTGAGTAAATAAAATTTTGAACGGGATTTTTGCTTAATTGTTTTTTTTTAATTTTCTGGGACCATTTAAAACGACAACAGCTGGATGCTGTCGTGTTAGATAATCCCAAAGATTTCACGTATTGCCGAATGTTTTGCAGTACTTCCCTCAAAGGCTACATTTAGCGTATACTTTATCCTTACCAAAAGAAAAATAACGGTGCACTAATGATATTTTACATTTACCCATTACTACTAATTACTTACTTTTAACAAAAAAACGTTTCAGCACCTGACGCACTTCCAGTACAAACGGCGAGAGGAACGCTTTTGACTTGGTGTTTATCTGACTGAAATGTACACTTTTACTTTGAGCTTGACTCAACGTGATGTTGTGGGCAATTACAGAATAAACAAGAAATTTAGAGAAACACATGGTTGTTTGTGCCGCATACACTGTTCAACATCGCTACTGTAGTGGGCATAACACATGTCCGTATGGAATGCCTACTACATCAGCGTTGTTGAACAGTGTATGCGGCACAAACAACCATGTGTTTCTCTAACTTTCTTGTTTATTCTGTAATTTCCATGTATATGCTTTCTTTTGAAGTGGCAAGCTCAAATAATGTGTCAAGTGAGGTTTAAATCTCAAAATAGTTTTTTGACTTTTTAATCTTTTTTGTTACAGGTCGATAATACTTTCAGGCTGCCACAAGATCATAAATTTAATCACGATAATTTGATTACATTTTGTGTATCCATTCTATGAATGTCCCTTAGAACAGCGACTACCGTAACCTCGGCTCTGCAGAATTGCATTCAAATTTCCTTCAGTACGCATAGAAATAGAAATATTGTTGTAAATGTACGGGCACACATGATCTGCTCAACGCATTGTTCTTTAGGATATGGCCAATTGTTTTTCTCATATTACTCACTCGTTGAGGCGCTCATTGGCCACACATGGCCTTTGCGCCTTAAAAATTCACCACCATCCGTTTCATTTCAGTTTTCAAAGGATCTTCTGGACAAAGAAAAAGATATTCTGATTACTTCCTGTCTGTAAAACCGAAGAAAGCGTATCACATATCATTCAATAACACGCAGTTAGGTGATGAGCGATTTATATCTGCTAAGCAGAAATGTACCAGTAATAAGACTGTAAAAACATTATTTATATATAAAGAATACATTTCCTAATAAAGTGATTACCTACGTTATGAAAACGATTTCGGACTTATGTTTGGCTCAGCGGTCTATTACAGAAGAACATGTATTTCCCAAATGTGTTATCGTTTCGGCTGTATCAGCTGTCATCGGCGCAGACTGTTAATCGTACTTCTCGTGGGGAGTAATATTTAGATGAATAAAACACATCATCCTGCAGAAATGTATCGTGAGTTGTGAATTATTTTATGTCTGACAACATCTGCGTCCCTATGCGTTGTTTTATGAATTTATTTATGTATTCATATTAATTTGCACCCATTTCAGTCATTTCATGTTTTTTAAAGCTTAAAACCGGGGAGATTGTAAACCGTTTCATTTATGCCCATTCATCTTAAAGCCCTCGTCACTTTGAGAGTGAAAGACAACTGTATGCATGATGCTCCACATAAGTGCTTTAATTAACTCCTGTTTGTAATTATGCTCTTATGTACAAGTTTGGATTTGTGATCAACACGCACTTTGAGGCCTCTCCTCTGGATATAATTTTGGGTGCATTTTTTTCAGATTTCCCACAATTTTTAAATATAAGGGATTTATGTGTCTTTGAATTGAAAATTAGAAAGTTACTAATGATCAAGTATTTTATTGGGCGGAATAGTACAAGAAGCAAAGTTTCCGTAGCGATGATCGCCGATGAATGAAATAAGACAGATACGTTGTATTCGCTTCGTATAACTACGAAGTGAATCGTGGGTTGAAACGGCAGTTCAGTGTATTTGTTCCCAGTGAAATATTTTAGAGCAGCTTCTTTTGTAGACAGCTGCGCTAGACCTTTCAGGTTGGTGAGTGCCATTCCACTTGCTTCCACTACCTAGAAAGCTTTGTGTCACGTACTAATTACCGTCAAAAATGCATTCAAGATTACTAAGTATTATGATTATCATTTTTTAATTCTACCAGAATATCATGCATTTTTGTAAATGTATCCATTCTTCGGTTTCAAAGTGCATGTTCGCTTGAACAATGAATTTACAGAATTTCGGCAAAATGGCTTCCGACTCTGTATATATACGTAAATTTAAAACAAGAGCAGCTGATAAAGCATGATTGTATTTTATATTGATTTTTTTAGAAACAATAACTCAGTGCACTTCTTATGTTTGTAACTTTGCCATTAACTTTCTTGCGAAATTATTCGTATTGCTCTATTTATGGAATGGTCATATCGAAATGGACAGCCAAATAGCACGCAGTATTAGTACGCGTTAGGTGTCCACTACAGTGAACATGATGTAGATATGTAATATTACACAATCACCAACCCACTTGTCCAGCGCGGTGAGTTATGGCGACCCCCCCCCCCCCAAAAAAAAATGATTCCACAATTTAATGCTTTGGCTCTCAGTCTACAAGAGGGAAATATTTATATTCAAAACTACATGAAAGGAATGATGCATGTATTATAAACATTACGGAAGGTACCACAGTATTTCCAGTTCAGCCGGCAGAACTTGCAAATGCAATCAAGAACATAAAACGGGGAAGTGCTCCAAGAGACGATGGAATTACCGGATATATATCATGCAAGAAGCAAGTAGAGAAATTGAAACTGCACTCGCTAAAGTTTTCACTACATATCTCAATACAGCAAAAATCTCTAAGAATTGGAACAATGCTACTATATTCCTACTATAAAAATGGTGGCATTGTGGACTTCAGGAATTACAGACCCACCAGCCTCCTATACATGGTCCCAAAAATCTTAGCGCAGGTTCTGTCATATCTCTTGAAAGTAACACAGTGCATGTCTTAATCGAGAGAACAAGTTGAATTCAGTAGTGGCTACAGCACTATAGATCCTATCCATGTACTCACAGAGCTAATTGGAAGAGCGAGGAAATAAGAACTCAAATTATACATAGCTATTATTGATTATGAAAAGGCCTTTGATTCCGTGAAACCATCAGCAGTTACAATGACTTTGAAGTCCTGCGGTATTGAAGATGCATACATTAGTATTATTAATAACATCCATGAAATGCAAATGCAAAGGTTCGGCTATTTAAAGATACAGAGCCAATATAAATTGGAAAGGGAATGAGACAAGGTGATACCATATCTCCCAAATTCTTTAACGCCACATCGCAAAATGTCTTTCAATCATTGAACTGGGAAAACAACGGGATAAAGATTAATGAAGATGATTGAAGTCACCTTAATTTGGCTGATGACGCAGTTATTTTTGCAACTACCCTTTCAGAGCTGAAGGGTATCATCCAGGAACTTTCTAACGAGAGTAAAGAAGCGGGATTAAAAATGAACTTTCAGAAAGCAAACTGCTGTACAATGCTTTTCCGAGAAATGATGATACATCGATTGATTGGAAAACGTTGGAGGTAACCGATACCTACATTTACCTTGGATAGCAGATATGAAGCAAAGGTCACACTAATGAAGAAATTAACCGTCGTATAAAATTTGGATGGATAGCTTGTGGAGGAAACAGTATAGTTTTTGAGAGCAGTACGCCATTATATCTTAAAAGAATAGTGTTAGATCAATGCATCCTTCCAGCTCTTACGTACAGGGCAGAGACGTGGATGTTAAATAAGAAGGACATTCAAAGACTGCAAACAACGGAAAGAAGCATGACGACGTGCATGCTTGGCATAACCAGGTGAGATAAGAAGAGGAACTCGTGGATCAGGAAAATGACAAGTGTGAAAGACATCGTGATCAGAGTAAAACCCCTGAATTGGCAGTTGGTTTGACATACCGCCAAAAAGATGGACGGCCGATGGACAAACGAAATTTTAGACTGAATTCTTAAGGGCAGGAGACCAGAGGAAGATTATATGAGAAATCTACAGATGAAATTTAAAAGCTTGCAGGAGTAACATGGAAGCTACTGTCATAAGATAGACCGTTGTTGATGAAACTTGGGGGGATTTTCATCCAGCAGCGGATTGATAATGGTTGATAATGATGGTGATGACATATTTAACATCTGTTGTACATGTATGCATGATTTTAAAGTGATGGCTTGAAGTTAATTGGGTTATTTAGGAACGGGCAAACTGTTGAGGTAATGGACCAACTGTTGGAAGCGGATACCTGTCGCACACAGTCAGAGCTCACCCAGGAACTCGAAGTAACACGGAAAGGCATTGCAAAGCGCCTGCACAAGCTTGGACGGATTCAGAAGACGGGCCGTTGGGTGCCCCACCAACTCAGAGCTGGGAACAAGTCTAGGCGCAATAATATTGCCGTGTCGTTGCTCTCCAGATTTCAGAAGAAAGATTTCCTCCGCAAGATTTTGACCTGTGAGGAGAAATGTATCCTCTACGACAATCCTAAGCGGGGCAAATCGTATGTTTATCCAGGTCAGCCTACAACCAGTACTGCCAAACCGAATATCCATGCCAGGAAGTTGTTGCTGTGCATATGATGTGATCAGCGAGGTGTCGTACTCTATGAGTCGCTCAAACCTGGTGAAACGGTCAATGCTGAGCTTTAATGTCAGCAACTCATTCGTGTGAGTGACGTAATGGGGGCGAAAAGTCCATACACCGGCAAGAGCAGAATGTCGTTCCTGTTGCTTCAGGATAACGCGCGTCCTCACACCCCAAAAACGACTTTAAACACGATCACCGACCTGGGATGGGATATTTTGTCCCACCCGGCGTATTCTCCAGAATTCTCCCCATCAGATAATCACCTCTTACGCTCTCTGCACCATCACCTCAGTGATACGCACTTTACTTCTGTCAAGAAGGTCCACACAAGTATTGATGAGTTTATCAACCAGAAACAGCCCTATTTTTTTCGCATTGGCATTCGACAGCTCCTTGACCGATGGCTCAAATGTATCCAACTCGACGGGGATTATTTCCCTGATTAGGTACGTATTCGATTTGCTATAATTTGCTGTCAATGTGTGGTGCCTGTGGCCGAGAATTAAGTTGCACACCTAATATAAACTCTGTCCTCAACAGTACCAACAAAAGAAAAGAAAACAAAATACAAAATTACTTATGCTAAGAAAATATTACATTTGCTAAAGCAAAATTACTCATGGTAAGAAACTATGACCTATGGTAAAAGAAAATTGCTTATAGTAAGAAACTAAATATATGAATATCAAGTTGAAAAACTAGTTTTATTTTTAGATAGATATTCCGTTGAAGCTCTTTTCAAACAGCAAAATTCGTTTAATGGGTGTCATGATCCTAATGAAATGATTAACATGGATAGAACGTCAAAATGAAGTAATGGTTGATAGAAGAACTGCACTGAAATGCTAGTTATTAGTAAGGAAAAAGTGAATTTGGGAAATATATGTAATAAAGTAATGCAATCGCTATGAAGGCGCAATTACTTCACAGAAATTTGAAAAAAATTATAATGATCAGCTGTAAATGGTCGTATCGGAATAATATTGCAACCCACCGCAATAGCAGTGTACCCCTCTAGGCCGGACACAGCGTGCATGTAACGAGGTCGACCACACGAAGATATATGCGGTAGTCCACGGCAGATGAGTCATAGTGCGTTATGTCAGCACAATGTGCAGAGGGAGTGATTTGACGGATGCTCAAACAGGAATAACAATTTCTACCGCGCCAAGGGTGTAAGCATCTCAGATAAATCAGACTTCGTGGGCTCTTCGTGTGGTGCTGTAGTAAGGGTGTCCCGCTGGCATACCAAGTACCTCCCGACGTCATAACTGCCTTCGTCCCCAGAGGAGAACGTCGCTCCGTCGACTGGTAAAAGGCAATCAACGCGCAACAGAGCAATCATGGTCCACGCAAATTAACACTGGGGCACCCATGTACGGGTCCCTATTGAGAGTAGAGCGAACCCTGTTACAAATGGGTTTCCGGAGTTGACGTTCCGTTAAGGCACCCATGTTAACCAAGGTCCATCTGCAACGACGCCTGCAGTTCACATGGGACAACCCTCATTGGACACTGGAAGAGTGGAAAAAGTTTCTTTTCTTCGTCGAACCGAGGTTTCTACTTCACATAAGTGACGATCGGAGACGGATACCTCGTCAGACACACGAGAACCAAAACAAGGACACGCTTGTCGGTCAAGTACTGGCGGAAGGTAGGAGCGTCATGTCCGTGGTATGTTTTCTGGTATGATGTGGGACCGTTGGTACTACTGGATGGATCCCTAAACCAAATGGCTACCTGTCCAGTCCATCCGCGCTGACTACATGCATTAATATTCCCTGAAGGTAATGGTGTCTACCATAATGACAATGCACCATGAAATATCGCTAAGGGTGTGCGTGACTGGATCCAGGAACACTACAGCGTTGTCTCCGTTCTCCCTGTACGGTCAAATCGCCAGACGTCAGTCCCATACATCACTTGTATGACTATTTAGATCTACAGGTTCGACGTGCCAACCCACAACGACGTCAACTCCTGGACCTCCGTGCTCTGCTGCAGTCCGAATGGGCACGTTAGCCTCAGGTAACCTTCCAGGGACTCATTGCGTCCATGCCACGCGGTCTACCGCTATTATCTGGATCAATGGTGGTTATTCCCGTTATTTAGTTAGTGGTCATATAAATCAGATACGACTGTGTTTATAAGAGGATAATTAATGTTCCAAAATTCTAAGGAAAATGGAGATATCACATTCTTTGTCCAGTATGATGGATTTATTTTCGCAGTTTCTATTTTTTGATGAAGCTTGCCCAAAACGTGTATTTTGATATACATTTTTTTTAAAGCTTGTACAAAATATTTATCGTGATATAATTGTTTTTACTATATCCTCCTCTTGAGGTCAATTCCTTTTCTTATTGTCCCATGTGCACAGGGCAACAGGAAAATTAGACATCGTTTTCAGGAAAATCAGCAGAAAACTGTGGGGTTGTGAAGCATGCTCGCAAACAAACAAACACACACACACACACACACACACACACACACATCAACATAACGAAAGAAGCAGCTATTTTAAAATACAAACATTTCTCCTAGACTTTAGCAGAGGTTTTCTTCCTTTGCCCTCAAAATTCGTGTAGAATTCAAAACTTTCCTAAAAAATCATAGCACTGGTATGGCTTTAAAATGCGAGTCGAATTTTTTGTAAGCTTCCGGGCTTCCGTATTTCAAACTCTCAAATGTTTTGATACAAGAGAAATATCCCGATAAACTTTACAAAATCGGGTTTGATACTCGTAATCATGACCCTGAAAATGGATGTTAAACCTTATATGGGAGAAAAACAGAGTAAACGGGACAGTTTTTTTCAAGCTTCAAATTCAGTAAAATGGTAAATTATTAAAAGCACCAATGGTTTTAAGAGAAACGAGAACATACTTGGTTCATTCAAAACTTTTAAACCTTATAAAGCATCATTATGCCTAAATTGAAGTATCTTTAAAGGAACAGAATATTTTGAACACAGAATGATAAATAAATGAGTGCAGTAATTATTTGGTTGCATTAACTGCTCTAAAAAGTTAAGTTTGTGAAAATAAATGTATTTTTAAATGCTTAAAACCCTACTTGGCGGCAGAGTATATTTTGTGCAGTAAATTGTTTAAATCAATTATTAAAAATAATATGTAAATTCAATAATATTGGATATAAATTCCAGTAGACAAAATTTGAAAGGAAAGTGATGCAGTTTGCTTACAGAAAAACAACAAATTCACAAGAGTGCCATGTACATTGAGTTAGCTTTGCTTTGGAATCACCTATACATATAATAAAGCGTTATTCGACATTCCTGTGCCACCAGGTATAGCAGAAGCCTCTACAATAAATACATCGAGCATCCACCATACGTACTTAGACCCATGACCGCTGGTGCAGATAAATATATTGCTTCCTCAATACACACTCGTTCTGTCGATGAAAATCACCAGTTCTTACAACCCGTTCTAGTACATCCCACAAAAGTTCTATGGTGCTACTATAATCAGGAGAGGGTTTTTTTTTTCGGTTTTTCTTTCAGTTGCATTGTGTTTTAGTTTTTCAGCTTGGTTAATACAATGAACATGAAATAAATGAAAGGCGATAATTTTAACTGTATTTCGTAAATATAAAGAGCACAACTCTGACCGATCATGCTATTTTCAATAGCAAAGTATACATGAAAAATTTGTACATTCTTATTTATATTAAAATTGGCACAAGGCGCTAACTGCTGCTATCCTTTAGGATTCCTTGTAGGTTTTCCATTATCTCAGAAGAAATGACAGAAAAAGAACGACAATTTTATATTAAAGAAAAATGCACTATTTAGATTGAAAGTTTTTTCAGTTTTGTGTATTTCATGCGGTAAAAAAAACAGAACATTTGTTTTATAAACAGTCTTTTCAGTAACTTTAACTTTAACGGAAATGTTCTTACTAGTGTCTGGGAACGGCAATAGAAATGTCGTAGGAAGATCCTCATTGGTAGGAATAAAACGCAAGCAACCAATTGGCGTGCGTGATGTGTATCACTAGTGCCAGGTAAGTATGAAATAATTAGCAAACTTTCTATATTTAATATAATTTTTCGAATTTTTTACTGAAAGCCATTGATCAAATTGCCGGGTATATGTGTAGATTATCGTTCTAAATTATTTCGCGAGAAAAATGTTAGTACCTGGAAAAAGTGTGACGTACGGATTCAGAGTATGGATATTAAAGGCAAATGGTACAGAAATTTCATATTTTAAATGTGTTTTGAAAATTTTAATCGGAATATTGACCGGAAAGTTCGATCCTGTGAAAAGACGCTGCGGTTGGCCAAATGCATCTCTACTGCGATGATGTCAACTGTGCTCCGTTAAAAGGAAGATTCGTTGCTGAACCGAAATGACGGGTGGAAGAGTACGAGAGAAAGTGGTTACTTTTTGGCAGGAGAGCAATAAATTTTGTAGTGTACGCTACAAAATATAGGTCCCAATTATGCACACTTTATTGGTATCCCATACGTTGTTGGCAGGAAAACCCGGAAAATAAGATCTTTGATTAGCAAACGATACGTATCAGTGAGAGAGAAATTGACCTGCGAACAAAGTATCAACACGAGAACCAAAAGTACAGTGGTACAGGAAATCAGCTACGAATGGAAGCCGTTCAAAGTAGAACCGAAGTTATGCTTCCCCAGTTTTCTGCACAACATAGAAAGGAATTGTAGATTAGCGTCCTAAATTATTTCGTCAGAAAAATACCTCGAAAAAGGGCGCCGTATAGATTTTAAAATATGAAAATTAATGGCAAATGGTGTAGCCATTTCATGTTTTAAATGCCTTTTAACGATTTTTATCGTAATATTTACCTGTAGGTGTGATTTTTTGAAGAGACGCAGCAGTAGGCTGAACGCACCGTTACCACGACGATGTGAAGCTTTAATCCGTTGAAAGAAAGATCCCCTGCGGCGAGTAATTCACGCGCGGATGACTACAAGTGCAGCTGCATATGCTCTTGCCAGGAGAGCGAAGCACCATGTACTCATACGTTACAGAATATAGTTCTCTCATGTTTTATCATTGTTTTTGAAGCACTTGTTCAGAAATGTTTCGTTCTTTCACACATCATTCCCTAATTCCAAATAGAAAGTGCAAATATTCCTTTCTATGTTGTGCAGAAAACTGGGGAAGCATAACTTCGGTTCTACTTTGAACGGCTTCCATTCGTAGCTGATTTGCTGTACCACTGTACTTTTGGTTCTCGTGTTGATACTTCGTTCGCAGGTCAATTTCTCTCTCACTGATACGTATCGTTTGCTAATCAAAGATCGCATAACTTCGGTTCTACTTTGAACGGCTTCCATTCGTAGCTGATTTGCTGTACCACTGTACTTTTGGTTCTCGTGTTGATACTTTGTTCGCAGGTCAATTTCTCTCTCACTGATACGTATCGTTTGCTAATCAAAGATCTTATTTTCCGGGTTTTCCTGCCAACAACGTATGGGATACCAATAAAGTGTGCATAATTTGGACCTATTTTTTGTAGTGTACACTACAAAATGTATTGCTCTTCTGCCCAAAAGTAACCGCTTTCTCTCGTACTCTTCCGCCCGTCATTTCGGTTCAGCAACGAACCTTCCTTTTAACGGAGCACAGTTGACATCATCGCAGTAGAGATGCATTAGGCCAACCGCAGCGTCTCTTCACAGGATCGAACTTTCCGGTCAATATTCCGATTAAAATTTTCAAAACACATTTAAAATATGAAATTTCTGTACTATTTGCCTTTAATATCCATACTCTGAATCCGTACGTCACACTTTTTCCAGGTACTAACATTTTTCTCGCGAAATAATTTAGAACGATAATCTACACATTTACCCAGTAATTTGATCAATGGCTTTCAGTAAAAAATTCGAAAAATTATATAAAATATAGAAAGTTTGCTAAACATTTCATACTTACCTGGCACTAGTGATACACATCACGCACGCCAATTGGTTGATTGTGTTTTATTCCTACTAATGATGATCTTCCTATGAGATTTTCATTGCTGTCCCCAGACGCTAGTAATGTTCTTTACTTTTCTTTCTGTTAGCCATAGCTCACCTACTAAATTAAGTAAGCATTTCCTAAGAGTACCAGATATATTGATAAGAATGTTTGCGCCAAGCTATACGAGAAGCTATCAGTACTGTTTTTCAAAATGCAAATCACAGTTGTAGAACGTACTGAGTGGGCTCGTAAATGACCGAGGGACGGAGTAGGATACATCAACGGGATAATGACAGAGCTTTTAAATGAAAAATTGAATTCATCTCAGAGACGCCATTAGATGCGCAATACAGATCGTCGTACTCCCTTTCTGAGCATTGGTTTACCGTAGAATTTCTGATGTCTTAGATTGTTCCTTCTTTCTTGGGAGTCAGTTTATCATTCAAGCAAAGCAGTTATTCACGAATGATACTTCAAATGAATGACCATTCAGGTTTCACCTATCCCATATGTCCCTCTAAATTTACTAAGTATATTTTTCGTGTACAGGATCCAGTTTTTATGACCTAAAAGAAAATCCGCACTCCCCAAAGGAGCGCGAGTTTAATGAAAACCCTTCAACTTTCACGAATGGATCTTCGATCGTCTGGATCCCTACATTAGGATTTAGGGCCAGAGTAAAATTCTGCATATTCCCAAAAGATTGGGAGATAAGGAAATGCCTACCGTTTGCGAGTGGATCTCAATACGTCTCGAAATTTCTGTTCAAATGAATGCATTTACACTTAAATATCATCATTGTTACGTCGGAACCATATTTCCTAGCTATTACTTGTAAAAAAAAGAAAATACTTTTATTCTTATGTTAAGGGTAGTTTTTCATAGAAACGTACAAATCTAATTTACTTTAAATCAATAGAAGTATCTAAAGATAAAAGGCTCTGACAGAAATAATGGGGGTACAGGCAGACGATATAATTGTGTCTTAAATTCTCCCCAAAGATTTTAAAGCTCCGATCCTGATTAATGAAAGCAATATATAATTATTCAAGTGTGAGCAGCATGGAGAAGAATAAGTTCAAATTCCTGCATGCAACACTAGTGATAATTGAATGTCCTACACAGCGGTGAGAGCGATTCACTCGCCATTCATAATGAGCAGCCATTTGTTCTTAGCAAGTTGTTAATGAATTTCCGATCACTAATGAAAACAGAAAGCTGAGACACGACCTTGGCCATCGTGAAGAATATCCAAAGACGCACATTCGTTCATGTGCTTTTCTAAAGTCGATGAGGTATTAGAGTTTTTAGTATCATATTTCTTCCTTAATGTTTTTTAGCAGTTTTTCAACATTTTTCGATATTTTCTAATGTTCCATCAGTGCAACTTAAAATCACGACGGCCTAAGAGCATGCCAGTGGAAAAAAAAAATTCGAAAATTGTTGATCATGGTTTCCCTGAAGGCCTTTCAAAACATTTGGGCAAAGAGATGAAAACTAAAATATAATTTTAAAGAAAAATATGTAAGGATTTGCTCCAAACATTATAATGATGAGCTTTACATTCGTGGCATAACCATTTACGCTGTCGACGTGTTTGAACCAACTAGAATCTAAACTTCTTTTCTGCTCACCAGACATACTTAATTTTTATATTAAAAGTGAGTAAAAACTGTAATTGAAAAACGTAATAGATTTAATTTGCTTATTTAAATCGTGTACAACTTTGCTATTGATAGTTTGCAAATGCCTTCGGTTTTGCAATTTAAAAGCACAAAGTTTTACACACCCACATTTCTCACATAGCTTTTCACCATACATTATCGTTTATAAAATAGAGTGTGCATATTTCCACTATACATTAATGGTTCACATAGCTGCCGTGTTTCCCAAAACTACTGTTAAATAAATACTGTGATCCTCCTCTCTCTCAGTACAAACGCCTGTGACTGGTGATAATTGTTTATTTGAAATCCTTTATTCTCCGCTCTGTGACACATCGCATGATTGGGTATAGTCCACCTAACACGGAAATCATGCCACTTGGTAGAAAAAAGCAACTCAAACATTACTCTGTTTTCTCAGATTCCCCATTTTTGCGGCTGCATGTTAAAAGATAAACGGTTAGACAAGATTACTCTCAATAATTCCCATAAAGGACAACTTCAAGTAAAAAAGCCTAAGGAAAAGTACCGTTTTCTGATACATAAGTTTATTTGTTCCAGTCGCGGTGTTCCTAGTCCTAAGACTGCAAATGTATTCGTTTTAGCGAAGTTCGGAAAATTTTTCTTACCCAATGTTAATTCATATGCCCCCGTTGATCGTTTAAAATAAGAATTTCCAAAAAGTAGGAACTGTACACCAAATTAAACTCAAAATAGTATAACTATATACTAAAAATCCGAAAATTTATTGGCGTAGAATAAATAATCAAAATTTCCAAGCTTTCGCACATCAACCAGATGGCTTTCTCAAGGAAGGTAGACAGCTAACTGCAAACAGGATAATAGAACGTTTCAACACTTTAAACGGGGTGACTTGACTAGACAATAAATGATTAGGAGAAAACGTGATATTTCGAAGAAACGAGGTCACGTTGGTTGGGCACGCGGTACTATGGTAGAAATCTCAGCATTATTTGAAGAATTGATTCCAAATACGTGGTAACTCCAGAGAGACGCTATCGTTACAAGCCTCGCAGCTGGTCAAGATTTCAAAGGTTTCGCGAATGGCAGTAGATTTGGGTGTGGAGTATGAAGCTAATTTCTTTACATCACTCCATATAGGATCGGCGGACTTGAACTTGACTTCTCTTGATAGGGCAGTGGTTATTTTTCCGTCTCTTGTATCCCTTTTATGTTCGCTGATTCTAATTCCAAACGAACGTTTGGTCATTCCGATGTAGTATCGCCTGGAGCCGTCCGGATATTTTAGTGGGATAAAATGCCTGCCTCATTGAGAAGAGGCGCCTGCAAACAACTTGCAAACAGGTTGTATGCAGGCGCTCACCTGGCCTCCTCTACAACGCTTAGCTGATAATTATCTGCTGAAGGGAGAAAAAGAATGCTAACTCATCTTTCAAATTTACCTTTAATATGATGCGTGCTTGAAAGTCATAAGCACCTTCCTCAGTTCACAGAATTTAAATTTCCCTGAGATATAAAACGTTGTATCTCTACTTTTGGTTGACCCTCAAAAATTCGTGAAATGGAAACATCACATGGAATTGTCATCAATTGTTTAATCGCTATGACGCTGCGATTAGGATCAGGTTTCTATTAACCTACATGATCGTGTTCAGTATGCACTATTGAACGTGATCAGACAAGTTAATGGAAACGTTATACAATAACTCGTAGCAAACAGTTCATTTTTACAAACAGCTCATTTTTACAACCAGTTCACTTTTCAACCTACGTTTCGCATTTATTTTTGCTTTTCAATCCATAGGCTAGCACGAATTTTTCTAGGTCTAAGATGTCGAGTTTCTTTTTTCACTTTCCACTGTACTCTGACAAAATAGAAGTATGTTGATATCATAATAAACTACAGCTCGATATCAGCTTCTGCAAGGCGTTCATCCCCAGTATTTTCCACACTGCCTGTATTGAGTAAATCCATCATGCTTCAAATTTCTGTCACGTAGCCCGGAAGTAGCCATCTTCGTGGTGTTTTCATTTCCTTTGTTACCAAATCTAGTAATTTAATCACTTTACCATGATAAGTACATGTATTTTGATCATGATACCATCATCTGGTGTCATTTTACCAGAAAAACTTAGGAAATGATGTCACATATGAGTTCATTTCCTACCTTTGATGCTTACCCGAAGCATACATCCGTCCATGGTATTTCACGAGACTCTATGCATCTCTCTGTGGGTCGTCCTGAGCCTATGTACGATGTGTTTTCTAGAAAGATCAATGATCTGATCCGTAAGTAAGAGCTGAACGGTTGCATTAAATTCTTTTGTCTTAATATGTAATACACAATTTGCTTTTGAGAATAATGAAATGCATATATCGTACTAAATATGTTTATTTTTGTAGTGTAGTCAGCACAAAGATTCGCCAAGCTTTTGCACTCCATTGGGATACACTTTCCAGCAATGGTAGACATAAAAGTGCATTTATGTCTACCATTGCCTTAAAAAAAGTTCCTATTTATGTCTGCCATTCCTGTCAAGCATTTTTATTCTACCATTGCCTTGAAAATGCCTCCCAGTGGAGTACGAAAGCTTGGCGAATCTTTGTGCTGACTACACCACAAAAACAAACGGAAGTAATACGTTATGTGTGTTTCATTATTATTCATGTCTGGTGTATTTAAAATAAATGTGCTGTTGAGAACTGTTCGACTTCTCCTAATTGCATTCCAAAGACCCATGAGTGCAAGTAACAAAGCCGGAAAATCTAATGATATAAGAAGGCAGAGATGAAAAAAATAGAGCAATTTCTCAAGGAAAAAGAGGAAACATTATCCACGAAAAGCAATTAGGCGGGCAACATCAGTGCCACTCAGTAGGTCTTTCACAGAGCGAATATAGAATTCCTGTGTGTTTGAACTCCATCTGAGCAATAGTTGAACACACGAAGCTCTCTGAAGCGCCTCTTCCTATCGTAGCTTTCAAACTCTAACAGCTAATCATAATAAATGATTTTAGCATAATGAATAAGATATTAATGTGTTTAAATTATCCTCGAGTAAATTGCAACTATTTTGTATATATTAACATAATCCTAAAGGTTCAGTTCCTCTTGAACGTCTTCTTTACTAAAATGTCCATTCTCCGTTTCAAAAGCATTTAATTTGCCGTTCGCCACGTTGATTTCCTCCATTAATATTTTCGCTGCTGGTCTTACACATTTTTTTATCTGAGGTTTAACGACCACCGTGAGCAACTCAATGGGGTATACGAGTAAGCAGTCGCCAGGCCCTAATTTTGGGCCACTGACTCCAGGGAAGAGAGCGAGCCAGTGCCGTAAGACACAAACAAAATCAATGCCTCACCGGGATTTGAACATAGACCTTTCTCGGATGAATGTTCAGAAGCCACCACTGAGCCACCGAGAGGGCGCCTTATGCTTCATAGCATAATCTTTCCTTCTCCATTTTGAGTTTCTATCTGTCACTGCCGATATTGTATATCTGTTGACAAATATTTAGATAATATTTGCCTGATGGAGTATTTTCATTTCATGTTGCTTATTTAGTTTCGACTTTCATATTTAACAATCTGTTTTTTTCTGGTGTTTAACATCCATTCACCGCATAATTCAGATTCCTTTGTCGTGTTCTGATACGTTTCGACGGTGATTATCATTAAATGTATTATTTTCCTTACACAACATG
Source organism: Macrothele yani (assembly GCA_039090855.1). Taxonomy (NCBI): domain Eukaryota; kingdom Metazoa; phylum Arthropoda; class Arachnida; order Araneae; family Macrothelidae; genus Macrothele; species Macrothele yani. The sequence continues at coordinate 87,976,717 of CM077033.1, read as the reverse complement.
GTCAACGTCTTTTCGTGAGACGAAATTTATCGACCAAATGGAAATGTTGAAATAATTCACATATCAGGGTGAATCAAAAGTTCTTACCGTTTTGAGCTACACATAACTGGTCCCACCATTGCTGTTCTAAACGAACGCCAGCCTTTACTAGGAACCACGATGAAGTGGAAAACACGAGGAAGATGACGTGCTTTGGACGTATGAAGGGGAAGACACGAGGAAGATGATGTGCTTTCACATTATCAAGTGAGCAGAGTTTTGAGGTCGATAAACGCGATGTTTGGCAGCTGCTACGCCATTATTGGGAAAACAGTCTTAAACACGGAAGTAGCAAAAAAAAAAAAAAAAAGAAGTATGTACCGTTTAAGGCGAGGAAGCAGTAAAAACAGCACTGCACGAATTCCGTTCCGAAGTTTCAGTGCTGCGGACAGCAATATCGAAGGCAAGCTGACGCCAGGACATCCAACAACCGATAAACATTAGAGCTGTGACAACAAACCTCAGTTCCAGTTCCCGGCAATGAGCAACTGATGTTAGGATTTACCAATACACTGTCAATCGTAACCAGATCAAGCTTTGTTTCTTCTCCAGGCTCCATCGAATGGTTTCCGTAATTTGACAGAGCAGAAGGCTAAACAACGCGTCGCTCTCTCCCCTCGTCGAATCCTCATGGCGATGTGGCTTAGAGTCGTATCTTCACAGCAGATAAAAAAGTTGACATTCCTACCAAAGTATATCCTGCAACTCGTACCGAGTGGAAGAGCCAACAGTTTTTAAAAGAAGCTGAATCGAGTTGAAGGTGTTGCTGTGTATTTGGTGGAACTGTGAAAGTTCTGTGTACTGGAAACTGGAGCTAAGAGTCAGGCTGAGAGTCAGGCTGAGAGTAGGAACCTTTATCCCGCACAGCTGTAACTGGTGTATATAGCCCGGAGACAAACGAGTAAGAAGCATGAATTTCGGAAAGAAACAGTCACCGACACCAGGAACCGGAAAATGTTCTGTCGCCAAACAGGAGATAAATAATACGAACGTAACAAATCCGCTGCAGCAAACAGCGATTTTATAAACCTTTCAAATCGACGGCAAGAATCAAAATCTCATGGGTCCAACAACTTTACATCAAGGTGCAATGAACCCGAGTGCAGAGAGCCAAGATAGCCATAATGTTGCAATTGCGGTTAACGTGCAAAATATGCAGTTAAAAAGGAGATGGTAAAGGAAATACAGTGATAGGTCATGGCATGCAGGTGAGTAAATGTAACTCATATTGTAGCTAATGATTCTTCAGTTGTCAGCGACACTCAAAATGTAGCGATTTAATATGTAAAACTAGTTGTTGTATGCATGTTTTGAATTTGGTTGCGGAGTCTGATCCATATTTTTACAAAACTACCTACTCAATCTATATGTTGATATGCTAGCATAGCACTTTTAGCTATATAGGTCAAGCAAATAATCCATGGCATATTTTTTGAATGGACATCTTTCGAATATCAAGAACTTTAGGCACAAAATACACTGACGGAAAAAAATCCCAACACCACGAAAACAAAGTTGTAGATTAATGAAATGGCGGCAATACATTTGTATAGGTAACATATTTAATCGATTAAGGTTTAAAGATCACAGCTTAATGTAAGCGCGAGAAGAGCCATTTTAAATGTGAAATGCTGGTACATTAATAACCGGTGTAACCACCAGAATGTTGAATTCAAGCACGCAAACGTTCATGCATTGTGTCGTACAGGTGCTGGATGTCAGTTTGTGGGATGGAGTTCCATGCCTGTTGCACTTGGTCAGTCAATACAGGGACGGTTAATGCTGGTTGGGAGTGACGCTGGAGTTGTCGTCCAAATATGTCCCATACGTGTTCGATTGGTGAAAGATCTGGTGATCTAGCAGGCCACGGCAATATGTCGACACTCTGTAGAGCATGTTGGGTTACAACAGCGGTATGCGGGCGAGTGTTATCCTGTTGGAAAACACCCTCTGGAATGCTGTTCATGAATGGCAGCACAACAGGTTGAATCACCAGACCGACGTACAACTGTGCCGTCAGGGTGCGTGGGATAACCACGAGAGTGCTCCTGCTGTCATAGGAAATTGATCCCCAGACCATAACTCCAGGTGTAAGTCCAGCGTGTCTCGGCCGCAGACAGGTTGTTTGCAGGCGCTCACCTGGCCTCCTTCTAACCAACACACGGTCATCACTGGCACCCACGCAGAACGGGCTTTCATGAGAAGACACAACAGATCTCAACTCCGTCCTCCAATAAGCTCTAGCTTGACACCACTGACGTCGCAAACGGCAGTGGTTTGGAGTAAGTGGAATACACGCCACAGGGCCTCTGGCTCGAAGCTGTCCTTCAAGTAACCGATTTGTAACAGTTCGTTGTGTCACTGTGGTGGCAACTACAGCTCGAATTGCTGCCGCAGACGCGGTACGGTGCGCCACGGCCATCCACCGTACACGGCGGTCTTCCCTCTCAGTAGTGCCACGTGGCCTGCCGGAACCCGGTCTTCTTGAGGCAGTACCTTCCCTTGACCACCGCTGCCAACAATCATGCACAGTGGCTACATTCCTGCCAAGTCGTTCTGCAATATTGCGAAACGAAAAGCCACTTTCTTGTAGCCCTATTACACGACCTCGTTCAAACTCCGTGAGCTGTTGATAACGGCATCTTCGTCTTCTTAAATGCATTCTTGACTAACATCAACACACTATGTCGAATCTCAATGAAAACTTACGCTCGCGAACGTTACAGCGCGTATTTACAGCAAACCTGCTTTGCATGTTCCGAGGGGCGCTACTAGCGCCACACGTATGCGCCGAGCGCGAAATTTGCATAGACGTCATCTTACAGATGTACTCTCACCGCCTACCAACTGTCGTTTATCTATCACAACCCCTTCTTGGTGTTGGGATTTTATTTTCCGTCAGTGTATTATTTAACGTATACATTTTCAGAAATATCATTTCAGGAATATAGAGACGAGGATTATAATTATTCAGACAGGTTTAAAAATCTAGACTCTTAAATACAATACCATGATATAAAATCTAGACTCTTAGAGAAACAGACTCCTCTCTATTACTTTCTCAGAAGTGCAAAACTATGGAAAGTGCTGACAGCTGGAGGAAAAAGAACTTATCATTATCTAAAGAAACCCTACAATAAAATGCCAATTATATTGAAAACGGTTCGTTCCCGGTCCTATGTTGACTAAGACTTTTTGTTTGCTTCGATGAGTATTACCTATATTTTCATTTATTACCAACATTTCTGAATCACCATGTATATGTAATTTTGGCGTTCTTCATTAACATTCCTTATAATCTCAAAGAAATATTTACTTCAGTTTGCTTAAACTGAGAAATAAATAAAGCATCACAACACAAAGAAATAATAAATTGATAATTTTCATTACGTTCTGCCGCACGAAAATTACGTTGAATAACGCAGCATTTTATATCTTTGATATCTAGAGTATTGTTAAGTGCCCTTTGTTTTCAGTAGAGTGACAGATTGTAGTTCCAATTTTACGTACAGTAATAAAATAGAAAATCATTTTACTTATATGTATAATATGTTTAAATTTTCGGTAGCCTCGATCTTAATCTTAGTTACTTAACGTGGGCCTCAGCTCACCGAACAGCATTTCCAATCTTTGAAAATAATGTTCTTTTACATCTTAAAATAAGTCACACCCTTCATTGGGGTGTCATGCAGGAATTCCTTTCAGTGGATAATACCATTCCTCAAAGAATAGTCTTCGTGTTTCTTTCTGTATTTCATAGAAGATTAACTTTTAATCAATGCGTGCGACTTCGGAATTACTGTAATCCATAACCTGTAAGAATGTGTCTTTCATTTTTGGGCAATAATGATGCTTTTGCTGTGAGTTTTTATCTTATTTTTAATAGATGCCTTCTTTTTGACTTTAATCAAAAGTAAGTGAACTCTCTCCACTCTCATAGAAAATCGTAATACACTTCGTTTGATGCCAGACGAAGGCATAGAGGCAACACAAAAAGCGAACAATAATGTATTTAGAATTACAAAAAGACAAACTGGCGAAGGAAGCTTTTATTTTTCCTCACGGGGTTCTATGACAATCGATTGAGCTTTATTGAGGAAGGAAAATGGCTGCGTTTGGATCCAAAAACTGTGAACAGAAATGCATGCTACGTATTCTGAAGGAACATCACTTGGGCGAAACTTTATTAGTGACGTAAAATCGCTGAGTTCTTATTTACAAATTGCGAACAGAAATACATGATACAGTCTAACGAATCCAAAAAAGCAATGAAAAGAGTTTTAAATTCCCCTCTAACGAAGTTTTTGCTTCGATTCTTATATTGTACGAGAAAATGTGTGGGCACATATTCTACTTAGATCGCTATAAAACTGCGAAAAATTGTTCTAAGATGAAATGTTTTAGTGTGTATCTCCTAGAAGTTTCGCCAGAAGACCTTCACAGAGTAATTTTAGTCACCGCCCAGAGATATACGTTTTACAGTATATCCATTCTTTTTGATCGGATAATTTTGCGCTATTCATTGATGAAATCATTGCCATTTTATTTTGTACTGAAACGCTAAAGGAAATCTTATGATTACCATGGTCAATCACAGCTAGCATATTTTTAGCCATACCCAAACTCACTGAGAAATGAAACTGACTTCGCTATGTATAAGATACATATCGTTTCGTCGCTAGTGGAATTCTACCGAGAAACAGATTTCAAACGCCACTAGCAGGACGAAACCGGAACGGTGGGGTTCGACTTTTAAATCGGACAGCAGGAAAGAGGAAATGGTTAACGTAAAACTATTCTATGGAAAGCTTTAGTTTTAATTGTTACCTCAATGTTCTTTTTTCCGCATCAACTACAACAGTTAATAACATATTATTTCTTATTCCAGGATACATTTTCCCACTGTAATTCGTATTTCTGTCGCTATAGCTCTTAAAAGGCGTATTTGATTGGTTATATATGTCCCTTAGTCAAGGAGTTATCCCCGACTCTGTGCTCATTTGCATAATTTAGCTTATCACGTTTCCCTAACACGGGTTCTTACTGGTTGTACGGGTCTGGTACGATTCGTCCAACGACGATTGGTGAAATGTAGATTAGTCCAGTGCCGATTAGTCCAAAGCCAGTTCGTCCAAAGAGAAAATATTCATCCAATGGACAATTGGTCCATGCCAAATCATCCAGTGGTACGATTAGACCAATTCCGTCTGATCTGTCCGAAGTGCTACTCGTGCGAAACAAATCTCATCCGTTCTGATACTTCTTCGATGTTTTATGTATGTACCGATACTCTAACGAGTGCAAAATAATGCTACATTTCATGCGCAATATTGTGGTTACAGATTTTTGTTTTCGAAATAGCTCTTTTTCTTGCTATACTGTCTTCTGAAAGTACTGATGTACGAGCCATTCAATCAACATCGATGTTTCTCTCTTGCATTAAATAATAGAAATGATTAGTTTCCCGGTTCTGTTTGTAGCATGCAGCAGGGTTCGGCTAAGTGGCACTGGAAAACTGGACGGTGTTCGGACCTAGGCAGTTTTAACACTTTTTATTCTACCGATTTGATATTCATAGAGTTTATTCCTCAAGTGACGTTAATAACATTGCATTTTTACTTAGACAATAAATATTGATTCATAGGCCCTAGGCCTTTTTAACACTTTTTATTCTACCGATTTCACATTCATATCGTTTGCATACTAAATCATGTTAATAATACTGCTATTTTACTTATGCACTAACTATTTATATATTAATTCGTAGGCCCTAGGACTTTTTAACACTTTTTATTCTACCGATTTCACATTCATATCATTTGCATGCTAAATCAAGTTAATAATACTGCTATTTTACTTATGCACTAACTATTTATGTATTAATTCATAGGCCCTAGGCTAAGGCCTTTCTAAAAGTTTTTATTCCACCAATGTCATGTTCACAACGTTTATACATCGAGTCAAGTTAATAATATTGCACTTTAAAACAGGCACTAAATATTAATTCATAGGCTCTTGGTCTAAGCCTTTTCAACAGTTTTTGTTCTACCGATGAGATATACACAAAGTTTATACATCTAGTAAAATTAATAATATTTCGGTTTTACTGATGCGCTAAATATTAATTGATTGGCCTGCGGCTTAGATGTCTTGTGAAGAGTTGAGGAATAATCCACTGAGTGCCTTTTGTTAGATTTTATAAAATGTTCTCAAATACCAAATATCTAGGTTGTAAAAATTTTTCTAAAAAGGCCCACCGCCTAGGTGCCTTTTAAAGAGATCCGAAATTATATGTTGAGTGCTTCTTATTTGGTTTTATAAATTACTTACAAATACGCAATATCTAGGTTGTAACTTAAAATCTTATAAAAAGGCCCACGGCCTAGGTGCCTTGTAAATAGCTAAAAAGTCCTTGATAAATGATCCGCTGAGTGCCTTTCATTAGGTTTTATAAAACGTTTACAAATACCAAATATCTAAATTGTAACTTAACATTTTCTAAAATGGCCCGAGGCCTAGGTGCCTTGAAAATAACTGAGAAATTATCATATGAGTGGCTTTCATAAGGTTTCATAAAATGTTTACAAATACCAAATATCTAGGTTGTAACTTAAAATCTTCTACAAAGGCGCGGGGGCTGGGTGCTTTTTAAAAAGCTGACAAGTGTTCCATGAGTGACTTTTATCAGATTTATAAAATGATTCCAAATACCACATATACGTAAATTATTTTTCAGAAAGATATAAAGAGTAAAAAAACATAAATTATAGTTAATTTCTGGGAAAAAAAAGGCTTTTGGTAGGCTAAAACCATTGGACGAATCGGCATTGGACCAATCGTACCATTGGACGAATCGGAATTCGACCAATCGTCCCTTTGGTTGAATCGGCATTGGACTAATAGTACACTGGAGGAATAGTCCATTGGGTAAAACAGCATTACATTAATCGTGTCTTTGGACGAGTTGTCCGGATGCGGATTGTTCTGCTTGTTATCTACTTGGAGAAAGTTGGGTATTTAAATAAGCTGTCGGATGTAAGTTACAGAATGTTGCTTTCCTTTCTACTTATTTTTTATACATTTGCTACTACTCTGAAGACATGTGTCTACTATTGTGGTTCTTCTAAGTTTTTCAGCACTCCCCTGGACTTCACTGCTTGGGATTCTCCTGTTCCGGAGGTTTTGGGAGAGTTTCCGCTGGTGCTACGTTCGTCCCACAGCGAGGTTCTTTTCCCTGCAGTTTTTAATATCTTCTAATCAATTTTTATACTATTGTGTAATACGTGCTGTTCTTTTCCTTTTTTCCAAATTGAAAATAATGCACACCAGTGTACAGATTCCATGTGACCATCAAGTGTGCATGATTCTGTTCTTCCGTAGTTGGAGCACATAATCTTCTGTGTTTCGAAGATACTATTCTTCGGATGTCATTGATCTCCTGCGTGCCTCACGGGAGTGAGGAAGTAGTATTTGTTGTTTCTCGCATGTGCACTGAATAGAAGCTATTCTGCTTGTAGTTGGTTGGTTTGGGGGAGATATTGGTCTTGTCGATTGGGCATGTGTGGCGGTCCAATGGTGTGAGTTTCGGTTTATGAGTGTTGAAATTCGTTCAGCAATAGCCGGACTTTTCTGCACAGTTGTTCTTATAAGGCCAGATAAAATATTATTCTCCTGAGATATCCTTTCCTTTGCTTTGCCTTTTCGCTGCACTCCTGTATTGCTCCAGAGTATGTTCCCAGGGATTGATTCTCGTTCTAGAAGGGAATACACTGCGCCCTTTCTATTATTTCTGCATCTCTTCCTGGATGTTTGTTTATATCACTTTGTAAAAGCATTAAGGGTCGTTCTCCTGTTAAATATACAAAAGAGTAGTCGTCTGTAGACTGTGTTTAGTTTAAATCCTGCCTTAGTTTCTGCGTTGAAACCGTGCTTCAGGATTTTACATACGTTGTGCACACATTCCAATCTTTAGAAAGCCAGCGGTTGTTAATGTATTTTACATTAATCTTTATTTCAAATCTAGCTCTCATTGAAATCCACCAGCGTTGCTTGATATTTCTGGATGAAGATAATGAAACACAGAAGCTGAACGAAATCTTTTTAACCTATTTATTTTCTTGAAAAAATAAGTGATCATAAAAAAAATTTTCAGATAATCATTAACATTGTGTTCATTTGAGATATCTGTTGACAAATATGAATATATATGGTAATATAGATTATTGTCCTACAAATTGCACCCTTTCTCGCAATTGCTGTATTGCAATAGCTGCTGTACGGTTTCGTTCCCCAGAAATAGCTCAAAAGCTGCTGTACGGTTTCACTCTCCAGAAATAGCTCTAAGGCAACGGGTAGGATTCAATCGTTCAAAATATTGTTTATGGGGCACTAGAGCTTGTCCAGGTGACCAACTACTAAAAACAGAGGAATTTGGATAACGGAAGCTTGTTTCAAGGTATAGGTGGAACAGAGCAGTTTTACAAAATGTCATCGTTTCACTCGTTTAAGGGTGCGAAATGTACAGAGCTCTATCGTTTCAGCAAAAATCGGAATGCTTCACAGGGTTGAAGATTTCAAAAATTTCCTACTTTTTCGTATAGCTACTTCTGATCTTCAGATATTTTTTTTAATTGGAGGTTTAACGACCACGGTGAGCAATTCAATAGGCTATAAGCAGTCGCACGTCCCTAATTTAAGGTCACTTGTTCCAGGGAAGGGAGATAGCCAGTGCCGTAAGACAAACACTATATGCATGCCTCACCGTGATTCGAACCTGGACCCCTTTCGGACGAATGATCAGAGTCCATCGTTTAGACCACTACGTCACCGGCACGGCGATCTTAAAATGTGACATGAGATATGAGGTTTGACAAACACATTGAAATTGATGTTAGCTGCCTGTCTGTTGTTGCAGCCGATCATAGACGTACTTTTCTTCACCTGATTGGCTTCTTCCGAGTGGTATCATAATCCCACTCTAGCCTTTATCACGGTTGACGCAGAACTACTAGATCATTGTAATGGTCTCTTCTTGTTGTTCCTAGGGTACAATTTGTGTAGATTCTCAATTATGGTTAACACTTCGGGATTGTCCACAGCGGATAGAGAAAAAATAGTTGTTCTTCATGAAGACGGGTATTCTTCAAGGCAAAACGCTGAAATAGTAGGCGGTAATCAAGCAACAGTTTTTTGGCTACTGAAGAAAGTAAAAGACACGGGTGATATCCAAGTATGCGTCGCAGTGCAACACCCAGATTCACCACTAACTGTTAAGACAGAATGCTTAGAATGCTCAGATTGGCAGACAGGTGGCTCAATTCACCTGAATTGCTCCAAAGGTGGTCTGAAGTGACTAATGTTACTGTTAGTACATCTACTGCTAGGAGAAGGCTGTTTTACTATGACTTACGTGACTGCAAGGGCAGGCGTAAACCATAGTTAAATTGAAATCAATGACATCGTAGACTTTACGGGGACAAACAGCATGTATTATGGACAACCAAGCAATGGGGAAATGTTCTTTTCAGTGATGAATCAGAATTTTGCCTTAATGTGAATCAGAGTAGTGCCTAAGTAAGGAGATTCAAGGATGAAGAGTTCCATCTAAGTAGCTTAGTGACTTGTGTTAAGCATCAGGTGAAGGTCATGTTTTTTTGTAGTTGTTTTTTTTTTTGCTGGAGGTTTGACGACCACCGTGTGAAACTCAGTGGGCTATAAGCAGTCGCCCGTCCCTAATTTAGTGACACTGGTTCAAGGGAAGGGAGAGAACCAGTGCTGTAAGACAAATACCACATTCATGTCTCACCGGGATTCGAATTCGGATCACTTTCGGGCGAACGATAAGAAACCATCGCTTATATAACTGCGCATCCAGTGCGGCAGGTCATGGTTTGAAGATGCATGTGACGTAGAGAGGCATGGTTTGGAGATGCATGTGACGTTCGGAACCGCCAGAATATCGATAGCATGGTAAATGCACAGAAATACTCTGGATATTTGAAAACAACTTCCTACCATCCTCTAAAAGACTTTATGAGGGCAATTTTACTTTTCAAGATGACAATGCTCCCTGTTATCGTGCTAAAATAGCGACAAGGTATTTCAGGAAACCAAATTCCAGCACCTAGATTGGCCACCACAGTCAGCGGACTTAAGCCTGATCGAAAATCTGTTGTTCACAGTGTCGTATGAACTATTGAAAGAGACATTGAAGATAGAATTAAAATGCCGAATTTTATTGTTCGACCCAATCGTTTACAAAACCTTGTTGACCGTACGCCGTCAAGATGCATAGCTGTGATTAAAGCTAAAGGCGGGGCAACAAAATGTTAGGTACATTTTTAAATTTTGCTTCGTAATATTTCTGTATTTAAATGTTATTTCATTCATTATGTATTACAGAAATGATTCATTGCTTTATGAAGGCTAAAGGTATTGTTCTATATGTATTGGATACATTATCATTTTCATAATAATTTCGACTTGGTTATGGAGATTTTGAAAATTAATCTTAAAAACAAAAATTATCTGCAAAAAAACTAAGACATATTTGAAATCTACATTAAATTTTGCATCTAATGGCATATAAATGATGAAACAACTGGGAAAATTAGTTAAACAAAAAGTTAAAGTTAAGAATTCGCGATTTTTGCCGCTGATTTGGTCTGACATACATATTTCTGAGAAATATAAATACGCAGCATTCTTTCTTTGGGAAATCCTTATTCTTGCATGTTGACGAAATAATTTCAACTGCTAAGAATTCATATCTTCTTACCTTCAAGATTTTTTGAAATAAGTAAGAGGTAGTTTGTTAAATAAATTAAAGATACTTAAGATGATAGAATACTTGCCTTTCAATGCCGTGTATAACAGAAATGCAATAATGATGTCTGTAGTCACCTGGTTATGAGGCTATATGTTTTATTTCGCGGTTATCAAAATTCTTAAGGTGATAAAAATGCTCTGAACAAATATATCCGCCTGTGACGTAACTACAAAAACTATGAGTGAGCTCTTAACGCAAACAGACGAATAAAATGTCAGCGTGTAACTGAGTCAGTAGCCATTTCATTCGGCTGCGTCGATTCATTCCTGAATATATCTTTGAAGATGAAAAAGGTCATTATGAATTGGATCTAATAAAGCTTTTCTAATTAGCCAAAGGCGTGGCATAAACCGATGTGCCTTACGAATTTGAACATGCTTCTTGCGGAAACAATAAGTCTCTCATCCACGACAATTACAATATATGAAACTCCTATTCCTGACTCTGACTCAGCGTCCGTAAAGAAAACCGTAATGCACTATAGTTTATCAAGCATCTCCTCCGCCGTCTATGTGAAGACACCAGTGTTCTGGGAATCAGAAGAAAACCACATCGTTGACTACTTAGTAAATGACATTATTGTCATTGACACGAACCAAGCAAACATATAAACCTAATTCGCTCGCGCATTAAGGAAAGGAGGTGCAAAAATCTGTCCGGAACTTGTCTTTCATCTCGGCAATGCTCTGAATTACTTTTTTTGTCTTTCAGTAGCACCATACAGAAGGTGGGACATGGTATGCTTCATCATTTACCCAATAATCAATGTATTGCTCATAGGGACGTTCATATGTTCTCCAAGTAGAAATGAAAACTTATCGGAAAAGTATTTCCAGATGTTGTGCATCCTTGAAGAAAATAGTAAGACGTTTTCTTACCACCTCAATTAGGACACAAGAGCATGGGTAAGAGCATTGCTTTACCGTAACCCACAATATGTTTTCAATATTCCGGACAAGATTTTTGGAAGGTAGCATCAACACCCCAAAAAATCATCGATGATGATTAAAGTACAACGTGTTTCCGAACCCTGCAAAGAAATGCAGTTGTTAAATAGTTCAGCGTGTTTCCGAACACTGCAAAGAAAAGCATTTGTTACAAGATATTATCAGTATGATTTATCTTCTCTTATCTTATGGTACAGCAGAAGAACCGAAGCGCACTTTTCTCCTATTCTTCTGTTAAAAGGACTTATTTCGATCCCTCATTACTAAAATAAAGTATATTATTACATACGTCACGATTTCTTCGTTCTAGTCTGTTAAAGGTTTTACACAATACAGTAAAAAACCGCTAATACGAGAGCTGAAAAAATTCGGAAAAATTGTCGTTATAACCGGGTCATACAAATACTGCGTACATGTGCTACTGTGCGTAATTCATAACACATAAAAATAACTGAACTACATAATAAAAAATAATAAAAAAAAATACGTATTACGTACTTGATATTTATTTTAATTCAGATTGGTATTTTTACAAAAAATAGAAATCAGTAGAATTTTGTCTTCTCTCTTTAACACTGATGATTGTAGCACGACCTTACAGAAAATTGCCGTTTTTTCAATAAGTGCATTTGACACATATGAAATTATCCGACTGTGTTTGAAGTGGCATGAGTCCTGATTGAGCTGATACAATTTCATATCTATCCTCTTCATCATCCTTATCCTCTTCTGAGCTTTGTACTTCTGATTCCTTAATGTCTGTATTAGGCATGTCACTCCGCGGTACTACATCTGCGTCAGCCTTGACATAGTCTTGAAAGCTAAATGTCAATCCCATTTGTATGCCAATGATGTTCCATCCTTCTGCTTCTTCTTCTGCAGGTTTGTCCGCGAGGTATTCTTATTCAAATCATCTTTGGTATTGAAACCAGCCTGTCTACAGCATGTTTCACTGTTCTATGATGACTCATTTTTCCGGAAAGAGCTCGAATGGCCTCCAGGACGTTCCATTTTACTGGTTTATCATCCGACGATGTTCGCCTCATTGAGTTATTACCCAGAAAAGTCTGATATTTTTGCTTTATCCACTTCATAACTCCTTTATCAAGAGGCTGAAGTACATTAGAGCAACTAGGTGGCAGTAATATCTGTTCAATGTTGTCCAATTGAACATCTTTGGGACTTAGGTTGCAGGAGAGTTATCAATTAATAGCGCTGTTTTTCTATTCCGAATTCCAATTTTAACGTGGAAAGCTTTCATATACTTTAAAAATAAGGGCATTGTCATACATGCCATCTTATTAGCTTCCCATGTGCACGGAAGCAAAGCACCACGAAAGCAGTGCGGACTTTGTGATTTTCCAATCAGTAATGGCCTTAATTTATGATTACCGTTATTACTGGTGCAACATAGAACATTTAAACGTTCTTCACTACGTTTTCCTGCTTTGCATGTTTGCCTTTTACCATTGAAGTCCTGTCAGACAATAATTTATGAAACAACGCGCTTTATCTGCATTGTAAATGACTTTTGTGTTGTATCGAGCAAGAATTTCTGAAACGATAGGGGACCAGTCCTGAACCGCGTGTGTGCTAACGGAAGCTGATTTTCCAAATATTGTTTGGTATAGAAATTATTGATTCTCCAAATATTGAATCACTGATTCTCCAAATATTGAATTACTGATTCTTCAAATATTGTTTGGTATAGAAATTATTGATTCTCCAAATATTGAATTACTTATTCTCCAAATATTGTTTGGTATAGCTTTAAATTGGTTTAGCCAACAGTCCGAAAACAAAATTCTCGATCTTCATTTCAACATTTAATTCATTCACTTCAGCTTCCTTCATCGGTCCTCAAATAGGAATATTTTGAGCTCGATTATGGCAAAACCACGTAAACAGTGATTCCTCCAATACTTTATGTTCACCAAAGCGTAATTTTATGGATTTAGCCGGTGCGTTGTTCTTAAAAGCCATCTCCTTGATCTACATTTGCAATTCGAAACATTGTTTATGAAACAAGACCACATTTTTAAGAACTCACTTTCGAGTTCAAACATTTCTCACATTCATACAGAACGCTTAACTTGGTTTCAGAAGTCAAACCTTTTCTTTTATTATTCAGTTAGAGAAAGAAAACGCACGACGAACAAACGTGTACAGTTTTCCGACTTCCCACTGTTGTGGAGACAAATGGAAGAGAGCGGGGGACAGCATCCAAACAGCCAAACAAACTAATTGCTGGTATCTCGTCTGATCAAATTGTTCCGACTTCCCACCGTTGTTCAGAGTGATGGAAGAAAACGGGACAAAGACATCCGAAGAGATACAGTCTAACCAATGGCGACAAACTCTGTCTGCAGCTTTACGCGTTTTTCTCTTCTATTTCCTGGAATTTCAGTAAAAGAATTTGTTGTAACTGAAAGATGATTGTCCATGAAAGCCTCTCATTATAGCTGGAGATCCTTACATTTACCACTCGTTATACACGAAGATTTTTCCTATTAATAACATTAACAAATTGGCAGTGCATTTCCAATCGCTCGTAATAGCGCGATTCCCGCTGTAATCCCTAAACGTAATATCATACTTCTACTGTATTTACGTAGTGAAAGATAAACATTTTTAGTTACTATTTTCAGAACATGTACATGTCATTTCGAAAACTCGGATATCTACATATTGTATGATTTATGGTAATAAAATACGTATCTACCCCATTTTTCAATGATTTTACCAATCTTAAGAGCGGCTCTAATATGAGGGTATGCAATCATTTTTGTTTTGCTGCTCCAAGATTTAGACATAATTGACACCACAACTCATGAGATAAAAATACCAATTTATTTAATTAATTTTGTGAAATTATTGCTATATTTTACTTTGGAAAGTTGTTTCAATAGTAACATTTAGGTAAAGTACCCAGGCACTATCAGTACGAAAGTCAATTCAGGAGTAGATATGTTTCAATCACTAGAAGGATGCTTTACATTAAAATTTCAGCATACATTTTCTGCTTAAATACTAAAACGTTTCTGCTTACATATTAAAAAATATCTGTTTAAATATTTTGGTGCGTGTCTACTTCACAGTAACATCATTACATTGACGTCCCTCAGATCACTAGTTATTTCAATTCTTATCTTCAATCAAACGATAATTGATGCTCGACGAATTGTTCTCCCTGATTTATGCCGGTCAACGCACAGGGGTTGCGTCTTACATAATCGTGTGGGCAATTTATGTGACGATGGCAGTTGTACCTTATAAACTTGCATCTCAGTGTACTTGACATTGTGCTCAAACACAATAAAGCTGCACTCAACACCGGAGAGGCGTTAAATGATTTATATCGTTACAGAGACATCTAATAATTTTAAATTTAATCATATACTCTGAAAAACTTAATTATATTCAGTATTTTCACACAAAAATACCTTAATAATATAAGTCCCAATTTTTGGGGTTAATTTTCTTTTGAGTTTTATGTAGAGTTCCTGCAGGGCTGACAGCCTATCACACACAAGAAAATAGTTGCTTTCGTAGCCATTAATGGTTAAAATAGTAGCCTAAATAGTTGCCTTAACAACTTATGTTAATGACTTAAATAGTTGCCCAAAACAGTGTGAGTTTTAGAATGTAAGTGCTCCACACCAAAAAAAAAATTGTGTAGTGTATGGATGTGTGTATATATACAGTATACATATATACACACACATCCATACACTACAAAAAGGCATCTTAAGTTTCAATATAATGATACTCAAAACACTCAGAACTGTAAAGGTTATGGAAATTACAGCCCACCCCCCAAAAGAATTATTCAATTATATAACAAAAACTACCCTGATACAAACTTTGGAATTACAAAAGACCCTTCTTTGTCATTGTTCTGGTGGTCAGATGTTCTCATCTGAATCATTGCAGTACGGAGATCTTTCTTCTGCGTTTGTGGCTGGTAAAAAAATATAAGATTTTCCAAGTGGGCTTCATACATGTGTTGAAAAATATGTTGTGAATTTCTTTTTGAAAAGGCCATAGTTGTGGTCATTCAGTGTTATGATGATCACTTGTTTTGTTCTGTACACATAATAATCATTGTTATCTTATATGAGGTATATCGAGAATCTCATTCTAATAGGTGAACATTTGGAAATATTTCAAACTTGCCTTTTGTACTGCTATGACAATAAATATCAAACACTGTGAATGTGTTTAGTGTGGAACAAAAACACGAAACCTAGAACTAAAAAATAAAAACCTGCAGTTTATTATCATCAGGAATGGAAGGGGTATAGTGTAATCTCCCTCTTCAAAAATGGAAACACTTTAACTCATAAGTAATAACAATAATGCTGCTTAACATGATTTTGAATTACGTTGTAAAAGAGTATATTTTATTTTGATTCTCATGTTTGAAAGGTAAACGTGAAAAACCTGTCTGAAATGTCTTCATTTCATTAGGGCATGGACAACTGTCTTACTATTCAAGCTCAAGTCTGTGTATGTCAGGTATAATTGATATGAAGAATTACACTGATATACTCCTGCCGTGATAACGTTACAGTCATTCTTCACAGTGTCCTTGTTGCTTTTGAGACAAATATAAAGTAATTACTTTATCCTGTCAAATTATTCCAACTCATAATTACAGAAATAAGAAAACTAAAAACTTGTCTTTCTTCTAATTTGGGTTATTCTTGTAACAGCAGACAGTTAAAATCCCAAGATGTTACCCATGATTGATTTTCAAAGCTCTAACAAGAGTAAAACTAAGATTATCCTTACACCCACTCTGACAATAATTGAACCAAAACTCAATTTTTTTGAAATGATTATCACTGTTAAGAGACTTATTGTCATGGAACATCAAACACTTTTATAGGATGCCCCCCCTGCAATATGTATAAGCAAACTTTTTTTATCATTTATAATTTTTTGGGGGCGGGGAGTCTTCTTTAACGTTTATATTCTTCTTATACCATGGTAGCAATTTGGAAGAGTTATATGCAGTAAATTATTTCAAAACATTGAGTGTGAATTCATGCCACTGCTATCAGTGCATATACAGGTAGTCTTAACAAAAAGCTTTCTCATCAATCTTAGATTTATTCTTTTTTGAGGTTATCTGTATAAATGCATCAATTAGGGAGGATTTCCTTTTATGAACGATCCTATTCATTTTTAATGCTTTCAAGTTCATGTTATCTTTCCTTTTGTCGGAGTTTCTCTGATCCTTCTATAGAATGCCATGTGCAACTCGTATTGCAGGTATGTTTTTTTAAAACTTGCTTTTTACTCTCACTGGCTTCTTTAAGCACAGAGTTTGATGATTCTTGTACTTCTTGCTTTTCTTGAACAATAATTTTTATATTATTCTCCATGTTTTCTATAGTTTGCCTTTTTGCTCTTCAAATTCTCTATTTCGCAATTCTTGTTTCAACCTAACAGCACTTTTTTCTCTGCTTTCAGTTGCTGTGCCTTTAATCTCTGCTCTTCTTCCAAATGGTTGCTATATGACTTACGTGCATTAAGTGCTAATATTATTAGTCCTTTTGTTATAAGCACCTTTGCAACTTGGTTGTTATACATTTTTAGTGTATCTCGAACTGCTAGTCTCTCATTCAACATCTTCTCAGACATATATGCCTTCTCACCTGAAGGAACTCTTCGTGATACAGAAGAGTCTCTACACCAAAGTTGCCATGTGATAAAGCAAGGCATGGTTTCACAACTTTAGCCGAAAATGGATATTTCCAGTCTCCAAATGTCTTTTGATGCAATATGTCTCTCAAAAAATGATAAATCTTAATTTAGCTGTTTGGAATAATTTTTTATACATACAAGTAAATCTATACCAAGACCCACGTGACTAGAGGAACGACCTACAGAAATGACAAATAGTACCGTCTAGTTATTTTTAACAGATACGCAGAAATATCTCACCAGGTATTTTTTCGATTACCACTTAATTTTTTCATTATGAACAATTCTTAATTTATATTAAACAGTTTGTAGATAATGTAAAATTAGTTTAAATGTCTGTTGGCGAAAACATGCATTTTCCGTGTCATTCGGAAAATAAAGCTGTAAAAACAATCACATATCATTCATGAAATTCTAGGTACAAAATTTTCGACTTGAAATTGATACATTTAACTGCAAATAAACTTCGTAAATACAGAAAACAACAGTCTTTAATATGGCGAAGGCAATATACGTGCTCGCTCCTGCCACTGCCGTACTCCAAAAAGGAAAACGCGACACTTTTTCGGCGGAATATCTTGATTTGAGTAGGTCGTTCCTTTAATCAAATTTTGGGTCTAGTCTATACTTGCCATTGACTTACCTCCATCATATTTTCAATAAAACAGAAAGCAATAAACTGAACTAGACATATCGATAACGGTTCGCATAGTTCATACGCTTTTTCAATCACAAAATTCCAGGACTTTTCCAGGACATACGAGCGAAATGATCTTACTCAAAATATAGTGAAACCTTACGTCTGTTCAGTTTATAACCTACAACAAACAACTTCTTACACGTTTGAGCAAACTTAATGCAGAATGTTAAAAATGGTGTCTACTGCAGCTAATCAAAAACTTAGAATCACAGATAAATACTGAAATACCAAAACTGTAACTGAAAATATTACCTGGTTTAATATCTACTAACCTTTTATATACAGCTTACTGCACTGATTTTCAGAAAACTTGATTTTTCTACTTTGGCTTTAGTTCAGTTCTTGAAGCAAATTACAAAATAAAAAAAAACACATAAAACTCAAAAATACATAGTATGTGGCATTTTTTTGAAATGCTTTCATATACCACACAGTCAATGCATAAAATACTATTTGTATTTAAGTATTTTTAAATAATGCTTACATTGGAAATTTAAGGGTAAGGAAAGGTGAAATATCTAGAACTTTTTCATATGACCAAAGGGATTGTTATTTCTTAAACACATAATCATGGTAGCAAGTATTCGTTTCACATTTTATTTATGGAAAAAAATTCAACATAAGATCGATGCAGTAGGTATGTTTTAAATTTTTACTCGCCAGCAAACAAAGCATGCCAAAAATTTCCAACGTGAAATGAAAGAGAATAACGGGAAAACCTTATGTCTTGTTATTCTCTTTTACAGCGGAAAGCTCTGCTTAAGAAATTCATTGTGAGGTCACTAAACATATAGTGCTAATTGATGGTATTGAATATTTTACTACCAAGTCATTTCGTCTCGATTATCATAAGCAATACTTGTACTTGCTCAGATAAATACAATGGCGAAATCAGCTTTATCATGAAAACCGACGAGACTTCAAAAGACGAAAAAGAAATGTAAAAGACTCAGTACTGTCCAATGGACTGCCACATGGTAGCGGTGCATTGATTGCGATACGTTTTATAAGTAATTTCGTCTATGCAATCATAAGCTGTCCATCTTTGCCACTCGGATGTCTTATAAAATGAAACTGTTCAAGGAATGTGTATTTTGTCAATACAAACTTATTCAATTTCTTTGGGCTTTTTTCATATAATTCCTTATTTGCATAAAATATTCTTTGGAAATGTGTTTACATTTAAACTTATTTAACAAGATTTGCTGTTGATAATATTTTTAACAGCAAGATCCTAGGCAGCACTCTGTTTTCCAGTGAAAACGAATTCATTAATTTTCAGGACTGTTCCCTGTTTCGGAACACTCTCAAATTGTATTAACACGGACAACTTACAAACCTAACAACGTATCTTTGCTCTCAAATATTTTATTACCGAAGGATTTTTTTGAAGTGAATATGGCTCTTAAATGTTTTTCGAATTGTTGGTTTTGTTTTCTCAATTAAAATATTTTCTTTTTTCATTTTAGCAAATTCGGAGGGGCTCATGGAATAATATACTTAATTCGAAATTTCAGAAAATTTCCAATGCTAATAAATAAAAAAAAAGAAATACCTTATGGTTCAGAAATGCAGTAAAGCAATTCCTGTTTTCCGGGGTGGTTTAGGATAAAGTATATTAATTTTACTTCTTCTTTGTAATTTGCAAAACGGTGTACTGCATAAATATCTGTTTTTACTAAATTCATGTTTTTATTTCCAGTTAAGTTTAACATTTCACGCACCAGAAATAAAAATAACGACACACTGATGAAAACATTCAAGTTGTTTTCCCAAATAATATTTTAGAACATTTATAATCATTCAGGTTCCATTTCATAAGAATTTGCTTTCCTCTTTGAGTGTTCCAAAAAGATTGTTCAAATAGTTCATAGTATTGTTGACAGTAATTCTCTAAAGATGTTTTCATGGCCCTTCTTTTCTTTATTCAGGTATGTTCTAGTAACTTTTTTTTTCAAATTCGAAGAGTCCATCCTACAGAACATATTTCTACACCCTGAAAGGAGGATAGCGGTTGATGGTATATCATTTTTTTTATAGAGAAACCAAGCATCAATTCCATGATAGCGAACTATTTTGAATTTATCCTGTTATGTGCGCAAAAACTCATTTCTCCAAAGTAAAATGTAACACGAATGAAAATGCAGATATTCTTTCTCATTCTCCTCAGTAGAGGTTATTCGACTTAAACTTCCCCGCACGGCGTTACACTGTCCATTCTCAGAGTCTGGAAATTAGAAAAAATCATATATTTGCTTTCAGTTAATATTTTTACTCATCTTTTTTTTTTTTTTTAAATTGTTGCGTTCACGCAAAGTGGAGAAGATAATTCCCACTTTCTACATACATATGACTATGAATCAGAACAACAAGTTTAAATAAATGAACACCATATAATTAGGCCAATGCTATAAGACTGGGTTCAAAATAATATACAGTAGCATCAGTTTTCTGAAAAAATTAACAGGGAATGCTTTTCCTTATTAAAAAAAAAGCTAACGATGCTCTAATATTTCAGAAAAACTTAACTTAAGTGCGATTTGTTTTTAACAAATATCTTTTTCATATAGTGATAATCTTGTTGGAGTAAATATAATTTCGAATGCGTTTTCTAGAATAAAAACAATTGTTATACAGGAACTTAGGAAGCACCATGTACGTTGCGTAATAAATACATATTTGATTGAAAGTTTTGATTTCTGTTAAGATTTCATGTGTCACCTCACCTTTTTTTTAGATACCGATGCCTCTGTTTTTCGACTATCACATCTACTACTGTTGTGAAAATAAGCTCCTATTAATATGACAATGGCCCAAAAAAAAAAAAAAAACACAAAACACATGATACAATCGCATTTCAGTTATCAGTAGACGTATTTGGAAAGTCCACATAAAAACTAACCCTTTGAACTGCTGGGATTTTCGTAATTATGTATTACTTGCCATGCCTTTAAAAGATTAGCGAGTAAATATGGCTAACCATTAAGCTTCTGAAAATGTCTAATATTTTGATAAATGTTAACTATTATTCTGAAATTAAAGACAACAGATAATACAATACATTCTCATTTCAAATGAGCCACGAAGTATATAACTGCAAAGTTTACATCTGACTTTCAAGGTTCCTATGCATGTTGAAACAACAGCTTTACAATGCAATTTTTCCGGCTCTTTTTAAAAGATAATAACTTCTTTGTTTCAATATAGATATTTCGAAATATGATAACCCAAGGATATGCAAATGAATGATGTTTATACATCATTAATAATATTCATATGATATCATCACAAACTTTAAAGAATGTATTTTTTGCAGTCATGTTTCTGGAGAAAATATAACAGAAATTAAGATCTATGCTTCTCTGGATAATCCTGGGTCACAGGAATAATTCT
Source organism: Macrothele yani (assembly GCA_039090855.1). Lineage (NCBI taxonomy): Eukaryota > Metazoa > Arthropoda > Arachnida > Araneae > Macrothelidae > Macrothele > Macrothele yani. The sequence continues at coordinate 87,955,098 of CM077033.1, read as the reverse complement.
TGGATGTTACATGCCCTTTTAATACGTTTGAAACTGTATGCGTACTGTTGAACATATAGTTTGTGAAATCTAAAACCATAATTTCAATGCATAAGCCATATGAAGTGAAAAACGTTTGATTTCATTACCCCATCGCCTCTATCTCCTTTTAAGAATCAAAGAATAATATTGAGAAGTTGGTATTTTTATATTTTATAGTGAATTAATCTTCAATGCGTTGATAAGAATTTAAATTGCGTAAATATTACTTCTTTACGTTTATGTTTTAAAACCGTTCATTCCGATCAAACATTTAAATGTACCCGCAGTAGGGTGGTCCACAAAAAAAAGTTTTAAATATTCTTTCTCCACAACTTTTATTTTATGCCATAGTATGTGAAAGATAAGTACACCAAAGGGTTTTGCAAAAAAAAAACGATATTTAGGGGTCGCCCAATATTTAATTTTTGGGTACTACATAATTTAAAAATGAAAAATTTCAAAAATTGAATAATTATGACATAAGAGATGCCTTCGATGGTGAAGGAAACCGTTTTCTATGATTTGCCACCAGTCGAGGAACAAACTGCTTTTGTTCTTCGTCCTTGGTAAGTGACTGGTTGTATATTTTAATCAAACTGATGCCTCGCTTGACAGTGTCATTCACAACCCTCATGTTACAGCAACGTTCATGAAGTTCAATGAAAACAGGATCATTTCTCCACTGTTGGGGTTGCATTTTCAGAAACGCTTTAGATTTAATTTTTCCTCCAACAAGAAGGACATCGAAGAAGAAGCTAGTCCTTTCAGTTACAAAATTTTCTAGGTTGCGATCTTTTTCCTCAGATATTGCTATATATTGCGGAAAATCGGGCAGCAGTGAACGTTTCAGATTCTTGACCAATTTGTCTTTAGTTTTCGTGGGCACTCGATCGTCAAAAAAAGCTAAGGCTACCAAGTGCTCAGAAAGAAACCAAAGGTGCCTGGCCAACGCATTGTAGGCTTTCTCGCCAATTTTTTTTTTTTTTAGGGTAAAGTTTTGGGAGACTTAGATGCTGTATATCATTATATGGAGCTCTAATTCCAAGTGGTGCTTCATTCCAATACTTCACATAAACAAGGCTTACAAACAAAGCCAAAATCACTGTATTTATTGTCTCTCGAGGTGTTTACTGAAACTGATTTTGAAAGAGGCATATGTTCAGAGTGTAAATGCCTTTAGCCAGCCATTGAGCATGATGTGTTGGGCCAGGAGCTCGAAATGTTTCCGTGCAACTTCCTCCACCAAGAAACAAAAGAGACCAGCGCAGATGTTCTTGATAATCGTCTTTTGGTTGCTGTTTTTCCAATGCACGTGGTAAATACTCCAGCTTTTCTTGTCGTAATCTGTTTAATATAGGATCCTGAAAGAGGTCAATGTCTGCTGCACTATAAGCACTTTGATCAATCGTTGGCCACCCTTTCTGAAAGCGGTTGAAACGAGCCGTTTCTGGACCTCCAGTAGAACCGAATACACATAAGAAAACAGCTGAAAGCATAATCTCCATAACATGACGGCGGCATGCAATCCAAACGAGTTCACTGCCTAGGGTTTTTCAATTGTTGTGCAAGGTCCTGTGTGAAGCCCAGTATTACTCGCTGTCGTATCAAACACAAGTCCTTTGATTTCAGACTTAACATTCCCTTTCTCGATTGCTTCAACGCAAGCTTGTGCCTGAACTTTCCCTGTTCCTCTGTCTATCTTGGGAATTCCCAAAAGCTGTTCTTGGCCACTTCCAGTGAGAAGTATAGAAATGCGATCAACTGTCACCATGGATCCATCAATATCAGACAACAGTTTGCCATCCCAATGTAAAAGAAAAGGCCCCTCCAAAGACGATTTCTTTTGTTCAGCTGCTGCGGCTTTCTGTCTTTCTAATCTTCTAGAGCGCCTACTGGAGCTTCGGGAAAAGGTGATTCCGGAAATATCGTGTCCAAGCGCCCCTGCAACAGCTCCAGCAACGAATACAGCTCCTCTACCCGGAAGATTGATTCGATCCAGGGTTCCGACGACTTCTGGTAACGTAAATATATTTTTACGTCGTTTGGATATGAATGGAGTAGAAGGTGCTGCAGATGTGGACGCTACAGGTTGATATTCGCTTCACTTTCGGAGCTATGTGAAGATGATGAAGAAAGCTCTGCAGTTTTCCCAGGAAGACATTTGCTCTCTCTTAAACAAGGCTTACAAACAAAGCCAAAATTTCTCTGTCGCCTTTCTGTCGTTTTCCTCCCGTTGTCATTTCCAAATTTCTTTTTCTGTTGTTTTTAAGTCAGCACCACTCATACTACATGAAAAGACATCTTCTTTTTGTTTCTGGAGGAATACCTGGTCTTTGTTGTTTTTCATTTGCAATATAGCATTTTTCATGGCAACATTAAACATCTCTTCTAGATCCCTTTTGAACATATCCTCACGCACACGGTCATTTTCTCCTTGACGAGTACGGTGCTTCTTTACAGCTAAATATCGTTCATAAAGTTTTGAGAGTTTTCTCACAAAACGAATCAATCCGCTGTGTAGGAATCCTCGCACGCTTCCAAACAATCACAACTGCTTCACAGGTCAATTTGTAACTCACTGACAAGCTCTGCCCTCTTCTAAATGGTAAAACTGGACCATCCGGAGCACATCCAATCCATGGGTAAGTCCTGCTGTAGGGAAGTTAGGGATTGGCTTTCCAAGAAGCCCTCAAACTAGATGTCGACATATTTGTTTATACCTGAAAAGAAGAGAAATTTGAGCTAGCTCCCAAAGAGTAAACTTCTGGGCGACCACTAAACTTCCACGTATCGAGCTAAAATTTGTTGCACACATTACTACATCATAATGGACAAAATTACGATATGTGGAGCCATGATTTGAATACCTTTTTTTTTTTTATTGCAAAGTGGACCACCCTAACCGGCAGATTCCAAATGGTCCATTTGGTAAAAGTTATTCTTAAGAATCATAAGTAATGAAAATATGACGATCCTCGAAATTCAGAATTCACATAAAAATAACTGTTTATGTTTTCTTTTGATATTATACGAAATATACATGTATTTAATAATTTGATTCATGCTTTAACTTGTGTGAAAATATTTTTGTATGTTTTAACATTAGATGTGGAATTCATGTAACGACCGATAATTGGCAAGAAACGTGAAGCTGTACATTTGTAAATTCAGGAAGAGGTTAGAGACGTCAACACAGCAGGGCTGCATTAGAGAAACCCATTGTAGGCCTTGAACCTCCAGCAAACATTCGGGAGGATCTCCGATCTGCTCTCGTGCACAGGTAGTAGTTGATGTCACAGAGTCTTCTGTTTTTCGTTTAAGCAACAATAGTCATCAGTGAAACATTTGAATCACTGAGTATGGTCACCATAGGTTGTACGAGACCGTTGTAAAAATCAGAAACTCCTCCGGAAAATTCCTGTTGTTTTTTTCATTTGAACTATCGATACATTTTCATGATTCATCTTTTTTTATGTGAATTATACCGCGCATTTCGTTCCTCACAAACATGTGTAGATGGATAGTAAAAAGCATCTTTCTTTTTGTAATTGAACAATATTTACTGATAATGTCTTTCGGACTGCAGTGTAACATGACATTTATGTATATTCCAGATTAGTCCCTTTCAGTATTTTTATGATAAAATTAAATATAATAATAATTTTTTTACACCTCCGAAATTATAATACTCACCATCTTATTTGTTCACTCTGTGCCGTAATGTAATGCATAGAGTTTAAACAAAATAGGAATGTCTTGTAGTTGGCTTCTGGAATTCCTAAAGATACATATTAGGAGAGCTCCTATTGAGCGTTGTTTGGGTCTTACAAGGAAAATACCGCGATCTCCGCGCTGGAACAAGACGAAACTTGCATACGTCGTAGGCGCAGGTAGGAGATAAATTAGTGTGCAGTGCTACGTTTCTAAATCTTTTCGACCACGAGTTGTGCGGTCGTGAACGAGCGCCAAGAAGAGGGATCTCGTTTTGTACTACAAGTTAAATGCTAGACATCAGAAAACGCACAAGAAATATATTTGCAATCCTTAATAATAATATGCATCTGTGTATACCTACAATCCTCTCACACTGTATGTTCAACACGGCACACGAAAGGTACTATTTTATTCCAAATTGAAAAACAATTGTAATCTAACCACTTTAAAAGTTGAAAAGCTCTCCAGGTGTTCAACATTTAGATATATAAAACCAAATACATGATCTTGAGATTAGTTTTAGATGAAAATAGTAGTAAGTTTAACAAAATATCACAGAACTCCGCGGGATTCAGGAATGTGCGCAGATGTGATATCGGCTGATGTGTGAGATGACAACACATAATGAATTCTGTATCGATCTCAGATACATTGTTTGGCAAGCCATTTTAAGGTTATTTAGGAATATTAAGTGGGACCCTGCGCCGAAATAAGTAATCCAAAAGGGAAGGTATTCAATCCTTATGAATCAAAACCTGACCATCTAGCAAAACAAATAAAGCACATTGATTACCTGCAAGCCCACGCCAATCGGTTATCTGATTCTTCCCCTCCAGTCGACGGTGGACCAATGAGATTACGAAATAAAGGGACCCCAAGCCTCCCTTGAGCTTCTCCCTCCGTTCTCGATGAAGACTCCACCGAAGTGGAGCGGTTATCCAGGCCAGTGAAGATTAACTGAGGCTGGACTATTCCATGTTATAAATCTTTCTCAATCATTCTGATCTCCATTCAGATAACTTTGCTTTTCCGACTTTCTGCTTTTTCACAAATGAATTTTTCGTTATCCCAAATCTGTTTCAGCACGATAAACGAGTAAATCTGCTTATTCACTGGCCTATTCCGATTACCACGTAAATATCTTCATGCGGTTTTTACAATTAATGGGACATGACGCGTTAAAAACATTTGATTTTCTCTTCTTTCAAATAAGATATTTTACTGCGTTATCATATTTTGAGCTTAAGGAATTCATATTCCGAAGTACTTAGTTTTATATACGTGGGCTAAATTTAATCTCCTTGTGAGCCCCTCATAGCGAATGTTATTTTGTTTCGTTCAAGTAATATATTTTAGAAAGATTTCTTTGTTTTACGATTTGGGATTTTATTTTAAGCAGTAGTAGACCGCAGTTAAGTTCTGTATCGTTTTTATAAATTACATAAATGTGCCCATTTTTAATAGTAGCGCTGTAATATATCTCATTGTGAGTTTATATTTTTCCAAATAGTATAAAATTTTCGACGTTAAATTCTTTAATAATGACATGATGAAATTTGGGGGAGAAATTTATAGTCAGCTTTGCTTTGACATAAAAAATTCGATAATGAAATGGTACAAAAGTTTGGAACTGGAATCCCGTTTCCACTACAGCGGTCTCTAGCATGTGGTTTCGAATCTTTAGATTTTCAGCCATTCAAAGCATAGTTCGTTGAAAATATGCATCCCTTCTGTGAGGACTATTCCCACAGATTTGTGTTGGCAGCAGAAAGTCATAAAAACAGTGAGCGAAACATGAGTTTCCTGGATTATTTAATCTTAATACTGTATCTCTTAGCAGCGTTATGACGTCCCAAACAAGTTCGGCAATCCAAAATTTGCATACGCACAACACGTCTTACTGTATCCCGCACTTATGCTAATTTCCACATTTTCCTGCCTTCCATTTTATGGTTGCTATCGTTGCTATTGTCATCCGTCCTTAGCAATTGTCCGGCAGTGTATTTTGTTTAAGGAAACTACTGTTTTTACGTAATATATGGCAAAGGATTTAAAATTATTAATTAGGAAATATTTTAAAGTGACTCATACATACATCTTCGTTTATTTAACTCGGTATTCTACTGTTTCGTGCAATTTACCGCGGCTTTCCTCATGTTTCCCATCTAAAGATTACGACAGTATTTAATACATTTCATTGATATGGCTTGCATATTTTCGAAGCTAGGTTATATATTGGTAACTAGTTTAAATTGCATTTAATAGAAAGCTGTTTTTCTTTTTTTTTCCGGGTTTAACGACCATCGTGAGCCACTCAATGGGCTAAAGCAGTCACCCGTAACTAATTTTGGGTCACTGGTTCCAGCAAAGGGAGAGAGCCATTGCCGTAAGACAAACACAGCATCCATGCCTCACCAGGATTCGAACCCGGACCCCTTTCGGACGAATGATCAGAGGCCATCGTTTAGACCAGGGGCGGCAGAAAGCTTTAAGAAACTTTAGATGTAACGCCAAAAAATGAATTTGGCTGCTCTCTATATAAATTTTCTGATTCTTCCGTATCCGCCTAAATTATATATATTACTTGGAAGGTTTTATGTAACCAGTGTCTCACTAGGTGGTATCTCCCCAAGTAATCCGTTATATTTTGCTACACACTCAACTTAAAATCTTGACTTGTGGTTTACAACGTACCGTAGTTCATGGGAATGTAGCACTATTCACAATGAAAGTTGGAAATGTCTTCCACCAACATCAAAAAACCCCGGAATCGACGCTGCACATTGCAATTATCGAAGGTCCTCCGCAGCATGTCATCATAACGTTTGTCTAGTGATTATATTCCCCCAAACTTATCCAGGAATTTACATTTGTTATACAATAACTTTTCCCAATAAGCACCTGCTTAACAACGGTATACACAACCATCCTGAATGATGGTCAACGCCCAGGGAAAACACGCATATTGCCCAAGAACATAATCAGCGTGCCCGCCACCTCTGGAGATGAAATCACAATGAGTATTTACCTTATCAGGAAAATCACACCCTTTATTTCTCATGGATCAAAGTCACTTGTAAAACAAACGTCGTGTTTCTACGTAGAGTGGGATAAAAGTAATAGTTGTTTTTTTGTGGGGACGATTTAGTTAAACGCCCTGTATTTCTTCTCTGCTCAGATATATAACGGAAAACATCACCTGCGCTGAAATAAAATGACGAAAATTGGCATGTAAATTCTTAATGCATATTTTAATTTGCTAAGAACAAACTATAGTAGATGTTAAATGTGATGCGAAATTTTGTTAATAAGGTAGAGACAAAAGTTCTGTGTGCTCTGAACACGTTGAAAGAATTAATGAAAACTTGCGAAACAGTAGAATAATATTCATCCAGTATGGTAGGAAAGAAGAAAATGAAAGTGGTGGAAGCTATGGTGGGTATATATTTGCAAATGCCTTTGGAGGAAATGATGACGTATTAGAAAAAAAACAAAAAACAAACCTAAATGTAAAAAGGAAAAACAAAGTTACATTTGATCTTTCTCATGAAAAATGCTTATCCGTAAATTTTAGCAAATCGGATGCGGATTCAAATCAATAATATCCACCATTTTTTAAGACTTTCACCTCTATTATTATGTTGTCAATTAAATCATAAGTTAAACTGATATGAAAAAAAATCTGCCCTAATTATTACACACATTTGTGGCTTTGTCTTTATGCGCGAGTTTACTCGGAACTCCTTTTAAACACATCCATTAAAATCCACGGTCTGCAACTCAATTTCCGCAATAGACCCTTTCTCGCGTGTTCGTCATAGCCATGGATATTTCTTCGGATAGAAAGTAGTCGTGTCATTGGTCCCATCTCACGATTGCAGTTATAATAAAGTCAATCGAAATTATTTAGACAAAAAAGTTAGGGGCTGAAGTTCTGCTAGGATTCGATTGAAATCACCTATCTGTACCACAAATTATAAAATGCAAAAGCAAAGATAATGCGATAGGTGGTTTGTTTGTTTTTTCAAGAATATTCATTTCACGCGCTGAAAAAAAAAATAATACATTCTTTTAACCTTAGCTCCACGGTAAAATGATAAATCACCAGTTTCCCACTCAACATGAAATCTAGAGGTGGAGGTACTATCAACGGCACTATCGATAGAAACGAGAATGTTGTCCAACTCAGTACATCGATAGTGCATCGATAGGTTTTCGAAACTATCGATAGTTTTCTGTTTTTCGATGCGGTAAAGTTCAAATCAAGATGGTGTAAATTATTCAGCTTCCACGGATGGCTTTGATGACTGGAGCTCTCATTTTCAAGCCATTTATACTAGTGTCGAAAACATTGAGCCTAGCCGCACTGATAGATGAGAGCAATGTGAAACTAAATTTAGCTATAATGAAATAAGTAAACGGTGAAGGTATGCCATTTTCCCACTCTGATGTTCTTCACGTTCAGTCAATGTCAAGGCAAAAGTGTACGTTTCAGTCAGATAAAGACCAATTCAAAAAGCGTTGTTCTTGTTGTTTTTATTGAAATTTTAAAGGTGCGTCAGGTGCTGAAACAGTTTTCTGTTAAAGGTAAGTAAGCAGTAATAAAGGGTAAGAGTAAAATATCTTTAGTGCAGCATTATTTTTCTTTTGGTAAGGATAAGGTCTACGCAGAGCTAAGAATATGGTCTACGTCTTTGCGGAAGTAACTACAAAGCGTCGGGCAATACGTCAAATCGTAGTGATAATTTAAAGCGTCAGCATCTAGCTGCTGTCCTTTTAGATGATCACAGAAAAAACAATTTAGGGACAGTCCCACTCAAAACTTTATTTATTCAGTTTCTCTCGAATCATTATAACGATTTTGCTATACATTATAGAAAAAATTATTTTTGAATACAAAACTGCAGAATTTTCATCTTTAGCTTTTGTGAACAGAAACATAAAAAAATCATAGAATACAAACACAAAATGAGAATTAAGGGGCCATGAATTAGCTCGTTGTTTAGGCAAAAAGAAATTTTCGTGACTTTTGCTCACTCAATTGGGAGTATATCGTCAAAACGTGGATTCCCCGCCCCAGTGGCGCAGTGGTCTAAGCGCTGGCGTCTGACCATTCGTCCGAGATGGGTCCGGATTCGGAACCCGTGAGGAATAAATATTGTGGTTGTGTTTGTCTTACAGCAGTGGCTTCTCCCGTTCAGGAAACTAGTGGTCCTAAATCAAGGACGGGCGACTATTTACAGATCATCGTGTTGCTCGCGGTGGTCGTTAAACACCTAACCGAAAAAGAAAAGAAAAAAATATAGGTTCAAAGTTTAGCGGAGCTTAGCTTTTTAACAATGTGAAAAAGTAAGAAAAATTCTTGTCAGAAATAATTTTTCATCACCGAAAACATTGTCTGCCGAGAAACTTTGCCAACAAACTATCGCAAGTTATCGATTGTTATTTTTTGACTATATAAAATTATCGATAGTTCTCCACCTCTGATGAAAATATGAAAGAAATCAGATAGATTAAAGGAGATACCAAGATTATATATATATCGTGGTGCATCCTGTTCCCACTAAATGGGTTCTGACGACTGCCTATAGCGGTATAATTATACCATCGGGATTAGAGGAAATGTGTATCCCACACTAACCTACCCGCTATGCCAGTGTGGTTAGTTATGGCCAAACTCATCCAAAATGACTATACAACTTAAATCTTCAAGCTAAGTGTCCGGCAGCTGGAATGTACATGGCCAAGGCAGCAGCCAGTGCGACATGAAGGCAGAAGGGGCTACGAATCACCGGAGTACCGGTCTAGGATGTCACCTGATGCTGACCTTGGCTACGTATAAGGGACACTCCTATCTTCTGATTTAAGGCTCCTTGAATTGGAAGAAGTGCTACAAAGGATCAAGTGGGACATCGTAGGGTTAAGTGAGGTAAGGAGAAAAGGAGAAGATCTCATTGAACTGAAAAGTCGACATCTCTTCTATTATTGTTGGACAGATTCTGGCAGAACTAGTGGTGTTGGATTTTCAATAAACAAGAAACTGAAAGATAGTATTGTAGAAGCTAAAAGTTCCTCTGACAGAATTGCACGACTTGTTATCCAACTCTCGAGAAGATACCAGGCTCAGATTATTCAAGTTTGAGCACACACCACAAGTCATCCTGAAGAACCGATTGAAGAATTTTATAAGGAAATTCGTGACCTAAATAATAAAGGCAATCAGCACTTGAAGATCATTATGGGAGATTTCAATGCGAAAATAAGGCAATGGCCACAGAACGAAACTTCAGTAGGTAAATTCGGTCCCGAGAACAGAAACCAGCGGGGAAAAACTCTTGTTTAGTTCGAGAAGCAGAAGGGGCTTTCATCATGAACTCGTCTTTCAAGAAAACCCGCAAAGTAAATGGACATGGAAGCATCCCAATGGATTGAAAAGTGAAATTGATTTCATTATCTGTAGCAAGAAATTTGTTACGGGAGACTGCAGTGTGTTAAACAAGTTCAACACAATTAGTGACCATAGTATGGTACGATGTTAGATGAACAGCACCGCTATGCTCGAACGTGGCAAACTCATAAAACAAACAAAGTGTATTGACATGACCAACCTTAAAAAACATCATAATACTTTCAAATTGGAACTGAGGAAAATATTATCTGCTCTCAAAGGTCTAACGTTGGAAAAAGTGGACATCTCTGAATTTAACAGAAAACTGACCAAGACTCTTATGGAAACAGCAACAAAAATAGCTGGTACTAAGAAAAAGTTGCATACGAACAAATTATAAAAAAAAAAACAAAATTCTGATACTCAAAAGAAGAGAGATGAGGACAACTAAAGGAGATGTGACTTCCAAAGAGGAATATATAGAGCTATGCAAGACGGTACGAAAACGTATCACTGAAGATGCAAGGAAATTCAACTGTGAACTGGTGAGGAAATCAATCGAAAACAACCAAAGCCTGAAGAGAGCAAAGGGACATCTGGGTAAGGGAAGAAAACAGATTATGGCACTGAGAAAAGAAGATGATTCTGTAACAAGAAATAGAGGTGAAATTTTGACAAGGGTGAAATATTTCTACTCAAAACATATGACAGGTATGATGCATGTACTCCAGACATTACGAAAAGCACCAGTACCAGAATTCTTCCAGTCCTCCCAAAAGAAGTAGCACATGCAATCAAGAACACGAAACGGGGAAAAGCTCCAGGAGAAGATGGATTTACCGTAGACATCATACATGAAGCAAGTGGAGAAATCGAAACAGTACTCGCCCAAATTTTTGCTCGATGCCTTAATGAAGGAAAAATTACTGAAGATTGGAACAACGCTACAATAATCTTGCTACATAAAAAAGGCGACATTGAGGATCTCAGGAACTACAGACCTATCAGCCTCCTATCAGTGGTTTATGAAATCTTCAGGAAAGTTCTTTCACACCATTTCAAGGTGACACTGAACATAGCTCAACAGAGAGAACAAGCTGGATTCATGAGTGGTTACAGCACTATAGAGCATATCCACGGACTGAGAGACCTAATTGAAAGAGCTAAGAAATATAAACTTCCATTATGCATAGCTTTTATCGATTATGAAAAGGCCTTTGATTCGGTGAAACCATCAGCAGTGACAATGGCTTTGAAATCCTGCGGTATTGAAGATTCATACAATAATATTAATAACATGTACGAACATTTAAGTGCAAAGATTTGGCTATTTGAAAATACAGAACCATAACAATTTGAAAGGGAGTGAGTCAAAGTGACACTATATCTCACAAACTCTTTAATGCCACATTGGAAAATGTCTTTCAATGACTGAACTGGAGAAACAAAGGGATAAAATTTAATGGAGATTATTTAACTCACCTTCGTTCTGCTGATGACGTAGTCATTTTTGCAACTACCCCAACAGAGCTGCTGAGTATGATCCAGGAATCTGCTGACAAGAACAAAGAAGTTAGATTAAAATTGAACTTTCAGCAGACAAATGTGATTTACAATGTTTTTACAAAACATGAAGATTTATCGATTGATGGGGAAAAGCTGGAGACAACCAATACCTACATTTATCTTGGACAGCAGATATCATATGAAGGTCCTTTTGATGAAGAAATGAATCGGCGTATAAAACTTGCCTGGAGAGCTTTTGGAAGACACAATATAATTTTCAAGAGCAATATGCCATTATGTATTAAAAGAAAAGTTTTTGATCAATGCATCCTTCCAGTGCTTACGTATGGTGCAGAGACGTGAACCTTAACTAAAAGTGACATACAGAGACTGCAAACAACTCAAACAAGCATGGAAAGATGCATGCTTGGTGTAACCAAGAGAAATAAGAAGAGGAACTCGTGGATCCGAAAAATAACAAGAGAGGAAGCCATCATGATCAGAGTTAAATCCCTGAAATGGCAATGGGCTGGACATATTGCCAGAAGGACAGACTATAGATGGACAGCTGAAATTTTAGACTGGATTCCAAGGGACAGGAAAAGACCCAAAAGAAGGCTACATATAAGATGGGTGGATGCAATCCGAAAGTATGCGGGAGTAACATAGAGGAGGCTGGCACAAGACAGACCGTTGTGGAAGAAACTTGGGGAGACCTTCGTCCAGCAGTGAATTGATAATGGTTTACAATGATGATGATGATGTTTATGATGAACTATACACTGCTGGCCACCCAAATGCAACACCAAGAAGGAAGCATCCGATTGGCCTGAAATTCGCAGCATGCGTCACCCGCGAGAGGACATGCAAACGATTAGCATTGCAGGGCATATGCAAATCATGTGCGCCCGGCACGCCACCGAGAAGCATTATCAGAAGGGCGCACAGAAGGCGAAGTGCAAGTAGTGGAAGTGTGTTGTGCTGCCGGACCTGTGCGTGGGAAGCTTTCTGATGCCTCGTCGCAGAATACAGCAGTCATTTCAGCACGTTTCGGAGTTCGACAGAGACGAATAGTGGCTAATCGCGACAGCGGTTATCGTACCGAGACATCGGCGGCCGTGTGGGACGACATCTAGCCACAGTGGCGAGTATGGATTCGGTGGGTGCAGGAGGGTCGGACGGACAGACGTGAGTGATTGCCGCGGCCGCGGTACACCACCGATCGAGAGGATCGGCATGTTGTGCGGCGGGCATTGATGGCTCGCACCGCCACATCACGAACGCTACCGCAGGAATTAGAGTGTGTTGCGCAACAACCTGTGTCAGCACGTACCGTTCGACTTTGCCTGCAGAAGTGGGGACTTGTCGCACGGCGCCCATTGCTCCGATTACCATTGATGTTACACCACCGGCAAGAGCGGCTGCAGTGGGCCGGGGAACGCCGCATATGGACTAAGGAATGGCACGACATTGTCTTCTCCGACGAATCCCGCTTCTGCCTGCAACACCACGATGGTCGGATCCGGGTGTGGCGGCACCGCGGCGAGAGACTGTATGACGCCTGCATTATACGTCGCTATACCGGTCCGTCGCCTGGCGTTATGGTTCAAGGCGCAATTTGTTATGACTCCCAAACTCCTCTGGCACGCATCGCCGCTACACTTAACAGCCACCGCTACATCTCTGATATTTTGGATCCAGTAGTCCTCCCTTACCTGCAGGACCTGTCAGCGGCCACGTTTCAACCGGACGATGCGCGCCCGCACGTGACACGCATCATGAAACAATTATTCACGGCCCAGCTCGTCTGAGAAAGAAAAGTTTTATTTCAATATATTTGTCATGGGCACATTGCGTTAAGGAAAAGTTGTAGAATTGAATTAGCACAGCATCAGTGGTAATGAGTATACTAACTTATTTGCTAGTCATTAACATAAAAAAAAGTAGATATTCGATATAGCTTCTATATCTTGACTTCCAGAAAAAAATTCAACCTTCTTAAATGACGTGTGTGGATGTGTACAAACAATTTTAAAAATAAAAATCTAAAAAAAGAAGAATATCAAAACCCAATCACCGAGCTATATTCTCCTCTTGATAAGGGCTAAAACTAAAAAACTGTAAACTCCAAATGTGAGATTATGAAAGGAAACATTTAATGTAGAACATGTTGAGAATAATCACTTATTCCTTCTTCAGGGTCAAACAGAAACGATCCCCCTCTCATTTCAACAAAGACCTGAAAAATGGGTTTCTGCTATGTTACATCTGCTTAAGTGCAACAAATATAAATTTTGTAAGTTAATAAAATCTTTGAACATTAAATTCTACTAAACCTGTAAACTACTAAAACAACCATCTAGCACACATGCTGGTAAAAAAGGTTTAAAGTGAAAACCACATTCTTAAACTTGGAACAAAATAATAAGCTTATTTAACTTTACAGGAAAAAGTAATTTTTAAAAAAAAATGGACGCTTAGCACTTCACTCTTGGATTTCTTGCACATATATTTGTGTTTTTGTTTTGTTTTGTTTAGCTTGCTTATGTGTTATATACATTCACACCATGAAATAACGTTGACAAATGTTTCAAGAGTGAATATATAGAGAGACAGAATAGTTTTCGTGTTGTTCACAGTACGGAACTGATGATTTGTCAGCGATACGTGTCGCCGCCTTTGTTGGCATTTTTTGATGAAGTAAATTTCAGAAATAAATTAGGTATCAGTGTTTAACCTTAATTCTTGTAGTTGTTTATTTTGTAGTGGCTTGGCGGTAAGTATTAAAATGTGAGTTCACATATATGCAAATAAATTTGGAAATGTTGGGCTTCACGGAACGTAAATGGTTTGATTTTATTATTTTGATTTATGTATGAGCAGTTTTTTCACTTTTATTTCGTTATTCTCATAATAAGTGTGATTATTACGATCGTTTCGTATGCCGTAACCCAACGCCACAAGGCGGTCAAAGCTGCCATATTGGCTGCCGAACCTCGAGCGTCCACGCCAACGTCATTTCAGCAGCCATTGAGTGGCTGACATCGTAGCGAGTCCAACCTTATACAATGAGATAATATCTAAAGGCGTTGGGTATGCTTGGTACAATTACGATGTAAAAGCATGCTCATCACAAAGAACAACCCTGTTTCTTCTCAGTTGTTAGAACATCCATTATATGAGGCAATTTTTTTGTTGAAAGATACATCTGCTGCCAGATATTTAAAAGCTCAAAGCAAAGTACAATCACAGACTAATGATGTACACACGCTCATTGTCCTAAAAATCAGCGGACCAAGGAGGCGACGGTTTGAAACGAGATTTTAGTACTGAGATCGTACATACCAAGGACAGATGTGATCACAATATCACAGCAGCACGACGATTTCCCGCTGACGTACGGTACACACCCCGGTCAGCAGTAGTACCGCGTCGGACTACCTCGTGCTCGGATACATCAGGTGGTACGGTCCCACATGGAGTCAAAGAGACGACGTATGTTAACCTGATACAGATTGGCCCACACGTCTTGCAACTGAAGCTCTAAATCACGAACACTGAGACATGAAGAGAGCTGGCGTCCCACCTAATCCCACACGTACTCGATGGTCGAGAGATCAGGCGATCTGGCAGGCCACGGAGCGTCGAAGCATGACGTAGACAGTCATGGGAAACCCGAGCCGTGAGCGGACGGGCGTTATCTTGTTGGAAAATGGCTCCGGGCCTTCAAGCCAGGAAAGGCAGCACATGGGACAGCAGGATCTCTTGTAGGTAGCGCTCGTCTGTCAACGTCCCTTGTATCACTGTGAGAGAAGTCCGGCTGTCCTACGCGATGTCTCTCCAAACCACCACGCCTGCAGTTCGGGATGGCGTGTGCCACTATACAGTGAGTGTGGAATTGTAGCGCATACCAGCAGTCTTCCATACTTTGACACGGTGGTCGTCCGTTCCGCTACATAAGCGACATTCGTCGCTGAGCACTATACGTCGCCAATACGTAGCATTCCACGTTGCTCGCTGCTGACACTACTGCAATCTACGCCGACGATAGACAGGTGTTAATGGCATAAAACTTTGGGGCCTTCGAGAGTGCAGATTCACCTCTTTCAGGCTTCTGGAAATGGTTCTGGTTGACATTGGAGTTCATTGTGCAGCCGCCACATATCTCTGGATATTGGACAAGAACGTCGCTGCATCTGTGGTTGCCGCTCTTACGATCCCACGATCCTCACCGCTGGTGGTGTCTGGATCATCCGGGAAAAGTCCGCCGTGTCCGGGTGTCGTCCTGTGTCCATTGTTCCCAACATGATCGCACCATACTGTCCGACTGGATCAAACGGCAACCGATTCTTCTGAACATTCAACTGAACTACCTCAGGGAACAACTTGCGATTGAACAATATCAGGGAATATTTTCAGATTGATTGAAGTTCTGAACATTTACCAAATACATAAATGCTTATTCTAAAATTGGATTCTAGAAACAGGAAATGTCACACCATCATAGAATACACAAAATGATACGAATTGTACCAGACGTTTAGGCCAGTTGATCGGAAATGTGTAATTTGATTTCTGAGGGATTGCACGAAGGTTTTAAGTGTGACATCGAGTCAAAAATTAAGTACATTTTTCCTTAGAATTTATTTGTGTTAAGATTCAGTAAATACATAGTGTGATATAGTGTACTAAGGAATCGCTGATTATACTTCTTCGACTATTTTCTGCAGTTCATCGGCATTGCACGTTTTTGAGTCAAAGGCTTCTGAGTCGTCTAACAATGAACTCCAAGACGTTTTCTTTTGTAGATAATTCTGGGAATCGTGCCGGCAGGTGCGCCACCTGGACACTTTGTAAGCACTATCAGCTAATGTTTGAAATGTGCGTGTGGGGGGTTACCTTGTCGAAATTTGCCTTTAGGGATTTTTCAAATATGTGTGCAAAAACTGGCTGTAGCAAATTTTTGACGTTGTGTGCAATCTACCCACTATGCTAGGAGCGGTGATAGGCCGTTGAAACATATAGCGCCCCGAATCAGGGCAGCAGTATGAGATGCATCAAAGCGCTCATGGAGATCAGGAAATTCAAGCTCGTGGCCGCATCCTCTACATTTCTCAATCAGTAATCGTCAACATTGAGATGGGAACAAGGCTCGTCGCTGCACACCACCTGGCTCAATTCGCCCAGATATGCATGTCTGTTTCGGCACTGAAACAAACAGGCACGATGATGTGCTTTGGCCAGTGGAAATCGTCGCAACGTCTTGGGATATCCATAGCAGGTTCTAAACCTCGTCAATCATTGTCTGTTGAAGATTTCTTGGCTTCTACGGCTTGCTGTCAGAATAGGCACTCGAGTCGTTTGTACGAACACGCTGGTGAACGAGTTGCACTACAACAATGCATTTGACTTTCTTCCAACTATTGCTTCCGTGCTCATGCAACACTCCGACATATTTCCTCGTCGATACGCAGCAAAAACCAACCAGTCATAATTATTCCTATGATTAAGCATTTGCTAAAGGTGTGTGTGCTACGCTAAGGATCTCTGATGACGTCACACTGGCATATTACTAATTACACGCGCTATTGCCACTGAAATCACTCCAATGCAATTATGCAGATTCCAATATGAGAATTAAAATACTTAGAAACCACAACTGGTTTTCCCTTCTGTTTTGTCCACCAATCACGAGGTCAGCTTTCAACAGCAATAATTATAATATCCGAACGGTGAACATATACCCATCAATTAAACGGCAGTTATACACAACTATTCTTTCTGTTACGCGAGCTTCAGCTCGTTAGCTTTATTACAAACGCTAACCAATGCAAGTAGCGTATTAAAAACGTTTATTTTAGTGGTGTAGTATGTACAAAGATTGACCAAGCTTTCGCACTCCACTGGAAGCCTTTTTAAAGGTATAGCATTTTTGTTCTTACAGTCGACTTGCGAAGCCTCACAATGGTGTTCGAAAACTTTGAAAACCTTTGTGCTTACTTCCTCACAAAAATAAATGGATTTAATACGCCAAACGTCGAAACAAAATCAGCATCTGACTGTAAACTAGATTCTATTTTGTTACAGCGGAAGAAGCTTAGCTGCAGGGCCACAAAATAAATTAACCTACGTCTTCAAGTCTGTAGTATCATTAATCAAATTTAAAAAATATACATATTCGAATCAGAACAATATGGCCTCAGTCGCATTGTACCCGCACAAGCGTGTCACAGAGTGCTCGTGACATGGTAGATTACACGGAAATATAAGAGGCCGTCCAGGACAGATGACACATGGTGCGTCAACTGACCACAATGGGCGGAGGAAGTGATTTCACGGATGTTTAAAAAGGAATGATCATCGGCTACCGTGCGAAGCGTGGAAGCATTTTAGGAACAGAAGATTTCCTAGGATGCTCACTAGGTACTGTAGTAAGCGTGTACTAAGAATAGACCGCTGGAGAATCGAGTATCATCCGACGTAATAACCGTTGAGATCTCAAAGGCCATCGAACCTAGACGAGAACGTCGACTCCGTCAACTGGTAAATGACAATCGACGCAAGACGGCGCAGCAATTCACCACGCAAATGATTGCTGCTACAACCAGCTACATGTCGCCGACAACAGTAGAGAAATCTCTGTTACGCATCGGTCTCCGGTTCGACGCTGCCTGAAGTCGTCCATGTTAACCCAGGTCCATCGGGAACGATGCCTGCAGTTTGCATAGGACTACCGTACTGAACTGAGCAAGAGTGGGAAAAGGTGGCCTTCTCCGACGAATAGAGGTTTCTACTCGACAGAAGTAAAGGGCGGTGGGAAATACGGCGTCAAATAACGAGAACCAGCAACCAGACACGCTTTTCGGTGAAGTAAGGGCCGGCGGTTTCTGTCGGCATGTCTGGTGAATCTTTTCTTTGAATGACCTGAGACCGCTGGTTTCACTAGATGGGTCCCGGAACGCCAATGGCTTCCTGTCCAACCTCGCCGACCACATGCATCCCTTTATGTTGGAAGTTTACCATGGAGGAGATGGTGACTACCAGCATGACATTGATCCGTCGCTAAGCGGGTTCGTGATTTGTTCCAAGGAAGCGACAGCGATGTCTCCGTTCTCCCTCGGCCGGCAAAATCGCTCCATATCAATCCCATAGAACACTTGTGGAACTATTTGAATCGGTAGGTTCGACGTGCCGACACACAACCACGTCATCTTCCCGACCTCCGTGCCCTGCTGCAGTCCGAATGGGCACATGTGCCTCTGGCGACCTTCCAGGGACTCATTGCATCCAAGTCATGGCGTCTCTCCGTTGTCGTCCGGACCAAGTGCGGTTATTCTTATTATTAGGTAGGTGGTGATATTATTCTGACACGGTTGTGTATTTCGAATTTTTTGTGGAGAACATGTTGCACGATTATTGTTGTTTTCTGGATATTTTTTAGCAAAATTTACGTTTTCATTTTGAATTACATTATACATGTCCAACATGAAATGAACTGATCATACAGCGGAATTCGCGGCGGATTAAGTGTATTTTAAAGAAACGTCAAGCCATATATTAGACTCTAAAAATAAGGCAGTTTCTTTTGCTTGCCAGTAAGAACAAGTAACCTCCGTGAACTCATATGATATGACACTACATCAAAGTTTGTGTTGAGTGTTTATTAAGACATCTCAGTATGCAGGATTTTTATGCGCAACTGCCGCGATGCTTTAAGAAAAAGACACACAATATCTATTGGCTAACAGGCATCATTAATACATACAGTATCAGTTTGGGTAATAGGAATCATAACAGAAGTGATTGTAGGATATGTCTGATTCCTCTCACAAGTACACCATGATAATATGTACAAAAACTATTCAATCGTCTCCGTTCCTCTTATGTTTGCCGCTTTTGTTTTAGCGCTTTCCACAGCTAATCATTGATCACCGTCCCAAATTGTTACTTTGATTATCAAACCTAAGTGAAAAGCTTTATTGATGATCAGGTTCATTCTTTCCATTCACATTTAGAACTTTCCTTGTAAAGCTAAGATATTCGTTCGAGCAGGATTCACCCAATTTTGCAAATCCGAGTATATTCATTTCCATTGGTAAAGGGTTAAAATAATATTTACCCTTATTCTGGGTTAGCGAGTGTTCTGTTTTTAATTTCGGTGTCAGTTTTGCAAAGATTTTTTTAGCAAATAACAGATTGCTTCAATATGTATAGCAATCAGATAATGAACACTGATTATTCGATTCAATCAGATTATACTGAAATTGTCTCTAACAGATTGCGAGCAATCATCTTTAAAAATAAATCCAAACTAAGTACGAAAGGTCATACAGTATATTTAATACGTATACCTTTATTGTTGATTGAAATACATTTTTCTGATGTCAGTACGTTACATTTCATCAAATGATTGTACCATATCCATCCCACAAAATTTAAACGTTCAAAAATAGAATGTAAATTAGTCTCTCTATTGATAACCGTGAAACTGCTTGTTCTCTAAAAATAAAGTAACAATAATTGGACACCATTCACACAAACACTTAACTGAGAAAACTTAAATGCGCTGATCGACAGCAGGTCTGCGTTTAGAAAATGCTTCGGAGTGTATTCTGATTTGTGATAGCTTTTTAATACCTTCTGATTAGTGGAACCTAACAAGTGCTGTTTCTACAATTCACAACTACATGCAATTTTAGCTTTAGAATATTTTGTATAATCTCTACAGCACTGTAAATCTTTCTTTTCAAGGCATGGTACCATGGGATGGTTCATGCACGAGTGATAGCATTTGTGTGTGGAGGAGAAGAAATTCCAAGCAATATAATTGCGCAGATTTTGCTCACTGGTGTTCGGTGTTATGCCATTGCTTCGTCTTTGAGATCACTAATCTTTTCTGCCGCACATGACCATACCGCAACAATGAAGACCCTCACAGGAGGTGTCGGAGTGCTATAGTGTATTCCATTAAAATATTTATCTTGCTCAATGACATAAAAC
Source organism: Macrothele yani (assembly GCA_039090855.1). Taxonomy (NCBI): domain Eukaryota; kingdom Metazoa; phylum Arthropoda; class Arachnida; order Araneae; family Macrothelidae; genus Macrothele; species Macrothele yani. Next base: position 87,934,469 of record CM077033.1, on the reverse strand, counting down.
ATTATTGTAGTCCTTCAAAGAGATTTGCCAAACCACAACAATTACGGTACATAATTCCTTGTAAGAGACTTTGTAAGTGCACTCATTTTGTTTGATTACCATATACATGTTCTATTATTACATTTAAGCTAAAATAATGTATCATTCAAGGGCTTATGTTCAGTATATTAACGGAAAAATAGGTTTCATATATATAGTGTTTTAAAGTTTGCAATGTAAATGTGATTTGAGATTTTAATGATGCATCTTCTGTTTGCCTTATAGGCAAACAAAGTGTCCTGTCTACTGAATTTATGCGTATGAAAGAAAGAGAAAGTGTGAAAATGTAATTTTACGTAGTTTTCCTTGGTTTTGAATGGGATCAGCTCTGCTGACTGATTTATCAGGAAGAGCAGCCTCATCCTATTTGTGTGAAAGTGATGAGTGTGTTAAGTGGTGATGGACTTTCGAGGCCGTTCCTAATTAGTTGAATGGTTGAGAAAGTTCTCTATGAGTTGACTGTGGTAAACTGAGCATGAGACAAAATAAATATGCAGAAAGTCTAACCATGTTTCCTTTAAAATTCCTGTCATCCAGTATTAAATGGAACAAAAGAATGTTAGAGGGTATGCATGAAAATTTCAAATTAACAAATTGGTTTATATAAGCTTCAACAAAAAAACAAGATAAATCATGATTGATAATCAATAATATAATTTGTATACACCCATATCTGTTAATAAATAACTTCCGTAGTTAAGTGTAACTAATCATTTATTTATCTACTAGCCGAGCTTTCACACCTCAACGGAGGGCTTTTTCAAGGCTTTATACTACAGATGTATGAATCAGGCTTGTATGTAGAGGGCTTTTGAGGGATTCACACCACAGTTGTATGAAGCCTTAAAAAGCCCTCCGTTGAGGTGTGTAAGATTGGCTAGTAGATAAATAAATGATTACTTACACCTAACTACGGCAGTTTTTTATTAATAACAAAATTTGTTAAACGAGATAAATTTTCTCAATTATAAGATTTCTGCATATCCCAGGGTTCGTCTTCTTGTTTTGTTTTTTAGAAATAACGTGCAAGCCTAAAAGCAATATACAGAGTTTCCCTTAAAGATATTATTAGAAAAAAGAAACTGATAATGCTTGTATAATAACTCTTGGGATTTTTGAAAAAACGTATTTTTGTTTTGATGTAGTCCCAGAGACCATAAAGAATTTCTTTCTCTGCGAGAACACATGATGTGCGATTTCAGACTTTATATGCGGTGTCAGGTGATGCGTAACATCACAGCCTCTCCTTGACAAATGTCAACCCCGCCTTCTCATGGTGCATCCTGTTCCCACTAAAGGGGCTCTGACGACCGCCAATAGCGGTATAATTATACCATCGGGTTTAGAGGAAATTCTATCCCACACTCACCAAACCGCTTGGCCAGCGTGGTGAGTTATGGCCAAACTCCTCCAAAATGACTCCACAACTTAAATCTTGGCCCTCAGTCTGCGGCAGCTGGAATGTACCTGGCCAAGGCAGCGGCCAGTGCGACATGAAGGCAGAGGGTGCTAAGAATCCCCGGAGGACAGGACTAGGCTGCCATCTGATGCTGACCTTGGCTACGTACAATGGACGCTCCCTATCTTCTGATTCAAGGCTTCTTGAATTAAAAGAGGAACTACAAAGGATCAAGTGGGACATCGTGGGGCTAAGTGAGGTAAGGAGAAAAGGAGAAGATCTCATCGAACTGAAAAGTGGACATCTCTTCTACTATCGTGGGACAGATACTGGCAGAACTAGTGGTGTTGGATTTATAATAAACAAGAAACTGAAGGATAAAGTTGTAGAAGTTGAAAGTTCCTCTGACAGAGCTGCACGACTTGTTATCCAACTCTCGAAAAGATACCAGGCTCAGATTATTCAAACTTATGCACGCACCACAAGTCATCCTGAAGAAGAAATTGAAGAATTTTATGAGGAACTTTGTCATCTAAATAATAAAGGAAAGCAGCACTTGAAAATAATTATGGGAGATTTCAATGCAAAAATAGGGCAACGGCAACAGAATGAAACTTCAGTAGGTAAATTCGGTCACGGCAACAGAAACCAGCGTGGAAATACTCTCGTTGAGTTTTCAGAGGCAGAAGGGTTTTTCATCTTGAACTCCTTCTTCAAGAAAAAGCCACACAGGAAATGGACATGGAGACATCCAAATGGGACGACAAGTGAAATTGATTTTATTATGTGTAACAAAAAATTCGTCATAGAAGACTGCAGTGTGCTAAACAAGTTCAACACAGGTAGTGACCATAGATTGGTGAGATGTAAGATGCACCTCAACACTAAACTCGAACGTGGCAAGCTCATAAGACAAACAAAATCTATTGACATAACCAACCTTAAAAAACACCATAATACCTTCAAGTTAGAACTGAAGAACAGGTTCTCTGCTTTAGAGAGCCTAACATCGGAAGAAGTGGACATCTCTGAAGTTAACAGAAAAGTAACCAAAGCTCTTATGGAAACAGCAACAAAATTAGCTGGGTCTAAGAACAAGTTGCATGTAAACAAATTATCAGGAAAAACGAAAATGTTGATGCAAAAAAGAAGAGAGATGAGGACAACTAAAGAAGATGTGACTTCCAAAGTGGAATATATAGAGCTATGCAAGACAGTAAGAAAAAGTATCACTAAAGACGTGAGAAAATTCAACTGTGAACTAGTGAGGAAAGCTATTGAAAACAACCAAAGCCTAAAGATAGCAAAGGGACATCTCAGTAAGGGAAGAAAACAGATTATGGCACTGAGAAAAGAAGATGGTTCTGTAACAAGAAATAGAGGCGAAATTTTGACAAGAGTGAAAGATTTCTACTCCACATTATATGAAAGGGATGATACATGCACTCCAGACATCATGAAAGATACCAGTACCAGAGTTCCTCCAGTCCTTCCAGCAGAAGTTGCACATGCAATCAAGAACATGAAGCGGGGAAAAGCTCCAGGAGAAGATGGAATTACTGTAGACATCATACAAGAAGCAAGTGGAGAAATCGAAACAGTACTCGCCCAAATTTTCACTCGATGCCTTAATGAAGGAAGATTCCTGAGGATTGGAACACCGCTACAATGATCCTGCTACATAAGAAAGGTGACATTGAGGATCTCGGAAACTACAGACCTATCAGCCTCCTATCAGTAGTTTATAAAATCTTCACTAAAGTTCTTTCACACCGCTTGAAGGTAACACTGGACATGGCTCAACCGAGAGAACAAGCTGGATTCAGGAGTGGCTACAGCACAATAGATCATATCCACGTACTGAGAGAACTAATTGAAAGAGCGAGGGAATATGAACTTCCATTGTGCATGGCTTTTATCGATTATGAAAAAGCCTTTGATTCGGTGAAACCATCAGCAGTTACAATGGCTCTGAAAAACCTGCGGTATTGAAGATGCATACGTTAATATTATTAATAACATCTATGAAAATGCAAGTGCAAAGATTCGGCTGTTTGAAAATACAACACACATAAAAATTGGAAAGGGAGTGAGACAAGGTGACACCATATCTCCGAAGCTCTTTAATGCCACATTGGAGGGTGTTTTTCAGTCGCTGAGCTGGGAAAACAAGGGGATAAAGATTAATGGAGATTATCTAACCCACCTTCGTTTTGCTGATGACGTAGTCATTTTTGCAACTACCCCACCAGAGCTGCAGAGTATGATCCAGGAACTTGCTGACAAGAGTAAAGAAGTGGGATTAAAAATGAACTTTCAGAAGACAAAAGTGATGTTCAATGCTTTTACAAGAAATGAAGATTTATCGATTGATGGAGAAAAGCTGGAGATAACAGACACGTACGTTTATCTTGGACAAAAGATATCAAGTGAGGGTCACATTGGTGACGAAATTAATCGGCGTACAAATTTACAAAGAACGCCAAGGTAACAGATCTTTTACGCCGATTTAAAATATGTTGACAAAAATAATGGAAATTTCACATTGGTGTTAATGCTACTAACCAATAATTCCGCCTTGGGAATCACTTTCTTGATTCTTTCTAAAATATAAAAAAAATTACATTCATTATATTCCTCATTAAATACTTAATTATTCGAAACAGTGGAAAACGTGATTTGTGTTCAACTACTATATCATCGATCGATGTTGCAGCGCCCTGAGAGCAAGCGGCTTTTGACTGAGCGCCACGGATGACCGACGTCGACCTAGGCTACCCAGGCTCGTACAGACAGACATACCGTTTGTATAATGCATACCGTCCAAATGCGGACTCACCCTGTGGAGTCCGCATTTGGACGGTACAGGATAATGGTCATCAGCTAGTCGTTACCGTTTGGCATTGGGGGGGGGCAAATCACATCCGGGTAAAGTGTTGGATGCCCAAGCAGCGTCAACAAGAGAACAGTACGGCACACGCTGCAGGACCTATGCTACTGGAGCTGACGCCCTACTTGTGTGCTAATGTTGACTGTTCGTCATCGAAATTAGGCTTTTCTGGTTCGGAACCATGAAAATTGTATCTCTGCAAAGTTGTGCCGCATCGTGTACTATGTTGAATCTCGTTCTCAGGTGTACCAAGATGACGCGAGAGTACGTGTATGCCATCGAAAGCATGAGGATATGGCCCCGGCGTGCCAGGTAGGCTGCATTGAAAGCGGTGGGGGACTAGCGATGGTTTACGCAGCCTACTCATGGGACACATTAGGTCCCTTAGTGTGTCTGGTGAGGTCCTTAACCGATAAGATCTACCAGCGTGTACTGGCTGATAACTTACACACTTTCATGGCCTTCGCGCATCATGCGACCAAGGGCCTCCGCCTCCCTTCCGGGCAGCAACCATCCAAGAATTGGTCGAGAAACATTAATCTGTATTTGGAAGAATCCAGTGAACCACGAGTTCCGCAGATTAAACCCTGTGTAAGTTTTCTGTGATGTTGTAGAGCAGTACAACAGATCCTTTCTATCCTGGACTGCCTGAGGAGGATTTGTGGGATATTCTTCAAAAGGCATGTCTGGCATTACCTGCAGAAATAGTACGTTCTGTACGGAGTCGATGCTTCAGCGTGCACAATTTCTAATTCGCACTGAAGAAGACCCAAAATACGATATGCTATTTATTCGGTAGGATTGCATAACACAGCCCCGAAAACGTCGAACTTATTTGGCACTAGCCAAATTTGCTAATTCAACATTCAAATACCGAAAAATAGACAAGACCAGGATTCCAGGATCACATTTTATATCGTATCTTTTAGATAAAGGGGTGTAAACTCTTCTAAAAATGTTGATCTAATGTATTAATTAGTAGAAGCGTCTCAAAGGAAATCAAAAGTTATGCAGCTGTTTTTTGTAGTTTTTTTAAAGACGGTAAATCAGAAACAGCATTCATTAGTGCTTGTAAAATAAAAATTCTGTGAAATGTTTATGGTGTTTCAGAGAAGACGAAATTTTGACATCGTATTTAACAACTTGGAAATAAGAGTTTCGTACTTGTTATAGGATGTACTCATAGACTATTTAGAAGCACTTTTGTATCTGCGGATATTTAGTGTCAGGAATTCCATATAATACTATTCTATCAATTGGGACTAATTTAGATTAACTGAATCCCGCAGTTACCTTGGGCAACAAATTTAATTCCAAAGCTAAATTGCAAAAAAATTTGCTGGCTTGGCATCACTTTTTTAAAGTGTTATGCTGTCGATCTACCTGAACCAAGCTGTGCCCAAAAGTGTCTGGTGTCCTCAAAAAATAAACGTTCAGAAAACGGTTTGATTTCACGAAACCTACGGCAAAATAATTCCTTTCGCACTATGATCTCATCAGTACCAATCACAAGCTTTGTCACTAGCGTTAAATGCTTTATGCTATATGTTATATATATATATATATTTATTTTTGTTTCTTTGCCCAATGATCTGACGCATGATGGGGTACTTCTAGTCTCCCTGACACGGACACCATGCCACTGGATATAAAAAACGTGACTCAGACATCTCTACCTCCCGTTTCCCAGGTTCCATTCAATACGTATAGCAATTTTAACAGGTAATCTGTCAGAAATGATTAGTACAATTATTACTTTAAATACCTACTTTGTATAACACAGATGAGTGAAGGGTGGCGATTTCTAACGCGCAGGTCCACTCATTCTAGTCTTGCTTCTCCCACTTCTTAGATAGTAAATATTTTCGTTTTAGCAGATTTCAACACATGCTGCAATTCCCGAGACGATTCCTTCTAGAAGCTAAATGGTTGGTCTAATGGTTTTGTAGAGCTGATTTGGAAATATAGAAAATAACATGGATTCAACAACTAGTAATGACAGAATATAACGCATATATAAAATCCAAAACCTTTACAGACAATATCTATCTCCATAAAGCATTTTACCTGGGAACTTGGGAAATGTTGAAAGTAAATATAATAACTAAGAATGAGTAAATTTTGTTGTGAATTTAAACAGAACAATTTAGAAAATAAAAAAAATATCAACATTGCGACTACTGCTAAGGAATAAGCCCCAGCAAATGTTAACATTAAAGGATTTAGTGTCATATAGCATCGTATTTACCGTTAGCAATTTAAAAAAATCTATTTAGTCAATTTCATTTAATACTTTAGCCTTGCAGTTTCTTTGCATGAAATGTAATTAGGTTTACCCAACTTAGAAACGGACATATCCATTGGATTTAGGAGGAAAGATCATTATCCTTTAAATATCAGTCGATTAGCTATCAACACTGAAGTGCCAAAAGTCATGGGATACGTACCTAGTACGGTGCAAGACCTCCTCTAGCCCGGCTAAGTGACGCAGCTCGAAGTCGCATCAATTCCACAAGAGGCCGGAAGACCTCTGCAGAGATGTCGAGCCATGCTATCTGAACAGCCGCCCACAGTTGTTGGTATTTTAAGGTGCAGGATCTTTTGTGCGAATAAACCTTTAGACGACGTCCCATAATTGCTCTATTGGGTTTACGTCGGGTGAAAGTGGTGGCCACATGATACGTTAAAACTGTCCAGAATGCTCCTCGAACCAATTTTGGACAACTTTGGCCCGATGACATGGTGCATCGTTAGCCTGAAATATCCCAACGTTGTTGGGGCATGTGAAGTCCTTGAAAGCCTGCAAATGGTCAACCAGTAGAGCAACAAATCGAGGACCGGCTAATGACGTATTTACGAGAACCAGAGGACACAATCTGGGCCATTTAAAGTCACCTCACACATGTATGGAACCACCAACCACCAGCTTGCACAATGCCTTATTGATAGCTTGGTTCCATGGCTTCATGGGGTCTGTGCCACACCGGAGCCTTGCATCAGCTCGTAACAAGAGGTAGCAGGACCCATCGGACCGCGCCACATGTTGCCAGTCTTAGAGGGTTCAGTTATCGTACTCACGAGTACAGTCTAGGCTCTGTGTCTCATTACGTTGTGTTAAAAAAGGCACCCTGGTACGTCTTCGGCTTCCATGCCGCATGGACGCTACATTACACTGCACTGACCTGAGGGATATATCTCTTGTACCTCCTGGATTGAATGTGGATGTTATTTGAACCAGTGTAGCTTGTCTGTTACCATTTACAATCCTGGTCAGATGCTGCTGGTCACGGTCATTCAACACCCGTCGTCGGCAACTACGCTGTCCACAGTGGGTTGTAATATCTTCCATGATCTATACCTCATAGAACGCATGAGGTATAGAGAATACCTTATGGAAAGCATTGCATGTCCAGACGGACAGGGCATGCAATTTCCTTTCTCCCAAAGGAAATCGCATGTCCTGTACTTCCGGCTCGCACTACCATGCCCCGTTCAAAATCGGATAATTCACGTCGGCTTGTTCTTAATCTACAAGCTGGTTATTCAGATTGACTTACGAGATTACATCGCGCATCTGAAAAAAATCATGGCCTCCGTCGAAGCTTTTATATGACGGCAGCGCCAGATAAACATTTGAACACTGCTATCCCAAGACACTTGGGTGTAATGTGTTTTCACGTAATTCAAAAAGATGGTGAATAGACTGATAGAATAAAACTTACGTATAAATGCTAAGACGTACGTTTGGGTCGATGTTTAAACTCTACGTTTTGGATCGGTGACAGACAAACCTATTTTCCCGGACACATAAGTGTTCTTATATTTGAATCAGTAGATCCCTCCTGTCACCCGCTTACGTAACCTTCGTTTGATCAATGAACACGCATACTGCAGTCTTATACACGATTTAAAACATGAGTACTATATACAACTAAAACACAAATATTTGATTTTATGAAGAAGTCCATATATCGCGAAGCAGTCGCTCTTTTTCACGCTTCGTGATGCAAGAATCTCTGTCTCTACTGCTTACCTTGTATAAACTGCTGAAACCTCATATCTAAGACAAAAACACCTCGATTCAAAAACAGAACAGAAAATGCAAAGAATTTTCACCAGAATGAAATATTATGCTGGCAACGTGACATTCAGTCCCAAATAAAAATTTGCAGACCCTCATCATCTGAATACAAGCCACTTCTTTCTGAATTCCAGTGGCGCAGCTAACAACAATGTCCCGGAGTACAGCCATCGCAAAATCTGTTGTCAATAACATAAAAATAAAGATATTCACACCCAATGAACAACTGTGTCAATTGTATATACACTGACGGAAAAAGAATCCAACACCACGAAAAAATAGTTGTAGAGGAATGAAATGGCGGCAATACATTTCTATAGGTAACATATTTAATCGATTAAGGTTTCAAGATCACAGCTTAATGTAAGCTCGAGAAGAGCCATTTTAAATGTGAAATTCTGGTACATTAACAAACGGTGTAACCGCCAGAATGTTGAATGCAAGCACGCAAACGTTCATGCATTGTGTCGTACAGGTGCTGGATGTCAGTTTGTGCGATGGAGTTCCATGCCTGTTGCACTTGGTCGGTCAATACAGGGACGGTAATGCTGGTCGAGGGTAACGCTGGAGTTGTCGTCCAGTGATGTCCCATACGTGCTCGACTGGTGAAAGATCTGGTGATCTAGCAGGCCACGGCAACATGTCGACACTCTATAGAGCATGTTGGGTTACAACAGGGTTATGCAGGCGAGCGTTATCCTGTTGGAAAACACCCCCTGGAATGCTGTTCATGAATGGCAGCACAACAGGTCGAGTCACCAGAATAACGTACAAGTGTGCCATCAGGGTGCGTGGGATAACCACGAGAGTGCTCCTGCTGCCATAGGAAATTTCTCCCTAAACCATAACTCCAGGTGTAGGTTCAGTGTGTCTCGGCCGCAGACAAGTTGGTTGCAGGCGCTCACCTGGCCTCCTTCTAACCAACACACGGCCATCACTGGCACCCAGGCAGAACCGGCTTTCATCAGAAAACACAACAGATCTCCACTCCGTCCTCCAATGAGCTCTAGCTTGACACCACTGACGTCGCAAACGGCGGTGGTTTGGAGTAAGTTAAATGCACGCTACAGGGCGTCTGGCACGGAGCTGTCCTTCAAGTAACCGATTTGTAACAGTTCGTTGTGTCACTGTGGTGGCAACTGCATTTCAAATTGCTGCTACAGACGCGGTACGATGCACCACCGCCTAACGCCGCACACGGCGGTCTTCCCTCTCAGTAGTGCCACGTGGCCTGCCGGAACCCGGTCTTCTTGAGGCAGTACCTTTTCTTGACCACCGCTGCCAACAATCATGCACAGTGACTACATTTCTGCCAAGTCGTTCTGCAATATTGCGGAAAGAAAATCCCCCTTCTCGTAGCCTTATTACACGATCTCGTTCGAACTCCGCGAGCTGTTAATAATGGCTTATTCGTCTTCTTAAAGGCGTTCTTGACTAACATCAACACACTACGTCGAATCTGAACGATAACTAACGCTCACGAACGTTACAGTGCGTGTTTACAGCAAACCTGCTTTGCATGTTCCGAGGGGCGCTACTAACGCCACACGTATGCGCCGAGCGCGAAATTTGCATAGACGTCTTCTTCCAGATGTACTCTGACCGCCTACCAACTGTCGTTTATCTAATACAACCCCTTCTTGGTGTTGGGATTTTTTTCCGTCAGTGCATTCAGAATGATTACTGGATATTATTGACAAGGAATATTTTTCAGTGTCGACTGAAACTGTAGTATTTCAGAAAAGTTTATTAACATGTTGATTTCAAGTATGATTTTTTGTCTTTAACATGCTCAAAGTAACACTATTCTACAAAAAGTAAAACTTGTGGGTCAAACATTTCAGTAAAATGTCCGAAATAATTAAAAAAATTAAGATGATATAGAAATTGTTTAATACCTTTCTCCTGGAGAGTATTTAAGAAATCCTGTTAAAGCCATGGTTTTTTTTACTTATCATGCCATTCCTTTTGCTTTCACAATGTATTACATTTTGGTATTAGAATATGATTCGAATATGAAAATGTTATTTTGCTTTAAATGTTCTACAGATTGCTTAACGAATCTAATTATTTTTGTTTCAGTATACTTAAAATTTGTGCACTAAATTACATATTGACGTTAAATACCTTGTAAACAGGGATATTTACACAGAGGAGCCGCTCCATTCTGACCACCCCCATCCTAGAAAAAAATAATAACGAGCCTTTGACCGAACGGTGGCGCAGGTGAAGTTCACATTTCAGTATATATACACCCCGATGACCTGATTTTAAGAGTTATGTGTGAAAATGTATGGAAAAGTGTTTCCAAAAAATACTGAATTTCTTAAGCTTTTCAAATGTATGTACGTTATCATAGTATCTTTTTAATAATTGAAGTTTCATGACATACAATGCTTAAAATAATTAGAGGAGAATGTAAGTTTGTCGCCATTATGGAAGGCAATCGTATGGTATCTTATAAATTTTGAAGACGAAAATCCGATTTTTGGCGTAAATGTGACAAGGATGGTAAGTCAAATAATATCCGAAAACTTGAAAATTTTCATCGTCCTAGAGCAGGACTCGAAGCCGCGTCTCCCATATATAATCTGACTTACCATCCTTGTCACATTTGGCCAAAAATCGGATTGGCATCTTCAAAATTTGTATTAAATGGTGTAATCCCGTATTTCTTTCATGATGTATGGTATCTTACTAAAACATGGAAAACCGAAGCCAAATGTGATATAGACAGCGAAATGTGCTTATTCTAATGCAAATTAGCGTTTTTGACGTCACAGTGCATAAATCACAGAATAGGATGGAAATTAATGCTTTCCGGGAACTCCCTTATTCTGTTGCGTTTCTCCTGACATTTATTTTATTAAAATCTTAGGTTTCAACGTATTCTGAACAGCATTCTTTGCCAGAATCAATGGCGTGGAGTGCTATTGGTAGTCTGGAAACCAGTCAGATGCAGCGGGTTGTAGCACAAGCCATTGGATTTTCACGAAGTGTTATTTTCGCACAGCAGCCTCGGCACCAGTAACTTTTGCGGCAGCCTCGGCATCCCAAGATATGCCTTATAATTATACCATTATCAAATACAAACATACCTTTTCATATCATGTACATGGTACAGTTACTGTGAACCAGAATATTTCGATTTATGATTTTTTGGAAGCATAGTTTCTCCATTTGAGCTAGCTTAAAAAGCAAGACGCTCATCCATTTCATATCTCTGACTTTTTTTATTTTTTTTTTCCTTTTATTTTTTTTTATTGGAGGTTTGACGACCACCGTGAGCAATTCAATGGGCTATAAGCAGTCGCCCGTCCCTAATTTAGGGTCACTGGTTCCAGGGAAGGAAGAGAGCCAGTGCCGTAAGACAAGCACAACATCCATGCCTGACCGGGATTTGAACCCGGACCCCTTACGGACGAATGATCAGAGGCCAGCGCCTTAGACAACTGCGCCACCGGGGCGGCTTTTCCTTTTTCAAATATGCTTTTACTTATTACGAAGCGTATAACTTTCCTTCCGGTTTTATTACTTTTTTGTTCAAGTACAGTGTCTTTAACGAAAATGCGAATCATTCACCTTGAGGGGTTGACCATACAATTTTTTCCGGTAAATAATCACAAAAACATTATGAATTAACACATTTAACCCATCTGAGTTGTGATTATTTATTTTAAAGCATTTGATGAATTACATCCGTTTATGAATGATATCTCGGATCGATGAGTGATGCATTTTTCCACGTTTGCGGATCGTCCACATTCTTGGTTTGCATGTGTTATGAGTAATAGCATCGGCGATTTGGTAAGTTCGAAATTCTCAACAATATTTAATTAAAATATTAAAAAAGAGATACGCATCGGGTGTTTTAAATTTCTTTTTTTATGTTTGTCTGAGTAAAAAACGTGCACTCTTGGAACATAGGAAGTAGTTCAACACAAAACAAATTATGCCGTGAAACAGCGCTGCCTTTTTTGAATAGATATAAATTCTATTTTTTAAGGAAGCATTCCGTATCATTATACTTCACTTCAAGAACTTCAGATTTTTTAAGAATTTACTATTCATCGGAATTTCAGTCTTAAATCAAAGAAGCTACTCTAGGTTTAAATGATTAATATCTCTTTCTTGAAATTGCTGATACGACATCACTGTTTCTCTAATGAACTGCATTAATTTCCTGTTTTGCGAAATTAGAGAAACCTGAGAACTTATTCTTAACATTTGACTATTTTAGGGCTACCTTGGAAGTTTATAATTTTCTTCAGAACTCGAAGGAGTACAACTGACATTTTCAAGGTAACTATCCTTTACAATGAGGCCTACTTCTGAAATATCTTAATCTATAAGGGCTTTCTAATCGTATTGGAAATTAATTAGTTTTGTTGACTGCTTCGCAATCCATGCATTGTGCGGTAGTTTTTCTACAGTCTCTGTTGCTCTGTAGTCACTAGTGTTGTTCATGGAGAGTATTTTTTATTTTCTGAACATCTTGGATTCCGAAAATAGCTGCAACACTTCCCAGATCACATTCTTTCATACTCGGGCTCATGTTTAACGGTTGCATGTCTATTGATTTATAGAAATAATTTATTTGAAATATTAATTCATTTGTTTCTCACGTGTCTCGGAGTATTTCTTTATTCGTCTCTATATGTTAGCAATTGCTCGGCAATTTAAATCACTGAGACAATAGACGTCGATGTTTTCTTTCTTTGCTTCCTGCCTGCACGTTTACGACATGGTGTAATTCACGAGTAGTGTTTTTTCACGGTTTATATTTTCTGATTCCCTCTTCCGGAGGAACCGAAATAAAATTTATCATGCGCGGGGAATTCTTAGTGTTTTCTCAATGTCTAAACGTAGCAAAAAATCTATAACTGATTTTCACATTTCTTTACTCCCAATCATAACTTTATGAAAGCATATTTAATTTTTTGAATTCAGTCGTTTCTACCACTGATGTAAGTTCAAAAAGCAATCTTAAGTGTGTTTAAAATCTCGTCCCAAAATTTCAGTCATTTTATTAGTAAGAAAATATTCCTTCAAGATTTTTTTTTTTTAGCGAGTACGAACTCGGTTTTATGGAATTTTGCCTGACGTGAGTCCTAATGAAAGAGAAATTTTCGTTATTTTATTTATAATGATTTTTTTAGAATTATTTACTAAAACTAAATATAAAATGAATAATCTTCCTTTGAATAACTACAAATTTACAGCCACCTTTATACATTGTTTATTTTTATTATACATTTTAAAAGAAAAATAATAAGTATAACTTTACTGTAGAAAACTGCGAACTACAGTAAAATACTTACGAAACTTTTATAGCGTTTTATAATTTAGGTCAAGTTCAATAGTTCTCCGTAGATCTTTTACTTTAGGAATACAAGAATGTAGCGATTAGGATTTTATTTTGTTTTTAACGAAGAATCAAACAAAGTATTATTTCCATTGAAAATTCTGTCACTAAATATATTTTTTTCCCGCACGGGGATAACTGGTTTTCCAGTTATTTGGGGAGCGGCGCCCCACGGCCCGAGCTGACCTTGTGACTGGTCAACATCTGATGTCATGCCACAGCTTGTTTTTTTCTTATTTTGGTGCTGTTGGTGTTTGCAGGGACGGCTGTTCATCCAGCTGTTGGGGAGTCGCGGCCCCACGTTCCCGAGCTGGTCTTGTGTCTCGCTTTTTCGTTTTTATTTATTTTCTCCACTGGCTAGTTGCCCGTGTTGTATTCTCTACCTAATCGCTACCACGTTATGTACTAACACCCCGGTCTTGTGGTTTTGTTACCCTCCACCACTAACTGATTTATATTAACCGCTCAGTTCGTAGGTTGCTGAGATTCCGTTTAGGTTCCCTGCCAGGATTTGTCTTCTTTGGATTTCTTTTTTTCCTTTTAGCTGGTTTGGGTGCTAGACCTACCTGCATGTTTGCCGCGTGCGGAGACCCGTGAGGCGGAAATGGGATGTCTGGCGGCTGAGGTCGCAGGAGACCGGTTAAGTGCCTCCTGTGTACCAACACTCCTCTTCGACCCCGGCTTCGCTGTAAACGGGAGGCTAGAGCCTAACCCACCTCTGGTCAGAAGTCTTGTACCAAGTTGTGTGCAGGGCTTTAGCGGCTTTTTGTCGTATTGCACGGCAGGGTGAGCCCGGGGGCTGTGGGATCATGCCAAAGGCGTTGGCATGACGGTACCCGGAGGCCGAAGTGTCCGCCGAGTGCGTGTGATCGCAGCCAACGGACTATATTTGCAACTAAGCTCTAGAACTGTGTCTTGCGTCATGTGTTTGGCTTGCGGACCTCCAGTTCTCCCCTGTTGGGCTCGATTGTGGGCGGAGTACGTTGCTGATGAATTTTTTCTTACTCCCATGGGGAAACATAAACCCTCCTCAAAATTTAAAAAACAACAGGATATGGTGATTGATCAGGGGCCAAATTTGCCTCAACCACCTCCCACACATAACACACTGAAGAGAACTTTCGTTGAAAAACGACATCACCGCGACGTATCTTTAGATCCAGGTGTTGAGCCGTCAGCTCAGAAACGTCGCATTACACTTGCAGATTCGATACCTCAAGCTACTTTTCTCGTCATTTCTTCTACTGACCAGATGTTGAAACTTTCCTCAAAGTCTCCTTTTTTCATCTCGAAGGCACTTGCGGGTGTTGCTGGCTCTTTGAAGTCAGTGAAGAAGCTACGCTCTGGTGACCTGCTTGTGGAAACTTGCACTCTCTCTCAGAGCAAATCTCTTCTGCAGTTGACCAGACTTCAGGATATTCCAGTTCAAGTGACGGCACATCCGTATCTCAACACCTCCAAGGGAGTCATTTCTGAGCCCGACTTGTTGGTCTGCGATGAAGATGAACTTGTGTGTGAACTTGCTGATCAGGGTGTCATAGCTGCCCGACGCATGACTTTCAGGCGCGATGGCGCGCTGATCAAATCACGAAATGTTATTTTGACTTTTAACAGCCCGAAGGTACCTACTGAAATAAAGGCTGGTTACTTGTTATGTGCAGTTCGTCCTTATATACCAAATCCTCTACGCTGTTTTAAGTGCCAGAGGTATGGACATTCCCAGCGGTCCTGTAACAGTGTTGCGAGGTGCGCCAATTGTGGTTCCCGCGACCACGAAGGGACTGGATGCACTTAAGAGCCCTGCTGTGTAAACTGTGGTGACTCCCACGCTGCTTATGCCAGGTCCTGTTCGAAGTGGAACGACGAGAAGGCGATCCAGCGCCTCAAGACCCTGGAGGGCCTCTCGTACCCTGCTGCCAAGGCCAAGTTGGGTATTCCCAACAACCGACAGCGTACTTTTGCCGCAGTTGTTCAGTCTCAGCCACAACCCGTGCAGCCTTTTGTTCCGCGCCCTGTAGCTCTCGCCGCACTTGCCAAGCGATCTACAGCTGAACAAGCGACACAGGTGGATTTCACCGAGCTCCAGCTTATTCGACCAGCTGCGTCTTCGCCTTCTCTTTTGAAGACGCCCGCCTCTTCCGGTTCCCAGCAGACAGCCTGCACGTGCGGAAGACCCGGCCCTCAATCCGCAAAGGTGTGCGGTGTCCATCAAACTGTCTCGGCCTCAGCGAGGTCCCCACCCTCACCCAACATTATAGAAGAACACGGGGGGAGGAGAGTGACAGTTCGTCCCCAGCCTCTACCAGCATTGCAGAGGAACATGGGGGGAGGAGAGTGACAGTTCGTCCCCGCCCTCTGCCAGCATTGCAGAGGAGTGTGGGGGGAGGAGAGTGACGGTTCGTCCTTTTCCATTAGTAAATATGTTACTTTTAATAAACTTCATTAACTACCTTTTCTTCACTGCTTTCTTCATACTCTTTTTCAACTTTTACCAAGCCTGTCTGATCTTAATCATTTTCCACGTTTTTAAAAATCTGTGGCTGATCGTTCTTTGTCTGGCGCTCTTTGGCCACACCTGGCCCTTTGCGCCAATAAAATCCAACAACCAACCAACCAACCAACCTACTCATTTTCCACGCTTTTAAAATTCTGTGGCTGATAGTTCTTTGTCTGGCGCTCTTTGGCCAAACCTGGCCCTTGCGCCACTAAAATCCACTAACCAACCAACCAACCTAAATATATTTTTACTTTGGTCTTTAATTTCTCACTAATTTCTGCAGAATTTAACTCATCCTGTGGTTTAAAGAAGTGATATACTTAGATATGTCGAATGAGAAAATGGAAACTCATCCACAGCAAAATATACAGATTTGTGGGGAAGAAAACATTAGCATTATGTTACTGTTCAATTCAATTCACATTTCAAATCACTTAAACTCTTTATTAGATCTACAAAGGAATAACAAAAAAGGAAAAACACTGTATTGTTCTGCAGATGTTGATCCCACAGTTTTGCAATATTTGGATCACTTTATGGCTTCATGCGTACCTTTGCAATGAAGCCTGACTAGATTTCAATGAAGAGTACATATTATTGCAGCGTCTTGAGCGATCTGTGTGCTAGTTCTTAGATTCCGCAGCGGTACCAGTTCTTGTCCTTCGAGGAGAAGAACTACTTCACCCCTGATGCCACCTTCTCCTGGTTGTTGAAGTGCAGTCCGCAAAAGAGGTGGGCCATGGACTGGAACTTGTGATAATCTGACGTGGCAAGCTCTGGATTATACGCTCGGTGTGGCATCAGTTCGATGCCCTCAAATTCTTTGAGTTTTACCCAGATGGTTCTTGCAGCTTGAGACCGACGTACATATAGGAGCAGTCGCCAGTTCCTAATTTAGGGCTACTGGTTCAATGTAAGGGAGAGAGCCAGCGCCGAAAGACAAACACAACACCCATGCCTCACCGGGATTCGAACCAGCACCCATCTCGAACGAATGATCAGAAGCCATCGCCTAGAGAGCCCACTGCGCCTCAGGGGCTGTGAATATATTTTAAATATTAAACAGTCGTACATAATCCTTAAGACAAATGGATATTACCGTGTGCTAGGTTTAATAAATCATCTTCTCTGAGATGTAGAGTTACCTTAAAATAGAAATGGAAAGAACATGAAATTTATTTCCGAATTTTCGGTGTATCATCCTTCGTTATACAGGCTTCTTTTTACCTTGAGGGTAACATAACTTTGAGGCAAATTGAGGAGCATAGCCAGATTCAAGTCCCAATTTTAATTCGCCTATCACTTGGAGGGCAATATCACTAAAATACTTCACCACGTGATATAGTAATTTAATTTTGAATATTGGGCGTCACGTTTTATCCAATTTAATGAGAACAGTCTGTTCAGATTTAGAGGACTGACTATTAGAAGAGTTCTTCATTCCGATTTATAAAAGAAAAATTAAAAACCAAGGAAAAGTGCATTAAGCTTATTTTCCTCCTCATTTCACGCGTTGCATGATGGAGAAATACAAGATTCTTAGATAATGGCAAATGAAAACCGCATAAGGTGATTCCTTGGGCATGTTTAAGAAAACTGCGCAGTAATATGTTTGATTGAAGTATCATTATTATTCCAAAAAAATGGATTGTACAAACATTTGGGACATTATTCCGTTTTTGATACTGGTCCAGGTTTAATAATAATAATAATAGTAATAATAATAAAATCAGAGTCATATCAAGAAGCCTTTCGCAGATTTCTGAAGTCTGAAGGCGCATTACCAGAGCACGCACCTAGACGGATACACAAGCTCTGATGCTTCTGCTATTGTCCAGAGCAACTAAACTGTCCTTTACACGAAAGTAAAGCTGCTCTGCTGTGTTGTGTGCAGCGGCATTGGCACTTCAATATAAATACAAGGCTGAAGAATATTCTGTGTAAATTATTCCATTGAAACTTAGATAATTCTATTGTTCGTATTAAGGGCAAGGTATGGATATCCTTCGAAATGTTAGGTATATATATATGGATAAAATAGCAATAATTCAAATTTCCCTTTAATTATGCGGATTTTACATCTCATGCAAGGTACACGGATAACTGAGCAAGGCATGCGGCACATTTGTTATTCACAGCTACTGGTACTGCAAGGAAATTCTTTGTCTAAGAATGCTGAAATATCTAGATTGCTGTGGGAGGCTACATGAAGAAACTACAACATAATGTATTCTATTGCAATCCAGTAAACATAGATAATCAGTGCTCCAAAAACAAGGACAACATTCATATCAACCCTATCTTTGAAACTGAGGCTAGGCATTTGCGAACAGAGGAGTATGAAGCTAGGCATTTCAACCATCCGGTAACAAGGGCCTTGATATACGTATATGGCTCTCCTTTTATCTACGTATTCTTTGTGGCATCATAGAGCAATCACCTGTTCCAATATGACAACCACCAGCCTAGAGAAATGAAGGCAACTGGAGACAAAACGGTGGCCCAGATGAAGTTCACAAAACAGTACACCCTATATTGACAAAACTCACCGGACACCTAGAATAGAAACACAACATAGCATTGACTGACATACATTAGTACGGTGTCGGTCCTCCTTTTGTCGTAATGCACGCACTGACCCTTCGAGACATGGTTTCAACAAGGTTTTGAAACACAGCGAGAGCTATGCGCTTCATTTAGTACATAGTGCTGCCGCTAACTGTTACTGCGCCCCCGTTGCCCAGCGGTTTGTCTGTACCAGCCTGGACAGTCAACGTCGACCACAGATTTCAATGTTATGTGCTCGGCCCTCACCCTCCCTATGGGAGCCGGTACTTCCGTCGATGATACACTCGCAGTACACCTTTGATGCGGCTGCTCTCTGGATCACTACGATTCCTACGACTCGGGAGATAGAAATACCCGCTTGTCTCACGTCGACAATGCGTGACGGATCAAAGTGCTCGAGAATACCACGCATACCCATGGTAATAGATTTGGGTTAATAGTTATGAAGCCCTAATATCCGCATATATTTTGACTGCGTTCGGTTTTGGGTCTGTTCCGCTGTGTTTGGGGTGGTGCTTATCAACTGCATATCCCCCGTGTCAAAAACGTTTCGTTTACTGAGTGTATACCTCCACACATTCTGAAATGAATCATTTACATCTTTTAAAAACGTACAGTCATACCCACTTATGTACTAAAATTTGATAGCTCGGCGTTCCTCTTCATTTGAAGGCTATGCGAAAATATACTAAAGCCTAAGGAGTAAGAAGCATATAAATATATTTGAAACAATCCGGGAATTAATACTATAAGATTTGATTGTTTGCTGTAGATTTGGTAAATTGTGTAAGGCCGAATATTGCACTATTGTCTAAAATATATGTATTATTTTACAATTGGATTTCAGATTAAACTGCAATCATTATTGTACTCTAGGAACAAGGAGACAACTTTTCACTAGTTTGTTTGAAAAATAATATTTATTTTCTATACACCAGAAATTTTTTTCTTAACTAAACATCTTATGTTGGTTTACATTAAAAGGTGTCTAAAACACCTTCAAGTTTCAGAAGATTAAAGATAAATATGGTTTGTCACATCAGAGTCCAAAATAATTCTGCGGAACTGCATGTATTTTCAATAAAATGCCGAAACTAAATTTTTTTTCTTGTATTGAAAGGGCAAATTTCGTACTGGAGCTATATAATTTCGTAGAAAGAACTACTTTAGCATGAGGAAAAAAACACAGAAGGCCTCACACTGTAACCCAGTGTTTGCGCATTATTCAAGCGTTGTGTAAATCTGGTTCAGTGAATGAGGTACCCACAAACGTATTTAACGTTTTTCGAGCGAGCAAAATAAACATCATGCAGTGATTGAATTTGGTCAAAGATAAAGTTCCTACCTCGGTAAATCGTCAGCTGAAAACACAAGATGCCTTCGTAGCACGAATCAGATGAGTAAACAGTTTGGTAGTAAGAAGACGTGCGATTACAATGGCGGTACCAGTGGAGATTATTCGTAGGTTTTTGTTTTGCAAATTTAAACTCATTTCATCTTACGCAGAAACATCTCGTCGCATGTGCTTTGTATACGGAGCAGATGACCTCAATTAAAGTAAACCTTGCTTTCAAAAGTTCAGAGAGGGAGATGAGTCCCTTAAAGACATGTTCCGGAGTTGTCGTCCTGTGAGCCATTATAATGAAAGCCTATTCACCAAGGAACCCAAACAGGCTTGGAACTACCCCAGATATTAGATGTTAGTGATGAAACCTTTCGAAAGCATCCGCATGTAACAGGTAATGCATAAGTATTGTCTAAATGTCTCCCTTACGAATTATCTGCGGTGAACCAACAGCAACGTATCTCAGCTAGCCTTGCATTGCTGTCTCGCTATGACAAGGAATTATTTCTGGATAGGGAATTCACATGTAATAAAAAGTGTGTCTAGTATTGCACCACAAAGCGTTCAGATATTGGCTGTCCATTAGTGACTCAATCGTCACACATCAATGACAGCACTGCATCCACCGAACGTTATGCAGTGTGAACGATGGACAGCACGTGGTGCTTTTCATTATTAACTCTTGCAACGTTGACAAACGATCATAGCGGTAGTGTACTGTGAAAAATTTTAACTTTTGCATGATGCCCTGAAAAAGAAAGGAATGGCACTAGTCAACAGAAAATGAGTTCTGCTCCTTCAAGATAACGCCATTACCCAATCCGTTTCATTGACAGAAACACTATCAAACAGTTTAGGTGGGAGCGTTTATGTTATCCAGCTTACTCACAAGAATCCTCTCTTTCAGACAATCACTTGTTTCTTTCGTTCGAAAATCATTTGGGTGAACGCGATTTCTCCAACCTTTGTGAGTTACACTCTGTCATCCAAAATGTTTTCTCTTTCCATGACCCGGCATTTTATCGCAGGGATATATATAAGTCGTTTGCACGTTGGCAGAACGCTGTTAAAGCCCATGGTAATTATTTTGATGAATAAATTGTTTTCTACTACGTATGTTTTATACTTTGTCTCAGTCGACGAAAACTGCAAATACTTTTGTTGCTGCCTGATATTTCTTCAGTAACTTATGGCGTGGTTCCCAATTTCATGCTAAAGATGCTTCTTCAACTGCAAATCAAGTTATTCCTGTTACTCTAGGTAACAGGCTCCTGCGAATATGATTCAAATTAAATTTTGATAGGAATACAGTTTGGAATACCATTTTCTGGTGCGTTGCTATGCAATGCTGCATTCAAAAATAACTTAGTATGTAGGTTATATGCACAGGACTTCAGCCAGATCAAGGACAGAATAAACAAAAACTTTTTTTTCTGATTATCAAATCGATTTTAATCAATATTCTGGTCCCGGCTGAGGCATTATTAGGGCTCTTCTCTATGAACGAGGACTCAGTTACTTTACTGGAAGCTCTGACTTTATATTTAGGATGGAAGTTTCCCTATAGCCCTGCGGTTTGCTTACGGTGATCGTCAAACCTCCTAACGAAATATAAGTGCCCTCGTCATGATTAGCGTTATATCAGTATCATTAAATTTTTAAATATTTTGTACGAGAAATTTATGCAAGGTTACATTCTCATAAAATAAAAAAAATATGTAAGACTAAGAGCAAAACAAGATAAATTAGGGAAGGCATCCTTAAATTGCAACTAGTACAAGAAACGTACAACGTCTTCCATGTAGTGGACTGATCAGAAGCATTGGTCACCGACTCGTTGTACAAGCCAGTCCTGGGACGATCCCGGGACTGGTTTGAGCAATAACCTGACGGAAGGTCATAGGAATATCAAACGTCGTTACCTTTCTTTTCTAATTATGTGTTAAAAATAGATAGTGATATGAGCAATGTTTGTCATCATGTGTTTAACGCAATAAGGTGAACTGCGCCTTGCCATGTATCAGAGAATCTAAAGATACGTATGGAAAACGTAATTTGGAATTAATAAACATTTAAAAAAAATAACAAAACACTCTGTTTTCATAAAGCCTGTTATTGGTCATTTAATAAATTTGTTATATGTTCAATATTAAATTCTTCGGTGTTGCTAAACTTAAAGCATGGAGTTTAGCCATTAAAATTTTTAAATTCTGCATTTCAAAAAATTTCTGATTATTTCTGATTAATTATGTTTTTTCTCCGTGCAGTTTGCAGAAAGCAGAACAGAAGTTGATATTGTAATCGGATACCTACCACATTAAATCCATTTAATGAAAAATTACCTCACTTGTATTTTACTGTTCTCATGTTTTAACCTCAAAACAAGGCAGAGGCTCCTATGCTTTTTAAATTCTTAAGGTTGTTCATAGCAAAAATAATTATTTTTACTTCAAGGCTTTTTACAAAGATACGGAAAATCAAGAAATTTCCTGTAATTTTAAAAGGAAAATAAAGGTCCTTGACTTTTGCAGCGATCCTGGAGCCGTACGAACTCTGTTCCGTGACAGTCATCTGAAATACCCTACTGGCCAACCAAAATGCAACACCAAGAAGGAAGCATCCGATTGGCCTGAAATTCGCGGTATGCGTCGCCCGCGAGAAGACATGCAAACGATTAGCATTGCAGGGCATATTCGAATGAATTGCGCCGGCACGCCACAGAGAAGCACTATAAGAAGGGTGCACAGAAGGCGGGTGTAAGTAATGGAAATGTGTTTTGCTGCCGAACCTGTGTGTGGGAAGCTTCCTGATGCCTCGTCGCAGAATACGGTAGTCACTCCAGCACGTTTCGGAGTTCGACAGAGGACGAATAGAGGCTTATCGCGACAGCGGTTTATCGTACCGAGACATCGGCGCCCGTGTGAGACGACATCCAGCCACATCGAGGCGAGTATGGATTCGGTGGATGCAGGATTGACGGACGGAAAGATGTGAGCGATTGCCGCAACCGCGGCTATCGCTCACACCACGTCGTCTGCAGGAGCGGGGACTTGTCGTACGGCACCCATTCCTCCGATTACCATTGACGTTACACCACCGGCGAATGCGGTTGCTGTGAGCCGTTGAACGCCGCACCTGGACTACGAAATGGCACGACATTGTTTTCTCCGATGAATCCCGCTTCTGCCTGCAACACCACGAAGCTCGGATCCGCGTGTGGCGGCACCGCGGCGAGAGACTGTATGGCGCCTGCATTATGCATCGTTATACCGGTCCGTCGCCTGGCGTTATGGTTTGGGGAGCAATTGGATATGACACTCGAACCGTTCTGGTACGCATCGCCGGTATACTGAACAGCCAGCGCTACATCTCTGCCGTTTTGGAGCCTGTAGTTCTCCCTTACCTGCAGGACCTGCCAGCGGCCACGTTTCAACAGGACAATGCGCGCCCGCACGTGGCACGCATCGTGCAACAATTCTTCACGGCCCACCAGGTGTCACTGCTGCCGTGGCACACCTGTTCCCCGATATGTCGCCCATCGAACACGTTTGGTCGCTGATTGGCAACCGAGTGGCCCAGCAAGCACCACCCGCGTCTACGCCTGATGAACTGTGGCAACGTGTGGAAGCAGCCTGGACAGACATACTCCAAGCCCACATCCAAAGCCTCTTTCGTTCGATGTCGCGGCGTGTAGCGGCCGTTATTGCCAGCCATGGGGGCCACACAGACTATTGATGTCTGCTCCTTCCGCAAGTCACACGGGCTTGTAAGCTCGATCATTTCATCTTTGTATCGGTTGTTATGTGTCCAGTAAGTTAGGCTTTGCTATCTCGTGTCGTTCTTGGTGTTGCATTTTAGGTTGCCAGCAATGTATGTCGAAGTGCCACAATATTATGAACGCAAAAGGAACACACGACGTTTAATATAATTAGAACCTTCAAAAAAGAAAGATAAAATTTACATATTTAAAAACGTTTTTTCACAGATATTTTAAGTTTCCGTAGGACACTATTTAATGCAACTTGTGTACCCTACTGACGAATTCCGTAGTGATCACGGAGAATACGTAACAAGTGGAGTTTCCGACAACCATTAAATCATTGCACGTAATTGATACACGGATTATAAGACGTACACCTTTGGGTTACATGAGTGAAGGAATAATAACAAATGCTTTCCAGGTATTTTTGAGTATTACTGATACTGAAATGATTTCTTCAGAAAAATTACATAATATATATATCAACAATACTGTTCTGAGAAATTATTGAAAAATTCTTACATATAAATTTTGCAACATGAGCTGATTACCCTGTCATTTCAACCTGGGTCAATAAACCAAGAGCGAGTACTAAAACTTGTAATACTCTCTATTACAAGTTTTAGTACTCTCTATCAGAAAAGAATCAAGAGCACTAGACTTACAATTCGTGACTTTACAAATATGTTTATCCGTAGCTGGAACACCAGGTGTAACAGATGTAGAGTATCCGTACATCCCAGAATAAATATTATTAAAAAATGTAAAACAGTATTACAAAATCTATTAACGAGGTTCATTGTTTATATCACAGGAAACAATGAATGAATTACGCGATCACATCATTGTACAATACAAATTTTTAAGTTGTGAATCCGTTTATTGGTGAAAATATGACATGAATGGTACGTCAGATAATATCCGAAAACTTGAAATTTTTTTAGGCCTGAAGCGAAAGTCGAACGAAATTGGAATCAAAATTTGGAATCAACCTTCATCTGCGAATCGAGACGCGGGTTCGGTTTCCACTGCAGGACGAGGAATTTTTTACGTTTTCTGATAGATCTGCCTTAACATTCATATCATATATATTTACAGACAATAAACAGATTCACAACTTAAAAATGTGTATCACAGGAAGCATTATTAGAGTACTACTCGTTAGGAGAACAGAATATTTAAAAAAAAGGAAAGTTAGCTTAACATTGGTAAAGTGTCACCATCTGTCACATAAGAAGACACAAAACATTGATTTCTTTGGCTGCTGGTTGAGGTCTGACCATCATCCGATTCTGACACATTAAATGAAAGTTGGCAGTTTGGATATGGCGAGTGGTAAACAAAATTTACATCATTGAAATACTTTATATAAGTGACAGTATCGTTGAATGGAGTAGACTTTAAAAAATCGCCCAGAGACGGACATAAGCAAGCCTTTTGTGAGTGTACGCAATTTAAAATATTCCATAAAATAATGTCAGGGCTCTTAGTTAGCCGGTTGAATATTTCATTGCCTATACACTTAAAAAAATCTGTAACAATGCCAGCAGTACTGTGGCAGGCAACGGAAATGGGGCTGATGGGAGTAATGTGTCGAAACACATAGTACATCGTGCGCTATTGAAAATTGGTGTGTGCGGCCTCTAACCACGGCGAGCGCACATGCTAAACTCGGTTCACAGTCGAAAGATCTTAGAATGGAGAGGCCGGTAAAAATTTGAAATTGAGTTGTTGGAAGAAGGCGGTTTGATACAATGAATCTCTTTTCCTCTTGCACCTTGTTCACGGCCTGGTACGTGTGTTTCGTTTACCCAGAGAATTGATGGCACCAGGACGCACTTTGAGTCGAAATCATGCGAACTAGAAGAAGTGTAATGCTTCGGGTAGCGTTCTGCTGAGAACTCTGGGTTGCATCATTCACATTCAGGACATTTAATGGTCAAGTCACATTATTTTGAGCACCAGCTAATATCCGGAGTAACCGCCGTGTGCAGCGCGGACAGCAGCTAGACTGGCTCGGAGTGGGTCAGTAAGGTGCTGGAAAGTGTTCACAGGTACGTGGAGCCATGCTGACTGCAGTGCATCTAACAGCTGCTGGTGGATGCGCTGTGGAGGATCTGTAAAGCGAAAAACACGATCGAGGTGGTCGCATAGATGCTGAATTGAGTTTAAGCCTGGGAAAGTATGGGCCAAGGAAGTGCTTTGAAATCTTCATAGTGCTCTTCCAACTACTCTTAGATATTTCTAGTGTGTTATACGTCGCATCTGAGTCCTGGAAGATCCCATTCGCAACAGGAAAGGCAATCAGTACGTAGGGGTGTAGGTGGTCTGCAATAATGGATTCATAAGTAATTCGGTCCTTAGTGCCTTCCACAGGTATGCGTGGACCTAGATAATGCCAGGAATCTGGTTTCGTTTTACGATAAATGTTTACCAGGTTATTTAGAGCGACATTTATTTGTTTTGTTCATGTAGGAAGGATGTGAAGAATCCCAGTTCTGGAAGTGCTTCATATGTTTTAATGATGCTCCGAAGAACTTAATATTTTCTTGAATCATCTTCCTTTTCAACGGCTTCGCTTGCGTGGTCTGAACACTTCGGGTGCTTGCAGCCAATGGTGACGCAACGTTCCATCACGGCTCCTCAATTTGAACTGCGTACTGCTGGAGTGCTGACGGGCTCTCCCTCACACAATCAGTATTAATGGCAATATCTCTTCCAACCGCCAATACTTACTCTCCGATATCAGAATCTCTTGATCCGCGTCATTACATCATCATTACCTGCTTTCATTATATCTCTAGCGACCTTACACGTTCAATAAAACTGTCATGACTTTCAAGTAATGAGAGTATTATTGAACGAGTAAGTTCCGGTTTTTAGTTTTCGTTGCTTGAAAGATTTCGCGGAGGTAACATAGACAAAGATATCATAGCAAGCTGTACAGTTCAACATATTAATGATCTTTAAAACGAGCGGAAAAGCGCTGAAGGAAGTTATCAGAGTGTAGCAAGTGAACACTGTGATTCATTCCTAATCTTAAATGTATCATACATTTCTACAAATTCACTGAAAACTAAGTACCTTGTATATTTTTATTAAAATAATCATGGAGTGTAATGCAAATTTCGTTTTATAATTAACAAATATTTAATTTAAACATGATCACCGCTGCATGCTACATATTTTAGATTGTAGATTTTCACATAACTGTAGCTTTTATGTAATATTTCGGAGAAAAATATTCCTGATAATATCATGCAAACAAAAATAAACATAAGAAAATAATTGTCTGAAGGTTTCGAAAGTTATTTATCGAAACGCAATTTTCTGTTTCTTCTGAGCGTGCGCATTTTAACAGACGATGTATGTATCTAATATTTACGGGACGAATCGAAATTCCTGGCAAAACTCTAAGTATCAAATCGAAGTTTTACTATTCACGAGCCATTGTGAGTTTCCGTGGGTGCTTCTAAATTTTCAATATGATTGTGCTTTTGTGCATGGGGTAATTCTGGCATCAACATATATTTGATAGTTAATAACTAATTTTACTGAAACGAAGAGTATACGTCATAGAGTCAAAACGAAGCTAATGCGTTTACCTTCGAACTATGGAAAATATTATTTTCAACGGAAATGTATTTCCCTTTCTATTCGAATTTGATCAGATACGAATTTTAAATTGGAATCGTACGCTCCTTTTTATTTCCATAGAGGAAGAATCCATAATACGCATGACATAATTTCATTATGCAACTCCACAAATATTATATGATATTTAGGCGTTAGGGAAGTGTTTATTAGGAGGATTTAAAACATCCTGTACGTATGAAAGTTCTTGAAACGTGGCCTTTGGAAGAAGAGATATGACACATGTCTTTAGGATTTACCGGATCACTCCTGGAATTCTTAATTTAAAGTGCATTTATCGGTTGCCACCGCACTACGGGCAATTAAATTGCAGGCAATTTCCCTCAATGATCAAATGACCAAATGATCATATATAGAGGATTTTAGGAAGAAAGTGTCTGACCCCAGGTCTTAAACAATCCTTAGAAATAGGAAGCTGGGAGATTTGGGCTAGAGTGCCCGATTGGAAAGTGACACGTAACCGAAGTAGAAAGGGGGAGGAAGACGCTCTTATTTATTACCGGTGGACCAGTACCCGGGGTCCGACGGCTGTTCCGATTAATGCCGTTTCCTGTTGCCCTTGAGAACGATGTCGCGTGAAAATCACACCCTGGTGCTTCCTTGAAAAATATTAATGAACTAGTCCGATATAATCACCCACTCAGTTTTTTTCATTTTATGCCCTAGTAACGGTCATCGCCTAATTCGCATAGATCCTGTAAATATTTGGCTGGGGTACTCTGTCTCCTGAACTCTGACCGAACCCGCTAAACTTTGTTGTGTCCAACACTAAATACATTAGCAACATCACCCACAGTCTTTAATGCTGCAAACAAATTGGCTTTGGACGAAATAATCAATATGATTCATCAAATATATTCTTTGTTATTTAAGACACGCAGTTTCTTTTTCCCATGCTGAAACACCTGAAAAATGTTTGAACTTTAATGAATTGCTGCTCGGCTTCATGCTTACATATATCTTCAGCAGCTATAACGTTTCCACATCAGATTTCCGCCAAGGAGTATCTTCATACGACACACCGCATTCGTGTACATGCAGTTTCAGCCCCATGACAATGTCTTCTTCTCATATCTCACGTTCGTCCTTATGTTTTGTACAGGGTGTCCCACTCGCTACCGAACCCCGCATTTCTTTAATAATATGAACACAAATGAAGATATTGCAACAAAATCTGAAGTGCACTTACCTCATTTCGTTCGAAATCGTGATGTCATCACAACGTGTGCTGGAAGTGACCACCATTTGCGTCCAGACAGCATTGAACCCTGCGCTGCCCTCCAGCCATTTGCAGTTACATTCCGGAGTGTGGCACCACTGAGGAACAATTCTCCAGCCATCCGGGCGCGCCTTTCTGCTGCGTTGTTATGCCATTTCGCTGAGCGTGTCTGCAATATACAATGTTGATCGTGAGTGCTCGTGCTCGTGGCTGTTCGCGTACGTGTGTAACTGTATCTGTATACTCTGGAGGAGCAAGTGTTTATTGTTCGCACTTACTGAAAACAGAATCGATAAATTCTTGTCAACAGCAATTTCTGGATAGGTTGGTATGCAGGCAGACATGCGCTGAGCAACTCCATCATTTGGGCTTTTTCGAAGAAATTGGAAACCAATGGGACTTTATTAGACGACCATGCAGGAGGTCTTCCACAAATGTCCGAGGAAACGATCCATAATGTAAATGGCCGACTACTTGCGTCTCCCAAGTAGTAGCTTCGCTGACTGTCATAGGAAACAGGGTTGTACAAAAGAACTTGTCAACGTGCTGTGAAAAAAGCGAAGCTTCATGTATATCCGTGGCGCACGAAATGAATGAGCCTGATCACGTTAAACGAGTGGCATAGTGTCGATGGATTCAGACTTTTCTTCAGGAAAATCCGGGCATTATGAATTACACGGGGTTCGCGGACGAGGCTTGGTTGCACCTGTCCCAAATACAGGAATTTTGAGAATACGACAATTCTCAAAATTCCCGTATTTGGGCCAGTCAAAACCCCAACGCGATACATGAAGAACCTCTTCATTCACAGAAAGTTGGTGTTTGATGTGGGATGACCCGCGTCGCATAACCCATCACCTTCGATACAACCAACACAACAGCTGCATATAGAAAAAACGTCAACACCTTTGTAAATACATTGGACGATAAATAACTTTCCATTGCATATTACCAGCATCATGGAGCAAAATCACCCACATCACACCCCAGTATGGTCGAAATTCAGTCACATTTTCTGCGACAGCGTCATTTCGAAGAGACTATGGCTATCTCTCTCGGCGGTAGTCATAGTCACTTCGATCTCACGCCTTCTGATTACTTTTTATAGGAATATATAACAGGGAGAGTTTACCGAAAGAAACCGCGAATAATAGATGCCTTGAAAGCAAACATCACCGAAGAAATTCAGGCAGTGACGTCGGACATACTGGAAAGGACTTTCCACAATATGGTGCGCCGGGTTCAATGCTGTCTGGATGCAAATGGTGACCACTTCCAGCACATGTTGTGATGTCATCAAAGCACGAAATGAGGTAAGTACACTTCAAATTTCGTTGCAATATCTTCATTGGTGTTAATATTATTAAAAAAATGCGGAATTCGTTAGCGAGTGGGACACCCTGTATATCTGTGCATATGAAGGGACCTCTGTTTCCTTCATCATGTTTTGTGTCAAAGGATAAAGGAACTGAGATTATAGATAATGATTCTGTGATTATGGGACAGATTTACAAGGCACTAGCCACCCCCCATGGATCCAGTTATTTCCTTTACATTAAACATTCTTTCTTTAAAATCAGCAGGAACCCATAATTATGTGAAATGTAAAAGCAACGAGGAAATTTCACGGGAACTACTTTCATATAAATTAAAGTAACACCAGTACTGATAAAGTGAACAAATATATTAAAATAAGTGTTAGTCAGACATGCACGTTCATACGAACATTGTTCACTCAGTATGTGTACAAGTATCATTCAGAAATCAGCAGTTAAAGACATTCCAAGGGGAGTGTGTTAAGAGTATGGCTATTAAATTTGAGTTCCAGATGTGAAGTCACTCCAACTCTAACATCGGTTCTTGATTTGTTATTTTAATTACTTTTCATACGTTTTAACCAAAAACATATGCTTGTCCTTAAAATGAAACTTTGCTATTTATTTTATGAAATTTAGTACGCTTTCAAGCCAGGGGTTAATATCAGGAATTTATTTCAATGATTTTAATTTCAGGAATTTATTTGTTTCAGGTTCATAAGACATGATGGCTTTAAATATCATGTCTTATCTACCTACAGTTAATAATATAACCCACCCTTTAGCTGATAATTAATTTCAAAGCAAAGTCAGATTGACAAGTTGAATAGCGCATTAACGCGGAAGTGTGGACAGCTGTAATTACACGGCTTATTCTACTGGGATGAGATGAATTTTTGCGATTATTGGAACAACTTTTTACAAAAGACTTGTATATGTTGTTTAGATTTTGTTTTTCTGTCATTCTTTAAAGTTATTGGATTGAAGATATAAAACCTACTGTAACATTTCTTATATCGGTAAACACAATTTTTGTTTTAATTCAATGAAATGAAAGAAAAAATATTGGCGAGCCAAAAAGTTACGGAATGAAATTAATACATTCCTTTCATATTAGAAATTACACACGAAGATAACCTGTACACAAAACTGCAATAAAGAAGAAAATCGTTTATGAAAACTTTTATAATGAAATGTTCGGGTATGAGGTAAATAATTCCCTGTTTCATCACTGTTGACATTTTTTCTAAAATTACCTACAACTATGGAATCAACTTGACGTTAAGAATGCAGTTAAAAAAGTGACGTAGCTTTCATGCGTGTAACGAAATGTTTTCAGCACGGAACCTTTGACTTCATGCAGATGAAAGGAAATTGCTGATTTTTTATATCTACTCAATTTAATTTTCCTATACAAATTAATCATCTAACCAATTTCAAATTCCTCAAAGTGAGAAGTGTGAAGCAGTTTAAAAGACAAAGTAATCTTTGTAATTTATGACATTATCATGACAAAATTTTAGACTTTCATACACATTAAGTGCAAATGCACTGTAATGAGTCAAAGACGAAAGGAAAATTATAATTATTTCAAGTTTTTCATCCTTAATTTTTGAAATGATTTCTTTCGCATGTGTTTATAAAATGGCTAAAATAAGTAACTTATCAGTTTTTTGATGCCGGGAAAAAAGTGCTGTATTCGTGCTGGGTTATAAATTAGAATTTTGTATCAGCGGACTTTCAGGCAGCCTATCTCAATTGTCATCATAGAGAGATTAACACGTGCGTATTTATTTATGATACAGAGATTAACGTATGTTATGAACACCGGAGCACAAAATACGTAATGGGTTCTGCCATTTTGAGATTTATCCATTGGATGCTGATCTTATTTCACCTGTGAACATCCCATTTGGTTGTCCTGGTATTTGTATTTAAACTAGTGTCCAAATTTAACGTGAAAAATACAAATTCAAGAATATGTCCAAAACAAGACGAGCGATTATCAACCTGCGTATAAATTTAGTTGTGGAGGGGACGAAGAAGTACATGTATGGATGCGGGTGTAGACAATTAGACAATTTTACGGTAATTTCCGTAAAGGAAGTACGTGAAAAAGAGGAACCATCTTGTTCTACATTAAATAAATTTAAAATCAATTCAATACCACTTCTGTTTAATTCTGGTACATTCGTTGATATATAATCTATATGTTTCCCCTAAACATAGAGCTGTAACGCATCATATTTCATGGACCCAACCAGTCCTTTTCGAAATCAAAAAGTTAAGCAGACTTGTTCAAACTGCAGATTTGTTTGGGTGAAGACTTGCGGTATATTCATTTTAAAATTATCTATAGAAGCTGAAATTCATATGATTTTTGCAGTGATTCAGAAATTTGGTCCTTTAATGACGGTGAACTGTGTTTACCTAAATGTGTTGCAATAATTTCGCATGGTGGTTACAGAAGCATTGTCCATCAGCAAGATTAAAATATTTTCACACAGTGTCAAAGAAGTTGGTACTGGTATATATCTATTGATAGCTAATATTCCATTGTTTTATGTTCTCGATTGTATTAATATGATATTTTCACGATTTAATCCGTATCACGTCAGAGTCCTACATCGAAATCTCCTTCTAGTAAACAAAGCTTCCTCATGCGAGGAATAAAATCATCCCATTTAAATTGCATTTTACTGCATTAACTAACACCAAGCGGACATTGTTTTTGTTCATATCGAAGCGAATGTCGCCGGACACATGGGAAATAATCATGAGTTTTGACAATAAACAATGAATAAGTGATCAAGATTATCGAAAACAGGCTTCACTTGCGTAGATCACATACCATGGAGGCGAGAGTCAGACATTCTTTTTTTACAAATATGCATTACCTTCTAAAATAATTAATGTAGTGACCTGAGTTTCGCAGGTGACATACGACTGATCCAATATTCTACGTCAAGGATTCAGCTTCGCACTGTGACATTTGTTCGTTTTGAGTGCATATGAGGTATGGAATCCGAGAGGAAAGCTAACGTCAGAGGAAAATCAAAATCAGGAAAATTGTGTCCTTCAGAAAAAATACTAGCACCGTATTTCCTCAGTTGATTGTGTCATACCTGTCCTATTGTACTTGAAGATTGTTCTAATGAAAAGAAAATTGTTGTAGATCAAAAAATCAAACTATCCGATAACAAAACAGAATGTAACGCCAGTTATCTAGTACCGCTACAAATGATCTACAAGAAATGTATAGCTTTTCTGTAGATGACGGAGCAGCAGAGACATATGAAACTGTCCCTGTCGCTGTTCGATGTATATGTATATATACTGCTGGCTACCCAAAATGCAACACGAAGAAGGACACGAGATAGCAAAGACAGATTTACTGGACACATAACAACAGATACATAGTTGAAACGATTGAGCTTACAGGCCCTTGCGACTTGCGGAACACGCAGACATCAATAGTTCGTTTGGCCCCCATGTCTGGGAATAACGGCCGCTAAACGCCGCGGCATCGAATGAAAGAGGCTTTAGATGTGGGCTTGGGGTATGTCGGTCCAGGTTGCTTCCACACATTGTCACAGTTCATCAGGCGTAGCCACGGGTGGTGCTTGCCGGGCCCCTCGGTTGCCGATCAGCGACCAGACGTTTTCGATGGGCCACATATCGGGAGAACAGGTGGGCCACGGCAGCAGTGACACCGGCTTGGGGTGAAAAATTGTAGGCTGGTGTGTGCTATGGGCGGGAGCGCATTGTCCTGTTGAAACATGGCCACTGGCAGGTTCTGCAGATAAAGGAGGACTACAGGCTCAAAAACGTCGAAGATGTAGCGGTGGCTGTTAAGTGTACTGGCAATTGTGTACCAGAAGGGTGCAGGTGTCATATCCAATTGCGCCCCAAACCATAACGCCAGACGACGGACCGGTATGGCGATGCATAATGCAAGCGTCATACAGTCTCTCGCCGCGGTGCCGCCACACGCGGATCCGACTATCGTGGTGTTGCAGATAGAAGAGGGATTCGTAAGAGAAGACAATGTCCGGCCATTCCGTAGTCCAGTTGCGGCGTTCAACGACCCACTGCCACCGCACTCGAAGGTGGTGTTACGTCAATGGTAATAGGAGCAATTTGCGCAGTGCGACAAGTCGCCGCTCCTGCAGACTGCATCGAACGATACGTGCTGACACAGGTTGTTGCGTAAGACACCCTAATACCTGCGCCAACGTTCGTGATGTGGCACTGCGAGACGCCAATGCCCGCCGCCCAACATGCCGGTTCTCGCGTTCAGTGGTGTGCCGCGGATGAGGCAGTTGCTCACGTTGGTCCGTCCGTCCCTCCTGCACCCACCGAATCCATACTCGCCTCATTGTGGCTGGATATCGTCTCACACAGGCGCCGATGTCTCGGAACAATAAACCGCTGTCGCGATAATCCCCTATTCGTCTTTGGTCGAACTCCGAATTGTGCTGGAATGACTGCCGTATTCGGCGACGAGGCATCAGGAAGCTTCCCACGCACAGGTCCGGTGGCACAACACACTTCCACTACTTACTTCTGTGCACCCTTCTTATATTGCTTATCGGTGGCGTGCCGGGCGCACATGATTTGCGTATGCCCTGCAATCCTAATCGTTTGCATGTCCTCTCGCGGGCGACCCATCTGCGAATTTCAGGCCAATCGGATGCTTCCTTCTAGGTGTTGCATTTTGTTTGGCCAGCAGTGTATATCTCGACAACACCTGCAAGAACAGTCTTTAATGATACAGGAGATTGACACTTCAAAAATCGCTACGAATTGAAGATTTCAAAATGTACGGTTGGGTTGCATTATGTTTCTAAGCGGAAAACATCCATTTGACAATTTGTGTTTATATGCAGTAGAAATCTGGAAAAACCATATGTATGAAAAAGCTTAATATGAAATACTCATTCTAAAGAAATTTCATTGTATTTTTCTTAATAACCCTTCAATACACATAAATTAATAATTTCCGGAATATAAGATCTTTGTGATGTGATATATGACGCATGCTTTACACAACCCAGTGTTTTTCATGATTCTTTCAGTGCATTTACGATTCCTGTTTGAAAGCAAAGTGAATGGCGATTTACATAACAGCCTTTTTAATTCAGAAACTGAAATCAAATTACAAATAAAGTGTTGGGCAACATGCATCAGTGTTTTGTACTAGTGGAAGGGTTTTACATTGTTTTTAGGTGACACTGAAAAACCCGTTAACAAAGGATTAATTTACCAGTGGTTCTATGTCGTTGAATATGTGTAACAGAACTATCAGCAATTCTGGCCGTTAAATTCAAAACTTAGAACAGGACACATATTATTTCATTCTCTCTTTTTTTTTAATTTCGTTGTGAATGAGACAGGAGTTAAATGCGTTTTTTCGTACAGGAATTGCTTTGGACTTCTAAGAGTTTCACAGGAATTCCGTACCTGATATTTATTTTTTCAGTTGGAGCCGAATTAATTTCTTTTTTACCCTGATAAGTGGTTCCATCACAGATCTTTTGTTTCGTCTTTTACCGAGAGGAAAATATTTGGGAAGTTGAAGTAGCCGCTCTCCATGCTCACACGTTCTATTCTTTCTCAAGGTCCGGTAAATCCTTCCGATTACCCGTCACGCTCCGAATTTTGCTACCTGGTGCTCCACTCACACTTTATATATCCTAGGTCGATGAACTAACCGCTTCCTCTCGGAAAGCACGTAGTCAACTGGCCGAATACACGTTTCATCAGCGAGTTCATAATTCAGTGATCATTCTGTGTGTAGTCATATACAGGAGCGAAAGCCTGAACCAATAGAGTCCGTTGCTGTTCCTTTTCTGTAGACAATCCTTATTAGAAAATTATCTCGTCTGATATTGCTTTTAAAATACAGGTAATGCCATCTATTATAAGGATAGCATTATGCCGTTACAAACATATTACTGAAAATGTCAGAAAAATTCCCATACGCAGTTTGTTTTCCAGGAAATTCAATTTGGGACCTAACGGAAACATGCAGTATATGTAGAATAGTAATACTTTATTACCTCTGAGTTTGCAGTAAATCTTTGAGTCTCTGAGCAGGGTATAGATGTTCGTCCATTCAATGATGCATTTTAGTGATAACGATTTTATGCAGCCAGATGAGATATTTCTTATTTATTGGTATCCAATCCTGTGTTGTAAACTTGATTTCATTGATATCATATGCTGCAGGTTTCTTTGTTGCAATGAATTTACGAGAGAAAAGTGCGTGAATCATGCATATAGGATAATTGTTTTTCCCTAGCAATTGATTCATGTGATCGTTTACAAACTCTGCCATATTTAGAAATCCGAATTGTAGATCGTATGGTAATGATTCACAAAGGGAATGAAATGATAATAAATTACGATACCAGCCCAAAGTTAAAATTTGGTATCATGTATGAAAAAAATATCTAGCTCCATTTATGTATCTTAGCTGAAGTTCTAAGAAATAAGTTAAATTTTGGGCATATCAGGCTTTCCGTTTCATTTCATTTAATCTTCATTACATTTACTACATTTTAGGTAAATTTCTTATATCTCACATTAGTGACCTTTGTGGATGTAACCTTTATACGTAGAATATTTTGGCTTTTCTCTTTTGCTAAATATACAGTATATATGCAAGTCAACGCCTGAATTTCATAAATTATCTGGAGTGAGAATTTTATTAATAATCAGAGTGAAGAAGCACTCTTTGTAAACTTTTTGACTTTAAACGATTCCTCGAATGTCCATTACATCCGTTATTCCTACGCATTTTCAAAAAAACTTAAATGATACGTTTTGCATGTTTTTTTCTTTTTTAATTTTATATTTGTTAATTTTTGAACAGATTGTTTTACTCTGTGTTCATTCACATGAAAACAATGAACATTTTATTCTCAGTAAGTTATTGTAATAACTGAATTAATTTTAAAAGTCTGGAGATTCTAGTTTATCATTGAATTGCTGAAATACGAAAATATCTGGAACGAAATCCCGTTGCCGGTTTGTTCTGATAAATTAATTCATGTGAGCGTCACAAACTTTAATTTTAAATATCTGAGTGAGAGAAGCAGCACAGAGTAGGAGACCCAGAAATAAATCTTCCATAGGTGATCATGGCAACAATTTGGCATGAAGATCTAAATAGAATATGGACCCAGTGGACGAACATGGAACAAAAGCGTCAAAACCGTAACTACAGTGCCTAGAAGAATTAGTGTGACGTGCTCCATAAGATGTCCCTCACAGTTTTGTGACCAATCGTCATGAAATGACAGAGGGCGCTGGCATCGGAAGTTACGTTAGGATGCTTCATCGGCTTCATGCTATTAAATGAGGGAAGTTTGTTTTGTTTGCCAATGATTTGCTGCCTTACGAAACTTCAAATTTTCACAAAACAAAGGTTAGTGGAGGGAAATCATTTTGGCAGTATCTTTGCTAATTCGCTGGAGCTCGATCATAACAGTTATACACTAGGTAATTCAACAGTTGATCACTAAAACGCAATAGGCTTATTCGGGTGTTAATGTGCTAGTTTTTTTCAACTGTGGATTGTTTATAACAAAAGTTATTTCCGAAATTAGTAACTTTTTATTCGGTGAGATGTAAAAGTTGATCAAGTATTGGCTGTCACGCGTTAAACCTACTGTGTATTTAAACTTAGTGCAGTACTGAAATCGACTACAACAGTTATAAGATCATAGGGAAATAATGTCAGCTATGAAAGGACTGGGAAATTCTGCATTAGCAAATAATAAGAAACATAGAAAACGGAAGAGGCAAAGCAGCTGTTTTGTGCCAGGATGGCTATAAATCCTGCAAAAATAAAATATCACTGTTTGCTGTCCCCAAAATTCCTGATATGTTGAGCTAATAGGATAAGGCAATTACCATAGCTGATAAAAAAACTTGATGAAAGTTGTGTTGTATGTGCCTTGCACTTTGAATCTAAACTCATGGAGATGCATTATCGTTCCACTATTCAAGGTAAGGAAGTTCTAACATGCCGAGACAAACCATTACTCAAGCCTGACTCCATACTAACTATTTTCCCAAATTTAAAAGACATTTAAAAGGCGAACGACTGATTAGTTTTTCCAATGTTTAAGGGGAGGGGGGCATGCCCTACTGTGCCTTCCCCACGTTAC
The DNA here is from genome assembly GCA_039090855.1 of Macrothele yani. Lineage (NCBI taxonomy): Eukaryota > Metazoa > Arthropoda > Arachnida > Araneae > Macrothelidae > Macrothele > Macrothele yani. Next base: position 87,896,159 of record CM077033.1, on the reverse strand, counting down.
GCCTGTGCGGCCTGTGTGTATGTAGAATGAAAAAAAAATAATTCTGACAAAATAAATAATAACATGCTACAACAATAATTTCCTTATTTTAAGGGTAAAAATAGTATACAGGAACTGCAAGGAATTTTCTCATTTAGACAGACTCCATGAACACCCACTTCTTAATTTTTACCTTATTAAACTTTTTGCTTAAGGTGCAAAAGAATTTTCCTCTCTTCACTGCAAACCCATTTGAATAGCAAATTTGATCACATAATTATTATAAGGTGAAGAAAAATAAAGAAACATGTTATAATTATTTTTCTTTAAAAGAATGTCATCATATATATTCAGTTTTTGTATATTTACTTCCGTCCAGTATGATTCATTTTGTTTATCGTATCACAGGCAAAGTTTTTTAGGAATGGTTTTTATAAATGGATTACAGTTAGTATATTATTAGAAAATAGACCAATTTTAAAATTAGTAATCGCATTTTTTGTATTCTATTTTCAACTGATTAAAAAGCTTCTTTTCAAAGCCAACTAAATGGAAAGTTTCAATATTTATTTTGATCCCTTGTTCTTACCAAGAAATTTAGTCACTTATTGCTGAAAAATGAAGTACATTATTAAATAATTTATAAAGTTTTAGGATTACTGAATTTTAAGACATTATTGGAATGCAAATTATAAAGCCGATGCCTCATTGAGAAAATTTTCCCCCCTTTTTTTTCCGGTAAGGTTTTGAGGGGCAAAACATTTTCTTTTTTTCTAATGTTTACTTTATACTGTAAGTTGATGTTTCAGTGATTGTAAACTGCATATTGGTCTCCAGTGTTTTTGCATAATGTAACCCATGTATGACTCTAAAACTTCCGAAATATCTAACATTAATGTTGACGTTAGCACAATGCAAAGTTTAACTTAAACTACGGTACCCTTATTAATGAATCTTGAGCACCCCGTTCGTTCTTTGGGGGTGGGGGTGGAGAGGTGTGTCGATTATTTCGTATATACTTAAGTTATCTGCTTGTAAAATATCGTTCAAGGAGTACACATAATACTGACGAGCTCGGTGTGTGTCTTAGAAAGATGTGCGTTTTCGTCGTCCTTCCTCCCTGAAAAGCGACGTGACATCCCATGGCAGCGCCATCTACCGCTTTCATGATTGCGGGCAGCACGTTTTTCCGCGAGCACCACGCACTAATTCTTCTAGGCACTGTACCGTAACCGTGAGAGTCTCCATTTTTTTCAAGAATTAGCATCTCTCTCCGCGATGCTGCTTATACACAGAGTGGCCACTTTATTATGACCACCTGCCAATTTTAAGCAAATGAGGTATGGCAACATGCTGTTGTCGCCAGAAGACGAGGCTAGTATAAAAAAGGGAAGGCTCAGTGCTTGCGATAGTAGTAGAAGATATTTTTGGATGACGAGACGGGTAAAAATGCGATTTGACGGACCTTCAACGTGGGATGATTGTAGGAGCTCGGAGCGATGGAGCGAGTATCACCGAAACCGCCGATTCGTGAAATCTTCCAGAGCAGCTGTGGTTAAAGTGTTTAAAGACTGGACTGTCAGCCAAAAAACTGGGCCTCTACGTGCAACGTGTGGTGGTCATCGGCTAGTGACTGCTCGGGCGGAACGGAGAGTGTCCAGACTGGTAACAGACGAAAGAAGGGAAACAGTGCAGCACATTACAGACCATCTTAATCAAGTATCTCCTCAAATGATCTCTGCATACACTGTTCGCAGTACACTGCATCGGATGGGATATGGCAGCCGAAAGCCTGTTCGAGCACCTTTGCTGTCTGCAGTTCGCACAGGAGCACAAGGATTGGACCCTCAATAATTGAAAACAAATTATGTGGTCCGATGAATCACGTTTTCAGTTTCACCATGCCGATGGCCGAGTAAGGATTTGACGGAAACAGCACGAAAGCATGGACCCCAAATGCATTTCTATAACTTTCAAGCTGGTGGAGGCAACGTTGGGGTTTGGGGAATGTTTTATGGGCATGCTTTGGGCCCTTTAATTTGTGTTGATCAACGTCTGACTGGCACATCATGTCTAAATATCGTTGCGGACCAAGTGCATCTTGTCATGTGGATGGTTTATTCCAATGGCAATTGCTACTTTCAACAAGATAATGCGTCCTGTCATAGTACTCGTATTGTACAGGATTGGTTTCAGAAACACGCCGGTGAGTTTACTTTGCATAGGTAGCCCATACAATATCCAGATCTCAACCCCATTGAGAATTTGTGGGATGAAGTTGAACAAGCCATCAGACAGCTCGATCCACAACCCTGCAATCTCACACTCCTGGAAAGTGCTATTCATTAAGCATGGTCTCAGATTCCACAAACCACCTTTCAACATCTCGTGGAGTCCATGCCGCGAAGAATCGACACAGTATTAAAGGCAAAAGGTGGCCCAACGAAGTACTGAGGGGGTGGTCATTATAAAGTGGCCACTCAGTGTATAGCTACTGGTATCATAACACGTTACAGACGATTTCGTGGTTTCATTTGCGACCACTTTAGAGCTGTTTAAAGAGCAACAGATGAATCTCTGAATTTTTTCCTCTGTGTAGTGGCAGCTGAGCCTATGCAGTCAATTGTACAACTCAGTCTTGTAAATGAAAAACCGCTTGTCTAAGCAAAATGTGAAACCAAGAAATGCTTCCAAAATCTTTTAACAGGATTGGAGAATTTACATTTATGGTCTTTCCTCACTGATATGTGCAGGACAAAACTCTCTGATTTGTTTGTCGAAATTCGAAAATCATAGCTGAACGACGATTATCTTGACAGGGAAATGTTTCCTGCAGTAAGAGATTACATTAAGGTACCAGCCACCCCAAAGTATGGAAAAACAATGTACGATCATAATTTTCCGTAAAACTTTGTCGACGAGCAAAACGCTTTTAATTTCTGTACAAGATGTTTGCCCTAGGAGATTCCAGAAATGGAAATGTTTTTTTCTTTTTTCTTCCTACACGGACAATTGTATGACGAACGGAAAGTGCAACTACCATTATATGTGTGATCCCTTACAAAATTGGAAAATCACTTCTGTTACGAACCATAACGAAATAATCGTCTCTTAGACGTGTACACTACACTCGAGAGTTCGGCAAATGTTTCATTTTTTTCTCTGCTGAAAGATTTACAGCACAGATCCAGAGTATTTAGATAATTGAACGCTAAATAAAGCTTTATTCCAAATTTAACTGCATGAACATAACTCCACGTGGAACAAGGAGCCGAAAGAAGAGGTATAACATTACAAGTCAAATTGTTATTTTCTTAATGTAAAACACAAATGCGCCCTGAATTTCTTTTCCGTAGGTGTAACAAAAAATTGATATTCCCGATTTCCTAGTTACGTTTCTCATTTAGTCTACGTTGTAGGGATGGGTATCAATAACAGTACCTGTTATTCTATCACCGTTATTGCAGATAGCAATCACCTGTTGTTATTCGCCTGGAAGAATACCAGTTGCTTTTAATAACAGAGGGAGCCACGTATGCTATCCGTTGATTGAGTCGCTCGGTAGAATTGTTACTGTCGACCTGTTACTAATAGCTGCCTTAGCCAAACCTGGTATTGTTACCTATTACACGAGACCGCATGTTATCAATCACAGTTAAAACCGATGATGATTTATAGTTTCCCACATTATTCCTCGCTCGTTTCTTGACAGTTTAGAGGGAACTTTCATAATTGTTGCTTTTTGATTTCAACTCTTGTTAAAATGGAAAAAAAATCTGATATTTGGACGTATTTTAAAGTGTGAATTGCTGACACGTGTAAAGCTACATGTGATATATGCAATCAGACTTTGTCTTATAAGTCGACAATTACGAACCTAAGAAAACATTCAAAGTAAACCTCCTTTAGTGAATTTGAAATCTGCACTGACTAAGGGGGAAGATAATGTGTTTATTCAGAATTCAGAATGTACAAAAAGGAATTTTTGCTGACCGTATGTTAGACTGCACGGTAGTAGAAGCATGCATCATTAATGATCAACCAACCACGACGACCCGCTATACTATATCTCTCATTCTGTCAGAGAAGGTTCAAATGAGCTGAAGCCTATTGTCTTGGCTTTTCTAGCAAAAATGTTTGGACGCAAAAATGTTTGGACGTAACGTTTTGGCAAAAGCTACTAATTGAACGAAAGAATTTTGGAAACATGTATTCTGATTTCGTGAATCAGGATCTGAACTCTATCTCGCCAAAAATTAAGAATGCACCTAGCATGAGAAGCATTATCAATAGATTTCTCACGCATGACATCTACTATGCGTCCAGTAGGGTCTGCTAAATGACAGAAATCATGTTTTCTTGATTTGGAGACCCTGGGGATTGTGGACCTATGTATAGACTGTAGCTACTAAAAAGCCTTCTTCCGAATCATGCGCAGCACACAGAGTAGACCCTTCACTAAGAGGATTGGTTCCTTCAGGAATGTTCATCTTCGCGTATCGAATGTTAATCTTTCAGGTATGCGTCGATTAACACCGTTAAATATGAGTCATCTCATTTTTTCGGAACACAGCAGATCACAACTCAACTAATATCAGTGGGATGTCGTGGAAATCTAGTTAAAGCAATTTGACGCACAACGTTACTCCACATTAGAACTCTATGAGGCAGTAGAAACAACTTCGTTGCATCTCACCATACATCATTAAAACACCTGGTGGATTCTTGAATATACCAGATGGCGGCCGATCTGCGACAGAGAATAGTCCAGAAAGTATTTTGAACGAGACCTTATCTCAGAAATGCTCAGGGTTTTTAACGTTCCATTAAGGTCTTCCTAATGAAGAATAAATAAAAAAGGAAAAGAAGGAGAAAAAGGAGGACGTGCTTATGTTATTGTTATGGAACTCCATTCGTCTATCTGCGGATATGTTATGCATTTGTTAAATGGTTTTGAAAAACTTTGTCAAGGAGGAATAGCGTATAAAAAGAACGGTCATGCTTGCCGTTTGATTTTGTCAATGTGCATTAATTCGGGGCCAGGCGCCGAAAATACGGAGGCTATTGAATTCAAATGTATCATATTCGCTGCTACCAAAATTTCGATTGAAAGAATTATTTCTTTTGTTTAGAATAATCTCCTATGAAATTAGTTTTGCGTAGAGCTAAATCTTTAGAAGCTGCACAGTTTTCTCGACAGTGATCTGAAATCTACATTGAATTTATATTTTCATCTCAGCTTCTACAATTTCTATGAGACAAAACTCATTTCCTGTTAGATACTGTCCTTTGTAATGAACATTTCGAATATGATTTCTCCCTACAATTGGTTGCAACGCACATTTATGTTTCCCACATTTCCTAATCACCGGAGCTTCTGCACACCAAAAACTTTGCTTCAACATTTTTTTTGATCGATACCGTGGGCATTCAAAAAAATTTACCCATTCTTGTTTAAAATAATACACTAATTTTCTTCTTATGCAGGTAACAATATATATCCTAATTTTTCTTAATACATTTCTCTTCTTACACCTCAATCTAAAAACGAATTTTGCAGAATAGAGTTGTTAGTGAATAATATTTGCTTGTAATATCCAGTTAAATTGAACACACGAACTTTTTACTACAAAGTGCATACTACTCTTTAAAGTGCTCTTTGTAGCTTTATTTGTGAACCTAATCGAAAAATTACGTTGCTGTCGGATACAGATCACAGCGAAAATATTGTTTGCATACATTAGTGGAAAATAATGCTCGTTTTGGCCGACAGCAGGGGACATTTGTGTAAATGTCTCTTTAATATTCGTCTTTCTGAATGTCGACTTGAAATATTCGTTATAAATACATTGGATGCTACTCACTTCATGGAAGAGCTTGCTTCTCCTTTTGGATTTCTTGTAATGCATAGTCCTGCCTCGAAGTAACAATACATCTCTGCGTTTTGATCTGCATCTGGGCTTCAAAAAACATGTTGAAAAGTACTTTTTAAATTGCATGTAATTTGGCAAACTGGTTTGCTAACACTATCCGTTTAAATAAACTAACTTGTCCGACCTGAAAGCGTATATGTATGATCTTTTTAATATTATTGTTATTTTGGAAATCGTCTTTGAACAGGTATTGTTCCGTTGACAGTTTGGTCATATTTTACTTTCTTCAAAATTCCTTGTTATGCCGTTAAGCACATAATTCTGTTTGAAGGAATAATTCGTATTGAAAGAATTCCTTGAAAAAACACTGTAAATTATTTCTCCATGAAACATGAAAAATGTGAATCTACGAGACACCTATTTGCTTTTGAAAGGGCGAAAAGTGAAAAAATCTGCTTACTGGCAAAAACGGAAAAATAATTTCAAGCATTTTTCTATGAAATCTGAAAAAAAAACTGTCAGCAAGAAACCTAAACCTTCATGCAGAGAAAAATTCTCTTAATTCGGAAAACAGGTTAAAGCTGTTGATAAAGTATTTGTTGAGTTATAGGCTACAATTTTAGTAGCTTTTATGGTAAACATTGTGTTTATGACAACGTCTTTACACCTTTTTCAATGTATATATAGTATTTTATTTCAAAAATTTTCTGACGATATTGTTCAGGTTTGAATGATGCTTCTTAATAGTTAACATTTCAATGGGATTCCAAATATTTAACTATTGTATCTTAAATAGTACTAAACAAATGATTTTTTAATCATATATTTAAAAAACAAAAATAAATTTCCTTGTTCTATAGCACATAGCATATGTAATATAACACATTTTCGGCCTGAATTGATATAAACTGCTGGCCACATCAAATGCAACACCAAGACTAACACGAGAGAGCAAAGCCAGATTTACTGGACACATAACAACAGATACAAAGATAAAACGATTGAGCTTACAGGCCCGTGCGACTTGCGGAACACGCAGACAACAATAGTTCGTGTGGCCCCCATGGCTATCAATAACGGTCGCTACACGCCGCGGCATCGAAAGAAAGAGGCTTTGGATTTGGGCTTCGGGTATGTCAGTCCAGGCTGCTTCCACACGTTGCCATAGTTCATCAGGCGTAGCAGCGGGTGATGTTTGACAGGCCACTTGGTTGCCGATCAGCGACCAGACGTGTTCCATGGGCGACATATCGGGAGAACAGGCAAGCCACGGCTGCAGTGACACCTGGTGGTCCGTTAATAATTGTTGCACGATGCGTGCCACGTGGGGGTGCGCATTGTCCTGTTGAAACGTGGCCGCTGGCAGGTCCTGCAGGTAAGGGAGGACTACATGATCCAAAACGTCGGAGATGTAGCGGTGGCTGTTCAGTGTACCGGCGATGCTTATCATAGGTGTGCAGTTGTCATATCCAATTGCGCCACAAACCATAACGTCAGGCGACGGACCGGTATCGCGACTCATCATGCATGCTTCATATTCTCTCGCCTCGGTGCCGCCACACGCGGTTCCGACCATCGTGGTGTTGTAGACTGAAGCGGGATTCGTCAGAGACGACAATGTTGTGCCATTCCGTAGTCCAGGTGCGGTGATCAACGGCCCACTGCCGGCGCACTCGCCGATGGTGTAACGTCAATAATAATCGGAGAAATGGGCGTCTTGCGACAACTGCCCGCTCCTGCAGACAACGTGGAACGGTACGTACTGACACAGGTTGTTGCGCAACACACCCTGATGTCTGTGCTAACGTTCGTGACTTGGCGGTGCGAGCCGTCAATGCAAGCCGCACAACATGCCGGCCCACTCATTCGGTGGTGTGCCGCGCCGACGACAATCGCTCACTTTGGTCCGCCCGTCCCTTTTGCACCCACCGAATCCATACTCGCCTCACTGTGGCTGGATGTCGTCCCACACGGGCGCCGATGTCTCGGTACGATAAACCGCTGTCGCGGTAAGCCACTTTTCGTCCTCTGTAGAACGCCAAAACGTGCTGGAATGACTGCCGTATTCTACGACGAGGCATCAGAAAGCTTCCCACTCACAGGTCACATAGCACAACACACTTCCACTACTTACACCCCGCCTTCTGCGCACCCTTGCTATAGTGCTTCTCGGTGGCGTGCCGGGCGCACATGATTTGCATATGCCAGGCAATGCTAATCGTTTGCATGTCCTCTCGCGGGCGATGCATGCTGCGAATTTCAGGCCAATCGGATGCTTCTTTCTTGGTGTTGCATTTTGGGTGGCCAGCAGTGTAGTATGGGATATTTTAGTATTTTAAATCCATTAAATATTAAACTGCACATTCGACAAAATCATGAAGATAATGGCATTTTCTCCTTGTTTTTCTTCTGCTTTGGAATGAAGAAAAAAAATCATACACAACCTTTTCTTTGCTATGTCGAGTATCGGCACAGATTGCTATGTTTCTTGAATACCGTAAATTAAAGATAAAAAGTGATGCATATCTTTAAACTTTTGTCATTGAAATTTTTAGGCGGACGTTTTAAGCTGCATAGAATATGTTTTAGACTGACAAGGATTTTAATATTTTACACAATTTTAAAGAAATATATTTGTCTGTTCATATTACTAGGATTTATCTCTACAAGTTATTTAACCATAATAAGAAATTCGGAGTTCAAATGTTAACCATGTTAAAACGAAAAGCATAATTTTCATTATCCGTTCTTTAAAGTAATGAATGAAATATAACCTCGTCATATTCCGATTATATTCTGATAGCCATTAAAATGGTTTAAAATGTAGCGCAGTCTGTACCCATGAGGAATGAAATGATAATTGAAAATAACCTTAGCCTTGAAAACATTTTAAAAAACTGTCGGGTAAAGCTATTAGACATTTCTATACCATTTTCATACATTTGATTTCTATACCAAATTGTTTTGAGATTGTATTAAAATGTTTTGGCAACAGATTTCATCCTGGGTGGAAATGTACTCATTTGAGCACTTAAAAAGCAAAAAAATTACTCAAAATTATCATTTTAGGATGTCATGCGAATTTAGACAAGGATGTCATCTAAATTTGGTAGGTGCCCAAGTAGCAATTAATGTCGGTCCGACATCGGCTCCATGTCGGTAGCCGATATAACCGATATCGGCTAAATATCAGGGAGGATAACTTTTTGCAATATCGGTCCGATATCTGTAGCCGATATCAGTCCAATATCTGTAGCCGATATCGGTCCAATATCTGTAGCCGATATCAGTCCAATATCTGTAGCCGATATGGGTCCGATATCTGTTGCCGATATGGGTCCGATATCTGTAGCCGATATGGGTCCGATATCTGTAGCCGATATGGGTCCGATATCTGTAGCCGATATCGGTCCGATATCCGTCTCATATACCTGTAGCCGATATTGGTCCAATATCTGTAGCCGATATCGGTCCGATATCCGTCTCATATACCTGTAGCCGATATTGGTCCAATATCTGTAGCCGATATCGGACCGATATTGCAGAAAGTTATCCTCCTTGATATTTAGCCGATATCGGTTAGATGACGGTTATATCTATAGATATAACCGTCATCTAACCAATATTGGCTGTTTGTCGGATTTAATGCAACCGACACTTAGCCAGTGTCATCTGAATACTTGGGAGGATAACCTTTTGCAATATCGTTTCAATGACCTCACCTAATATATGTCAGAACCACTGGTAAAACGTCATAGTTCAGTGACTCTAATCAAGAAATATTATGTAAATGTGTGAGCAGTGTTCTGTTTCCAAGTGTTTTTTAAATTGTGTTTTTTTTTTAATTAATTACATTAGAAAATAAACATGTACTGAAATTTTGATTTTTTTCCTTGTATGTATGTATATTTGCATTGCAAATAACGTTTTTTTTGTTTTTTTTGGTGAAAGTACCCTTACATTTAATGTAATGAGTACAAATTGAATTACACTCTTTTTATACCTACCCAAATATTATATCTTTAGCTCTAAGTAACACAGTGCTATGTTAAAATATTGGTCCAATCTCCGCTGAATACTTGGTAGGATAACTTTTTGCAATATTGTTTCAATGTTCTCACCTAACAGATGTCAGAATTATCAGGTCCCTGAGCCACTGGTAGAATGCAATAGTACAGTGTATCTAATCATGGAGAATTATATAAGAGTTTGGGGAGTTATAATTGCCTTTTCTTTTAACAATTTTCCCATGTTTTTTCACGTAAGAGCACCTTTATTGCTGACAGTTTCCAAGTGCTTTTTACAGTCATTACAACATGAGAATAAACATACTGGGATTCTGATATTGTTTTTCCTTGTATGTATTTGCATTGAAAAGAATGGGGATTTTTAACTCCCCTTACATTAAATGTAACAGGGTTCCCACTCAATTTCACGAATAAAATTCCCCGACTTTTCCAGAAAAATTCCAGACCATACTTTTAAAATCCACTGCACTTTTACAGTAGAAAAACTAGGATTTCTACTCAATATGAAGTAAAATCGACCAAAGCAAAATTTATCCTAAGCGTATTAACATAACAGATTAATAATTAAACCATATACCATACTAGTAATTAGCAAACAAAATATTTTAAAATGCAATTAAAGCACAATTTATGACACAGTGAACTGGCAAAAATAATCACTAAATTGGGGGTATCATTAAATCGGGGGACTTTAGCAAAATTGGGACCCTAAGGAATTGGCTGTATTACCTTACATTGCTTGGAAAAATAAATTACTCGTACATGTGCAAAACCTCTTTTTTTTTTTTTTTGTAGTTCGATAATTTGTTCTACTTTTTTTTTTTATTTTTTTCTGTCTATTGTGGATTCAATTCTTTTTCAGTCAATTCCAAATTGAAAACCATTGTCTTATTGCTCATTTTGAAGAAAATGCTAACGTGCAAAATGTAAAAGAAGCATGAAGATATTTTAACTCAAAGACTGCTCAAAGCTCATCTCACGTGCTTCCACCGAAAGATAACGCTAAAATACGATAGCCTGTACTTACGATTGCATTCTCATTCGTTGGAGCAACTTTGCGTCAACAAAGACAAAGATTTTGGGGGGGGGGGAACTAGCATTCCTTCTCCCCCTATCCTCAGGAGACAGCAGAGGTGTGGGAAATCTTTGCCATGGAGCGAATATTGTGGGCTCCCCCCTGCTCAATCCCCCTTTCTCTCTCTCATCAAGAGCGGCACATGACCTTGTTTCTCCCTCGGACTTCCGGGTTCATCACTGAATAGAACCGGGCTAGCGAAGGAGGATTCAGGCTCAAAATACGGCAAAATCTTAACACTTAGCAGATCTGACACAGGATCGCTCATTTTCCAGGATAGTTGTGCGGATATTCCAGGTTTAGGCGAAAAATAGCAATTTTCCTCGACTTTTTTGGACAAAATCAAATTCCCTGACCAGTGGGCACCCAGTGTAAGGAGTGCACATCAAATTCCAAAATATTATATCCTTAGATTTGAGCAACAGCAGTGCTATTATTATATTACAAAGTCCCGTAAAACATAATAAAAAAAGCAGTTTATTTACAGTAATTAAAATGCTAAAATTTTATTAGAAAATCAGTTTAAACACAATGCAAAGGTAAACAAATTGTTGATTTACAGTAATAACAATATTTTTTTTTAACTAGCCCAATATGGCAGTGATGTTATATTGTTACATTTTTAACACTTGCTCTTTCCTTTCTACCTCCATCTCTGTCTGGTGCAGTAGCTAAGAACTTTCCAATTATTTGGCTAATTTCTAAATCTGTCACTGGAACTTTTACTTGAACTGCTCCTTAAAAGAGAAATAGGAAGAAGAAAGTTGCTTTAAAATAAAGCAGATAAACATTTCTTACTACATTTTAATACATACATTGAGCCAGATTTCAAAATACAAAGTTGCCAGATTTTGTTTTGTTTGTAATTTTTACTGATGTTTTATTTTTGGTAATAAACTAAACAAAAATGTTTCCTGACAGCACTCAAGCCCTGTCAGGATGGAAATTTTTAATTTATAGGGTGTCTGTGTCCTGGTGGGAGGTTTAGTTTGTGCATTCCTTCAGAAATTTAAAGACCATTTCATGAGGACATTATTTTTGTATGATGACTAAATTTGAAAAAAGCATTCCAGTGCTGCATGCTATCCTTTTTAAAGCTGCTAGACAGTAATGTCATTTCGTTATGGTGATATTGTCTGCATATGACGGCTGAATTTGAAGAAAATACGAGGTGTGTGATGTCTATCATCAAAGTCTAAGGTGCAAAAAAGGAGATTCTTCATACTTTATATTCCAGGATGCAGCAATCTTATGGCATCAACCTAACGGTGTCCACTGATCACATGATTGCGACATAATTCATATGATAGTAAGTGTGGGATTTTTCATACCACAGATGATGGTGATTGTGATGGAATGTGAATATCGCTTATTACTTTTGTACAACAGTAGCACATGCAATTATTGGATAAGAATAATAAAATCACAAAAAAAAAAAATTGAGCAACTAAAAGTAATGTAGTAACAGGCACAGAAATTGGCAACAGGGGGTAAAACCAAGTCAAAGGCAATAAAAGCAGAGCCATAAAAAATCTGGCAAACTCTTGTTTCTTAACGACTGCAGATGGACCAGTAGAATTATTATATTGAATACATATATTTGTGTGTGTGCGTGTGTGTGTGCGTGTGCGGATATTGTCTTGCCAATCCTGTCTAACGGAAATCAATGTTTTCGAAACTTGATCTTGATCTTTTAATGAGATATTTAGCATCCAGTGTGATATGCAAAGTATTTTGTATTCGTGATATCAGAATATTTTTAAATTGTTTACTTACTCATTATTGCATCACATAACAGGGTAGCACTAAAGGCTTGCTTCCCCTTCTTTCCATGGAAACTGAAGCACAAAGCCATTTCAGTTGTCAGTACTTTCTTCATAATGAGATACACACACTGTTTTGCATCATTTCCTCCAGTTCTTGACATTGCTGGACCTACAAATGCAAAAATGAAAATTTGTTAGTGCTGGCTATCAACATCATTAAACAATTGGAGGGGGAAAAGAACATTCATTCTGAGGATACTTTTTCATTATCACAAATTATAGTGTTCACTTTAGGCAGTTTTTGTAGGGTGCACTGTCCTGCCCATTTTTTAAATGATCAAATGCACCCTGTCACTGTTTAGAGAGTAAAAAAATGCCCTGCTTTCCCCCAGAACTTAGTGTTCTCCCTATAGCCTTTTTGCAGGGTGGGCCGCCCAGCCAGTTTGCTCCCCCACCCAACTAAGCAATCGTCAATTCATCAGTCATCGAAAAATACAGCCTCAGAACCCAAATTCAATAATGCAACACCAAAAGCTGTTCCTCCCGCTCATTAAGTTCCAAATTTGTGAAGGCAAAGTGATGGCTTTACTCCCTTCCCAAATTCAGAAAAACAAAAATAAGCTGAATTTCAGCTAAATAAGTGCAAACTGCGTGTGTGCGGGGGGCATCCGTGGGAACATGTAGGAAAGGTAAGTTGCAGGGGAAGGGAAGTTACAACAAAGCTTCTGGAGGGAGGAAAAACACTGGGGGGGTAGTTGTTCATGGTGCTCTATTTTTTAAATGCTGGTTCAGGCTTAAAAATCTGGGAATACTGGCTCTTTCATTTGCACCCATTAATTGCTCAAAAGTAATTTTTAAGAATTTTTAAAAACTGGAGTTAAAGTAGGAAGTTTAGTTTCATGTACATATTTTTTCAATTTATCGGCAGCTTTCTCATGTGCTTTTAAAAGCCAGATTTCCCAAAAGTGCTGCACTTAAAACAGATGCTAATCTGCAGAAATTAGGTACTTCTTCAAAAAGAGTGTCCCATATGCTGATATTAAGTATTTTTTTCAAAAGTGTTAAGATGTTTTGTATCTTTTGGGGGTAGGGGGATAAAAAGGATGTTTCAATTTTCTTCATATGACTTATTAATCATTGTTTTACAACTGACTAAACCTTTTTTTTTCTTTATTTTATACTTTGATTCTGTTAACTGCTTGGTGTTGCTCACGCTTAAATACCAATAAATAACCTAGCTGGCTGCTAAATTCTTTTATTGTTGAATTATGAACTCAGCTTCTCTCATAACATGAAACGCCGGTGAACAATAATTAAAAAAATTGCGTTTTCCTTGAAATCGGCTGACTGCTTAGGTAGACATCTTTTCGACGTAAAAAAAAATATTTAAATAAAAAAAAAAACTATTTCCAGGCTTTTAAAAGTAGAATCTGTACAGCAGCAGTTGAATTTTTTTTTGTGTGGAAGGTAAAATTATGCCCCCTTTTTTTATACACTCGCGCATATAAATTGCCCCATCCATTATAAAATCTGCCCCGTTTCCAGAAAATTACCCTGTCCTTTTTTTTTTAATTCTAGAATGAACACTAAGTTAAATAAATTCTCAGAATTTGACAGCAGAAAGACTGCTGAGTTTAAATACATATAATTTATTAGAACAAGTGTTGTGTACACTGCTACTGCAGAAGAATTTTGGAAGAAATAATCAGATTAAACAGCATGAGAATTTTTAAATATATATATATAGTTTGCTTTTTATACCTATAGAATTCCTTTACAAATTATTTGCAGTTGCTAGCACATCAAATTGAAACAATGGCATCTGATTTGAAAGCATCCAACTACAGGAAAACACCAGTTGTATGCCAAATAATATAAAAATTATACAAAACACACAAGGAAACCATTGCTAATTGTGGTCGGAGGGCACCATGCTTTATACTGATGAGGACAAGTTGTCTGTAACTATGGTCTAGGCAGCTGTTTCTGGAGCTCTTTCCCTATTTATATACTTGTTCTAGCTGTTAATAATTCATACATAGTATGTAATTTAATAACACTGAATCAAATTACAATCATAATTTTTGTTCCTTTGTATTTCTCGTACATGAGACTGACGAAGAAAAAAGCTGAACTTTTTAACTGGGTAAAAAATCGGAATGTACGACGAAACAGTGTGAATAAAACACAGCATGAGCAAGACAAAACTGTTAATGTTAATTTATTTATGTAAATATTAAACTGGTCCACATTACTAAAATCAACATTTAACAACACAAGATAGAAAAATATAAAATCAACATTTAACAACACAAGATAGAGGAAACATTACGAAAAAGGGGAGAGGGGGGGGGGGGGTAACGATTACGGGCGAAATCTTCGCACCGATTTCCGTTTTCAGAAATTTTTCGTACATTTTCAAGCTGAAATGCACATCCATTCAATAAAATTATATTTACCAACAATACTGAGAAAAAGTATATTGCAAGAAAAAAAAATTACGATTACGGGAGAAACCTTCACTCCATTCTAACTTCCGATTTCGAAAGTAGCACTTTCATCCACCGACGGAAAACAACTTTCCCCCAAATTCTGTTCAGTTATGTATCGATCTCGAGAACCACACAAATGCTGATAAAAATGCCAAAATACCTTGAATCCGCCAAAAAATCTCATGCCTGAAGATTAGAGGAAAATTCTGCGCCGTCTAACTTCCATTTTCGAAAACTTTTCCTCCATTTCCAAGCTGAAATACCAATATTTATTTATTAAAATTATACTTAATACTGGGCAGAAGAAACATTGTTAGAAAAGGGCATTACGATAACGGGAAAAGCCATTTCTCCGTTTAATTTCCGTTTCCGAAAGTTTTAAGAGATGAAATATCACTTCCTGATGGCAAACGAATCTCTCCTCCAACTAATACCCCCAAAATTTCTCTTCGGTTTTGCATCGATCTCGAGTATGACACAAATGATGACGAAAAAAGTGGAACTCCGCAAATCAGTGGAAGAATCTCGTGTACGATTTCTAAGAAAACACCAATAAGATAGTGTATTTTAGCTGGGGGCTAACTACGATAGTGTCCTTCATGGATAGAAGAGGTCATGAATCTGGAAATTGAAATCACACATTAAAATATCACAAAAAAATGGTCACCTGAAAATAAAGCTCTTTCATGTCAGCAGGATAAGCCATTTCCCTAATGATTGGGTAATTACCATAAGCAAGAATACTCAGCATAGCAGCCTACCCTCGTCAGCCACAAGACACCAAACTAAAGGAATTTTCACCAGGCCAAGTGGTAGGATTTAGTAAGCACTCTGATGTAAAGAGGAGAACATCTCGTTGTAGTAAATTACATGGTATATATCCTTTTTATGAGACCCCCACCCCAATTTTGATTAACAAAATCATACCTATCACTGTTAATGCTAGTAAATAGAGTAGTTCTCTGCAATATTTTTCATTTTTACTCACGCATATAATTGCCCAATTATAAAACACAAGCGTGTTAACTCCAAGAGGTCTACGTGACGTGTTCCTCAAAATGAGTGTGAAATGGGCAGAGCCCCAACACTAGTCGAGTGGAGAAGCGAACAGTCAGAGGAGGTCAGCATTGTGGCCCTCCCTGTTTGAAAAAAGAGTTCACTAGAAAGACCTACATGTTATTGTGTGTCATTGCCCAGTGGTAATTTTCTCTACTGTCCCGCATCAATGCAGCAAGGAATAATATCAGCAACATGAAAAAGTTATAATCAAACTTCAGTTAACACTGGAACAATTAAGTTTCGAATTTACCAGAATACTCTTGTTTTCATCTTTCTGCAGCATTGTCTCAACATCACTCATTTCTTCTTTTGAAGAAACAGGAAAAGAAAAACTGCTCTGAATGACATTTGGCTGCTGCAAGTTATTGCAGCTCTGAAGAGCTTGAATTGCATCACTGTTGCGACTAACTTCTTTAGTCAGAAATTTCAAGTCATATTTCAGCCCTTCAATTTTCTTCAGTATAGTTTCAAACATACCTAGAAATAAAAATGAAAAAGCCACAATTTAAAGTTGGACAGTTTCATAAACTCACAAGTTAATTGATATAAAATTTTCAAATTGTAAGTACACTGGGCACAGCCAATTTTTCATCATGTATGGGGGAGAGGATATATATATATATACACTGAGTGGCCACTTTATTATGACCACTCCCTCAGTACTTCATTGGGACACTTTTTGCTTTTAATACTGCGTCGATTTTTCGTGGCATGGACTCCACGAGATGTTGATAGGTGGTTTGTGGAATCTGAGACCATGCCTGATGAATAGCACTTTCCAGGAGTGTGAGATCATTATGATATTGTTACTCATAAATATTCAATTATTTCCAGTAACCTCCTTATTTCCGCACAAATGGCATATTTTCCACTCATATATCCAGCGCATTGAACTATCTTAACATAAACCTAGTCTCCGTTGGAAGAGGCTACTGCTGTTGGCAAGGTGTTAGCTGCAATTTCACAGGGCTGAAAGGCATAGACGAAATATTATCAATGCAATTAAGGCAAAAAATAGTGAGGTTACAGCTTACAGCCTAACACCTGGGGTCACTATGAGGTGAATCGCACTGTAAAAAGAAGATTAGAAGACACTAATAGTTTTTAATTAATTTCTTTTTCCACAACAAATTACATATCTTACCATTTTCAATGTAATATGAAGAACTTACCAAAAAGCTTATCATTTGTCTGCACACCCAAATTCCTAGGAGGGCTTGCTGTTCTTTTGTCTACTTCCGTTAGTTCTAGGTCAGTGCTGTCTCCTGAACTGTCATCTGCAGACAGTGGAGGAATGGTTTTGGGAAAACCATTTTCACGAGATACATCAATTATTTTATTAGTTGTCTGCGATGTTTCAAATTCCATGTGCCTGCGTTTTTTTTGAGGTTCATCAAAATCGGTTGAGTCCACATTTGATGTAAACTCTGCTTTTCTCGCTTTCTTCTTTGCAGAGTCGTAATTATCTAAAAATATGAAAAAAATGCAAAACATCAAAAAAGGGGAGGGGGTCACTATAAGTCATACAATAACATATATGACGAGAGTTCATAAAGGGAAGCATGTGATGAGCAATCCAGCTCTACAGAATAGCCCTAATGTCTACAAACTGAATGACACAAAAAAGGTAGTGCTGCTCGCTGACCCTGTTATGGCCCAGTCTGCTACCTCACAGATTTTGAATAATGACAATAACATCCAAGAAACAAGGAAGAAACAACTTGTGAAAATGAAACTACACCTCAATGTGTTGGTGCAAGCATCCCTTCATCATTCAGTCATACTATGTACTTAAGAGACCTTGACATCTTGCAGAATAATTTACCATACAAAGTTATGTCATCCAACTGAATACGTAACCCAAACTGACTGTGTTCACTTCAAACGTTGTATGAAATACTGTCTGTCAATTGTTCTACTTTTTGGTCCATATTTAGTTTTTATGAGCCCTAGTTTTTCTCAGTCTCCTTCTAGGAATTATTCATTTTTTGTTCTCATATAACCTTGGGCTAGACAGATGGCTCTTTTGACATTTTGGATGAACAACCGAGAATTCACAAATTTTAACCCCAAAGGGGCTCTCTGAATACCCCTGTTTTCAAGATATTAATATTCCTGTTGGTCTCGTTATCCGCCACGCCTCATTGGGGGGAGGGGGAGGGATTTTTGCTATTCCCTCATGAATCTGTAGGCGTTGAAGATGCAACTTGGAGACATTAGAAAAATCAACTTCAGATTTTATTGATTTGTTTTACAAAAAAATGTCTGCTTTGGTCAGACATGACTTCATTGCTAAGCAGCAAAGCTCTTTTATGAATAGTACTAAGGAAAACCTCTAGGACTCAGCATTTATAGTCATTTGTGATTTTGCCGAAAATTATAGTTTTCTTCTTCAAGATGAAGCCCAGAACTATCACTGGACCAGTGGGCAAGCCACAGTCCACCCATTTGTCATCTATTACAAAACAGAAAAGACTGAACATGTAAGTTTTGTAGTAATTTCTGAATGTTTAGAGCACAACACAATTACACTGTACTGCTTCCAAAAAAATCTTATTAACTTCTTGAAAAGTAAGTTTGGTGACAACAGCGTCAAAAAATTTACTATTTCTCTGACGGGTCTGCAGCCCAGTACAAAAATCGGAAAAATTTCACAAACTTATGTTTCCATCAAGATGACTTCAACATTGATGCGGAATGGCATTTTTCAGCAACAGCACACAGGAAGGGGCCATGTGATGGCCTTGGTGGAACGGTGAAAAGGTTAGCTGCCCGAGCCAGCTTACAACGCCCTTATGAGAATCAATTTCAAACACCATTTCAGTTGTACGAATGGGCAATTCAGAACATGTTTGTGGCAAACTTTACATATGTAAGTCAAGAAGAATACATAGGCGATTTTTCAAAAATTGGTCTGTTTCTTAGCAAAGTCTCTAACAATACAAGGTACCCAGAAACTCCATGCTTTTATTCCTATCCCATTGAGTAATTCAAACATAAAAGTGAAGATGTTCTCAGAATCAAACGAGTCAGCTACTGAAAAAGTATCAGCATTACAAGACAGACTGCAAATAACAGAAATTAGTGGTTACATAACCATAATCTATGAAAACAACTGGTGGGTAGCATATGTTCTAGCCAAAGAAGAGTGTGAGAATGAAGTTAAGGTCTCTTTTTTACATCCAGCTGGTCCATCTACATCCTTTTCCTACCCTAGCCCACAAGATGTATTATGGCTTCCTGTAAGTTACGTCTTGTGTAAAGTAAATCCTGTGACTCCGACAGGAAGACTCTACAATCTCTCTGAAACAGAAATATACCAAACTACTGAAGCTTTTAAAGCAACTATTTCAAGGATCTCTACAGGTGTGATTTCACTTCAAAACAATGATGCAACTTTTTTTTTTAATTTTAGGAGATTCTGCTTTAAGTGACGATCTAAGTTTAAGATTAGGAATATAATTTGCATAAATGTAAGCAATTCAATGCCATATGTTATTATTTTGGGGTTTTTCTGGAGCAGTAATCGAAATTACTTTTTAAAGTCTGTTCATTTTTTTTATATTGTATTGTGAATTATTACAAATTTGAATAATGAAATTAATAACATTTTTAAACCCATGTTCCTCAGATTTTAAACAATCAATTAGAAATAAAACATTGTTTAAATAAATGGTTTTAAATAACAGAAATACTATATCTATTGTTATTAATGAAACTTTTTTAAGATTTAGCCCAAATTTATTTTCAGTGTACATGTTTTCTTATTTTTTTTTTCATTAAATTCTTGTGTTAGGCTAAATTTGAATATAATAGCTTTTTAAGTAAACCCATTATCATCCCAAGTTACAACTCACACAATAAAATACCAAACATATAAAGATTGATTTAAAGAAATTTCGAATTTTTTGGAGTGTCGCATTTTGAAAAATTCAAAATTTTAATTTTAAAATTGTTTTTAATCTTAACCCCTATGGTGGTGTACATCAACAGGGTTCATTCTAGGCATTTTTTGCCCTGCCCGACCTCAGGTTTGAAAAATGCCGCCCTGCCTGCCCTAACGCTAAAATTATGCGCCCTACTGCCAATTAATTAAAAAAATCCCGCCCTGACCGCCCTAAAATGAAAACTGCAAACCGCGCGCGCCGACCTGCGCTAATCAATCATGACAGCTGTGAAACCAAAATGGTTCCATATTAACCTCTCGTCTACGCTAGAAAGTCGTAACCACCCCGTTGTCATTGCAACTAGGGACCCACTCCTTAAGATTCCTGGAAGACGAAAGCCGATAAGCTACAAAGGAAAGGGAGAGTGAGATTTAGAACAAAAGGACCTGCTCGCTCGCGCTGAGCTACTAGATGAGGAACGAGTTTGTACAAAGTA
Source organism: Macrothele yani (assembly GCA_039090855.1). Lineage (NCBI taxonomy): Eukaryota > Metazoa > Arthropoda > Arachnida > Araneae > Macrothelidae > Macrothele > Macrothele yani. The sequence goes on along the minus strand of CM077033.1, from coordinate 87,875,504 downwards.
CTGACAAAAGAGTTGACCAGTATTTGCTCCCTCTATCCCCCACTCACCCACTTTGTCTCCACCTCCACTCCGATGCGCTCTCGCCATTCCTCCCCCCTTCCCAGCCGGCCTACAGGACATTTGTAAGACGCTAAATCTACCGAGGTTAGTTAGTGACCAGTATTCCAGTTATAACCTTCAACCAACACGTGGACCCTTTTACCATGCCATCGAAAGACAGAAGAAAACGTGAAAGTGAACGCCAGCTTCAAAAAAAGCTAATAAATGCAAAAAAATATCAGCATTCTTCTCTGGAACAAAGGTATGTAATTTTTTTTACAAGATTGATGTGCCCGTTTTCTTTTCTCAGTTGCGAAATGCACAAAAATAAGGATATTACTGAAAGTATGTAAATGCTTAGCCAGACTATTTATTTAAGCCTTGGATTATTCCATTTTATTTAACGTATGATTTTTAGTTTCTGTTGCGAATTCAGATTCATTTTTTTCGAGGCGACTGCTTCAAAATCGCATTTTGTTTTAGGTGCTTACTGTAAGCATCCTTTGTTCGTCAAAACGTGAGTGGTGCGGTGCTCATATGAGGAAAGAATGAATGCCTACGGAAAAAATGCCCACTTCTCGAAAATAGAAAAAAATGAGGCTTTTCTTAATTTCATGAAAAAATATCTTAATTTCAACTAAGCAATGGGCAAAAACTAATCGGAACATTTCCTCCGCTCAACCATATGTTACGTAGCATTATGAGGGCACACTTCCGATTTTGAAAATGTTCCCCCTATTTTGAAGCTAAAATATAAATATTTACGCAATAAAATGTTTAAGCCTCTTATCAATTTCTGCATAGATGAATTGCAGAGTTCTCTACTAGCACCACTTAGAAAAGCAAAAAACGCCAACTACACGATCGTGTAGTAACTCGAGTTATCAAATAGTGAATGAGTTTTTGGATGCCATGGCTTCTGTCAAAGAAAATGAAATATTGACTGATGTCAATAACAGTCCCTGTTTTTCTGTTTTAACAGATGAAACAGCGGATGTAAACAACAGGAAGCATATGGCAGTTGCTGCAAAGTATGGGAAAGATGGTGAAGCCCAAATATCATTTATTAGAGACTGTAAGTTGCCAGATGGCAAGGCAGAAACAATTTTTTCAGAGCTTACCCCAGTCATAGAGGAATGTGGAAGTTTTGACAAAATGTGTGGTTTTGTCAGTGATGGGGCTAGTGCCATAGTTGGGAAGAATGAGGGCGTGACTGCAAAATTGAAGAGGCAAAATAATGCAATTATACCAATAAATTGCTTGAATCACAGGTTAGCATTAGCTACTAAGGACAGTTTTGAATCCTTAAGATGTTTCATAAAAGCTGATGAAGTGCTAAATAGCACATATAAATATTACAATTATAGTTCAGCAAGAACTAATGGCTTGGTTAATGCTCAGAATTAACCAAGAAAGTATTCACAGAATACTTTCACCTAGATGAAGATGAACTCTTACAAGAATGGGACGATTTTAAGACAGTATTTTTAACCAGAACAGATATTGAGAGAAGCACTTTATCAATTCAGAAATTGTGTTTGCTTCTTACAAAATCTGAAGCTACTACTGGCAGAAGATTTCCTTTTGTGCAGAAGCTTGTAAATATAGCTTGCACCTTACCGATTTCAAATGCTGAAGTTGAAAGAATTTTTTCGCAGATTAAGTTGGTACTTACTGATAATAGGAATCGACTGAAAGTTGAACACATAAATAAATTAATGATGCTGAAGTTAAACAAAGGCAATAATTTAAATTTTGTAGATGCAGCACGCAAATGGAAAAGTATGAAAACTAGACGCTTGTTTTTGTAATTACAATATTTTAACTCCCTCGACTATTTAAGCAAATACATGTTTGTTATCTTTTACATGTGTCACGCAGCATCTATGGAAAACTTCATTTCGTCCTGGAGAGTAGAATTCAAAACTGCATTAGTTTCATTTAATTTCCTGTGAGTATTTTAACTGTCAATATGTAACTGTACAGGCTTTATCAAAAAGCACAGTGCCCATTTCCTAAAAACTTGCAATTTTCTGAAGATATACCCCCTAAATTTAAAAAAAAGTGCATTTTTCCCCACTAGACAGATATTTATGGTCAAAACTTCTACCAGTACCATCGTGATAAGTGTTGCACGTACAACCAGAAATATATTTTTCAGTGCAAGTTTTTCATGTCTGTTGACAAATATACATGTTTTCAGTTGCACAAACACTTACATTAACAGATTTAATTCTTCCCAATATTTACAATGCATGGGTTCGATTTGAGCATTTTGCACCGATTTGATGCAACATTCAATTTAAGCTGTATGTATTACATCACATTTATTATCCACAGACCTCGTGAGATGAATCAACAGTTACAAAAATATGCTAATGTTTTGACCTGCAACTGAGTAAAAGAAAAAAAACAACAACACTCATTTATTAACAGTACACATGAATCATGAAGATATAAATATGCACAGGAAACCAAGCAATTTCTGTCATAATTTAACACACACACACACACACACACACACACACACACACACACACAAATCTTAGAAATAATGAAATATATACGTAACAGCCTTGCCAATTTGTCGCACCTTAACTTGGCTCCAGCGAGTATCTGCATATTCCTTTCCCTTCATAATCTGGCATCTCACTACAGAATTTACTTTGGGCCACTTTGCTGTAGTTTTTTTTGGTGACAACCAATTCATTGGAATGGCTTCCACTGTGCCTTCATCCATGAACTCAACAATGCAGTACTTTGCCATTATATGTGCTCTCTGCATAGTGAAGGAGAGCAACAAAGAAGAGATTAGATACAAATTAACCCCCACCCCTCAAAAAAATACGCTTTAAAATTAATAAATAATTGCTTTCACTACAAACAAGTTTTGAAACATCTAAAGGTTTTAAAACTAAAATTATTTAAAGTGCCTTTGCATTGGTAAGAAATTCATATAAAAGTTTAGAACTTTGTTACAATTATGCATGCTGCAGAAGTTTTCACATACGCATTCTAGAGCAATTGGTTTGTAGCTACATTTCGGATCCCCGAGTAAAAACTTTGGACATGTATTCAGAACTTTAGGTTTATCCCAATTCTGTGCACTATGAAATAAACCTGAGCAGATAACACAACTTTATCAATGGAGCAGATGTTTTCAAGATGAATAGGGTAACCGTATTGTGCTCCTCTGAACACAATATCATACCTGACAGCAGTTTTTTTACGTCTGTGTAAAAAACTGGTTTTCTACGTCAAGTAAATTACTTGTATGATACTTAACACAGCAATCAGACATCGCCGAATAGACTGTAATTGCTGTTTCACACGTGAATTAAATCACATCAGAAAACGTGAAAATTTCAAGTTTTCTTATGCGATTTAATTCATGGGTGAAACAGTAATTACAGTCAATTCGGCGATGTCCGATTGCTGTGTTAATTAAAATGACGTATTTACCACGTATTATGAGAAAAATATTTTTTCAACTCTGAAATTACTTGTATATTACTTAACGAATAAGTTACCTTTCCAACCCTGATTGCACCACATTGTCATGGGAATATGGCAGCATTTCTAAAATATATTCTATCATAAGTACAAATTTTACAGATTTTTAATAAATCTGAACAGTAGGGGGAGGAGGAAAAATTACAAATGTGGCTCATGTAACAAAGGTAATGAAACAAATGAAAGGCCTTTTGGTAAAACTACACACTTCCGTTGAACTGATTGTAATGTCCAGATTGAGAGGTTTGAGGACAAGTTGGAGATTTCATAAATATTCAAATGAGATGATTTAAGAGGATATTTAAAAATGGCTTTTTCTCCTTAAATTCATATCCAATAACGTTAAAGCAAGCCGCCGAACAAGAATGGCTACGATTTGTGCACTTCGAAACAAAATTTTTGGCTTTTATTATGGTTTCATTTGAGAGCATTAGATAGCTATTACATTGTGATGATGCAGACATCATCATGTTAGACATTATTACCTCCAAATACTGATCAACATCCTGATCTCCCACTAGTGGTCCATTGTGGTGTTTCTTATTAGCAGAATTTTTTTTTGTTTCTACAGGAACACTTTTCAGTTCTGATAATCGTCTAAATATTTGCTGTAAAGGCTTATTTGGTGAGCGTATAAGTTTTTTCAACTTGCCTAGAAAATTTTCGAAAGGAAATGCGGAAAAATTATCTAGTTTGCCGAAGTTTTTAACATCATCTGCAATGTGAATTCCTGAATGGACATTGTAAGTACACTGATATATTGTGTACAATTTAGGAAATTCCTTGACAAATAACTTCAGTAATTCTTCAGCATACTTACAATGTTCATGGCAAAATTCTTCATTGATTAAGATACTCATAGAAGCAAAGAGCAGAAGAAAATGGTTATAGACTTTCTTTTTTAAAACACCTTTTAAAACAACTGGTCCAATATATAACAAAAATTGTCGGAACTCTGTTGCCTTCCACCTATCAAGTTCATTTACAGATCGAGGTTTGCGTGAAAACTCTTTTGGCATGTACTTTTTCAGCTCCTCTAAATGATTATTTAATTTTTTCTTTAGTTTGCAGCTTATACGTGTTTCATTGGGGCCACGGATCCATAGCTGAAGCATTTTTCTCATAATCCCTAAACATATCAAATGCATATAATCTAAAGGCACATCTCTTACCATGTTGATTCCTGTATCCAGCAATGGTGATATACCAGTATGATGCTCATGCTGAATTTGAGCATCAAAACTCATTCTAGTTCTATTTGGTGCTGCAATATCATCAAGCACCATGCGTCCACATACTCTTTGACCTTTAACAGTACACCTCTCACAGCTAAAGTACCCAGCATGCCCTTTTATACATTTAATGTATGCTCTTGCAGGTGCATCCGAAATAATCATGCTTAAGGTTATACTGTAAGTATTACCATCATAGACAATTCCTTTATTTTTGAATGTGCAATATTCTGTAATAAAGTCATGTAGAAAGGCATTCAACATCGGCTTCTTTCTGCCACAAAACACTGCAATTAAAAAAGGCTCAAATCTTTCAGAGCTTTTTGTAGCATCGATTTTCCCTAATATCGGCCAAAGTTGTAAGGAAGAACTTTTGAATAATGGCAAGCCATCAACATTTACAGAAAATGTTAACGTGCGATTATTCACATTGCACAATTTCAAACACTTGAGTTGCTCTAAAATGCTTTGCCTTAATCCAATGTAGCAATATTCCCCCCAATCTCCAGCAATTTCTTTCATGGGCAACGTGCAATCTCTTACATTAGTATTTAATAGGGTCCGAGAATCATCAGGAAGATCAGGTTTCATGGGTTTCAATATTTTTATCAGCTCATTTAGTGCTTTATGGGTAATATTATTTCTGATAGCCCATGCAGAAAGTTTATTGCGAAACTCGCCTGAATGTTTAGCCTTATCTTTGTGCACTTCAGCATTCTCAATTAATACTGCGTTCTGTGAAGTTGTTTCACCATGAAAAACAGTATTATTAGCTGCAATAAAAACGGAAAAAGGCTGTTGGGAGTTTTCATTAATTTTAGGCATTTTACAAGGAACTCCGTTATCGTTCAAAATAGAATGGCAATTATCAGATGCTCCACTACAAAAAACCGTAAGCATGTCAGCTGCGACAGGTTTTTGCACAAAACGAGATTTGGTAGGTTTACTTTTATACATACCAGCTGATATAAAAAAATGTTTCAAAGGAATCAGGCACCGAAGCGAAGTACAAACAGTAATCAACAATAAAGCTCGTGTCAATCGTGTGTGATTTGCACCTCCCAAAGAATATCTAACTTTACATTCTTTGCACCGACCACGATTTGCTTGTATCTAAAGGTTACGGTTATTGTTTAACAAACGGGATTAGAGTTTTTTTTTTTTGATTGGAATTTTAACAATCATCGTGAGCAACTCAATGGGCTATAAGCAGTCACCCGTCCCTAATTTAAAGACACGGGTTCCAGGGAAGGGAAAGAGCCAGTGCCGTAAGACAAACACAACATCCGCCGCCCCGGTGGCGCAGTGGTCTAAGCGATGGCCTTTGATCATTCGTCTGAGAGGGGTCCGCGTTCGAATCCCGACGAGGCATGGATGTTGTGTTTGTCTTGCGGCGCTGGCTCTCTCCCTTCCCTGGAACCAGTGGCCTTAAATTAGGGACGGGCGACTGCTTATAGCCCATTGAGTTGCTCACGGTGGTCGTTAAACCTCCAACCAAAAAAAACAAAAAAAACACAACATTGAACCCGGACCCATCTTGGGCGAATGGTCATAAGCCAACGCCTTAAACCACTACGCCACCGGGGCGGCCGTTCTTGGCTTACTTTGACATTGCACTGATACGAGAAGCATAATAGCATTTTGCTATTTCTACTCGGCTATACAATATATATAATACTATTTTTATTTTACATGATATAAAAACTGGTAGCGGTGTACTTTATATTATTTAATATACCTATCTGCATAAAAGGTGAAGAACGGAGAGATGGGCATTGCCGACATCATGATTTCGGCAAAGCCAATACCGGGTGAACAATAGCAAGACGATATCGTACATATCGGCCGGATATCTAGCCGATATTCACTGCTACTTGGGATGAGAAGAATATTTCTTCGACTCTGAATTCCAAACTTCAGTTCTGTATTGCAGATAAAGCAGCAATAAAAATGCAACATCTATAAAAATATTACATTACAATTTAGCAAGAGCTATTTTAAAATCAATTCTTGTATGATAAAAACATGCAGAAAAGTATAATAAGATTTATTCTACTTACATGAAAGCTTCAGTTAGTACGTGTTCTGTGAACAATGGTGGAACAAGAACCAGTTGCTTTCGGCGTAGTCTTCCTCCATGTTAACTCACAGGCAAAGCGAGTACAAGTTTGGAGCTTCGTCTGCTCCGGTCACGCTTGACTGTAATCGGATTACCAAACGCCAAATCCTTCCCCTCCGTAGGCGGTAGCTTATCAGTTAGAAAATCGTTGGCTTTACGCCAAAATTCAACGTTGACGTCTTGCCTACCAGATTGGGAATAGAATACGGTGGCACAGCGTTGCGCCTACGTAAACTTCATTTAACGTTCTTGGCTTACTTTTTTTGGTTGGAGGTTTAACGATCACCGTGAGCAACTCAATTGGCTATAAGCAGTCACCCGTCCCTAATTTAAAGACACAGGTTCCAGGGAAGGGAGAGAGCCAGTACCGTAAGACAAACACAACATCCGCCGCCCTGGTGGCGCAGTGGTATAAGCGATGGCCTCTGATCATTCGTCTGAGAGGGGTCCGGGTTCGAATACCGATGAGGCATGGATGTTGTGTTTGTCTTACGGCGCTATCTCTCTCCCTTCCCTGGAACCAGTGGCCTTTAATTAGGGACGGGCGACTGCTTATAGCCCATTGAGTTGCACACGGTGGTCGTCAAACCTCCAACCAAAAAAAAAAACAAAAAAACACAACATTGAACCCGGACTCCATCTTGGGCGAATGGTCATAAGCCAACGCCTTAAACCACTGCGCCACCGGGGCGGCCATTCTTGGCTTAGTTCGACATTGCACTGATACGAGAAGCATAATAGTATTTTGTTATTTCTACTCGGTTATACAGTATATATAATACTATTTTTATTTCACATGATATAAAAACTGGTAGCGGTGTACTTTAGATTATTTAATATACCTATCTGCATAAAAGGTGAAGAACGGAAAGATGGGCATTGCTGACATCATGATTTCGGCAATGGCAATATCGGGCGAACAACAGCAAGACGATATCGTATATATCGGCAATGATAATGTCGGAGCGATATTATCTGAAGAACGGCAAGACAATGTCAGATATTTCTGAAATGCCGATATCGTCTGAAGAACAGCAAGACGATATCGTATATATCGGCAATGATAATATCGGAGCGATATTATCTGAAGAACGGCAAGACAATGTCAGATATTTCTGAAATGCCGATATCGTCTGAAGAACAGCAAGACAATGTCGGATATATCTGAAATACCGATATCGTCTGAAGAACGGCAATACAATGTCGGATATATCTGAAATGGCAATATCGGGGCGATATCGTCTGAAGAACGGCAATACAATGTCGGATGTATCTGAAATGCTAATATCGGGCCGATATCGGCTGAAGAGCGGCAATACAATGTCGGATATATCTGAAATGCGAATATCGGGGCGATATCGGCTGAAGAACAGGAAGACAATGTCGGATATATCTGAAATGCCGATATCGGCTGAAGAACTGCAAAACAATGTCGGATATATCTGAAATGCCAATATCGGGGCAATATCGGCTGAAGAACGGCAAAACAATGTCGGATATATCTGAAATGCCAATATCGGGGCGATATCGGCTGAAGAACGGCAATACACTGTCGGATATATCTGAAATGCCGATATCGGTCCGATATCGGCTGAAGAACGGCACGACAATGTCGGAGATATCTGCAATGCCGATATCGGTCCACTATCGGCTGAAGAACTGCACGACAATGTCGGATATATCTGAAATGCCGATATCAGTCCAATATCGGCTGAAGAACGCCAATACAATGTCGGATATATCTGAAATGCCGATATCGGTCCGATATCGGCTGAAGAACGGCACGGCAATGTCGGATATGTCCACAATGCCGATATTGGTCCGATATCGGCTCAATGTCGACTGGATATTAACGACATTCAGCCGACATAACCGATATCGGCCCGATATCTAGCCGATATTCACTGCTACTTGGGATATCATATATATCGGCAATGCTAATATCGGGGCGATGTTGGCTGAAGAACGGCAAGACAATGTCAGATATATCTGAAATGCCGATATCGCTCCGATATCGGCTGAAGAAGGGCAAGACAATGTCGGATATATCTGAAATGCCAATATCGGGCCGATATCGGCTGAAGAACGGTAAGACAATGTCGGATATATCTGAAATGCCAAAATCGGGCCGATATCAGCTGAAGAACAGCAAGACAATAGCGGATATATCTGAAATGCTGATATCTTCTGAAGAACGGCAAGACAATGTCGGATATATCTGAAATACCGATATCGGGCAGATATCGGCTGAAGAACGGCAAGACTATGTCGGATATATCTGAAATGCCGATATCGGCTGAAGAACGGCAAGACAATGTCGGATATATCTGAAACGCCAATATCGGCTGACGAACAGCAAGACAATGTCGGATATGTCGACTATGCCGATATCGGCTCAATATCGACTTATATTAACGACATTCAGCCGACATAACCAATATCGGCTGGATATCTGGCCGATATTCACTGCTACTTGGGTCATTTGTTGTGCAAACAGTAGTGCATTTCTTAGTGGCAAGGCATATTTGTCATTGATTGATACTTTTCTCTTTCTAAATATAAAAGAAAAAATCAGCAGGATATTTACAATGCCATGTACGAATGTGGAACAGTGGCCCCTAGTAGCTTGAAACGTGCTTTGTATGATATAGCTGGCAATTGTTTTGTTTATATTGCATAACATTGAGCGTATGTGACTATTAAAAACGGCCATCCATATTAGGAATCATTTATAAAAACAATACATACTATTTTATAAGTTTATCTATGTAGATTAAATTTTCATTTTCAGTAAACACAAGTCATATTATTACCACTTTTATTCCGAGTACGACCAATTTTCCTAATTTACTAGAAAAATGTATACTTGCCTCAACTATAAGTCCGGGTATTATGTCATTAAATACTTCCTTCTGTCTCCTATCAGAAGTAATTTTTTCCTTTGGGATTATAGGTGACGTAATTGTAGCAGAAGTCAACTAGAAATTTAGTTTGCATAAATTCAAGACAGTTCGGTGGCGCTGCAATGGCATGCACCAAATCGATTTCAAATGAAGCAACCAGAAATTTTATCTTTTTAGTTTTTTATAATTGGTGCGATAAAAATATCATTTGTTTATAAACATAAGAAGGCATTGAATATGAGAAATTCACAAATAATTCGTAAATATTTCAAGACGTTGTTAGCAAATGTGCTATAAATTAAGTGCCAGGTACTTTTTTTACTTTCGTATTTAAAATACTTACTAATCACAAACCTTTACATATGCTGGCCTGCCTGTATTTCTGAGTGCTTTTTATATTCTATTCGGAACGAGTAATTTATTTGATTAGGTGATGCTATAACATTGAGTCTGGAAATTGTTTCTTCTCAAGTATTGCTCTGTTATTCCCTTAATTTAGAACAGAAAACCGAGATGATAGTTTAATCAGGTTTATTCTCAGTTTACTCCTGCTGGAATGACCATAGATAAATTCAAGACTTACACATAGATGCAACCTGTGATATCAAAATATATCTGCAGATCAGTGACATTGTTTCACACTCATCAGATTCAGTGAAGTATCAACCTGGTAAAACAAGGCATATGGAACAGTTTTCTGAATCCGGAAAAAAAGCTTATGAGATTTTTATTTCATATATTGGAACTTGATAATCTGCGTTCTACTGGTCTGTTAGTCTGTTACAATTACGGAATATCCGAAATACAATACATGATGGAACGAAGTATTTCCAGCTACGTTTTCTACAGGCGATAGTACTACTAATCTTGGGAGTCAGCGGGTATAACCTGGGAGATTTAGCCCTTGTGGCTGATAAATATTCGAAATTAGTGATTTCGTCACTGTAGTATATTCATTAGTTCTCTTTCATTTGCTGGGCCAAATGCTATGTTCGTGCAACAAAGACCACATCATACATCGAAAGTGGATGAACTTTCTTGCAAAACTGCCAGGTATCTTCGAACAAGCGGTCGCTGAAACACAAGTCAAAGATATATTCGTTTATCATCACATGTTTGGATTGGGATACCAGACAAAAAGAACGTCCCAGCAGAATGCGTTGTTATCATCTATCAATTTGAGAAGAAAGTAAGAAATGTGAAACACCAAGCTCATTCTTTTCGTAGATCATAAAATGATGAAACCCGAATGGTAAATATAATTTTCATAGCCACCAAATCTACAAACAGCACATTCTTAGAACACTAGAAGCTGATACTTCTGTTGTTTCCATTTTGTCACGAAAATAAGGAGGTGTGAACAGCTACAATTACTGTAGTGTTATACATACGAATTGCTAGTGATTCCTAACACTCTCTTGATTTATGATGAACGATTTCAAGGATTTTCATTATTGCTTCAGCTTAACCTTCTGGTGCATATTAAAAAGTGTAAAGCAAACTTGTTGATAGAGTAACAAAACTCAACACAATAGACCAAATTACTCGCACTTTCCCAACTGGTATCAAATCTGTATCTTGTAATTCGAAACTTCTGAATTTATTTGGTAAACTTTTAAAACTCAGTCAGTTGTACATATATTCCAATATTCGTTCAGCATAATGCCTCAATTTATATTCATATATTCATATCAGCTAATACCTGGCTTACTTCCAGCCATGAAGTACTCCATCAGATAAATGGGCAACAGGAAAAAAAAAAGATGGAATAATTAGTTTTTTCATGGTATTCGCTGACATCACAGTTTGCACCACATGTCTCTGAAAATATGCAGTGCTTGACTGCAGGATTTTTGAGACACTACAGGGGTCTGAATGCTTTTACTTTGCAAGATAAATATCCAATTATTTACCTTCAAAATTACCTCAGTTACTATTTTTAAAATTTTTAAACCTCGATTCTGATAAAATTTTATTATAAACTACTGATTAAACATCTGTCATCCATAGAACGGTGCAGGGGTTATCTTGTGCTGGAGCCAATTTGCAATGAACCCTCGTCTCACATTTACATGTATGTTGCAAATTTCCAAGAGTTTGTTGTGTGCTTTAAAAAATATTTTAATCTGTCAAACTGGAGTATCTTCAATCAAGCAAACAACACACTCCCAGTGTTATACTTATGAGGAATTTCCAACGCAAGTGAAATTTTACGTACCAGCTACTGGCCTGATTCCCAGAATATCTTATATGGGGAAAAGGAGCTGGAAAAATGTGTGACTGTTTTAAAATAAACGTTAGAGAGGTGGTAAAAGGTTTTAGAATATATAAGTCCACTGCCGGGAGAGAAGTAAAAAACAGTTTGAAAACCTTGAATTCTATTGTGAACTGTATCCCCACATCTTCTGCAGAATGTGAAAGGGGCTTCTCTGCAATGAACAACATTGTACCGACACAGAGAACCTCATTGAACACTGGCACAGTGTCCGAACTAATGTTCTTAAAATTAGTTGGACCTTCACTAAAACATTTCAATCCAATAGAATACGAGAAGAGTTGGCTGGCAGAAGGGGCATCACACTGCCGATGATTTGACCTGCAGAGTTGCCAGTAAAAAGGAAGAAAATTCGTAAATGTTAGCCCTGTGCAGTTTTTTTTTGTTAATTATAGTTATATGCCCATTATTCTGGTAAGATTTAAAAAGTTCCATTATTCCGGTGAGTTTTGCATTTTGCAATCGTAAAAAACAGTTTCTGCATTTTGTAAACCATACCAGTACTTTTAGAGAGAGAAAAAGGAATTGTCAAACTGTTTTAAATAAATTTAAAGAAATTTCATGATTTGCATGCATGACATCAATATGGTACCAAACATTAGCTATTCATAAGAAATGTCAAAATGTCAGTCATTATTATTTATCAATTCTATATATTTCAACAAAAATGTGTTTAAGTAGGCATTAATTAAATAAAATGTATAATTTAAAGAACACACAAATATCAAACTGAACAGAAGAAGTACCCTTCCCCCATATGTATTTTTCATAGAACATTTACCGAGATAATTTTTATGATTTCGGCCCACCACTAATTCGCGGTACGATTTCCCGTAACATTTTTAGAGCTCCGGTACTTTTTCTCTTTAAATTAAGCACTGGAACGGTTATCAGAGTACGGCTTTAATTCTTCGAACACGTCTACATAGGTTTGGTCTCATAAAGTCTGAGCAAATATTCCGAGGTTCATCAACAGGGCTGCAAGTTTTTTACAATGCGTTAGAAAGGCATTCATTTCACTTAAAATGCACTTACTGAATATCTCTCTCGTCGTCGTACGGTATTCAGACGACATAGTATTTGAAGGAAACTTGCTTCATTTACCCTTGTTCTGAATGAAACAGAAATTAAAACAAAATGGTTATGTTTGAAGAAAAGACCTCAGCTCTTTAATCAAAGATCTTTTTCTTGATAACACACATGCTTAAAGAATATCTCTCTAGAAGAGACAAATTACGAATCATCAGGCGAACTATATTTGGTGCTTTTGTATTTAAATATATACAATGTATGTAATAACTTACGGAAGATTATACTAAATGTATTAACGTAATGAATTTTGCCATGAAACGATAGCGATGGAAGTTACCGCAAATATGATGATTGTATGGAATGTGCAGTTATAACACAAGAGGATACCCAAACAGAGACTGAGTAATGATCTGCTTCAGATCCATATACACCAGTGTGCAGCATGAAAGAAAGGAGTGACGAAATTAGATCAAGTTTAAGTTTCCGTATAGCACATCCATTGGATTTTTATGTGGCACTAGTTTTTTTCCTCTGACGTTGAGTTAAGTGTCCCTTATAATTTGATCAGCGGTTATTTATTTTCAAAATTAGTTATATTTCTATAAAAGTTACTTAAATATTTGTTAAATCACCCCTTTTGTGGAGATATTACAGTGTGTGAATACTCAACATTTTACAAGAGTTGTGAGCAAACAATTTAAAAGAACAGTATGAGCTTCACGTCTCACACACAGTAAATTATTTTATTGGAAGTTTAACGACCACTGTGAGCGACTCAATAGGTAAGCCCATTGAGTTGCTTCTATAAGCCCGTCTCTAATTTAGGGCCACTGGTTCCAGTGAAGGGTGAGAGCCAGCTGAGTAAGACAAAAAAACAGCCATGCCTCACCGGAATTCGAACACGGACACATCTCGGACGAATAATCAGGAGCTGTCACTTAGATCACTGCGCCACTGGGGCGGCACACAGTAATCAATCCTCGTTTTATAAAATAAGTTATCAGGAAACTGAAGCTATGAAACACAAAAAAGTTAGTTAGTTAGTTAATTAATTTTAGTGTCGCAAGGGCCAGGCATGGCGAAAAAGCACCAGACACAGAACTATCAGTTAAAGATTTTTAAAAGCGGGGTGAAATGATTAAGAGCAGACAGGCTTGGTAAACGTTAGAAAGGAGAATGATGAGAAACACAAAAATAGACCGCATATCCAAAGTTGCTCATTTAATGCATGTTAACTGAAAAGCTACTAACACCAAATTATATCTATATAATGCAAATTACTCAGAAACTTGGGACGGTATTTCTGGTTGGCGCAGGGGATACTAGGGCGCAAACCGGGAGACGCTGATTCGATTCTCGTACCAGGACAATGAAATTTTCAAGTTTTTAACACTCTTGTAATTTCCACCAATAGACAGAATCAGAACTTCAAATTTCTATTGTACACCGGTGTAACCCCGTATTAATGGTCTATCTGCTTCTCCGGGCGATCACAGGATACAATTAATTCTATTCATTCAGATTTGTTATATATGAAAGCCTTTGCTTCGACCTGCGATTCCGGTGATATGTTAAATTCAAATTCCTAGGAAACTTAAACTACGTCGTCCTGGCTGGTGTAGTAGGGATCATACTCGGGAGGAAAGCGGGAGACGCGGGTTCGATTTCCGCTTAAGGAAGATGAAATTTTCAAGTTTTCGGATATCATATGTCTTACTGCTCTTTTCATAATTTACACCAATTGACGGAATCACAAATTCAAATTTGTATTGTACGCTGATGTAATGACGTATTCATTGTAAAATTTGTATCATTGAGAAAAAAATAGTTAAGGAATAATGCTGATTTGAAAGAAAATCGCTTTACTGAAACTTTTATTTTTCAAAAAGCAGTTGCATTTTGCTTTAGGAAAATGGATTATAGACTACACACAATTTTATACACTACACATAATTTAATCTAAAAGTTCACCACACATATGACAGCTAGCATGATATAATTTCGTTGTAGACATCTGGTCTTGTCAAACTCTAGATAGGTTTTCTGACGGCAACTTCTTTTTAAGTGTATACCCGGATATGCATTTGAATCCTGGCAAACACGAATTTTTTCCTTGAATAACATCTCCTTGACAAGAGCACTAGCAGGTTATCCGTGGTTTGTGTCCCTACCATGCATCTTTATTATTAACTATATCAGTCGCTTGGTCGTTCCTACATAAAATTTTACTGTTCAATTCTTCTATCTAAGAGGAACGACATAGATCCCCATGCAGTCGCCACTGCCGAATTTCATTCTATTTTTTAAAGCTGAGCTAAAAGATTGAAGAGATATAATGGAAGCCTCATATCCAATATTTTCATGCATGCTGCCAAATTTGTAACAAAACTGCAAAATATACAGTGGAAGCCAAATTAGAAAAACAAAAACTATACTTCATCTTGAATGCGTTTTTCCCGAAATACTTTAGTTTCAACGTAATAATCTAAACTAACAGCTTTTGATATCAAACAAACTAGAAATTTTTAAATAAATGACTTCTAGTAATACAGAAAAGGACTCTACACTATTTTCCCATTTACAAATTGTTTAAAAAAAGATAAAAAACTTATTTGTTTAATTATAAGAAACCCTAAAATTATCATATAACATTTTATTCTCTTTTTAATTGCTAGTAATATCTACTAACAACTGCAGATCTGATGCATGACCCGCCTACTATTTACTTTAAGTCTGTAGTAAGAGTTTACATAACTCGCATTTATGATGTAGCGAGATCAAGGCTTAATCAGATATTTAAAGTCCTTTTCTCTGACTTCCTTTGCTGTTATAATAATTAACCTTCGTTACACTAAAATATAAATATTAACTTGATATTAGGTATGAGGTAACAGCTAAAACAATAAAAAAATAAATTAAATAAAATTAAAATGGGCAAACACACATGTTAAATTTAACAGTAATATGTAAAGGAACGAAAACATCTGACTTTAACTTCTGTTGGGCAGCAAAAATTCTTTTCTCCGTTTCACGTGCGAAATTGATTTTGATTTCATGTTTTGTTATACATCCTTCTCGAAGGAAAACATTCCTAAAATGTAAGAATTCTTTCTGAATTCCCAACGTTTTGCTGTTTGTCTTTTGCGATTAAACTAATTACTTTGGAGATCAATGGTGGGAGAGAAATAAACATAGTAAAAGGCAGAGCTATACATAATGCGGAACGTCTTATAAATGTAGAACCGCGTAACTTTAGATATGTTTCTAAACAATGCAGACTCAATATATTAACAAAGAAGGACACACAGGAATTTCCTATACCCAAATAGTTTATATTTTTCTTCTTTTAAATCCTGCGTTCAGTATTTTCTCTTTAAAAAATGCTTATGTGAATAAAAGTCTCATTTTTCTTTTAAATTTTCTTTACAGGTTTACGTTTTCGCTTACGGGAAGTGAAGTTCCCACAATAATGAATAGAAAGCAATTAATATCTGTCTGTCTCGAGAATATTCTTCATTATTGTCAGAGATGTGCGATTACTTCCATTCCTCAATAATTTTCAGCTACTTTCCTAGTTGTTTTATTTTTAACATTTGCTTTCAGGCCTTCGTTTTATTCAAACGAAGTTATTACTGGCTATTTAAACTTGCCTTGCCAATTTTTTCTAGTTAAATGTAGTGTAAAATGTGATGTTCTTCTCAGTATAACTACGACTTCGTCATTCCAGAAAGAGCGTAAGAAAATACAGGAGTGTCGGCACGTCCTTGCCCGAGTGGCACGCAAACATCTTTAACCAATGAAAAATATGCCTGCGGAAGATTTCTTATTGTTTTGAGAATAATATTTTGTTGATCAAATTTTTGTTTCTATGAAAACATTAACACTTGTCTCACGCACAAGTTGAATGAATGCAAATATTTTGTTTTAAGAAGCACGAAATGTAGCTAAATTGCAGATAATATCGAACAATAAATCAAATGCCTTTGAATTTATTAGAAACGTGGAAAAATGCCGCAGAGGAGTTATTGTTTCATAAGAGAATCATGGAACATGGAAACTGAAAGCCAGATAGGTGGTCTAATATTTTTTAAAACACTGAGAGAAGGAAACTGTTTTGCTGGAAGTAATACACTGACGGGAAAAAAATCCCAACACCACGAAAAAATAGTTGTAAAGGAATGAAATGGAGGCAATACATTTGTATAGGTAACATATTTAATCGATTAAGGTTTCAAGTTCACAGCTTATTGTAAGCGCGAGAAGAGCCATTTTAAATGTGAAATGCTGGTACATTAATAACCGGTGTAACCGCCAGAATGTTGAATGCAAGCACGCAAACGTTCATGCATTGTGTCGTACATGTGCTGGATGTCAGTTTGTGAGACGGAGTTCCATGCTTGTTGCACTTGGTCGGTCAATACCGAGACGGTTAACGCTGGTTGAGGGTGACGCAGGAGTTGTCGTCCAATGATGTCCCATACGTGCTCGATTGGTGGAAGATCTGGTGATCTAGCAGGCCACGGTAACATGTCTATACTCTGTTGAGCATGTTGGGTTACAACAGCGGTATGCGGGCGAGCGCTATCCTGTTGGAAAACAACCCCTGGAATGCTGTTCATGAATGGCAGCACAACCGGTTGAATCACCAGATCGAAGTATACCTCTGCCGTCAGGATGCGTGGGATAACCACGAGAGTGCTCCTGCTGTCATAGGAAATTGCTCCCTAGACCATAACTCCAGGTGTAGGTACAGTGTGTCTCGGCCACAGACAGGTTGGTTGCAGTCGCTCAGCTGGCCTCCTTCTAACCAACACACGGCCATCACTGGCACCCAGGCAGAACTGGCTTTCATCAGAAAACAGAACAGATCTCTACTCCGTCCTCCAATGAGCTCTAGCCTGACACCACTGACGTCGCAAACGGCAGTGGTTTGTTGTAAGTGGAATGCATGCTGCAGGGCGTCTATCTCGGAGCTGTCCTTCAAGTAACCGATTTGTAACAGTTCGTTTTGTAAGAGTAGTGGCAACTACAGCTCGAATTGCTGTCGCAGATGCGGTACGATGCGCCACGGCCATACGCCGTACACGGCAGGCTTCCCTCTCAGTAGTGCCACATAGCCGGCCGGAACCCGGTCCTCTTGAGGCAGTACCTTTCCTTGACCACCACTGCCAACAGTCATGCACAGTGGCTACATTCCTGCCAAGTCGTTCTGCAATATTGCGTAAAGAAAATACACCTTCTCGTAGCCCTCTTACACGAACTCGTTTAAACTCCGTGAGCTGTTGATAATGGCTTCTTCGTCTTCTTAAAGGCATTCTTGACTAACATCAATACCCAACGTCGAATCTCAACGATTACTAACGCTCACGAACGTTACAGCGCGTATTTGCAGGAAACCTGCTTTGCGTGTTCCGAGGGCACTACTAGCGCCACACGTATGCGCCGAGCGCGAAATTTGCATAGACGTCATCTTACAGATGTACTCTCACCGCCTACCAACTGTCGTTTCTCTAACACAACCACTTCTTGGTGTTGGGATTTTTCTTCCGTCAGTGTATTTTAACAGTATGCACGAAAGAATTTCACTAAGGTTAAACGTTAGCAACACATAAAGTGATGCACATACAGTAGACCATTCTCAAAGAAGGAAGGACTCCTGATAATTAGCACAATGCTACATTAATCTTGTTAGATAAAAAGGGAACAGGAAAACCTCACGAATCGTAGTCTCATCAGCCTCCTACAAGTAGTTTTCAAAATATACTTTTAGGTAGTTTTGCATTACTCGAATGAAATTCGGCGCGATCGTTCGCCGAATTTCACTGCGTCATAACATTACAAAGATGTGCCAAATACGTTTGTGACGACGCTGTCAAATAAATTTATTCGGCAATTTGCAATGCCTATTGGCTTGTTTTAATTTGAATGATATTATGCAAATTCATTTTCAGAAAATGAGCACAAAGTCATTTAGGACCTTACGAGATTTAAAGTATGATCAAACGCATGCCTCAGTTTAGGCACTTTTACATACATGTTCATAAAGTTTGTTGGCGTTTTGAAGGATTTTAAGTGTATATTTTACTGCAGAGCAGCAAAAATACACAACTTGACAACATGTTTGTAAATGATTCTACCCCCAGAACGCAAATCAAGTTTTTTTTTAAATCAGGCAAACCACATGCAAGATGCTTAAATTTATACTGGCACCCGCACCTTGTTTCGGACATTAAACGACATGTATTACGGTCAAGAAGCAATGCATATGTTGTTAGTAACTTAGAAAAGTGCCCCGCGCTCGTTAGCTTGGTTCAAGAGGAGTTAACTTGGATCAAAGTTTAATACAAACTTGTGGTTTGGTTTGCCTTATCAGTATAAAGTCAAATGAATGTCCCTTAGTGTAACGAATGCCAGCGCATATCCAGTTTGATGTAGGCAGCAAGATGTTATTTTTCAAATTTTCGTGGTTCCGTTTTGTCCCATTAGTGTTTTTGACCAAAACCATAAAGGCGGATCTCAACCTCGACTTCTTAAATAAAACTGCTCTAGCGACATAAACAAATTGTTGCAGTAGCATGAGGCTTGCTCGAAATTTATTAGCAGGAAAATGCATCATGTTGATCGCTTTTATTCAGATGTATTTTTTGTTTTGTTTTTCGTTGGGACGTTGACCTGGCTAGCATAGCTGAACATTATAGAGAATATCTGGGATCATCTGGATCGTCCAGGGCGTGGAAGTACTGATCAATTTTGTGGAGTCGGCCAAATGGCATGGGTGTTTTCTTCGATGTTTGGCTTGAGCACATGATTCATTTTGAACAAAACAATTAATGCTAGCAAATTATAATTTGCCAACACTGTGGAAGTTGTTTGGAGTATGCCTTTAACTTTATCAGAAGTACAACGCACAATGTCATACGACTTGCAATTTTTTGCATTGGATTTTAGACATGGGTGTGGAAACGTTTAACTGTCTAGATCTGAGTCCTGGCCTGCAGCATATGAAGGATGTGAAATTACACCTTCCGCTGCGAGGAAGCAAATGTTGCTGAACTAACTCAAGTTAGCTGATCACTACTTTCAAGTCCAATTTGAAGCATATCAGAAGGTATTTGGAAAACACTTTTAGATATCATTTCATGAATAATGAGAGCCGTCATATTAGTAAAAGCTTTAAAATACAGAATTATATCTTCTTATGAATACAGATGATTCCTAGAAATTCAGGTGTCCATAAATTAAATAAACTAGATAAGCAATACTAAAGCATTGTGTATTGTAACGAACTAAAAAACTGTTTTCGTTTTCTGCACTCTATAAAATATTTAGCGGTTCGCGTTTTTATTGCAAGACACAAATCATATTAACCCTGAAATTTATATGAGGGTTCGTATTTGGAATTCAAGTCATATTCGAATTGATTCAGAAGAAATGTTATTTTCTGTAAAGACGTATCTTGTTGTAAAGAGAAAGTAATCGAAATTTCAAGTAAAATTGTTGAATCCGGTCATTCTTACAATAGAATATTTTTTCGATTGTCTAATTTTGCATTCTGTGACAGTAGGGAACTACTGATCTTCAGAGCACTTCTATAAAGCCATATAATATTAATATCTATTTCACTTAAAACACAGGAACAATGTATTGATTCAGCGATCACCTTTGAAAGAAACAAATGAAACTGAAGGAAATCTGATGTTGATAATATCCGGAGTTTTGAGCATATTCATACCGTATAATTTCGTACTTTTAGTGAATAAAAGAAATTCTCTGTTTATGAGTGTCCCCAGTACGCGAAATTATTTAATTTCCGTAGGTTTCAGCATAGAAATACTCTTACCGTTGGCTGCTAAAGCAAAAAAAATTGGAAGGCTAATAAATTACGTTTTCCTCATTCCTAATATAACTGAATAAGAAAATATTTAGTTGTAAAAATTTAGTTGATTTTTGTTCCACAATGGGTAGTGCTATTTCTACTTTTACTGAAATCAGATGTTTCTTTTCATCAAAATGAAGCGCACGATTTTCATTGAGCTGAAATAGCTGAAGAATATTGAAGAATCATTGTTTCGATATTTCTGCCAACGTTACGCAACCTAGGCTTATGATTCTCAAGAATCCTTGTCTTCAAAGATCATAGTACCACATAGAACACACGACTTAGTGTGCCTCGCTGGGATCTCTAAAATCCCTCTATCACTCTCCGCCGAAGGCGAAGAGTGAGAGAGTGATTCAGATATTCCAGGGTCGCAGAGATTAATTCACAGAAAACAAGTCAAACTCTCTCTGCCATTCAATAATTGGAACAGCATTGAGGGTCAAAACTTTGTTTCTTTATGCGTTCATAGCCTTTCGTATTATCTTTCGTTCTCTTTTATACCGCACAATGAATTTTCACTAAATCAATTTCGCACTTTCGCACCTTCAATACATCCTTCACAGGTAGCTTTCAAAGTAGGCAGGCACCATCCCCTGGGAAATTTTTAAGTAAACAAGCTCCCAAGTGGATAGAGAAAAACACTGGAAAGAGAAACATTCATTTGCTGAAGACCAGGAAAAATCCTCTAACTTAAAGACAAGACCAAAAATTGGTATGTTGTAGTTGCTCACTGAAATCTAAATTGTATCTTAAGTTACTCAGATAAACCTGGATTCTACTTTTTAACTTATGTTTTCTACTTTTTAACTTATGTTTTCTACTTTTAACTTATGTTTCATATTTTCATATATTATTAACTAATTTCACATTTTATCTCTATTCTACTATATGATATATTTAATCACGCAAAAATAAGGCATATGCTTTATATTTCACTTTAAAATGGTTCACTTTAATATTCATTAACATATATTACTTTTCATTTCACAATACCTCTGTCTTACATTATTATAACTCTGGATTCAAATTGTAAGTCATTCCTATACAAAACATTTGTTGCACATATTTAAATTTTATAAAATACTGTATTTAAATTTATAATTGTTCTGATTATTTATCATCACTTTAGAGCTTAAATGTCAAAACTGCTTAAAATTATTAGGCCTAGAATTAACTGGCCTTTACAAATGAGCACATATTTCCTGTTAAGTCTTACACAATCGGACCTTTACAATCCATGGTGAAGCCCTATAGATTTATTTCCATTGATTTCTCACAGTGAACATGACAATTAATGACATTGAAATATTGGAGTCTCCGGAGTTCCACCCAATATTTTTCTACAAGACGTCCATCTTTTTATGAAATTCGTTTTTGTCAATTTACTGTGATTTGTCGTCATTCTATTTTGGATCATTCGTTTTAGGTTCCATAATACTTCCGGATTGTTGCCTCTTGCTCTCTCACTGTAAATCACTCCATTTGTTTTCAACCGAAGTCCATAATTAATTTCAGCAATTACATTTAAGTATACAACATTTTTCATTTTTGGTACTGGAAATATCTTTATGAAGAATCGTTGAGTTCGATTAGAAGTCTAGGCAGCAATGGAAATCAAACTTAAAGATAAAAAACACATTATATAAAAACAATAACAAATAAATGCAGTTTACATTAATTACCGATTAGGGAAAACATCCAAAAAGAAAAATTCTTTAAGCCATTGATATATTTAATTTAAATTTACAAAGTATAAGACCACCTATCCGCGTCATAATTTTCATTTTGTATGACCTATAGATATTTGAAGCACATTATACCTTTGAAATTGTTAAAAATTATATTTTTAACGTGAAGTTATTAAGAGAACAAGCGACTGAAATTTGCAGACATCAGTTGTAATATGTGACAAAATATATGAAAATACTTTTATTGTAACTAAATTTATCATGCTTTCACAAATGTTCTGTAGTCTGACAGTATTTTCTGTTTCGTGTAAGAGATATGGGACATCAGTTTTAAAATGTATATTCTCTCAGCCAATTATATGTTTTAAAGGACTCATAGCTTTTCCTTTCGGAAGGGCAGAAGCGACTTGAAATTGTGTCGCATTAATCTTTGCGCTGTTTTTCTAGTTTTTTAGTTTCAGAAATTTCTTTCACTTGGATTTGTTCCGCTACGAAAAAAGTTTTGAAGATAATTCAAACTTTTCGCAACCCAGTTTAGGCAGTAGTAGGCATTACCTTTAGTTCTGACTCTTGTAGTTCGGTAAAATTTTTCGTATACGCATTTTCTTAAATATTTCCGTTGATTATGAAAAATATTAATTCAACTGCTGATTTTAACTTTTAGGCCACTTTTACAGAATCATCCGTTGTGGCATTTTCATAATCTTTGTATTTCTTCTTTTACCAAAGCTATTATTTTTTCTTGACAAAATGGATTTAAAAGAAATACGTCACCATTCGGTCTTCAGGCGCACTCATTTCTCCTGAACTGGAGTTGGTCATAATGTAAAGGCTGGTCGCTCTATAAACTTTCACTTCATATTTGTTACTGTATATATATCCTGGCGTCAACGGAATTTGACACCAGGATATATATACAGTACATATGCTCTCCAAATGACCAAACAGCAAGTGTCTTGATGGAAGGCAAAATACTTTTAGAACTGAATATTCCTCAACTGTTTCTAAACTTCTTACAGGTTTCATTAAATTAACGAGAATAACGAAATTTTCCTCCAATAACATTTTTTCTATTCAAAAGTATACAATTGTCTTCCGATTTCCAACAAATTTGGTATGGTCTGAGGACAAGTCTACAAAAGCAGTAGCAACGGAGTCCTGTATGTATTTTCATTAGAAAAGTTTATTATATATTCAGTTTGAATCAGCTACTAAATCTCCTGATTTTTATATCGTCAGAAAATTTGTTATTCAATTTCTGCAACTGCGTAAGAAGAGGTATTATGCAGTAAGCGTAACAAGGATAAAGCAAAAAAATTAAGATGGAATCTGTGAAGGTAATGGGATTTGAGATTTTGCTGTGTACTATGTGACATATGACCTGCAGATATTTTAGACGCAATACGCTGGATTATATAACTGTAATAATATAATAGTGTTAGCTTCAAATGTAGGATTTAAAAACAGCATATCTAGATTTTCATGCATCAAGTTATTGTATATTTACCTTGATTTATGATCAACATACTTGGTGAACTGGCACAACTTCGGGAGTGTTAGCCGTAATGTAATGTTGTGTTACAATGCATGCACGAAATCTTCAAAAAAGATTGTTTTATCTTAATGTATATTATCATTTTCTGCAACAAAGTACTGCCTACGTCTATTCCTAGTATATAAAACAAGGACTTTGTACAAAGCAGGATTCATTCGGGAAAAAGGCAATATGCCTACTGTTTTTTGACAAAGAAAGTAAGGTATTTCACTGCTTCAAATTCTTGTGCAAACTTGTCCGTTTAGGAAGAAGTCTTTCATTTATATTAAGGAAGAAATGATGCCAGGTTATACCTCTTTTTCACAAAGTGTTGCCACAAGTGCTGCATTTTCTAATTCCCTACGTAACTTTTAGAATGAAATATAAATCAGAATATGTTTCTTGGGAAGAACTCAGCCTTCTTTATAAACTCTATCTCTCTCTCGCTCTGTCTCTCGCTCTCTTTCTCTCTCTCTCTCTCTCTCTCTCTCTCTCATTTCATATAAGTATGCAATATATTCATGATCAAAGAAGAAATTTCCTATATTTTTGTATCTTTGTTTGGCTAAAACTTCAAATAATTTTGATTATTTCTTTGAGGTGCATATTCAAGAAGTTTCCCTAGATATCTTTAAACTTATGCTTGCAAGATCTGTGTCACACAAGACTTACAGAGGATGTTCACTCACTTTTAGAACGACTTTCGAGTAACATATTAAATGTTTAAAGTAAAATAGTTTCTTTCTTAAAAATTACATGTGCTAACCCATTTTCTGGGCTATAAACCTACTTCTAGATTTCTAAGGCAACCAGAAATTTCTTAAAATTGATAGAGGTATGTTATTCCACTCCTTTTTCATTACATTCCATTGCACAATCATTGTCTCAGGTCTGCTCGTAGAAAGCGAATATTTCCGCAATCGGAAGGCACAGTAATTCACTGTTGGCTTATCAGAGAAATTCAAAGGAATATGTCCAAAATGTATAGATTTGATACCGGTCTCATTTTTGTTTTCATTTTTCAAGAAATAGTGTTAGATTTGGATGTATCACTGGTAGCCGTTTTCTGATGAAGATCTACTATTTGATAGTTCTTTGAATAAATGAATGTCATTTCCTTTTTAGATATATCAGTTCAAATATTATTTGGGTGATATGCAGAAATGATTTCAACATTCATTTTAACATTTCTTGACTTTAATTTACATTGTACGAGAAAACCTCAATCACCATTAACGCTTTACTCACACTTGCTTTGAATTCTTGGAAACAAGTTTCTAAGCCTTTTTTGCTGTTTTGCGATAGTAAAGCGAAATTTTTTTACTTAAAGGCATTTATTGAAATCCACACTTCATCAACAATCACAGTATACTTCTATTTGTCTCCTGCTAAGTGATTTTAAAAATAAGTCTACACCGTGTTCTGCGCTCAAACACGTGCATAAGCAAAAGGCGGTGAACATTGTTTTTTGTGTTTTTCAGATTCAAATCATTGTTTATTATCTTGTGTAAAGTTCATACATAGGTTTTTAACAACTTTGCGTTTTTCTTAGGGTCGGAGGATTTTCTTTGAAGTCCAGAAACATTCCTTTTGAAATAGTCGTAAAGGTACTTACCCTCTTTGGATATTCGTTTGGTGTTATTTTTCCTGTTAAAAGGCATGCTTGCCGAGTTTTCCCTCTGTTATGAATAATATTTCTTATTTTACATCTAAAAATGCCAATTGTGTGATTTTCAAAGCTTTTTCTGAATTACAGAATAAGAACATATTTCTCCTTAAACAGCAAAAATATGAACTTCTATCCACAGCTTGTTTACCTGCGCCATTTTCGTAACAGACGGCATTTAAGTGAAGCAGATGTTCCTTTAGCGTGCATTTGACACACTGTTGCCAATTACAATTCTTTGAACTTCGTTTATTTTCTGTAATTTCTTGAAAAGAAAGTTTTAAAAATATGTAAACATCTTGTGTAATTACCTGAACTGTAAATCATCTAAAATTTTGAGTTGCTTTCCACTCTTACAACGTTTCGAATTGCCGATTTTTTAGATTGTGCACCTGGAATACTGTATGTTCTGAAAAATATCGTATTCGAAATCTCAATAAATCCTCTTCATTGAGAATCATTTTACTGTGCAAAAGTATTATAATTTAATTATAAGTTCCTTTTTATGCAGTAAAACAAAAAAAAATAATTCTTCTTTCTACTGCATAAAAGCTTCCAGGCTACTGGGCGAACGACTCCTGCAAACCTCCAAGAACTTGAGGGCATCGAACTGACGCCACACCCAGAATATAATGTGAACCTTGGCCCGTCGAATAATTACCTGTTCCGGTCTATGGCCCACAATCTTTGTGGGCGGCATTTCTACAACCAGGAGGAGATGGCAGCTGGGATGAAGGAGATCTTCGCCTCGAAGGACAAAAACTGGAACCGCCGTGGTATCAAAGAACAGGCTGACAATTGGCTAAAGACGGTGCTACACCATGCCCTATACCATGAATTTCAGCCAGAAATCGTCGTGAAGTTACGAATGAAGATATAGAGTGATCCAAACACAGGAAAACGTTCGACTGACGCTCTGTAAATACTGCATAGCGTAAGCAGCATATCAGCGTCGCGGTTTAGGAGATGCTCTTACCAAGGTGTTCCTCCTTCGGACCTTTAACAGGCACATACACAATCTGACCTTTGTATGAATCCTATGCTTTCCCAATGTTGAGACGAAATGAAATACTTACTAAGTGAGCTTCGACCTAGATATTATATACTGTGTTGCCACTTTGTGTGGCCATTACGTTATTAACACTGATCAAACAGAATGAGAGTATAGAATCTATGTGCACAGAACACTTTCTGTGCGTGGGAAAGAAACTGATGTAATATTGGGATATTTTAACAAAGTAACACATCTATAGATTAAGATAATACAACGTAGTTTTCACAAATGTTTATTTTGTTATATCTCAATCCAACCATGATTTCACTGAGTATTGACCTAGCTTCACCAGGATGAATGGCACGTTAATATTCAAATTGTATATGACATCATAAATGGTGTTCACAGGCACGTGTTTTGGTTAGAGGCTTCCATGCGTTTGATAGAAATGGCGTGGATGCCATGTCATTAACATGTTGCGAAGACTTCTTTGCAACTTTTTAATCCGAATGTAGCACAAGACCTACATTCGGAATTGTGACCTAAAGAAGTAATCAATGGCTAATCCCTGTTACGAAAAGGACCACAGATTTCTCTTTGAAGAAGCAAAACTTATTAACATGCCACATTCGACCTCCAAATTTGATAGTTTGGAAGCTTTCCATATATATCAGAGGTCTTCGCAACTTGTTAATGACATGGCATCCACGCCATTTCTATCAAACGCGTTTAAGCATGTAACCAAAACGCGTGACTGTAAACAACGTTTATGATGTCATATAAAACTTGAATATGTACATGCCATTCGCCCTGATGAAGCTAGGTCAATACCCAGCGAAATCATGGTCGGCTTGAGAAATAAAAAAATAAAAAACATTTGTGACAACTACATTGTACAGTATTAGATAATATTTTCTGTATGGGGTATTCAAGTAACATATTGTTTACAATAACACTGTTGTACCACTTGGAGAAGTAATATATGTTTACCTCGATATTTATGATATAACACATACTTTGGTTTATTCAGTATATCCTTTTACTAAGAGACATCAGAATGATAGATGGTCATCAAGGTTGAAAAACATTATGTCATCTTCAGTTAAATGTCATAAATGTTCGTGATATAAAACTGAAATTATTGAATTTAACTGGTTTAGTCGATTCCCTAATACATATACTTCTCCTAAAATTATGATTTAATTATACTACGAAGTGTCAAAATATTATTACTATTTGCCTAATACGATGTAAATCCTCCACGTGCCTCCAAATCAGCTATTACGCGATGTGTCATTGATGCCATCAGATTTCGAAATGTTCTTGCGGTATATGATGCAAATAATTTTGCAACAGGTCCTTTAACTTTTGTATGTTTAATGGTACAGCCGGAGCCAGTCGAATGTTTCCAGACATCCGACTTATATGCTGCAATGGAATTGGAATCAGGGGAATTTGAGACCACACGAATGCCTGGAAATAATCCCCACGTTCCGCGAAATATCGTCGAAAGATCTAGGCAGTGCGGTATCGCGCATTATCATTTAAAAGCACACACTACTAGAGCCGTTGATAAGAAGGGGTGTTCTTTTCTGCAATAATGTTTAGATAGTTTGCAGACGTATTAGCTTCCTGCACGGGGTATCCTATCAGATCATTACCAAAAGAATTAAACTTTCACCACTGACCAGTTCATGCGTCATGATGCATCCCGTTTCCCAGACTTCGCAGGTAAATGACGCGCACGTCGTTAATAGGCTGCCCACATGATGCAAAGGTAAGAAGATTCATTGGGCCAGACGACTTTGTTCTAATAATTCACCTACGTAATTGTTCCCATTCTGCATGTATCTGTGTAGGCTCTAACAATAACAAACCCAGGTACGAAGGACACACAAAGAGTCTTGCAGCTACACAGCCCCATTTTTAGCGCGGAGTTCTATGTACTATATCGTGTGACATATTACTCCAGTCACCGTAATTCAAATTATCGGCGAGTGGTGCCAAAGTATCCCATTAGTTCGCCTGCACTATATGGGATAGCATTTATTTAGGTCTAACATCGATAAGCAGTGCTCGGTCTCTACCCTTTCGATGATTTATGGTTTTTTTTCTCTCTTTGGACCACTTTTTGAAAGTATTAATCACGGCTGATCATGTGCACCCCACATACCTTGCAGCTCGAAAATACTCTCATCCAATCGTCTTGCCAATAATATTTTGCCTTCGTTCGACTAGCTTAGGTCAGCTGGCGTTCCCATCTGAAGGACCGCAATAACACTGATAAAGGGAGCTGGGTATCATATGTTATTTACACAGTTTCGTGACGGTCGCACGCGTTGCAATTTAAGTGCAGTTGCTTCGATTTTCGTAACGACTCACTTGTCATAATGTTTAGTCTTTTTGGTTTGTACCTGTGCGTCCACTACAGTCGAAGCAACACTTTCGGAAACACTTCATAAACTAAACGCACAGACATCAGTTCGCAGTGCACCATAATCATACTTGAATATTTCGTGTCCAAGGTAAGCGAAATAGACGGCATTGTGACAGACCTGAAAAATCACACCACACTTTGTTTTGTTCTTTGCAAGATTTTGTAAGAAGATATATTGTAGATCATTGCTTCTGAATCGGCGGCTCGCGGGCCAAACATGGCACGCAAAATGTGCCTGTCTGGCCCGCAGTAAAAATTCTAAAAAGAAAAATATACATAAAATTCACATGATGATATAAAAGATTATGTATGAGCTGTAGAAGGCTTAGCGGTTAGCAGTTTAGACTATCGATAAAATGTCCTCAGGTTCGAACCTGGACTGATCTTTCAGAGATGGTGTCATTTACGAACAACCGCTGAATATCCGCCGTGCATTGGACGAGCACTTTAAGTGACGGCCCCAGGCTACACCCACTGGTTAAATGGGTATCCTTTTCATATGTCCCCCAGAATTTCTCTCACCCCTTTATGTGCAATATCGTACTTGTACGGTGGCGCCATCTACTGTACTCTAATCTCACTTTAAACTGTTCTATGAAAGTCGCTATAGTTGCTCTCATTCCTTCCGTATCTCTGTCCTACCCAAAAGGCGACCTCCCTGTAGGTGGCTGGTACCTGAACTCTACTTGCTGTGGACGGAAGTCCTAAAAGAAAATGACAAATACTGTTGTAATTTCCAAAGGATTATGCATGATATAATAAAAAGTTCAAATATTTTTGTTTGATGCAGTTCTGTAACTGTGTTTAACGGTTTCAGAACTTTCATTCACAGGAGACAAATAGAAAACGTAATTCGACAGTTTTCTGAAGGATTCTCTAACGCCCCTATGCAAACCTCTGCTCGGTATCACAAGAGAAAGGAAGGGACACTCTCACATCTGTGTGTTACGTTCGCCACTCGACGCGACATCTTTCAATTCTCGCTGGCAGTGTTTAGAACTAACTGTCTCCGAAGTTTATTCGGTATCGCCTTCGTGCAGCGCAAAACACAACAGATCTAATTAATGTGATGGTTCAAAATGTCATTCTCAATGTTAAAGAAGAGAAAATTTGACGATGAAAATCAGGAGTTTAACAGTCACGAGACTTGTTTGCTTTAACACAGAGAAAAGGGGTTGTTTCTTTATGCCTAGTATGCAACTTAATAGTGTATTTATACAAAGCTTACAATATGAGATGCCACTACAGGCTAAACAGGCCACTTTTACAGAGACGTTTTCTCCTGGATCAGAAAGTGAAAATATTAACAACAGGAAAACTGAATTATATTCTTTAAGTGCAAGTTATATGAAATCCCCTCTTCTAAAAGATATAAATAAAACTCAGCGAAGAAACTCTCATCTTACTTCTCTGAAGGTTACGTGGATACTATTGATGCATTAGAAACCTTTATCTGATGCTGATAATGTTGAAGACTGTGTTTTTGCTATCGTGCGCAAAACGTGTGACAAAAATGCCAAATGTAAAGTTATTCAGTACAATAAAACATGTTCCTCTTTCAAATGACACTGCATCGCGTAGTATGGAAACCTAAGTGGAAATCCATTTGGAACTTTGATAAGGGACTTTAAAAAAAATGCGATTTCATAACAGATGGCCTTGACGGATCAACAGACATTAACAAAATATCCGAATATATGGGGTTTTTTGACGGCGGGATATTTTGAGAGGAACGATTACGTTTAATTCCACTTCTTGAAACGACTACTGGCGTTGATATTTGAATTAGGTTTGTAATTTTTTAAAATTCTAATGGACTTGATTTGCACAAAAGTATTTGTGGTGTTAGTGACGGCGCTTTTGTCATGGTCGGTAATTAAAAGGGACTTGTTTGTAGATTAAAACGTACTGTCCCTAACATTCAACGCGTCGATTGCTTGATTCACCAGACTATTTTTTTCGCTAAATAGCAAATTCAACTTAAATTCACGATGGATCAAGTAATTAATTAAATTATTTCTTTTTCGTCCCAGTTCAACCTCTTAACACAGACTGTTCAGGCAAATCTTTGCCAACTTATGTGATGAACACAACGATATTTTGTTGCATAATGACGTACAGTGGTTAAGAAATTGAAGGGTAGTGGAGATATTATTGGAATTGAAATCAGCAGTCGTTGTATTATTGCAGAATAAGAATGATCTAAAGCAAAACATGTTTTGTACTTAATGACTGTTGATAATATCTTACTAAAGCTTTTTTTAAGCGACGTGTGCGGCCACTTCAATAAATTTAAATCTCCAGTTCCAGAGGAAAGATAAAAATGAAACAATTCAGAATATCAAACCAAACATTTGCTGATGAAGGAGTACTTTATCCAAGATAAATTTATCCATTTCAAAGTATTTGTAGAATATTTAGAAAAAGAAAGAGATGCGCAAAGAAAATAGTTTTTTGTTTAAATCTTTGGAAAAATCCATAACAATGTTTTACGTATCTTTTTGGAAAATTTGCTTTAAGATTTGTAGAGATTGTCCTCCCCAATTAATATAGATATTCACAAATTATACCGTCTCTGTGACCTCTGTCAAGGTAATTGAGATCTCTGAAAATACTTGCGGCCTGTTACCTAATATGGACGGAATGCTTTACGGTTTTAATTAATCGATATACAATATTTAGAAAAACTGATGACTGACTTTTAAAATAACAATGCTTCTATGTCCAGTTTATATTCTGATTAAAATTATATTTATACTTTCTAGTTCGTTTAGAACTACTGAATTCGTCTCAAGTGTTACTTTGTCAGCCGCCTTTAGAATGGCTTATGGAAATGAATAAAGGGATGTAGATGGAAACCTTACCCTCTATCATGTTGATTTAATTTCAATATTTAGTAATACCAATAATCAGACAACAAGTGGTATAACGAAAAAATTATCCGTCATTTTTGGCGACTCCGGGAAACGAATCCGGGTCCCCTCATTCCGGAATAAGTCGCTCTACCAACTGACCTACGCGTACGTTCGTAATCGCTGCTATCTGCCTTACATGTCGTGTGCGTCCTGCGGCGCAGGCACGTCAGACCCCCTCCCGAAAGAGGGCCTACGACGATTCATGGTCACGTGTCAGCAGTAACCATGAATCGTCGTAGGCCGCCATCCGCTGTAGAGCGTGCACTTGAGAACTCCTAGTCAATCTAGTGTGTGGAATGCAACATCACACACTTTTATTTTTTTCGAAGCGCTGGATAAGGGATTCTCCTATTTTTCCTATCTCGCGGTGTGTTAAGAACATCACGCATTGCGAGATCTTGAACGGCTCTGTCATCCGGAAAGTTCGGGCGCCATTATAACGAAGTGAATTTCTCCGTCATTTTTGGTCCACGCCGGGAATCGAACCCCGGTCCCTTTATTCTGGAATAAGTCGCTCTTCTAACTGAGCTAGGCAGACGTTCGTTATTGCTGCTATCTGTCTTTATGTCGTGTGCGTCTTGCGGGGCAGGCACGTCTCACTGGACTTCGTCGTATGGAGTTTATGGATTTCTATCTTCATGTCACTGGAAATTTACCATTAAAGATTACACCGAAGGTAAATTCAAACTGTGGGGGAATTTAGCAGGGTAAACGCGGTATTCCAGAAGTATCATAACGCCTCCTGCATTTGAATGAATAATTATATTCACATCTGTTCGTTTATTGTCATGTAAACTCATCGCGTTCAAATTGTTGAAACGTTCTACTTTTGAGTTTACAAAACAGGGCGGTTCCCTCAAGTTGAGCTCAAATACACAAACCTAGTGAAAATTTTCCGTAGTTTCTTAAATATGCGAGTCATATAAATGCAAGAAAATGTTATTTTATTCTAAAAACACAGATTCAGTGTAACAGAGGAGTAATAAAAATCGACTGCAGCTACGCAGAAAAGCATGTGATCAGAAAACAATGGGTAGAAGGTAGGAAACACTGTAATTTTTTTATTTTACATACAAGATCAGATATTCAAACTTTCTACTACAATCTCCATATCTCACGTGTTTAAAATTACCTTTAGTCAAACAACTAGGACTGCTATATGTAGCAAGACATTTACTCAAGCCTTCTAGTAAAATGGCGATTGCTTTCTTTATAAAGACTTGTGGTACACTGAGACCTGAATTCTGATCATGCCGATCGTGCCTACGAGCAGCGGTAAAACGGCAGTCCATGGTTACTACCTCCCACAAAAAATAAGTTCAGCCTGAAATACTGCACTATGTCTGTATCCTATCCTTCCTATCAGGGCTTTATAAACAACTTTCCAGTAATTTCTGCTTCTGAGTTTAGCAAAGAAATCGAATTATCACCTTCCGTTAAAGTTGTCTTCGGTGAACCTCACGTGTGTGATGTATCCGTACAAGAAAAAACTGTTATAATTATAAATGAGCAGCTAGATTTATTACACAAGATGATCAAATACAATGCTTAGCAGAAGGTTGTCATTATCTGACACATGCTTATGGATATCTGTAAAAAAATAAGTGAGATGAAGAAAGTACTTTGACTACAAATATCGAAATCATTGTTTAAATAACTAGGAGTACATTATTAATAATATATGATTTATTAAAAAATCGTTTTATTCGTTATATCTTTTGTAAAAACAAAGGTTGTGCTTCTGTTAACGGTTCGTCCGTCCGTACGTCCGCATATAAACACGATATTTTTGCAAATATTAAACCGAATTGAAATATTATTTTTGCCTTCGGAAGCTTGAAATATGCGAATGATGATCTTTCATTTTTTTTGTACGATGTGCAATTTCGCCGCCATATGGCGTAAAGGGAGATGATGTCGAATTTAAAAATACGTTTTATTCCACATATATGCTATAAACATCAGACTGAAAAAATAATGTTATCTTTCGATTCCATTTATGTTGATTAGTATTTTTGACATATTTACTTTTCAAATTACGCAGGCAATTTCCGCTAGGGGGCGTAAAACTAAATTACGTTTTCCCCGATAGCTTATCTTCTAAAACTCCAATTTCTAAAATGTTTCCTTTGTCGGATACAGTTTCTGATGGAAAATCTTTTGCACAAAAGTTCCAATTTTTTGGTAAAAATACTTTGGCCACCAGGGGGCGTAAGGGTTATTCTTTGCTTCTGATTTATTTGATATAAAATATGAGCTCCTAAAATCTCGATTGAAAAACATTTTTAGTGGACGGATGCCACTCATGTAAATAAACCTTTTCGGAATATTTTCTTCCTAAAATATTACATGTTTTCTCCGCCAGGGGGCTTAGATGTATATCATATTTTTGTCAATATCTCTACTTCTAGGATGCCGATTTGAAAAATTCTTTCTTTCTCGGATAGTGTTTGTGATGCGAAATGTTTTCCATATAAATTCAAAATTTTGAAGTAAATCATAGACTTAACGCTTGGGGCGCAAAGGTAAATTGCGTTTTCTGCGTTATTTCTGCTCCTAAAATTCCGATTTAAAAAAATTCTTCCTGTATCACGTACAACACGTGATGGATTTTTTTTCTCATATAATTTCTAATGTTTAGTAAAGATTGGTTTGGCCACCAGGGGGCATGAGTTTTAATTTCTGCTGAAAATTTGACTGAAGACATTCTTTCGTGGACGTATACTGCGCGAAACGAAAAAAACATTTGAGAATATTTTCTTGTTAAAATAATGCATGTTTTTTCCCGCCAGGGAGCGTAGACTCATATCTTATTTTTTTCGATATGTCTGTTTCTAAGAGTCCGTTTGGAAAAATTCCTTCACTGTTGGAGAGCGTTTCCGGTGCGAAATGATTCTCATATAAATTCATATTTTTCTTAACGCCCAAGACTGCAACCAGAGGGCGTAAGTTCACGATTCCATTTACAGCAATATTTGAGGGTTTAAAAACCTGATTGAAAAACTTATTTCTTCCTATTATTATCCATACCGGTTCCATTGACTCTAAATAGCTTTGATAAATTTAATTTGCGTCAGAACGGATTCAAAAGACGTGCTTAGTACACCCGAACATTCGGTGTCATCTTTCTTGTTTTTTTTTGTTTTTTTTTTTAATTTAATGGCTAAATAAGCTTCTTTGACAATTACTCAAATTTGTATCTGCACAATTTGAAATGGATCCACCCAGGGTAGCGAGGAAATGATTGATATTGATATATGGTAACTAAATGTTTTTCAAAATTGTTTAGATTTGAAGACTTTTAATATTTTATTTTTTTGCAAATTATCTTGTATAATCGTAAACAGTATATTGAGTAAAATATATATTTCAGGTTCTGCAACTTCGGGTGAAGATCCGTAATATTTTTGTTTCAAACTTGTATTTCAAATATCGTTGACTGAACTTTTTCAAAGATTCTTTAAATTGAAGACATTTTTAATACGATTTTAACCTTTGTCTTCTTACCTTGTACACTCATTGCCATAAAAATCCACGCACCAAAAAAACTGTGCGATTAAGGCAAACCTCGGCGAATATCTATGGGGAGGGCAGAAGCAAATGATTATAGATTCGTGCGATTCCGTATGCCTGGGCGTCTAAGGCTCGGGCAGAAATTGCAATTCATGGGGCTTATTAGGCGCAGCTCAGGGGACTCCACAGTAGTGCATATGTGTTAGGTAAGAGTCCTGAGCGATCGACATAACTAGGAACCACAGTAGATTTGCGTAAGTGCAACTGACGAAGTTTGAACGAGGCCATATCTTTGGGGTGAGAGCAGCAAGGTGACCGACGGGCCGAATCGGCCGCCATCTGGCCCGGAAGGACAGAACGGAGCGATCGTGTTATAGCAATGGACACGGGAAAGCACTCAGACACGGCGGACTCGAACAACACGACCCAGACACACCACCAGCAGAGAGGACCGTGGTATCGTGAGTGCGGCACATAAAGATGCAACGACGTACTTGTCGAATATCTACAGACATGTGGTGGCTGTACGAATCACTGCTGTGTCTGCCAGAACCATTTCGAGATGTGTTTAAGAGGCGAATCTGCACTTTTGACGTCGATTACGTTTTCTGCCATTAACGCAGAAAACGTAATGGTGTCAGCAGGAAGCAATGTGAAGTTCTACGGACTGGCGACGTATAGTGTTCAGCGAAGAACCCAGCTTCTGTATGGGAAAGGAAAACCACCGTGTCAGAGTGTGGATGACCGCAGTTGAATGCTACAATCCCAATCACACTGTACAGCAGCACACGTTCTGAACTGCAGGCGTGATGGTCTTGGGAGCCGTCGCGTATGACAGCCGGACTTCCTCGCAGTGATCTGAGGGACGTTGACAGCCCAGCGCTACGTACAGGGCGCTGTGCTGTCAACGTGTGATGCCTTTCCTAAAGGGGTGGCCTGCGGCCAATATCAACAAGGTAACGCACGTCTGCTCACGGCTCGGGCTTCAAGGACTGTCTAGGTCATGGGCCTGCCAGATCGCTTGAACTCCCGCCTATCGAACACGTGTGGGACCAAGTGGGATGAAAGTATTCTGCATGTCCCAGTGTTCCTGATTTAGAGCGTTAGTTGTCATTAGTGTAGGACAATCTATCCGAAGATAACATACGGCGTCGTTTTGAATCCATACTGAACTTTACCACCGCGTGTATTCTAGCACGAGGCGGTTCGACGCGGTACTAGCGCTGGCCGGAATGTAAACCCTGTGTCCACGGGAAATCGTCCTCCTGCTACAATATAATAATCACATCAGGTTTTTATTTTATTTTAATGGAGGTAGGGATGGGTAGCAATAACAGTAATTATTATTCTGTCACTGTTATTGCAGAATAGCAATCACTGGTTGTTATTCGCCTGAAAGAATACCTGTTACTTTGAATAACCGGGGAAGCCATGTATGCCACCGCTTCACTGAGTGGCGCTGCGGAATTGTTACCGCCGACCTGTTACTGTTACTGATAGCTGTTATTGCCGAACCTGTTATTGTTAGCTGTTACTCGTGCTTCGAGACCCACTGTTACCAATCACAGTTAAAGCTGACGATGATTTGCAGTTTTCGCCGTTATTCCTCGCTGGTTACTTTAGAGTTTAGAGAGTAATTTCGTAAGTGTTGCTCTTTGAGTTTTAGCTCTTGTTAAAATGGAAAGAAAATCATCTTATATTTGGACGTATTTTAAAGTGAGTAATGCTGACACGTGTAAAGCTACATGTGATATATGCAATCATACTTTGTCCTATAAATCGTCAATTACGAAATTAAGAAAACATATTCAAAGTAAACATCCTTTAGTGAATTTGAAACCTGAACTGAATAAAAGGAAAGATAATGTGCTAGCTCAGAATGTACAACAAGGAATTGTTGCTGACCCTATGTTAGACTGCACGGAAGTAGAAGCATGCGTCATTCATAATGATCTTCAGAATGAAGATCAACCTAGTGGAAGCGGATTCAGTGAACATGGGCGAATCAAACGTAAGAAATTAGAACAAGACACGTTGCATTCATATGTTGCTAGAAAGATGACCTCTGTTAACAAGAAAAGAATCGACGATTCCTTAATGAACCTTTTTACTAAAGATTTTCAGCCATTTTCTATTGATGAGGACGCTGGTTTTAGGTCATTTGTTTCTACTTTGAACCCAGAGTATGCTCTTCCAGACAGAAAAACCATAACAAAATCAATGCTGCCATCAGTTTATGAAAAATTAAAAAATCGTGTTGAAATTGTCTTGCAAGGTGTGAAATCTGTCACAATAACAACAGACTGCTAGACATCGATTACCAACGAAAGTTTTCTGAGCGCTACTGCACACTGCATCGATGATACTTTTGAAGTTAAATCTGTTTTATTAGAATGTGATTCTTTTGATGACCGCCACACAAGTGAAAATTTAGCCAGTTCATTAAAATGTATAGTTTCCGAGTGGGGTGTCGACCAGAAAATTATATTAGCAGTATCTGACAATGGGGCAAATATAAAAAGCGTGATCACAAATGATTTGAAATGAAAACATTTCAGTTGTTTTGCTCATACGCTTAACTTGATTGTTATGGACAGCCTCAAAGTAGTTCATGAACTGCTGGAACGAATTAAAAGCATTGTGTCAATTTTTAAAAGAAGTTCAACAGCTGCTTTAAAATTTAAAGAATGCCAGCAAAACGGTGGTACGAGCAGCATTCCTAAGAAATTAATTCAAAGTGTAGCCACAAGGTGGAATTCAACTTTTTATATGCTGAACAGGTTCACTGAATTGGAGAATGCTGTGAAAACATCTATTGCTCTGCTAGAAACTGATGTTCCGTCTCTCACCACAGAAGAATGAAAAATATGCAAAGAATTGGTAGAGATCTTGAAACCATTTGAAAATGTTCCGAAATCTTTAAGCGCCGAAAAATATGTAACATCATCTTTAGTGATAATTGTATCAAAAGGGTTGGAAAGCGTGTATGGTGAGCTATTGAAAAGAGATTTTCACGTTAAGACTAAATCTGTGCTATCAAAAATTAATGAGCAGATTGGCAAACGACTTGGCAATATAGCCAAAAGTAATACGCTTTTGATAGCCACATTTTTGGATCCACGATTCAAGGATATCATATTTGAATCAAATATTAAGCAACATGTTAAACGATTGCCTATTAATATGGTGGCTGGTACAATAAATGCTGAAGAGCAGAAAAATGTATCTCCGTCACCAATAACTAATAATTTGGATGGTGAGTTGTCTGTGTTTTGTTTATTTGATGCAAAAGCATCTGCATTCAAGCCATCAGGAACAAGAGAGTCCAAGGCAATTATTGAAGTGCAACGGTATTTCGACGATAATTTATTGCATAGAGACAAAAGTCCAATGCAGTGGTGGCAAAAAAACTGCTATTTGTATCCCAACTTAAGTGAATTAGTCAAACAAAAATTTGCAGTGACCGCGACTTCCGTTCCATGCGAACAAATTTTTTCAAAGGCAGGACAGATTTTAAGCCAAAGACGCTCTCGGTTGTCCGCAGAGAAAGTAAAGTTCTTGTTGTTTATTAATAGCAATGACTCCTATTTTAACTCTTAAGCTCCTGGATTCGTAAATTATTTTTATTTTCATTTGAAAATAACTTTCCGTCACTTGTGTAGCAAAATAATTTTTTTCATTACTTAAATAGGTACAATTACTTTTTTCATTACTTAAATAGGTACAATTACTTTTTTCATTACTTAAGTACATACAAATAGTTTCTCCAGCATTGAAATCAATGATATGGAAAATGGAGTGCAGGTTTAAATTCGTTTCTCCCGCTGTGCAGAACAGTGTTAGAGCATTGTCCAACAGTCTCTTTGTTCTCCAGGAACTGTTATTCAAAATAACAGGTTTAATAAATGTTACTGGGTCAGTAGCAATAACAGGTAATTACTGTTATCTGAAAATGGCATATTTCCCCATCCCTAAATGGAGGACTAAAACACTTCAGTGTCCCACAAAACATAAAATATTTGAACAATGTAATAATTATTTTTAATTAAATTTATTTTATTTCTGCAACATATTACTGTGTAGTATAATTTTTAACAATCATTGGCATTAAGACGAAATTATTGGCTAAATAACCATAAAATTATCCCTTTTATTATCTTCGTCATTTTAAAACTCAACAGGAAAAGAACTTTGCAGTCATACCAGATATAGGTGAGTTAAGAAAAACTAATCTCGGTGCAATATTTGAAGAAAAAAATACACTGAGGGTAAAAACCGTAAACGAAAACGTAATGAATTATTTTAATAAAAACAAAGTGGTACGAAATAATTCGCAGCGAATATGCTTTGACGATAGGACACCAAAACAAAACAAGAAATAGTGACATTTTGAAAATTGGCATTAAATTAATATATCAGTGATTAACATTGAAATGTGGTTATGCTTCTATCACAGGCGCGCTCTGTACCATGAGGGGTAAGCGCAAATGTATTACCATCTGTGAGGCTATGTGAAATATGGTAACACGTACTATTTTGCCAAGTCTTAAAATGATCCACTGGAACGTGTATCGCAACCCTGCTTTATACATGTATATTCCGAAAGGGAAGTTTTGTTTCTTCTCTAATCAAAAGCTCTGTATCTAGTAAAAGAAATCAAGTGTATTTACTTCCTCTCCAGGAAGATGATGGGAATCAACCCCATAAAAACGTTTTCTGAGAAAAGATGACATTTTGTCGGAATAAATAGTGCAAAATGTGGTCTGCGGAATGATATTTTATTCCCTTCTGTTGAATTACACTTGAATGTATGACAAATGCTCTCTAAATCATGACGATATTAAAAGGAACATGAGGACTAAAGAACCGCGTCCAAATCTTACGAGAATACATAGCTGAAAAAGTATTTGAAATGTTCTTCTTCAGAAACCTCCATTGTACAAAACGGTATAACAAAACTACTCGGATAGATATTTACTGAGTAACAAAACATCATCTCGACATTGGAAGCAATTCCTATGTTTCACACTACTAAGTGCTCTTACAAGCACCCTAGCAATTTCATCAAATAACCCCTAGCAGTTAAAAACCTTACCGCGAAATCACACCAACTAATTAAATCCTTATGTCAAAAGAATTTACGAGCTTAGGCTACAAAACGAACGGACTAGAACCACACGAGAGCAAATAAGAATTGCCAGCCATCCTGATTGCACAGTAGTCTCACCACTTTTTTTTAAATTTTGAAATGATACTAGAGCGCTCCACGAATAACTGCCATTAACCTATAAATATTTGCTGGTTTTATTTTGATTTTGATGTACTTTAAATTTACAGTTCGTTCATTTCTCCTGCCTAGTATTGTATACCATTCTCCGATCATTGTTTCAAGAGATGCAAGGGTTTCTGTTAACAATAAATATGTACCCTTTAATAGGAAACTGCGCTAAATGACACATTTTAGTTTTCATGCTCTTTGCTCCCGGAATTAAGGAAAGAAAGGCCTTTAAGAAATTATTCATTTTAAATCATTCTGTTCATTATTTTGCCGAAATGTGGTCTTCCAACAGGCTAGTGCTATGGCAAAGTACACTACACATGACTTTGTTTTCGAACTCTATATTTACAAGCAGTAAAAGATTTGAATAATAAATATTATATAGAAAGTGACTGTGGTACTATGTGTACTAGAGCCGCTGATGGCTTAGTGGTTAGTGTTTCAGACTGTCGATGCTGGGTCCCCAGGTTCAAGCCTGGGCTGATCTTTCAGAGATGGTGTGATTTACTAACAATCGCTGAATATCGGACGAGCACGTAAAGTGACGGCCCCCAGGCTGGACCCACTGGTAAAGTGGGTATCCTTTCCTATGTCCCCCCTGAAATTCTCTCACCCATCTATGTGCAATATCGTACTTGTACGGTGGCGCCATCTACTGTACTCTAATCTCACTACAAACTGTTCTGTCAAAGTCGCTAGACTTGCTCTCATTCCTTCCGTTTCTGTGTCCTGCGCAAAAGGCGATCTCGCTGTAGGTGGCTGGGACCTAAACTCTACTCCCTGTGGACGGAAGTCCTACATGAAAATGACAAATGCTTTACAAAGAGGCTTTTCACTATGTGTACTTTCAAATGAAGTAGTATGAAAGTTGCTGGTTGCTGAAACAGCGAAACGGCACCGAGAACTAAGAAGTTTGTGTGTTGCCACAGTGATATGGGGCTGCAATGTGAGATCTAAACTTTTGTCACGCGTGAAGCACGACACCGACGCAATACTCTGCGGTGAAAAAGATCGTTCACATGAGTTTCTTGTTCCTATTCTGTGAATAGATCTGTGAATAATTTTATCTTACCTACATTAATTCATAATTTGAAATCATATATATTCCTTACTTTTCTTCGTAGTTTCTAAACACATTTCATAACAAGTTATTTTTAATTCGTACACTTCAAGAATATGTTTTTCTCTTTTATCTGCTTGGCCAGTCCGTTTATCCTGCAAGAAGAAAACCACAGATATAATCTTGGTTCAGATGCTGTTGGCGGCAACCGGTTGGATGACTCGTAACGTGCCAGTATCAAAACCAGTTGGTAAGGGACTTGATTATCCACCCAGAGTGATTTAATGGTATGGCAGCAATTCATCAACGCAGGTGGTTTCTGAAGAAGGCTCGACCAAATGCATCCAAAGCATTCAACATTTTGTGAAGATCATTATGTCGTTTTAGCTGCACGCTGTCGTAAGTCCAGCACAGCCCCGGAATCTTCTTCGGAACGTTCCGTGGGCCTCTGTCTTCGAATGAGTGTAAGAGAAATTCTATCCTATGTATGCAATGTAAATTCTTGTGTACAGATTTCCTCGGAGATAATTACTTTGTAGTGTTATAAATTTTGAGCACAAATGAAAACTATCTTTAGCTAATATATGACGCAATAATTTTCCGAAAAACATTGTTAGAACTCTTTTTAAAATTCAATTTATCTTACTCGAAAGTATTCTAATTTGGCCGTTAGATGGCGGGATAAGGTAGCTTATTAGTATTTCTATCTGGAAGAAACGAAATTTCCCATTTTCGCAGATTTTGGTTTAATTATTTAGGCCAAATAGAAATAATTAAATGGTGCCAAAAGTTAGACTAGAAACTTGTCTCCCATAAATCATCTCAAATTCTACTGTACGTTCTGTTTTTGAAGAGAAAATTTGTACCTCAGCGGAAGATCCTTGAATCTGAGCTATGAAACTCTACCTACCTTCTGAGTTCCACCCCGAACAACATAATTGATTAAAAGGTAAAAACGCGTATTTTGTCTTTTCATTGTGGACCCAACGAGAGACCGCTTCCATTCTGAATATGGCGATGTCTGCAGTGATCCGCTGACGTCAAGAACTTGGACAGTTTCTCAAGACATAAATGCCACGCCATATGATTGATATTTTGTGCCATTTTTCGCTGAAAATGAACGCTAACACACATTCACAGAAAGCCTTAAGAGGATGCATTGATCGGATCTGTGTACGATACGAACAGTTCAGCGAGTGTGAGAGAGATGCCCGGTGATCCAATCGCCGTAACACCAATCACTTGGGTCGGATGGGCAAGGCAATTTGGCGATACGCGAACAGTGGCATGCCGAGAGCAACCACAGAACGCGAGGATCGAGCGATTGTTAGTGCCGCACGAAAAGAACCAAATTCTTCGCTCTTAACCATTCGTAGCCCTGTTCTGTTGTCTGCAGTTACGGAAGTAGTGATCTGGTCCGTTGGCGTACAACTTGTGGCAAGAAAGCTATATTCGAGGACGCCAATCTACCGCCTATCACTGACGAGAGAGCATCGCTGGCACCTTTTGCAGTGGTGCTGAGACGCATCAACGTAGGATACGTCCACTGCCGTTGTATTGTCTTCAGTAATGTGTCGCGGTTTGCCTGCACGACGTTGACTAGCACTT
This sequence comes from Macrothele yani, assembly GCA_039090855.1. Lineage (NCBI taxonomy): Eukaryota > Metazoa > Arthropoda > Arachnida > Araneae > Macrothelidae > Macrothele > Macrothele yani. The sequence continues at coordinate 87,831,819 of CM077033.1, read as the reverse complement.
ACGTATCTGGAGAGGTTACGCCAGCGCAGGGATCCCGACTTTACCGTGGAACGGCACACAGCTCACACACTGGGAAAGACTGTTAGGGCAGCCATTTTGTACGATACCGGTGCACCCTTGGTAGTATATGCCATCCTCACGGCTTGGCTTTACGTCGACGACATTCAACGACTTGTTATGATGCCATTCTTATCGCTGAATCACCGAGAAATTTTTCGACACGATAATGCCTGTCCACACACAAAAAACAACTTACCAAGGACTGCCGCCTTAATGGCGGCCCACTTCCACGCAGAGCCCGATCGCCCTCCCTCTGACAGATTAAAAATGTTTAGGACATGATGGGATGCCACCTTCGCCCATCCTAGAGTATCGGAGAACCGGTCGCAATTTAGACAGTATCTGGCAGGTGTCCGAATTGTGTGCAAAGGTTTCCAATAGGAAGTGTCCATGAACACTGTGCTTATATGATACTCCGGGTAGCCGTTTGTAACAAAAGCGTAGGTGACGGTGCAACGAACTGACTTGTATCAAACGTGTAAGTTTTGTCTCCAAACAAATGATCCAACTTTTCTGGAATTGCGAGCATTTCCTTTCCTGCCCAGGTACGTTGCACATATCAATTATTTTCATCGAGATCTGGGTGCTTCGTACTTTTGGGGGGGGGGGTTATGAGTGTGTTTTGCAGAGGAAAACGTATTTCCTTTGTCATCTTGAGGTTTAACTAGAATGCATTCAGCAATTCTCAAAGAAATGAAAGCACAATTTTTCCTTTTGTTAATTGAAAACATTTTACCGTGGTGACAGCGAATTATTGCAGACATACTTTATAACTGCATAGTTATTTATGTGCCCTTAACTACGGAATACATCATGTATTTTTTGTGACACCGCGAATATCTTTTTCCTTAATTTATGAACAGCAGTATTTTCTTTCATCAATATTTTGGGTGAATGTAAACAAAATAAAATGTAATTAATAATACTGCAAAATGATGGCTGATATTTAAGAACATGTCGTGTATGTTTCTATCTTTTAAAGTGTGCCCAAGGAGATTTTCATGCGCTGACTATGTCATCGGTCACGGCGTAGATCCGTATATTTATTCACATGTCATTAGACACGGAGATGTCACATCACGCAGAGTGGCAAAAAGCGATGTATCAGTGTGTTGGTATTGACAGCATGAGCGGAAGAGCACGTTGTGTTTGGGACGGTAAAGGTTCAGCATTCGCCTAAGAGAATAACATACATTTTTTCCGATATTCTAGTAATTTATTTTCTAATAAACCTATGCAATGGTGAAAAAACAATCTCTAAATATAGAGAGTTTAAAGAAGAAAATTTGTCCCGTTTTTGATTATGGTGCTAAACGTTTGTTATCCGAAGTTACAGATATCTAACGAAAACTTCATAAATTTTATTTCTTAAATATGAAATTTAGGAGTACATCGTTGACATACCTCATATAGAGGAGTGAGACCTTTGGATGTTCTCCTAAAACCTTGTCATCGAAAAGAAATTCTGTTAATATGGGGGCTTGTGGTGATTATCGAGGTGCTCCTTGAAGTTGTTGATAGATTTTTTCCCTGAAACCGGAAGTAGGTTCGTTTACGAATAAGCCTAAGAGCTGCAATAACTGAAGAAATTTCTGAAGGGGTGATCTGTTCCGATTCTATTTATTATCTTTCAATAAGTGAATGAACCTCATCCACAGGAATGTTGGGAAACAAGGATGCAGGTTCCAGGGACAAATCTATCAACAACCTCAGGGAGCACCTATAGGATCTCCACTAGCTCACATATCGGCAGGATTTCTTCTCCAGTACATCGAAGACAAAATTTTAGCAGAACATCCAAAGGTTCAACTACTCTATATGAGGTATGTCGACGCTGTACTCCTTCTCTGGCCACATATAATTAAATAACTCGAAGCATTTACTGTTCATCTGTCTTCAATTTTTTCTTCTATCTCTTTTACTGTAGAACTGGAAACTAACTTTTCTCTTCCATTTCTGGATTTCAAACTTTGCAGGGACCCTCCGTCTAATAACATTTCATTTTCTGTATTTCGAAAACCCACTACATCCCCTATCTTAATACCGTTTGGTTCGCATCACCCTCAGAACTATAAACTAGCCGGAATTTCATTTTGGTTAACCGAGCTGAAATCCATAGGTATAATCAGCAGGCTATGACTCACGAACTTTCCTTCATTAAAAACCTAACAAAGAACTTTAGATACCCTGATTACCGAGTTCAGAATGTAATTAAGAAAAGCCTGAGATTATTGGAAACCGTCCTAAGCTCCGAGACTTCTATCACAAGATATATTGGTGCAGTGGACTTTTATCCATGGCTAACCTCAATTCTTGAAAATAATATTAAGCGACTGCAATTGGGAATTGGGATTCGGAGACGAAATATTTTTCTCTTTTACGTTCTCACCGTGACAAATTTAAGAAGGACAAAGATATAGTGTTCGTAAAGTACCTCTGAGAAAACTCGACCCATCATTGCCTTCTTCCTTCTACATAGGCTCCACTTGGAGAAACCAAGTGTTACGTTTGAAAGAACGTAAAAATGATTTGAAACAGGAGAACTTGTCCACGGATCTAGCAGGAACTGTAAACATGGCTACGTTCCACAATGAAACGAGGCAATAATTGTCTCTTCAGCTTCTACTCAGGCTAACTTAGAGAGCCTGCACATTTACCATTTGGGCGACTGCTATTGTAATGACAGCTCGCCTCGTGAAATTCCAGAACCGTGGCAACATATATTTCACCCAGTCACATGATCGGGAATTAGAGACTTCTAACCGTGACCAAAATCTTAAGATTGATATGAAAATTCTTTTGATTCTGGACTCTTACCTGGCTATGTATATGTACTTGGATGTACGGTCTAATTTTACCATCTGAAGATGGCCGTATAGTAATGCCCGAAAGGCTTCATGTGTGTCAGCGTTTTTAATAAAGTTTTAACTAATGTAGTTTTAACTTATTTTTTCGTGCAACTAGACGGAAGTCGTTAATTCTAATATAATATTTGCAGCACGAATACCTTTATGTAGATGAACTATATATTCGTTCTGGAGTACTGTACATTCGCGTGGAGAACAAAACGAAAAAAAAATTGTGGGATATAAGCAAAAAATTATAGATTGTGCACAGTTTCATGTGTCACCAAAACGGTAAAGCGCGAAATGTAGAAAATAGATAAATGAATGATTACATTGGGCAAAACGATTTTGCTGCGATTCGTGTAGGAAAGTTAAGTAGTAATTATGTAAATTCGGTTCATATGAAAACATGAATGCATTTTCTCTTAAGTTTCACACTAAATTAGAGTGTGAATGTATATGAAAAAGTTATTTAATCTAACAAATTGAACCTCAGTATTGTTTTTACAACCTGTATATAACATGTTATATTTCGAGCTTTTAAAATGTAGGCCACGTCACGGTTTGAAATTTGAAACTATTATTTAAATTGCGGTATTGATCTTCGGAGTTCTGCTTTCTAATGACATAACAGGAATCTGTAGTTGATAGTGAGTCAAATCAGTTTTAGGGTCTTTTATAATTGCATTGAAAAGTTAGAAGTTACTGTTCATATAATAGTGTTGTTTCAAAGTTCGCTGCATTTTGAGAGGGGTCATGATTACTTCTAGAAGTAATTATAAATCTTAGTATCTTAGAAGCATTTTTTTTTAGAAATATCCCCTTCCAATGTGTTTGTACTTGTGATAACACATTTATCATGTAACTCCAAGCTTTCAAGTTGAAAGCGTCCATTTACCTAATTCACCTGAAACCTAACTGATATAATGGCAGTTACGTTACTAAGTACAAGAAAATCTGTAACTTTCTCTTCTGCCTTCATTTCTTAGAAATTTTAGCATCATTATCATACGATTAAATTGATCAGCCCGTTTCTTGTTCTGCAGTAGACTGCCAAAAAACTGCCGAAATCACTTATACTGTATTGTTAAAAAATGCGCAGTCATGTACAAAATATATTTTACATAAAAAATTATAACACACTGGAGACCTATGCGAAATTTAATCAAATTTAAGATAGTTTACTTACTTTGAGGCATTTTCCTCTGTTCAGAAGAATTTGCTAGGCAATGGTTTTTCAATAATTGGTGTTTGTCGATCTTATATATAATTATCTTTAGAAAAAATATACTGTAAGCTGGCTAAATAAATCCTGTGCCTAATAACAAGAATTTATTTATAAAATTTGTGATCTAATTTGACATCTGCATACGCTAAAAATACACAGGGATGTGGAGCAGTTCTTTTATTCATTTTACTTGAATATTCAAATTTCAGGCTCTTAAATAAATTAAAAAATGTATTTAGCGAGAATTATTAAAACAACATTTATGAAGATAATATGAATTTGCCATGAATACCTTTCCACCGGAAGCATAGATTCGGAATTCAATTAATACTTATGAAAGCTAAATTAAAATCATGATTGAATTTTCTTTCAGCAAATACGTTTCGTTAATGAAAAACACTTTGTGCAGATATTCTACGTAGGTCAGAACATGCCCAATATACCGGATCGTGCAGCAAGTTCCTTTTTTCTTTGGAGCGAAAATATTCCTACTTCCAGAATATATGTTGCGAAAGGCGTTGAAGTATTAGGGGTGCTATTTTTAAAGTACTTTAATTTCACAAAATTGTTGAAATTCAGTCCAAAATCATCTTAGGTTTCTCTATATTTCCTGGATCTTAAAATTAGAATGGAGGTAACAGTTCTTTTCTGTCCTGTGGGAAAATTACTCAAACTTAATGTAATTTTGTTAATCAAACAAAGATCTTCGCTCTTTCGACGTTTATAAGTGAGTCACGGGAAAATTCTCATTGGGCGCAACCGGGAGTCGAACTCAGGGTCTTCCATTTACGCGTCGGATATGCTTCCGCTACACCACAGCTGCCTCGAATTCCTCCACACTCACACACGCTAACTGCCAAGCTAATTTGACAGGTTGCTTCTTGGAGCCCCGCACAATGCTTGGGATTCACCAAGGATGGTAAGCAGCAACTGACGAAATAATTAGAAGGCGAATAAATAATTAATAGAGATATTTGACGTGGACCAGGAACATCAAGCAAAGACTATCGCTCTTTCTACGTTTATAAGTGAGTCACGGAAAAATTCTCATTGGTCGCCACTGGGAGTCGAACCCAGGGTCCTCCAGATTATAAACGTGGAAAGAGCGAAGATCTTTGTTTGATGTTCCTGGTCCACGCTAAATGTCTGTATTAATTTTTTTTTAATTGATATTATTCTACAAGGTGGTTTCGGCGAGGGGTTAACCTCGGTTGAGAAGAGTTTGAAAATTACTCACAAGATTTTTTGTAGTTTATATGTATATATATATATTAAAAAAAACTGCTAGCTGTTAAAATGAAGTCTATGTCTAAAGAGCAGTATTTATTTTTATACGTCCTTAAATTTCACAAGACTGTTTTAAATCAGACTAAACTATACTTTGTTTTGTCCTCGCTCGTAGTCGAACCTACGGTCAGCTTTTTTAGTAGGAAATGGGGGTTTTGATCACAAAGGAAACTCCCCACGGCTCCCTACGGCCCACGTGCTCCCACGGCACAGCCCACTGCGGCCCAAGTGCTCCCCACGGCACAGCCCACTGCGGCCCAAGTGCTCCCCACGGCCACGCCCACTTCGGTCCACGTGCTTCCGCACGGACGGATGTGGTCAATCATGACGTCAGTCGCCGCTATTTTTTTCCACATGTTCTTTTCGGCTATCTTTTGCACGCCACGTGTTTTGAGATGAGTCATCATTTTCTCTGACCATGACATTTTGTGTGCCACATGTTTTGGAATGAGTCATTTTTTCTCCGACCATACCATATTGTGTGCCACGCGTTTTGGGATGACTCACTATGTTGGGTGACACCTCCGTGCTAGCTGGCACGGAGGTGTCACCCAACATAGTAGTATCAGTACTTTTGGTGCCATAGTAGTATGTGATAACACTACTGATACTACTATGTTGGGTATCAGCACCAAAAGTACTGATACCCAACATAGTAGTATCACTACTTTTGGTGCCATGTAATATTTTATTAATGAGGAAACGTGACCAGATTAAAAGATATTTTCAAACATTAGACAATTGTATGGGTAGACAAGATACTTTTGTTATTCATCATGCATTTAACATAATTTCCAACCAATTAATCATAATTAATTTTTGATAAACTAGATGGAAATACTTGATACAGAGACTTCCTCTAAGCACATAAATCGCAAGGGCAAGTTTTTGGAGTTTATTTAATCAATTAAGCGGTCCATGTGCCTGAACCAAATGGTGTCGAGATATTTATGCACTCACTCCTTAAACCTAAATGTTCACATAGCTGCCGAGTTTTAGGAAAGCCGCCAAAGTAATTTTTACCTTCTCCTCGAGGCAGTACCGAAAATAAACCTGCGCTGCTGATAACTGCTTGTTTCTTGTCCGCTATTATACATATTATCCATGATGGGAATGGGCCAGTCCTATATCATGCCTTTGCGCAAGAGCAAGTGACTCATACATGGTCTCTCTCTCGATTCTCAGGTACGATGACACCGTATAACCCTTTTGCAGGTAATCGATCAGAAACAAATAAAGACAATCAGTCCCATAAATGACAACTTTGAAGAATGAAGCTTAAGGCAAATCAGTACTTTTGGTACTTAGGGGCAATTGTACAACTTGCTTTCGGCCCACTTTAGAGATATTCATCGAGCAGATTTCTTTCAATCTACTAACCCGATTTAATTCGTTCCAGGCGATTAGGGAGATGAAAAGGGAGACAATATCTGGAATTGATAAAAACGCAACGCTAGCGATGGTGAAGATACCTTAAGTGTAGCTAAAATAGCAAAATTTCAGGATCGATACAGAGACCATATGTTGTCTTCTCACACCTCGGGCGACATATGCCAGCTCGTTTTTACACATTACTGCATCGTGCGTAATTCTGGCATATTTGTGAAACTTATTTTCATCTGAAATTAATCTTTAGACCATGTGTTTTGTTTTAAAAGTCAATCACACCGATAGTTGTTCAAATTTAAACATGTTAGATTACGTTATATTTTCAATTTGGAAAAAATAAAATTCCCTCATGTGCTGTTGAACATAAAAAACTCCTGGAAACTACTCCACTAGAAATGTGTTGAATAAAGGTTTCGAGAGGATTGCAGGTATACATAAAAAGTATTTTTATTTTAAACACTGCATATGTACAGGTGAAATTACTAAGGAAGTTAAATCTTCATGGAAGGTCATAGCGGCTAAGGGAGATTTCCAAAAGAATGATAGGTTCTCAAGACTGCTCCACATGGCTTGCATGAGATTGTAATTTTCCAGACTCTGATGTATGGCAGTGAAACCTGAATACTACAGAAGAAACATAGGAGTCGTTTATATGCGGGAGAAATGCGTTACGTACGGTGGCTTTGTAGCAAAACACGTTCTGGTCGTCTGGAAAACGAAGAAGTGTTGCCGTTGTGTAATGTAAGTCAAAATGTTGTTAGCAAGGTGAAGAGTAATATGCTTTGGTGGTTTGGCCATGTTGAAAGCATGACTGATGTGATGCTTACTAAACATAATTTTTAGCGCAAATGTCCGGAAGGAAAGGCAGAGGAAGGCCAAGGAAGTCATGGGAGGATCAGATTCAGAACTGTCTGCATGAGAATGAAGTACAGAAGGTCTTGTGTACGTCGAGTGAAGGATATCATTTAAGCCAGAGTTGTTTCACAAGATCGCTGAAAACGGAGAGGTTAAACGGCAACACTAGGTAAATAAATAATCAGTGAAACATATCTGGTTGTTCGTATTTCTTTGTGGAGCTAACTTCTGAACCTCAGGGAACCGCTTTGTGATATGTATGTATGTATATGTAGAGTATTATTTGCATGCTTGCTCGTGTCTAGCATTAAACTAGTATTATGGGATAATTCTCATAATGACAAGAATGTATGTAACAGAAGAAAATGTTTGCCAGCTATTGCATTTACTTCTCCTTACTGCGGATAAGAGGGAACCAGCATTTGAACGCACATAGACTGTACCTGAAGCAAATATTTGTCATGTTTATGTGCTTTGTAGTTCAACTAGGTTGTGAAAACGCTGCCATTCACTGCATGTAAGAAGCAAAATATACAGGTTGAATCTTTAACGCTAAACCAAAGCATTTGGCTATAAAGGTTTCTAAGACGAAGAAAATTATTTATTAAACTCATTGCGCTTCAACCCTTACCTTTGTGTGTTATAAATGTATATTCCCGGAGCTATCTAAAAGAGATAATAATGTTTTTTTTTTCTCGTTTTAACAGAAAAAAGAACGTGATGTCGAAACTCCGCAAGATTCTTATACCTTTGATATAATACCTGCTGAAGTGTTATGAACTGTTTCATCATCGCGCATCCACATCACACGTTCCAGCGCTACAATGATCCTGATCCCCAGTACTACAAAATGAGATAATGGATAGAGGATGCCAAGCCTGATGGAGACACCTGTGTAACTATCATGCAAACACAGATTTCCTTTCTCAAAGCAAAGGAAAGAACGCTAGACTCGTTATCACTCATCTGATCCGTTAAACAACTTAATTTTAAATTACTTTTTATTTTATTTCAAGGTAACCGTACCACGTTTGATATCAGAAACCGTGACCTCGTTTCTTCGAATTATCACATTTGCGTAAAATCATTTAATGTCTAATTCAGTCACCGTGTTCAAATAGTTGAAATGTTCTATTATCCAGTTTGCAGTTAGCTGTCTACCTTCCTTGTAAAAGCCATCTGGTTGATGAGCAAAAACTTGGAAAGCTGTATATCCATTCTCAGTCAGTAAATTTTGAATCCTTACTACAGGTATACCATTTTATGTTTGATAGAATTAAGTTAAATTGACACACAAAAAACGTGAATCTGTTTTTATATAATAATACTTTAGCAATAATAATCCAAAACCAAGTTTCACAAATAATTAAATATAATAGGAAGTAGTGATCTTGCAATATATAGAAGTACACTGAAGAGCAATTGAATTAGAGATACCTGTCTAGTAACATGTAGCACCACCTTTCCTCCTGATGACGGCGGCAATTCGTCTCGGCATGGACTCGACAAGACAACGGAAGCGTTGGGAAGCCATACGGATCCACGACCACTGAACAAGCTCCCACAGTTCACGAAAATTTGATGAAGGGGGATCAGGGCCTCGAACATATCTCTAGATGGCATCCCAGATGTACTCCATGGGATTGAGGTCAGGTGACATAGCTGGCTAAAGAAGCGAGGTCATGTCGGGGGAATGTTCATCCAACCATTTGGATACAATTCGGGAGCGATGGCACGGTGCATTGTCTTGTTGCAGGATGAGGTCCCTAGTGAGATGTTGAAAACGCACAAACGGGAGCAAATGGTCGTCCAGGATATCCCGGTAACGTTGACCTGTGATGGATGATGTCACACGTAGCAGAGGTCCCACTTCAGTCCACGTAAACAGTCCCCACTTCAGAATGCCACCCCTACCAGCTTGAAGAATAACCTGCTGGCAAGAAGGATCCATCGGTTCAGGTGGTTTGCGCCATACTCGTATCCTGCCATCCGCATGTCCCAACGTGAAACACAATTCATCAGACCAGGCAACATTTGTCCACATGTCAACGGTCCAGTGGCAATTTTCCGCTTCCATGCTAATCCTTGCACCATGTGATGTGCGGTCAGCAGCGGTACTCTCGTGGTACGATGGCTTCCGTAACCCATAGCGAGGAGGTGGTTTGTATGGAGTGGCTGCTTACACGTTTTTGTGAACCAGCGTTAAATTGCCGAGTAATTTCTTGTACTTATGCCCGTCTATCTGCTGTTACAATGCGAGCTAGCGGACGATGACCCTGCTCGTCTACAAGCTGTTGTGCACGGCAGTTGGCTCTTGCAGGGATGGTTTTACCGGATTCGATGTACTCACGGTGCACCCGTGACACAGTGACTCGTGAAAATCCTAGTGGCTGAATGATTTCCGAGATGGAGTGATTCATTCGTTGGGCCCCGACAATTTGCCCACGACCAAATGCGCTTAGATTCTTCGTCTTACCCATAATTCGTTCGACCCTTACTGATTCCCGTCGTATCACTCCTTATATTGACGGATTGCTACATGCGTCATGTCGTTTCCGTTTACAATGCCGCCCACAGCGCAACATTTGCAAAACGCCAGCTGTCTCTAATTCAATTGCTCTTCAATGTACATATTTAGCCAATAGTATTTTAAAATATAAAGTGCCCAGCAGGCGTAACGAAGCTTTTAGATTTATTCAAACATTGTATTTTAAATTAATAGGCGAAGAAAAGAAATCAGGGGATTCGAAATTACTGACTACTGCGAAAGGCTTTGAGCATTTGAAATGTGAACAAAAAGGATATAACTTTTCGAACTCTTCATAGACAGCAATATACCTGAAGGAAAAGGAACACCGTGGTGTGAAACGTCAGATGATCGCGTTTTGCTGGAACCGGTACGCTGTATTATGTTAGAAATGAGGCCATCAGCTCTAACCGCTGCTATCTTCAAAACCTTATTTCTTAAAGGCCACAGACCTGAAAAGGCTAGGTGTTAGTTTCGGTGTGCCACTAAAAATGTGTCATTGATACCTGTATTGATGAGGCAATGGCTAACTGTTTTTGATTCCAAGATGAGAACAAAACTGACTTCCATAAGTTATCGGCCGTCCCCACTTTAAAGGAACTGATATTTCGGAACGGAAAATACCCATTAAAAGAGTACCAACCAAGTCACAGCTGGGATTCAAACCCTAATCTACCTAGGAGGAATGATCAGAAGCCACATGTTAGACCATTGTACTGCAGCGTCAGCTATGATTTTCTATCTGAGTGAAATTACAAATTGTAGTCTGAAATGAATATATTTTATTTGCAATAATTTACCAGTGAGTGCGATGAATATTTTGGGAATGTCCAAGGAAATTATTGAATATGAGGGTTTTAAGCAACGTTTTATATATATATGCGTTTTCATTAAAATCCATATTACATTACAGTACAAATTATAGAAGAAAATATATAGCTGTCAAGGACATTCGGTTAAATCAACGAAACGAATGCTCGTCTGACATAGCATTTCACGATTAAAAGAACGTTAACAACCGCTTGTTTCTAGATCGACTGAGGAATTTTTCCAGTTAATTCCAATTGTAATTTCCCTGTGATGGAAATTTACGTTTTGTTCCCACTGAGAAAATGAATAAACATTTTGAAAATAGAAGTGAGCAGAGAAACGGGAACAGCATGTCCTAAGAAAATAGTGAGGAACAACATTGCAAAAATTATAATGTAAGACGTATGTGGTTTCCCGTTAAGAAATGAAGTTATAAGCTATCTTAGATACTTACCTGCAGCAGCATCACACTCCAAGCAACTTATGGTCACAATAATGTTACTCTATGGGGCATATATACAAATGTACCAGCATTGGATATATCATCATCATCGTCATTGTCAACCATTATCGATCCACAGCTGGACGAAGATCTCCCCAAGTTTTCTGCACAACGGTCTGTCTTGTGCCAGTCTCCTCCATGTCACTCCCGCATACCTTCGAATTTCATTAACTCATAGCCCATGTGGTCTTCTTCTGGAACTTTTCCCCTCCCTTTTAATCCAATCTAAAATTTAGGCTGTCCATCGATGGTCTGTCCTTCTGGCAGTATGTACAGCCCATTGCCATTTCAGGGATTTTACTCTGATCATGATGTCTTCCACTCTTGTCATTTTTCTGATCCACGAGTTCCTCTTCTTATCGGTCCTGGTTACACCAAGCAGGAACGTCTCCATGCTACTTTGAGTTGTCTGCAGCCTTTGTATGTCTCTTTTAGTTAAGGTCCACGTCTCTGCACCATACGTAAGCACAGGAAGGATGCATTGATCAAACACATTTCTTTTAAGACATAATGGCATATTGCTCTTGAAAATTATGCTGTTTCTTCCAAAAGCTCTCCAGGCAAGTCTTGTACGCCGATTAATTTCTTCATCAATGTGACCTTCACTTGATATTTGCTGTCCAAGATAAACGTACGTGTCTGTTATCTCCAGCTTTTCTTCATCAATCGATAAATCTTCATTTCTCGTAAAAGCATTGAACATCAATTTTGACTTCTAGAAGTTCATTTTTAATCCCATATCTTTACTCTTGTCAGAAAGTTCCTGGATCATACTCTGCAGCTCTGATGGGGTAGTTGCAAAAATGACTACGTCATCAGCAAAACGAAGGTAGGTTCGATAATCTCCATTAATTTTTATCCCTTTGTTTTCCCAGTTCAGTGATTGAAAGACATTTTCCAATGAGGCATTGAAGAGCTTCGGAGATATGGTGTCACCTTGTCTCACTCCCTTTCCCATTTTTACGTGTGTTGTATTTTCAAACAGCCGAATCTTTTCACTTGCATTTGCAAAGATGTTATTAATAATATTAATGTTCGCATCTTCAATACCACTGGAATTCAGAGCCATTGTAAGAGACCAGAGAAACGGCAGGTGGATAGATACTATTTGTGTTGCTTGTTGTCGTTTTAAAAATATAACGGATTCGTTACTTTTTTTAAAAATCGCTTCAATATAGGGTTCAGATTTATGTACTGTTATTTTACATAGAAGTAACACATAAAACTGTACGATCGTGGTTTACAATTAGGGTTAGTTGAAAGTTTTACAAGTCTCAGGTGATAAAAGTCTAGTTTAAAGAATTCACTTTTCTTAATTAAAATTAACATTTTAGAACATTTTGATTGTTTCAATTTATTTAATTTTTTCCATACCAGATCACCAACGACATTTTGTTCACATTTCACGTTCTCTACGTTTTATAATGCACATTTATGTCGCTAGGAACTTGAGAGCTATTTTAATACCAAAGACATCTTCAAATATTATTATGTCTTTTCTGAATGATTAGAAAAAAATACTTTGAAATCGAAAATGCATTCCTCATAAGATTTTCGGCACCAGGAGCGCCTGGTCTACAGAATGTAATTTTTTTTTTTTTTTATTAGAGGTTTAACGACCACCGTGAGCAACTGAATGGGCTATAAGCAGTCTCCCGTCTCTAATTTAGAGTCACTGGTTCCAGGGAAGGGAGAGAGCCAGTGCCGTTAGACAAACACAACATCCATGCCCGACCGGGATTCGAACCCAGACCCCTTACGGACGAATGATCAGAGGCCAGCGCCTTAGACCACTGCGCCACCGGGGTGGCAATGTGAAATTAGTGTCATTCGAAATTGCATTGTTATACGGTCGAAGAAATTTAATAAATGCTAAAATGATTCTTCAGAGATTATAAGAGATTAAATCAACGTTTTGATTTTGGCATAGTTTATATTATTATATCCTTGAATGGAAATATATATTGCCTTTATTATCACTTACCAGTTCAAAGATATTTACTGTAGTCAAGGTATCTGCATTTCTTTATATTTCGCTAAACGAGACCATGAACAATCCGAAGAATATAAGAAGACCCCACTGTAGAATGAAAACCTAACTTAGATATCTGGTGGCGTCTTGACATTTTTATCTCTTACAAAATATATACTGTTATTTACTGTGCTTTTTGCTAATATTTAGAAGATATTAATCATTTAGGGACCAGAATTTCATTTCTTCTATTTAGAAAACTAATGTATATGTATCTACATTAAAGGTGCGTCTCGTAGTAGTTAAATCGAAAGATAATTCACAATAAAACAGCTAAAGTTCCATGGTTTATTTAACTCATTAGACTCACTTTTGTTACTCAACGTGGTGCAAACCACAGGTTTTAAGAAATATACTACATTTGATGCGTGTAGTTTTGTTGTGAATCAAGAATCCTTGAATATTGCTTGGCTTTTACGGATGTAAACCACGTTTTAGAAGAAGATAAGCTTCCGCTGTTGTTGATTTGGTACATGAATTATCAGTAAGATATAAGAGCATGTCCACTTACGATTTAAACGGCTTTTGTAATTATTTAAGACATTTACCTTACCCTCTTCCTACAGCAAGGTAACTGACTACTATTGGGTCTCCCACGAGTTCTATGCTAAATTTTTGAAATTTACAAAAATAATGTAGTTCCTGGAACATAATAACGCATCTGACTAAACGTTTCTCAGTTACACAAGTGATACGCTAAAACTTTTAAAACGTAACACCAGTCTAATACCTTCTGTTGTCAGATGTTTAAAGCAAAGGTCGAACTCCGTAATTTATAATTTTCTTTTTCTTTTATTTTCTACACTGGAAGACCTAACGTCTGTATTTTTACACCGGCAAGTGTCCGTAAAGTATCGCCTGTAACATGAGACCCGCTGCACCACACTGATCAATAATGCCATTTTAGTCATCTCGTAGGTGATATGAAGTCCAGTAGTTTAAGCAGGGAAAAGTCGATTTCCGTGATGCAGAACGTCCACTACAGTCACAGAAACTAGACGATGAGGAACTAGAACAACTGTTGAACGTGCATTCATGTCGCACACAGTCAGAGCTCGCCCAGGAACCCGGAGTAACACGGCAAGCCACTGCAAGGCGCTTGCAAAAGCTTAAACGGATTCACAAGGAGGGCCGTTGGGTGCCCCATCAACTAACAGCTGCGAACAATCCTAGGTGCTTTGATGTTGCTATGTCCGTGCTCTCCAGATTCAAGAAAAAGGATTTCCTCCACGAGAATTTGACATTTAATGAGAAGTAAATTCTCTACGATAACCCTAAGCGGCGCAAATCGTGGTATTATCCAGGTCAGCCTACCACCATTATCGCGAAACCGAATATCCATGCCAGGAAGTTTTTGTTTGATTACGAGATAACAGTTTCGACGATATTTTGTTCTCTGCTGGGAACAATTACAGATATCTACTCATCTTCGCAAAACTTAAACGCCTTGGAAGCACTTCAGATGCTAATGTGAAGCCTAATGTTCGAATAATTTACAATAAGTATTCGTGATCATCTATAAGGGACAATTACAACGACTTTTGTCACAGCAAAAGTCACTGCTGATTTTTTTTCACATGAGCGAAAATTGATTTTGCAAATATGAAGCCATGTAACATAAGGGATTTGTGTCATCAGTTAATGCCTCAATGATAAATTTAACTAAAATTTTAAGAAAATGAGAAATCTAATTTGGAAGTACTACTAACACATGATAAGCCATTGAAGTTCAATGATATATATATATCTATATATA
Source organism: Macrothele yani (assembly GCA_039090855.1). Taxonomy (NCBI): domain Eukaryota; kingdom Metazoa; phylum Arthropoda; class Arachnida; order Araneae; family Macrothelidae; genus Macrothele; species Macrothele yani. The sequence goes on along the minus strand of CM077033.1, from coordinate 87,816,527 downwards.
TATACACTGAGTGGCCACATTATTATGTCCACTCCCTCAGTACTTCCTTGGGCCACCTTTTGCCTTTAATACTGCGTCGATTCTTCGTGGCATGGACTCCACGAGATGTTGTTAGGTGGTTTGTGGAATCTGAGACCATGCTTGATGAATAGCATTTTCCAGGAGTGTGAGATTGCAGGGTTGTGGATCCAGCTGTCTGATGGCTCGTTCAGATTCATCCCACAAATTCTCAATGGGGTTAAGATCTGGAGATTGGTGGGGGACACTTAAGGAAAGTAAACTCACCGGCATGTTCCTGAAACCAATCCTGTATACAATACGAGCAATATGGCAGGACGTATTATCTTGCTGAATGTAGCCATCGCCATTGGGATAAAACATTCACATGATAGGATGCACTTGGTCCGCAACGATGTTTAGATATGATGCGCCATTCCGACTTTGATCAACACGAATTAAAGGGCCCAAAGCATGCCAGGAAAACATTCCCCAAACCATAACGTTTCTTCCACCAGCTTGACGGGTTATAGCAATGAATTTGGTTTCCATGCTTTCGTGCTGTTTCCGCCAAATTCTCACTCGGCCATCGGCCTGGTGCACCTGAAAACGTGATTCATCGGATCACATAATTTGTTACCAATTATCGACTGTCCAATCCTTGTGCTCCTGTGCGAACTGGAGACGTTTTCTCTTGTTAACTGCAGACATCAAATATGTTCGAACAGGCCTTCGGCTGTTATATCCCATCCGATGTAGTGTACGATGAACACATCGTACAGAGATCATTTAAGGGGATCCTTGATTAAAGTGGTCTGTAATTTGCTGGACTGTTGCCCTTGTTTTGTCTGTTAGCAGTCTGGACACTCTGCGTTCCGCCCGATCAGTCACTAGTAGATGACGACTACACGTTGCACGTAAAGACCCAGTTTTTGGCTGACAGTCTAGTCTTTAAACACTTTAACAACAGCTGCTTTGGAACATTTCGCGAATGCGTCGGTTTCGGTGACACTCGCCCCATGGATCCGAGCTCCTACAGTCATTCCAAGTTGAAAGTCCGTCAAATCCCATTTTTGTACCCATCTTGTCACCCAAAAATCACTTCTACTACTGTCGCGAGCACTAAGCTTTCCCTTTTACACTAGGCTCGCCATCTGACGACAACAGCGTACAGCCATAGCTCATTTGCTTAAAACTGTCAGGTGGTCATAATAAAGTGGCAACTCAGTGTATAAATATATATATAGCACACCAGGGAGAGGACTAGTTTTATGTAATTATCGCTGATGCACAGAAGATATTGCTAGTTTTTGACTGCAGGGCATGCTACAAGAATTACAAAGCGAAATCCAAAATGTTTGTTTTAATTTTTGTAATCAGCTAGACACACGTTCGACACAACTTATGTTCGGAAAGTTTCGTATTTCAGTTACCCTACCCTTGAACAGCAAGATTCCTCATTTCGCATAAATTGGAATGAGCGAACTATCAGTACGTAACCCTGATTTCACTAAGGACCGATGTATTTAGTGCTGTGACACATTACTCCAGTCACTAGGAAATTATTTCGCATCTGATGTTTTATAAACTATGAAATAACTGTGAAAATTAATTAGTTAAAAAATATTTATACTTAAAAATTCATGATTTTTGCACCTGATGCAATACCTCTGCACAGCAACATAATTCGTGACGCCTCACTTAATCACATTACTAATTTCATTTAATGTTATCATTAATTATATATTATGGTTATGACATTTTTTAAAATAAGTAATTATTCCAAAACTCAACACTAAAAAAAATCTGTAAAAATGATGCACAGCGCCTTTTTCTAGCGTGTTCCTTCAGGAAAAACAGTGCTTTTATGGTTTACTGCATAAAAATTGCAGAATTAATTTTATGAGTGGTGTCAGTAAATCAAAATCAGTTTATTATCTGTATTTCGTGTAATGTAAATATAAAGGAAAACTGAAAAATGTAGCTTCATCAGGTGTAAGAAATCTAGCATAGCCATTGTAAGTTCGCCATTAAAATGAAAATTTTACGTTGGACCAATTCCTTTTCTAACGTAAATATTTCATCGTTTCTGTGCTTGTTACAAATGTTCGTCGACTAGATTCATATCATGTATACTTCGAAGAACCAAAACAACTCTTAATAATAATGAGTAAGTGTACACCAATCACACTTAAAATAGTATAATTATATTAGTAATCCAAATTTCTTGGCGTAGATTATAAATCAAAGTTTTCAAACTTTGGAGCATTAACCAGATGGCTTTTTCAAGGAAGGTAGGCAGCAAACTGAATAATAGAACGCTTTAACAATTTGAACGCGATGACTTGACTTGACTTCACAATAAACGAGCAGATGCTAAGTAATTATTCATCCGAAGACCCGCGGCGTCATGCTCGTTAACAAGCGGAATCATAGAAGTGAACAAAATGCAATATTTTTTAAGAACTGGTTCCAAACTCGTGGCAACTCCAGCGAGAGGCTGTCATTGCATGATTTACTGTTGGTGATGATCTCTAAAGTTTTGCGAATGGCGCTAGATTTTGGGGCGGAGTAGGAGGCTAATTTTATTACGTCATCCCACATAGGAGTAGAGGACTTGAGCTGGAACTCTCTGGATAGGGATGTTGTTACTTTGCAATTATTTATGTCCTTTTTGTGCTCGTTGATTTTAGTTCCAAACGAACGCTTGGTCATTAAAATGTCGTATCGCTTAGAACCGTCCGGATATTGTAAAGGGATGACATAAACACCTGCCTCATTGGTAAACTGGTATCTTGTCAGAGTTTCACTGAAGCATGGCATATAAAGATGTCGGAGACCTGATTCCAAAACCAAGTTTCATTTTCTTGAGCGCGTTCTTGATCTGATAAGAAACATTTGGTATGTAGGGAATTGAGACCGAAAAGCGTAGATGAGGCGTGAAAAGATTAACATGACTGGTTCCGACTTTCTCCATATAGCTATGTACGAGGTCCGGGGCGTATCCTGCTTCAGTGGCCAATTCGGCAACGTTCTTTAATTCACGTTTTATAGAAAGAACATCGGAAGATACTGCAAAGGTTCTTCTTATTCGAGGACGGAAGAAATTTGTCTTGTAACTAGCAGGGCAGAATGAGCTGCGGAGCATCAAATTGGGGACGGATGTAGGTTTATAGTAGACTTGCGTACGAAGGCGATTTTCAGGCACCTTGCGCAGTAATACATCCAGATAAGGCAATGCACCATTTTGGTTGAGATCCATAGTGAAATTGATCGTGGAGTGAATATCATTAATTCTATCTCAGTAAAGCGGCAGAGTTTCATTTCCGTGTGGTCATATGAAGAATATATCGTTCGCATATCTCATCCAGGTAGTAGGCCTTGGGGTGATGTTGGAGAATGTGTATTGCTCGATTGGTCGAAGTATTGCTTCCGCGAGAATGTATTGCAAAAGCGAGACTAAACTGTCAGATCACACAGTAAAGCGTGATCGGACTGCAATGAGGAAAAGCAACACGGAAAAGCAGGCGTACATGCAAACAAAGACAAGTACTTACTGCATTCTCAAAATTCTTGTGGATGGGCCTGGATGAGAGTGCTAGTAGAAGCATGGGTAATGTTTTTGTCTTACGACTGCCTCTTTTTTCATAACCTGAAGTTAGTGGCTCTAAATTAGAAACGAACGGCTGCTTATAGCACTGAGAGGTCCACTCGCGTCATGCCAATAGCTCGAATTTCCGACTAGGAATGGGTGGTGCTCCTGCCTCATGGTGCGTGCCCTCCCGAAACCAATGACTTCAAATGAGGAATCGCTCACTATGCCTTTAATGAACACAGAGTATATAATACCAGGGAAGAAACAAACAGACAAAAAAGGTATCAGTCGTATTATTCACACCAAATAACTGGAACCATATGAAATTACAGAGGAGTATTTAAAGGAAAATTTAAAATTCTTTGAATCTGACTCCCACGTAACGCTTACCATTTTTTTATATTGCTCCAATTAATCAGTTTTAATAATTTTATAAAAATAATTAGTAAAAAACTTTAAATGGGATACTGATAAAAACAACAAATTGAGTTCTAAATTTCTTTCAGAAATTTTAAGGGCTTTATGTCTCTGTCCCTTTCACTTGACACATTCGACGATAAGGCACTTTTTTCATCAGAACTACATCACCGCGAGTAGTGTATGCGCTTTAGAGATTTGTATTGTAATATATGAGTGTTTCAGTAACTTTGCCTATCAGTTATTACACTGAGATTTGTACCTCGAAATATTATTTAAATTCTGATTCGAACGCAACAATGGGATAAATTTTAAGGAAACCTGGTCTGTTTTTTATCCGTTAGGAAATTATACAAAGTGTGATTATAATGAATAGAAATACATCTAAGACTTAAATGTTATCACCTTCACCGGAACAAAAACAAGAATTGGAGATATTCCTATCTAACATACACTGAACTGCCAGAAAAACTGGTACAGACGAGCTTATGCAAAATACATAGCAACGTCACCTATGCGCCTACTCGGTTGCGTCCACCAGTGCATATATAAAGCGCTAGCCATCCTTTCCAGCTCTCAGAGCTATTTTCGGCATGAGAATGACAAGTAATAACGGTTTAAGCTATTTTCAACGCGGTGTCATAGTTGGAGCTCGTGAGATGGGCCATAATATTTCGGAAGTAGAAACAAAGTTCAGATTTTCACGGAAGACCATTGCAAGGGTGTACCGTGACTACAAGAATTCCGGAAAAACCTCCAATCTACGATATTAGTGTAGCCGTGAAAAGACATTGGGTTAGCGCGACCATCGTCGGCTGTCAATAATCGTTTCACGCGATAAGCGTCAAATGCTCTCGCACGTATCATCGGAATTCAATGCTGGAGCATCAACAAGCATCAACGTCCGGACTGTGCAACGTACCCTGCACGATATGGGCTTTGGGAGCCGACGCCCATCTCGAGTCCCCTTGATGAGTGCACGACAGAGAACTATGCGCCGCGCTTGAGCACGGCAACACCGCCACTGGACACTTGATGACTGGAAACAAGTAGCCTGGTCTGATGAGTCGCGTTACCAACTGTATCGGGCAGATGGAACGATTCGTGTGTGGTGCAAACCCTATGAAGCCATTGATCCCGCCCGTCAACAGGGAACTGTACCGGCTGGTATGGGGGCGGGAGGGAAGCGGGTCCATCAAGGTATGGTTTGTGTTTAGCTGGACTTTACTGGGACTCCGGTAGCTCTACAAACATCTGTGACCGGCCAAACCTATGTTCGCATCCTTTCAGACTGGGTACACTCGTTCATATCCTGCATTCATGCTGTTGGGTTGGGCCTGTTCCAACAGTACAATGCACCTCCACACAAGTGTCGGGACGCGACATTATGGTTAGAGGAGCATTCATCTGATTTTGGGGTATTGCCATTCTCACACAAGTCCCTAAGATCTGAACGTGATAGAACACATTTGGGATGCCATGCAACGCGCTATCGAACACAGGCATCCTAGACCTCTAAATACACCCGAATTGTGGAGCGCTCTGCAGGAGGTATGTTACGCATTGCCTACAGCATATTTCCAGAAGCTAGTGGAGACCATGCCCTGTCGTATGTCTGCAGTACTGCGCTCCGGTGGGGCACCTACCAAGTATTAGGCTGGTATACCAGTTTTTCTAACACTTCAGTGTATATTCAAAACCTAAAATTAGAATATCAAATCTATTACGAGTTTGGGGTTTTTAAACATACCTGCATCATTGGAATAGAATAAAGTAAAAAAAAAAATGTACGTCGAGATATTAGAGATGAATGAAGTTTCTATGCATTATTTTTTGCCTATTAGTTATTCACCAGTTCTAAAAATTTCAACATAAGGCAATTTCGAAATGAATCTGGTGGGGGGGGGGGTGCGGATTTCAAAAAATCTTAACTATAATTTCAAATTCCGATACAATAATTTAAATCAAAGTTTGTAGTGTTCTTTATAAAATTTTAACTATAATAATTTGTGTAAGTTTTTAATTGTGATATTTCTTTTTAAGGAAGTAGTTCCAGAGAATTCTTCGTTTCGCAAATTAACAAAACTACAGCTTGTGTAATTTTATTTAAACCAAGCATAGCTTTAGGTATCCATCGTTTTCAAAATATTTGGGGATATTGTTTTCTGTTGGGGACAGATCTAATTTTTATCTTGGGTCAGCTATTAGAATACTGTCGCAACTAGAAAATGCGAAATGCATCTGATGAAATGACAGTTGCAACAAGTTCCTTGTCCATCCTGAATTTTTTCACATCGATTAGGTATTTCTAGTGAAAAGAAAAATGCATTAGTTCAGATAAAAGTCATTAAACACTGGTAGAAAAGGACGAAGACGTGGACCTCTTGTTACCGATTATACGACAAAGGTGTTATAGAAATAGTCAATACTTAGCTTGGAAAAACATCAAACAAGTTAATAACTTAAATTCAACTAAATATTTACACTGCTGGCAACCCAAAATGCAACACAAAGAAAAAAGCATAGGATTGGCCTGAAATTCGCCGCATGCGTCGCCCGCGAGAGGACATGCAAACGATTAGCATTGCAGGGCATATGCAAATCCTTTGCGCCCGGCACTCCACCGAGAAACACTGTAAGAGGGGGGGCACAGAAGGCGGGGTTTAAATAGTGAAAGTGTGTTGTGCTACCCCGGACCTGTGCATGGGAAGCTTTCATATGCGTCGTCGCAGAATACGGCAGTCATTCCAGCACGTTTCGGAGTTCGACAGACGACGAATAGTGGCTTATCTCGGCAGCGGTTTATCGTACCGAGACATCGGCGCCCGTGTGGGACGACATCCAGCCTCAGTGAGGCGGGTATGGATTCAGTTGGTGTAGGGGGACGGACGGACCGACTTGAGCGATTGCCGATGCCGCGGCACACCACCGAACGAGAAGACCGGCATGTTGTTCTGCGGGGAGCATTAACGGCTCACACCGCCACATCACGAACGTTAGCGCAGAAATTAAGGTGTGTTGCGCAGCAACCTGTGTCACCACGTACCGTTCGACGTCGTCTGCAGGAGCGGGGACTTGTATCACGGCGCCCATTGCTCCGATTACCACTGACGTTACACCACCGGAGAATGCGGTGGCAGTGGGCCGTTGAACGCCGCAATTGGACTGCGGAATGACACGACATTTCCTTCTCCGATGAATCACTTTTCTGCATGCAACACCACGATAGTCTGATACGGGTATGGCCACACCGCGGCGAGAGACTGTATCACGCCTGCATTATGCATCGCCATACTGGTCCGTCGCCTAGCGTTATGGTTTGGGGTGCAATTTGATATGACACCTGCACCCCTCTGGTAAGCATCGCCGGTAGACTCAGCAGCCAGCGCTGCATCTCCGACGTTTTAGAGAATGTAGTCCTCTCTTACCTGCAGGATCTGGCAGCTGCCACGTTTCAACAGGGCAATGCGCGCCCGAACGTGGCACGCATCGTACAACAATTCTTCACGGCCCACCAGGTGAAACTGCGGCCGTTGCTCGCATGTTCTCCCGATATGTCGCCCATCGGACAAGTCTGGTCGCTGATCGGTAACCGAGTGGCCCGGCAAGCACCACCCGCGGCTACGCCTGATGAACTGTGGCAACATGTGGAAACAGCCTGCACCGACATACCCCAAGCCCACATCCAAAGCTTCTTTCGTTTGATGCCGTGGCGTGTAGCGGCCATTATTGCCAGACATGGGGGCCACACGAACAATTGATGTCTGGGTGTTCCGTAAGTCGTACTGGCCTGTAAGCTCAATCGTTTCATCTCTGTATCTGTTGTTATGTGTCCAGTAAATCTGGCTTTGCTATCTCGTGTCTTTCTTGGCGTTGCATTTTGGGTGGCCAGCAGTGTATATCTTCATTGTCGTTGAGCACACCCGTAAACTCAAGTGCTATCTGGGTATTGTTTCAAAAATTGCTTTTCAAGACCAGCTCGTATTTTGCTTCGGCAATTCTGATTATAAAGAGGAGTGTCCGTTTTCTAAATGACCAAAACGACCAAAAATTAGGAATATAGTGAAACCAAAGACATGGCCACAAACAAGTGACTTTGAAATCAGTAAGAATAATACAAAAATACAGTTCCAGCAGAGTCAAATGGTTTTGAAGTTCCTCTTTCACGATTATACCGTAACGTTTTGCATTCACTCTTGTTTCCGGTCCATGAAATTTTACAGAACATACCCCGTCTGAATCCCATAAAACTGTAGGCGTTAGAATTTCTCAGATGGTAATGTTTTAAATTTCTTCTGCCGTTTGGAAGCGTTGTGGCGCCATTCAGTACAGGTTTACCTGTTTTCTGGAGTTTCAGCCAAGCCTAATTGACGATAAAAACGCGCTGCTAAAATGCATCTTCTACTGACTGAAGGCGATGCAACAGTTCTGTGCTCATGGCTACAATAATCACTTCCGGTTGCATATCAAATCTTTTTTCTGCACGCAAACTTCGCTCACTTTTTGGAACTTTATGTAATAATGGAATATTTTCCTACACTAGTAACATTGACTGATGCATTATGTCACGCAACTTTACCCTCAACTTTTCAATATAATCTGATACGCACGATCGATGTTCACTTCTGCCATAGCAGTAGAAAACACAAATCCAGGTATCTTATGTATTCTGGGATGACGAGAAATCCGTTGCAAAACTCGTAGACAATCGCATTTCACATTGTTTAATTCCCTTACTCTGTTTCAAAATTTGCAAAACATCATTATTTATTGCCATTTCATTCCCAAATAATTTAGCAGTAAACTGTGGCCCCAAACTCGAGTTTTAATGAACTTAACGTTTCCTATGACGCACCTCTAAGTAAATGAGAACACTAAACCTAAAATTTCATAAAGGAGTTGTTCACGATTATTCACTGCAAGGCTTCTGTTCTAATAAGTACGTAACATGTCCAGTGAGAATAAAAATCGAAAGTCAATCATTTTTTTTCTTATTTTTTGTATTTGATTGGTGGTTTGACTACCACCGTGAGCAACGCAATGGGCTATAAGGAGTCGCCCGTCCCTAATTCAGGGTCATTGGTTCCAGGGAAGCAAGGGAGCCAGTACCGTAAGACAAATACAACATCCATGTCTCACGGGATTCGGACCCGGACTCCTTTATACGCGCAGGTATGATAAAAATTAGTACAATGTGCAGACGTTCTATTATTGGACTGCATATTTCATTGCGATGATATTTTCAGATAGTGTTGGAAATAAGTTTTCCAATGGTTTAAATATTATTGTTAATTTTAATCTATTCTTGGTGCTCTAAAATTGAAACAGTTTTTTCTGCAGTAATTTATTCTGCAAATTTTGTACAATTATAAAAACGGTGTTGTTTTTTCCTTTAAAACCTTAGTTTCTTTTTGCTTTGAGAAGGTGCGTACAGCACCCTTAACACCAAGACTCCGGAATCGGATTATCCAACATTCTTACTTAGAGATCCCTGCTCACCGTTGTTCCTCACGTTTCATATTTCTGTATTACATAGATTTAGTGTACGCCAGCGAGCGGATGATCCTTCTTCATGGTCAGGACGTGAAAAATTTCTACTTTCGTATCAATTTTAAGGTTCTTTTCCGTTTGTTTCCAGTTCCGTCAGTATTTGAGTCACTTGCTGGGCGTTGATAATCCTTAACACCCAATATGAGAACAACAAGGTACAGTAGTTATTATGATAAGCGATATAACTGTAGACCACAGCAGCACTGAGCCGCACAGCATCACATCTACTGCGAGACTAAATATTTCGTCTTGTCGACCGACTATCATGATTAATCATAGGTGTCCCATAAATGCCGCATACACTGTTGCGAGTATGTAGACGCTGTGGAAGCGACTAACCACTTTTTCCCCCACACAGAGACGCAGAACACCGAAATTTCTTGCATATAACGATCAACTGGCAGAATTTCTCTCTTTCATGTTAATGAAACCGCATATACAGAACTCCAATGAATCGAGAACTTACATTTTTGGAGATAAGAGGAATATAAAAGGAAAGAAACGAAGACATGTAATGCACTCGTGTGGAAGTTTGCTATGCAACACGGCACCAAACATGTGTGATATATGATTTCACGAACTCTTTATTATACCAAATAACTTCATTAAAATGGAGATCCAAATAAATGAAGTTCTTGGACAATGCAAATATAATAACATAGTTATATGCAATGGAAATATAATAACATAGTTACATCCAATGGAAATATAATAACATAGTTACATAAATAACATACAGTAGTTATATCCAACACAAATATAATAACATGGTTACATAGCCTGTCCATTTTAGGAATGGCTTCTAATAAAAAGACATCAAAAATATGTTATAGTATTTTTGCAGTTTTTAAAATTTGTTCTCACCTACAGTGCAATTTCGAGTACGACTCGTCCCAACTTTAAACCCTTAATCAAAGCCCACTACTCTGTTTTTTTGAAACACTAAATGTGATTACCATCATTACCGGAGACTTCAAAACCATTTGACTCTGGTGGATCTGTATTTTTTGTCTTATTCTTATTGAATTCAACGTTACTTGTTTGTAGCTATGTGTTTGGTTTCACTATATTCCTAATTTTTGGTCGTTTTGGTCATTAAGAAAACGGACACTCCTCTTTATAAATTAATAAACAGCACTTCAATTGCTGCTGGAATAAAGTGTGAAATATTGCGCACACAAATGAATGTTTTAAAAACAAAATTTGGATATAACTTTTTTGTCCGAGAACAGAAGATAAGTAGATAGACCTTGAGTGGAAAAACTTTTAAGCAAGAATCTTTTTCTTCCAAAGTTTTTTTTTTCTTCCTGATTCAGATTATGTAATCTCAGGTTATTCCTACTGCTAACACCCTCGGTAAATTTTTATAAACGTAGTTAATATCCTTAATTACTACTTATAATTTGTTTGAACGGATATTTCCTTTTACCATTTTAGTACTTGAAGGGATATTTCCTTTACCATGTTAAGTACCAGGTGGTGATTCCCTGCAACATTCAATACACTATATAAAATATTTTGTGTCTTCTAGAGTAACATAAAACATATTTTTGTGTCAAATAACTGGAATGGGTGTAAAAGTTTATCTGTGATCCAGTACATTCAATTTCTGCATTTTTCATCCGTCTTCGGTTACCTAAAACGTGAATTTAGAAATGGAAGATAAAAATTTTTAACTTATAACTTTTATAAATCAGCATAGTTTCGAATCTGTCTCCTGATAAAATACATTATTCGGCTAAACTTTTAACCACGGCCTGCTCTGCGCAATACAGTGATTTCGGATTGATCGACCGATAGCAGCACACCAGCATTCAATCCTTCTTTGTTACCTCCGGTGTGTTTGAAGTGGGTGTGTTTTCCAGCAGGAGCCCTTACGTTCTTCCGACCCCTTTTTTTACTACGTTTTCAGGTGTTCTTTTCATGTAAGGTGTCCAATTGGAAGATACTTTTTAAATTAAATTGCTAAGGAGGAGAATAATTGTATTGCATCCTTTCTACGAAATTTTTGTTCCAAAGGAAACGTTTCGCTTCCTCAAGAATCAGAGCTTGTCTATCAAGCAGAACAAATCAAGTTCTTTTACTGCCTTCATGTTAAGTACTGTGTGGTGAAGGAATCAACACCTCAAATGAGTATTCTAAGGTAAGACGATATGGTCTTTAGTATAAGTATTTCAAAATGTGCTTAGAGAAATCATTTCTTTGATTCTTTTCTGCTAGCCAACGCTGAGATGGCGCTACGTTCTGTCCACATCATGACGATTCCAAGTTGTTTTGATTTTGGAAGAACACCTCAAGTGTAAGGGAGCACAGGTTATTCTTCTGTGAAGCCTACTGGTTCGGACACCGTAACTGCGGAAGATGACAATTCCGTCTGAATAGGTATCCCAGAATGTGGCCTGCCAAATATCTTTTTGAATTCCGCTCTGTTAGCATACGTTTCAGTTGATGAAAAAACAGTCCATGTGATAGAGATATCAAGACAAATATGAGGACTGTGTGAAACATATGAACACATATCTGAAAAATCCTCGAAACTTGCTTCTTCCGAGACATAAATTGTCCAAAACCATAAGATATATTCACTGCCAGGGTCATTTAGTGACTCTCGGAATACCTTATTGACATCAGAAAAAATCCCTATCTTTAACACCTCGGAATGCAGGTATCATACAATACCAACTAGCAAATTAAAAAAAATCTTGCAGTTCCACATCTGACAGCAAAAGAACACCTAAAAACTGAGTAAAAGAAGGCATCGAAACAAATTAAGGCTTCCCACTACAAAATACAAGCACTGCGAACATATCAGGTATAACAGATAGAATTGAGCGCTGATGTGGTGCTATCTACCGGTCGATCTGTAATTACTATATCGCGCAGAGAGGGCCAGGGTTGAAAATATAGCTAATTATAAAAGACGTATTAAGGAAAGGCAAAAATTCTAATCAACAGAATACCTTGAGGTTCCTTGCGATTTTATTTTGGCGGCCACCGGGAGCAACTCGATGGGCTATAAGGAGTCTCTCGTCTCTAATTTTGGGACACTGATTCCAGGGAAAAACGAGAGCCAGTGAGGCGAAGCAAACACAGTGTCCATGCCTCGCCGGGATTCGAATCAGGACCCATTTGGAACAAATGGTCAGGCGCCAGCGCTTAATTAGTGCAACAAATGGTCAGGCGCCAGCGCTTAATTAGTGCAACAAATGGTCAGGCGCCAGCGCTTAATTAGTGCAACAAATGGTCAGACGCCAGCGCTTAATTAGTTCAATGTTTAGCCGGGCTTAATTAGGCCCGGCTAAACATTGTTTCGTGCGAATCTAGTAATCGAAAAATTTACATAATTTAGCAAACATTAGTATATATCATATTACAGAACGATTGTTTCATCTCTGCACTTTGCTTTAACTCCTGCTATCGTTTGAAGACGTTTTCAACTTCTTAGTGTTAGTTTAACTTTCGTTCAAAAACTCATGCGTTTTTGGCAATCATCTGAAAAATCAACTGTAAGAACGTTAAGGCTTTGCTTTCTTTTTTCTGCGAACTGTTCAAAAAGCAAGAATATTTTTAGGGTGGCACAAGAAATCCCTGATGTTTTCTAAATGGCTCCCCGAAAATTAATATTTTTCATAGCAGTAACATCTCAAATCAAATAAGTCTGCAATTAATCACATATTGTGAACGCGAATAGGAAGCAGGGTGCAAATCATATTTGTTAGTGTTTTCTTTACGAAGGGAAGGTCTGATTCGCTTCATCAGAAATATGAAACGTTAGAAGGTTCGTAGCCCTATGACCCCAATTTCTTTACTTTTTTCTAAATCAGTAAGTCAGCATTACTTGAAGGGAAAGCATTTTTTAACTATTGTACATTAATTAATCATTTTCTTATTTTAATAGGAAACCTGATCTCTTCATTATTTCAATTATTACTCTTCAAAGGAAACTTTTCCTTAGAAATGATGAAATGCTACACATGAGAATTTTAATATGTACAGGTTTTTTTAAATCCTCAAAATAAACACTTCCCTAACGCCTAAATTTCATATATTTTTTTTTTGTGGATTTGTATAATGATAACATGTCATGTGTATTATGTCTCCTTCTTTTATGGAATTAAAAAGAAGCGTACGATTCCAATTTCAAATTCGTATCTGATCAAATTCGGGTTGAAAGGGAAATACGTTTTCCGTGGGAAACAATATTTTCCATAAGTCGAAGATAAACGCACATTTAGAGAGGATTCACACAGCCAGAACTTTTTTTTTTTCATATAATGAGATTACCTTCAATTTCACTATATGACGTATACTCTTCGTTTGTGTAAAGTTAGTTATCAACTTTGAAATATAATTTGATGCCAAAATTACCCCTGCACGAAAGAACAATGATATCAAAAATTTAAAAGCACACACGGTAACTCCCACTGACTCATGGATAGAATAAACTTGGATAGATACTTGCAGATTTGCCAAGAATTATAGTTCTTCCAGTAAATATTAGATACATATATCGTCGGTTAAAATGCACACGCCCAAAAGAAACAGGAAATTCCAGTTCGATAAGTAACTTTGGAAACCTTCAGACAACTCTTTTTTTATTGTATTTATATTTGTTTGCGTGATATTACCAGGTATATTTGTCTCCGAAATATTTCATAAAAGCTACTGTTATGAGAAAATCTACAATCTAAAATATGCAGCATGCATCGATGATCATCATGTTCGAATTAAATATTTGTTAATCATAAAACGAAATTTGCATTACACTCCATGATCATTTTAATAAAATCATGCGAGGTATATAGTTTGCAGTAAATTTTTAGAAATATATGAAACGTTTACAATTATTAATATTTTACAAAGTTAGTTTGCCTCTCTCCTAACTTACAGCGGTTTTCCGCTCGTTTTAAAGATCATTATTAAGTTGAACTGTACAGCTTGCTATGCATATCTATACTCATGTGACCTACACAAAGTCTTTCAAGTACGGAAAACTATATAGTAGACTCGTTCAATAATACACTCATTACTTGAAAGTAATGACAGTTTTATTGAACGTGTAAGGATGCTAGAGATGTAATGACCGCAGGTAATGATACGGATCAGGATATTCGGATATCATAGCGTCAATACTGGGTTTGGGAAGGGATACTGCAATTAATACTGATCGTCTGAGTGAGCGCCGTCAGTACTGCAGAATTACGCATTTCAAATTGATGAGCCGTCATGTAAGGTTGTGTCAACATTGGCAGCGGGCTGGCCTGAGTGCTTAGTCAACGCAGGCGAGGCCGTTGAAGAGGAAGATGATTCAAGAAAAGATTAGGTTCTTCGGAACGTCATTGAAACTTATGAAGCACTTCCAGTACTGTGGAATTCTTCACACCGTTCGTACATGAACGAAACTAAGAAATGTAGCTCCAAATAACCTGGTAAACATTTATTGTAAAATGAAATCGCACTGAAGCGAGGAAGAAAATTAACACACTCAGATCAAATTCTAATGACATTGTCTTTCCGAATAACAGTGTCTTTCCTGCTTAAAATCGTTGTCATTTGCAGTAATATATTAAATGTATCTTCATTCATGTGGAAATAGTTCTTGCAATCATCCACTTCCGTTGGACTTATTTCCTACAATAAGACGACGTCTGAATACTTATCACTTTTTTTGGCCATTACTTAATTCAATACCGGGACTTAACATCACGTTTTGCTAATAAACCTGAAATTATAGCTCGATATGCTTTTCTTTTCATATCGATTTCCGAATACAAGCAAATCGGTGTACTCACCTTGACGACTCAGCTGGTTCTGAAGCAAAGCAATGACGCTTAATAATGAGCGTGTAAGGTGGGAAGTAAGGGCGGGGAAATGATGGAGTAATGACTGCGCCATAATGAAGTGCAGTAATGACAGTATTATTGAACATGTAAGGAAGCTTTGAAGTTTCATGCGCTATCTGGTACCAACACGTTGCTAGTAGGTCATTTAGACCTTCTAGGTTGCGTGTTTCATCCGCCACAAATCGTTTGCTGTTCTAACATGAACCACAGGTAATGGATTGAATTGATGTCTATTGAATTTTAAGACAAGAACAACACCTGAAAGACTTCTTCATGCTTTGCGAACCATACTCGAACAATCACGGCATTATGGCGGATAATCCAGTTGAAATAGAGAACTGTTAAAGAGACATACCGTAAACATAGAAGGCTGTATTTGGTTGCCAATAACGTTTAGGTGGGTTCTGTACGTTATCCACAGTCGAGTCACACTATTGTGACCAACTCCAACTTTTGAAGTCATCAGCTCGTAGCCAGTGAAAGAAGGCACGTTTCGTTAGCTGGCTTGGAGGTTATATAAGATGTGCTGTAGGCATTCTGAAAATATATCACTCGTTGGTCTCATGGATAAAGGAGCGATATATCAGATTTGCAAAATGTGGGTGATTATCAAGTTTTGGGCCAAGCGAGGCAGAATTTCTGAAACAGCGCCGTTTGTGAACTGTTCGCGTGCTGCTGTGGTTAATGTGCATCGTGATTAGAGAAATAGCGTCATTGCGAATGAGTGGCGCGGCAACTGCGGAACACCACATGCCATTGATGTGAGAGGTAAATGTCGGCTTCGAAGGTGCGTGAGGACAAATCGACACGCTATAGTGTAGCAACTCGCTGGCCGAATGAACCAGGGGGCTACCGGAAGTGTGTCTAAAACGTCTGTTCAGCGAACGCTGCTACGTATGGGGCTCCGATTTAGATGGATGGTCACTGCAGCTTTGCTAACGAAGATGCATCGGCAGAAAACGCTTGCATTTGCACGGCAGTATAGGAATTGGAACTCCGCTGATTGGAAAAGAATCGCCTTCCCAGATGGGTCACGTTTTCTACTTCATCAAACGGTTAATCTTTGGGGTATAAGGCAAGAAACATCAGAGAACAGACACGTTTTGGCAACCATTGCTGAAAGAACACAAGCTGGTGGGGCCGCCTAATGGTATAGGAAACGTTTTTTTTTTTTTTTTTTCACATTCTGTGGATCCACTGATACCTGCGGAATGCCCTATTGCCGAATTCGTTGTGAATCCACCCTTGCAGACCACGTACACCCGTACGTGCTGATTGTCTTTCCTAGGACTGATGGGATCTTCCAGCATTAAAAATCAAAGGTATTTTTCGCACTACAAATCGAAGAGGTTGCAAGGACTGTCAAAGCACGATCAAATTTAGATTGTCACAAAGCGCACACACCACGCTTCCAAATCGTCATCTAAAAACGTAAAGTTTAAAATACGTATTTATTTACAATTAAAAAAAGTTATGGTAGTTTAAAAGTTTTAGCGAGCACTTTCGCGACCACTATGGTCGCATCTTTAGGCCGATGAGTGGCCTGAAGATACGATCAATCATCGGCCTGAAGATGCGACCATACTGGTCGCGAAAGTACTCGCTAAAACTTTTAAACTACCATAATTTTTAAATTGTAAATAAAGACGTATTTTAAACCTAACGTTTTTAGATGACGATTTAAAAGTGTGGTGTGTGCGCTTTGTAACAAGCAAAATTTGATCGTGCTTTGACAGCCCTTGCAACCTCATCTTCCAGAACGACAATGCGACGTGTCACACAGCTAGAAATGTCCGAGAACGGTTGCTAGAGCAAGATGAAGACTTCGAGGTACTTTCCTCTCTCTCTAATTCCCAAGACTTAAACCTAATTAAGCTCGTGTGGGACCGCCTCGATCGTGTTGTTCGCTCTATGGATCCTCCAACACGCACTTTCCAGAAGCAGGCAGATCCACTGCAGTCAGCATGCCTCCACATACCTCTGAACAACTTCCATAACGTTATTGAGTCACTCCCACCCCGTCTACGTGTTGTCCTCTCTGCACACGGCTGTTCATGTAGATATTACCTGCTGCTCACAATAATGCGACTCGACCATGTATTTTCCTGGACATGAATGACGCAACCCAGAGTTTCTCAGCAGAACAGCGTCCGAAGCATTACACTCCTTCTAATTCGTATTATTTGGTACCACAGAGCACCCTGGTGCCATCACTTCTCTCGAAAAACAACACACACAGGCCAGGCTGTAAAAAGAGTGCAACAGGAAAAGAGATTCATCGGATCAAACAGTCTTTTTCCAGCAATTCAAGTTCAAGTTCAAGTTTTAATGCCGGCGTTCCCATTGTAAGCTTTTTCGACGGGATCCGAGTTTAGCATGCGCGTGTGCAGTGGCCAGCGGTCGCGTACCCTTATTTTTAAAAGCGAATGATGCACTATCTGTTTTGACACATTACTGACATCAGCACCATTCCCATTACCTACCATAGTATAGTTGGCTTTGTTGCAGATTCGTTTACGTGTATAATCGATGAAATATTCACCTGGCTAACTAAGAGCCCTGACATAATTTTATCGAAATTTTTAAATTACCTACTTTTACAAAAAGGCTTGCTCATGTCCGTCTCTATTCGATTTTCAAAGTCTACTCCGTTCCATGATACCCTCACGTATATAAAGTATTTCAATAACATAAAGTTTGCTTTCCATTCGCCAAATCCAAACCCTCAACTTTCATTTAATGTGTTAGAATCGGATGATGGTCAGACCTGAACCAGCAGCCAAAGAAATGAAAGTTCTGTGTCTGCTAATGTGACATACAGTGAGACTCTTACCGTTGTTAAGATAACTTTCCCATTTTTCGTTCCTATGTTCTCTTAAAGAGTGGTACTCTGATAAAGCTTCCTGTGATAAAGATTTTGAAGTTGTGAATCCGTTTATTCGTGGAAATTCGACATAAATGTTAAGTTAAATAACATCCGAAAATTGAAAGTTTCGTCGTCCTGGAGCTGTAATCAACGGTCTCGCATCTCGATTACAAATTTTGAAAATTCTGATACCAATTTCGTTCGATTCCCGCTCCAGGACGACGAAATTTGCAAGTTTTCGGACATTATCTGATTTACCTATCATGTCATATTTACACCAATAAACTGATTCACTACTTCATAATTTGTATTGTACAATAATGTAATCCCGTAATTCATTCATTGATTCCTGTGACATACATAATGAAGAACCTTAATAGCGGTATGTTACATTTTGTAATACTAATATTATACTGGGAGTTAGGGATATTCTTCATATGTTTCACCTGGTGCTCCAGCTACGGAGAAACATTATTATGAAGTCACAAATTGTCAGTATACTGCTTTTGATAGATAAGTCAATGCAATACTACTCAAGCTCTCGTAAAGCATTGGTTGTTTGTGTTTAACTCTTGTAACCCCCCTCCCCCACAAAAAAAACGTCTTGTGTTCGTTGCAGTAATTAGGTACAGTGGTTTGATAATTGTTGAAGACTCAGTGTTGTATCCTCCGTGATCACTACAGAAATCGTCCATAGGGTCTATAAGTAGCATTGAATGTGTTTCTACGGGAAAGTAAAAATCTAAGTGGGAAAACTGTTAAATATATACATTTCTTTTTCTTTTTTCAAGGTTACAATATTTATAAAACGTTGTGTGTGTGTTCCTTATGCGTTTATGTTACCGTGACACTTCGATATCCTTTAAACGTCGTAAACGTCTGTCACACTACAGAGTTCGCAAGGTGCAAGGATTCCTGGAAAAGTCGTATTTTCCTTTTAAAAATTACTTTACTTTCTTTTTTAAAATTACAGGTAATTTCATGATTTTCGGGATTTTTGTGAAAGGTCCTGAAATAAAAAAAAATGTGCAATGAAAAATTTAAGAAATTCAAAAGCATAGGAGACTGCCTTGTTTTGAAGTTAAAACATGAGAACAGTAAAAAACATGTCAGGTAAATTTTAATGTAACAGATGCAATGTAGGAGGTCTCCGATAACAGTATGAATTTCTGTTCTGCTTTCTGCAAACTGCACTAAGAGAAACATAATTAATGGGAAAGATTCAGAAATTTTGAAATACAGAATTTAAAAACTTCAATGGCTTAGTTTTCATCCTCTAGGTTTAGCGACACGGAAGAATTTAATATTCAACTGATAACAAATTTATTAAATGACTAATAACAGGATTTATGAAAACATAGTGTTTTTGTTAATTTCTTTAAAAATATGTTTATTAATGACAAATTACGTTTTCCGCACATATCTTTCGATTCCTTGATACACGGCAAGGTGCAGTTCAGAGTATTCGGTTACATACCTGATGACAAACATTGCTCATCTCACTAACTTTTTTTAACACATATTTAGAAAAGAAAAGTGCCGACTTTTGATGTTGCTATGTGCTTTCGTCAGGCTATTTCTCAAGCCAGTGCCGGGATTTTCCTGGAAATGGCTTGAACGAGTCGGGGAACAATGCTTCTGACCATTCCACTACGTGCAAGACGTTGTACGTTTTCTGTTCTAGTAACACATTAAGGAAGCATTCCAAAATTTAGCTTGATTTGCTCTTAATCTTATATTCTTTTTTTTATGAGAATGTAACCTTGCATAAATGTATCCAACAAAATATTTAGGAATTTCAATGATACTGATATAAAGCTAATCCTGACTAGATGACTTACATTTTGTCAGGAGGTTTAACAATCAGCGTAAGCGAACTGCAGGACTATAAGCAAAACTCCGTCCTAAGTATAAGGCCATAGCTCCCAGGAAATAAACTGAGTCCTCATCTATAGAGAAAAGCCCCAATCATACCACAACCGGGAGAAGAACACTGGTTAATATCGACCGAATAATCAGAAAAAAAGACTCATTGATTATTCTGCCAGTGGGCTGGCGGAAATCCTGTTTGTATAACCTATATCCTGAAGTAATTTTTGAATACACATCGCGAAACTTTAGAGTGTAACGCAACAAAAAGAAAACAATATCCCATACCGTATTCCTATCAACAGTTAGTTTGAGTTCTATTCGCAGGAGTCTGTTACCTGAAGTAACAGAACCTACGTTATTTGCAGTTGAAGAAGCATCATTAGCAACAAAATAGGAACGACTCTATAAGTTACTAAAGAAATATAAGGTAACCAGAAAAGTATTTGCCCTTTTCGGCGACTGAGACAAAGTATGAAACATACGTAGTAGAAAAGCAATTTATTCATCAAAATAATTACCATTGGCCTCAACAGCATTCTTCCAACCTAGTATTAACAACTTAAATACACTGCCTGACAGCTGCTCGAAAATAGACCAAACTGCCCACACAGATAGCAAAGTAGATCCTTAACAAATGATGTAATTGTCCCATACAGACTAGGCCCCAGTGGCCGAATACACAGGACGACCCATAAGTTGTGTAGCTCCCAATTTCGGGCGACACAGCGTTGAATCCGACGTGGCATCGAGGCAATGAGAATCCAAAAAACCCCGGGGTAACGTGGACCATGTGGTTTTGATCCGAGTATACAGTTCATCTTAATTTAGCGGGGGTGGCAGGGTACTCAACCGACATCCTATCGTGTCCCACAGATGCTCGATGGGTGAAAGGCCAGGGGATCGTTCTAACCACGGGAAGCGTCCGTACACCGTGTAAAGCATTCAGGCTGATTCGAGCGGTATGGGGCCGGGCGTTCTGCTATTGGAAAACGGCGTTTGGGATGTTTGTAAATACGGTAGTACCACGAGCCACAGCTCCTCGTTAACATAGCGGAGGGGGTTAAAATATGCCCGTAACGCGTACCAGAGGTGAGCGGTTGTTGAAGCTGATAGCGCGATACGCCATGAGTCCACGTTGCCGGGCCGTGTGGCGCTCTACAATGGCGGAGGGATCAGCCCGTTGGCCACGTCGCCTCCTGAATCTCACACGGCGATCTTCCGTGGTGAGACAGAACCGCGATTCGTCGCTGAAAACCACAAAGTTCCATTCGGCAACCCTCGCAGCTCTGGAGTCACACCATGCCAAGCGGTGACGACGATAGCTCGCTGTTACAGGTGGATTTCGCAACGGATAGCTGGACAGCGCACTAGACGCAGCCAACTGGCGCGACACTGTCAGCTGCGACTTTGGAGCATCCAAATCTCCCCGTACACTCCGCAAAATGTCGCCCGTTGTAGCCTGTGTGTTCGTTACGGCATGACTTCGGATGCGACGATCGGTAAGCTCGGACATCCTACTCCATGCTCCGGTTCCCAAACAACGTAGCACAAATCTTTCCTGGGAATACTGTCTCCAAATGCGACCGACGGTTGTGACATCACGTTGCTTTTCTTCTACAATATGACTCAAGGACCATCCGGTGGTACGAATGCCTACGAATACATCTCTCATGAACTCATCCGTTTGACGAAATCGCCTAAAATGGCATCTTAACGGCATTGGCGTCTCTTGTTCAATCTCCAGACACGGGTACAGCAGAACCACTCACTTCTGGCGGCCGTGACGACGTCTCGACCGGTGGTCTCATGGGCTGGTGGCCCGCTTATATCCCGCGCGCCGTTCGTTTGATTGGACAACAAATGCAAATCATTTGCATAACTTATACGTGTGCACCTACCCTGCAATTTGCATCGGTCTGCGTTCAAGTCTTCGTGGTGTGGCATTTTCTCTGTCACGCTGTGTATATACCCTTGCGTTATAATGTCGGGTGATGGGAAAAGAAAACGTTTCGAATGGCATGGTATTTCATACGTGTGCAAGCTCTGTGTTTTTTTGTTTGTTTGTTTGTTTACTTTTGATTTTAGGTTTAACGACCACCTTAAGCAACTTAATGGGCTATAAGCAGTCGCCTTTCCCTAATTTATGGTCACTGGTTCCAGGGAAGGAAGAGAGCCAATTTTGTAAGCCAAACACATAATCCATACCTCACTGGAATTCGAACACGGACGACCCTTTCCGGACGATTGAAGAGAAGCCATCGGTTAGACCACTGCGAGATCGGGGTGGCGCTGCAAGCTGTCTCTGTTGAAGTGCATATTTCCCCTAAAAACAATTGAATATGTATTTCCTTACTGTACTTTCAACTTTGGTATTCCTTTATCCTAAGTATTTGCACAATTTGTGATTGAGGTAATGAAAAGTAACAAAAATATATTTCTGCTTTGAATCTCCTCGTACGAATCGGATTCTAACCTGAACAAATGAATTTGTATTCGGGTGTAGGGAAACTTGACCCGTCAGGAGCATTTACGCAAGGCTTACAAAACGGATATTTTGTAAATAGCTATAATCCAAGGTATCTGATACAACATCTCGGATCATACTCTGTACTGTAAATGTGATGATTTTAAAACTGGAGGGAAACAAATCAGTAGTCCCAGCAGTGTAACATGTCTTCCAAAATAATGTGTTATTTGAAAGATCATTATTTTGCATCGTCTATCGCTTTCTAGCACGCGAACCATCGCACTCAAAAATTATTATTTATTTAGCAAACTAACACATTCTCTGGAAAACGGACGACACAAATTCAACGTTTAAATTTCCATATTCTTCTATCACTTAGTATGCATTTTATCTGCAATATAATACTGAATGTGGTAAATGGGCCTTATGTGAAATTATAAAAATTTTGAAGTAACAATGGAATTTAAAAATCAGGATGAATCTCATATGTGGACTACATTTGAGTGTGATAAAATAAGTGTGTTTACTATTTTGGCATTCAAATAGACTTCACTGATGATGAACAATTTTTCTGAAAAGCCGAATGTACGTCATATGTACGAAACAAAGGTGTTTCAGAATGAGAAATTAAAATCGCAGACTGTAAGAAATTCTACTATAATAAGTGCTTTCACTTTCCGCTTATGGAGGATATGTGGAGTTTCCAAAGGAATTATCTTTTCCTATGAATCAAAATTTAAAGGAATACAATACCTAAAATGACCCCATGGGGTTTAATTTTACTGCCGTAGTGGTATAAGTCATCAAGCCGCATCGTTATTTGATCATATGAAAGAACAAAAAATTCATGTAAGGAATTTGGGCGTTTGAAGAGGATGTAAAAATTACCTGTTAATGTAGAAGCTCTTTACATTCTCCGTACTTCGTAAAAAACTTAAATATTTGGGTTTTCAGTCTCAATTTATTTTATACAATGAATATTCTTTAACACATTTGACAATTCAGAAATATTCAGTCATTGACAGTACATTAACCGTCGACTGAACTAAAATAATAGAAATAAGAAACAGTTTTTGCAAATATGTGTCTTATTGATTGGGCAAAGCTTCAAGGGCAATATTTCTTTTTGTCATGGCCAAAACAGTTTTGCTCTATTTACAAGCTATAACACTAGTTCGTTTTGTACAAATGTTTTGCTGTTTACAAGTTTCCTCACATACTAGCCCAAACAAACGTGAAGTGTTAACAATGAACTGTTTTTTTTTTGCAATTTACACTAAGTGCATTTTAAGCGGTTTTATGACATTTCGCACTATTTTGCAAGAATTACATTTTGACTAAATAAGATAAAGATAAAACGTATTTAACGCAAAACTACCTAGTTACACATTAGAACTCCAGCATAAGCATGTATTCAAGAATCTATTTAAAATTATATAAAACGGTAATCCAAAATGCAAAAGTGTTAAGTTTTCCAGGAAATACCAAGCAGTGCTCCACCTATGCGAAGGGAATATTAGATTTACAAGAACTTAAAATCTTCCGTGAATGCAGATACAATGTACAACAAACAGAACTTTACATGCATAAAAGCGGTTTTATTTAAAATAATTAAAATTAAGAGGAATCTAAAAACAGCCTTTTTTAACACAAAAGGAATTATTACAGCTGGCTAACTGAACGGTGCTTAAAAATTTTGCTATTGGAAAAATCATTACGCACGTGTAAAAAACTTTAAAATGTAGTTAGGCAAGATAACTGGAATGAGAAATATTGCATTAGGAATACCGATGACATAAAGCTTCAAAAAGTTTGATTTTGAACACCGCTGAAAACAATTTCAACTATGACAGTGCAAAAGATGCCCTTTAAACCCATGAAACGTAAGAAGAGATGTGTTTCTAATCCAATTCTTTTTAATTATGATAACAATAATATCTTATTTTCTGAATAAAATACTGAAAGGCTTCAAGTTTCAATATATAATTCCGAGTAAAACCACATTTTCTTTTCAGATTTTGGTACATTGGCTCATATGATCTCACCCCTCAGAAATATATTAAACAAATATAAAATACCATATATCTGTTTGTCAACAGCTGAAGAAAATACATGATGTTACAAAACATCTACGAAAAAGAAGAATTTCACTTTAAGGAATTATTTGTGGAGACAACTGGAAAAACTGGTGTCCTGCTGAGTAATCTGAAGCGCCCGCCTTCTACCACTTTTTCCAGATGAAAACGATACCAGTCCTGAACGATAACGGGTGTTGTGCTGGTATTCCGGAATAGGTGTTTTGCTTGAAACCAGTGACTCTAAATGTGAGACTGGCGTCTGCTTGCAGCAAACTGAGTTGCTAACGGCAGGAGTTAAACCCGACGTTAAACAAACAAAAACAAACCTCACCAAATTTATCCACCACGATTATGAACATTCTTGTGAATGAAAATAGCTCATTCGAAAATTGAGACTTTAAGACAATAGTATAGCTTCTGGAAAGCACCAAATATTTATCTACATGGGATAAAAAAGACATCGGAAATCGAACGTTTTCATGTTTTAACAATTTGATAAAAATGGGATTATAAAGGTCAATGCATATTAATAACCACAAATAATGATTAATATTGACATGGCCTCTCTAGCGAGTTTTCCTCGGAAGTCAACCAGATGATTCCAACCAGAAGACATCTGACTAATTCTGATGTTGTTTTTGAACCACTCATTACCTACCGTAGATGCAGTAGTTCCTGCATATCAAAGAAGTTCTTCTCTTGCTGAAATTTTTTTACAAAAGCATCTGAACGTCATAGATTCGCACTTAAGTAACGACGGCACGTATCTGGTTGCTCATGGGTGTTCCAAATATTAAGTTCATCATCATTAACTTTGTCAACAATTATCAATCCACTGCTGGATGAAGGTCCGCCAATTTTTCTTTAACAACTGTGTGTCTTGAGACTGTCTGTTCCGTGTTACTCCGACTTGCATTCGAATTTCTACCACCCATCCTCCAGGTAGTTGTCTGGGTTTTGTTTCTCTCACTCGTAATACACTCTTAAATTTGAGTTGTCCATAGGTGGTTCGTTCTTCTATCAACATGTCCAACTCATTGCCATTTCCAAAGATTGCACTCTGATTACGATGTTTTCCACTCCTGTCATTTTCCTTATCCATGAGTTCCTCTTCTTCTCTCTCCTGGTTAAAACAACCATGCATCTTTCCATGCTACTTTTACTTGTCTGCAGCCTTTGTATATATTTTTAGTTAAGGTCCATTTGTAAGAAATCGAAGATGCATTGATTTAACATTTTTCTCTTAAGACATAATGATATATTGCTCTTAAAAGTCGTACTGTTTCTTCCATAAGTTCTCCAGCCTAGTTTATATGCCGTTTAATTTCCTCATCAATGTGACCTTTCGTTGATATCTGTTGTCTAACGTAAATGTAGGTATCGGGTTCCTAGAGCTTTTCCCTCTTAATCGCAAAATCTTCATTAAAAAACACTGCGCACCAGTTTTGTCTTCTGAATGTTCTTTTTTAATCCATCATCAATCTTGTCGGCAAGTTCGTGTATCATACTCTGCAGCCCTGAAAGGGTAGTTACAAAAATGATTTCATCAGCAGCAAAACGAAGGTGAGTTAAATAATCTACATTAAACTTTATCCCCTCGTTTTCCCAGTCCAATTGCTGAAAGACACTTTACAATGTGGCTTTCAGGAGATTAGGAGATATGTTGTTACCTTGTCTCACCTCCTTCCCAACTTTTATTGCTTCAGTATCCTTAAGTATTAACATGAATATGGGTGATAATAACTTACGAGTTATCATCACCACCCATATTCAGCATGTCACATGCAGGTCATTGACTCCACTGAACAATAAACTTGAACATTCTCTTTTAATAAATTACATATTTATGAAAATATTCTACTGTCAGTCGTAAGTATTTGAATTGCTGATATTTAAACATGTCTCTGCGAGATTTTATTTGTGGTTACTCGTGCATGAAGAATTAGGAAAAATTCGAAATCAATTGCACAGATTTTGTGTTTTATTTTATGAGTTATTACTATTGGTACGAGATTTAGAGCCTATTCGTAATTTATATTCTAACCACATATATTGAAATCTCTGTTACACGTTTACATTTTTGTACGTAATTCTGCGTTATTCGCCATATACAAATGCATTTTCTCACGATTTTTAACACGGTTACACGTCCTTCCTTTATACGGTTTTAGCGATTATATGTTAAATTATATAAATTTCATGTTATCAAAAACACTGTTCTTTTATCTTTTTATATGTAAAACGCTATATTACAAATTCAAGAGAAATGAGACACTGTTTTGATTTTCCTTTTTGTTGAAACCAAATTGAACGTTGATCCAACCAGAGAAGATATGTTGTTAACTTCTGGGTTGGGTCAAAAATTGGTTTAGAATTGCATGACCCACAAACATATGCACCAATTAAAAAATTGATAAATATCTGGACATAAACTTAGTGGTTCCGCCATTTCCCGTGGCGTAATAGAATCTAGATATATTATCATTATCTAAACGTTATGGTGTCAGTTGGATGCACTCAGGAGCCGTTGAAACAAAAGGCTGTTAATTCAACAGTTTCATACTGAAACACTGGTCTCAGACACTCAGGTGTAAGGATTTAACTTTTCTAGGATCAGGAATATAACGGACAGATAGGGTTGCAAAAAGAGTAGTTTCATTATGACTGGGTATACAAATTTAGCGATGATAAATATACACTGAAGTTTCAAAAGTCATGGAATAGTATTATGCAAATTTCAACTGGCGATGCCGTCGTGCAAAGGCTTCGACGCACGCCACGTTTTTCATCAGTTGCGAGGTGTAATCTGGTGAGTCAAGTTGGGGAACCGCTAATAGAATTATGGCGAGAGACGTTAATTGTCGGAGTTTGAATGAGACATGTTAGCGGGAGCAAGACGGATGGAGCATTCAAGTTTCGAAGTTGTGCAAACACTCGAACTTTTTTGATCCACGGTATGTACCTAGAATACCACATGGAATAAATTATCGCCCACCGTGGACAGCGCAGTGGCCGACTGCGGGTGCTCATTGAACGTGACCAGCGTCTTCTGACAAGGATTATGCATACTAACAGACACGCGACACTGGCTCAAATAACACCCACATTCGATACAGGAGGTACCAGATGCTTATCCATCAGGTCAGTGCAGTGTAATTTGGCATCCATGCTGTATGACAGCAGAAGATCCACTAGAGTACCTTTGTTAAAACCACTACATCGGACACAGCGCTTCATACGTGTTCGTGAACACGGTAGTTTGACCTTGGAAGATTGACAGCGTGCGGCGTTGTTCAATGAGTCATGCTGCCACTTGTTACGAGCTGATGGTAGGATTCGGTTATGGCACTGAACCTGCAGTGCTTTGTTGAGAGACCAAAGCTGTCAACAAAGCACAGTGCATGCATGTGGTTGGTGTCTTTACGTGGCAAGGGTTTGGTCCTCTTGTCTTCATAAATACGACGTTAACCGGTAATATCCTTGATGATTGGCTTGGTGATCATCTGTAACCTTACATGAACTTTATGTACCCCAAAAACGATTGTATTTTACAAGCGGACAAGACACCATGTCATCAGGCCTAAGCTGCCCAAAATTAGTTGGAGGAGCATTCTGAACTGTTGCAACGGATTTTGTGGCCAGCACGTTCGTCCGAAAAACGGACCAATACAGAACCTATGGGACGTGATATAAAAGGGTATTCGCACTCGAGATCCTGCAGCTGAAAGTACCAGGAAACTGCTTCGGACTCATCAAACGGCAGGGCTCAACTGCTTTCTAAAATATTCCGTCCACTTGTGGAACTGACGCCACGACGAGTTGTAATTCGCCGTGATATAAAAGGTCCTACACGATAATAAGTACGTATCATATGACGTTTGGTATCTCAGTGTATCCCGATGAGCCGTTACAATATTCCCACCCCAATTCTGCAAGAATGAGCGCACCTAGAGGCCGAAAGGTAACGGAGATGAAGTTCACAGATGAGTATACAGACAACCCGAGGACCGGCCTTCTGTTAGTAGAGTGTTCGGAATCAGAATGGAAAATGCTGCCGATTCATCGGAGTTTGATAAAGGACAAATTGTGATGGCAAGGCTCCTCGGAACTACAATCTCAGAAACGGCGCGGCTTTTGGGTTGTTCACGTGGCGCTGTAGTGCGTAAGTATCAAACGTGTTGCACAGATGGCAAAACGATGAACAGTCGTCCAGCCGTGTGTAGTTCGCAGCTAACTGATGCCAGAGGGGAGCGGAGAATGTCGCGCATATTTCACAAAGACCGCAGGGCTTTAGTGCGACAAATCACTCGCAGCTACAATAGTGGTGATCCGGACAAGGTGTCACAACACACAGTTTATCGCATCCTTCTGCGCATGCAGTCGGATCTCCAACTCACTACACATCATCAACAACAACGCATTAAATGGGCCAAAGATCATCGAGATGGGACGGTGGATGATTGGGAGAAAGTCGCGTGTCTGATGAATCAAGTCTCCTTGTGCGTCACGTACACGGCCGAGCGCGGACAAGCCGATTCTAATAAAGTCTCCATTAGTTTCCAATTTCTTCAACAATGCCCAAATGATGGACTTTCTCGGTGGATGTCTGCCTGCAAACCACTCCAGGAATTGCTGTTGAAAAGACTTTATCGATTCTGTTTTCCAATAAGTCCGAACAATAACCACTCGCTTCTTAGGGGTTAACCGATATATTTTCACACGTACGCGAACATCCACGAGCACGAGCACTAACTATCGACAAACATATTTTGTAGACCCGCTCAGCGAAAGGCATAAGAAAACAGCAAAGAGGCGCGTCCTGCTGGCTGGTGGACAGCGCCGGGTTCAATACTGTCTGGACGCAAATTGTGATCCCTTCCAGCACATGTTATGATGTCGTCACATTTCGCACGAAATTAGGTAAGTCCGCATCAAATATCGTTGCATTATCTTCATTGTTGTTCATATTATTTAAAAACTGTCGGGTTCGGTAACAAGTTGGACACCCTGTAGATATACGTTCTATATTTGCTGTCACAGAGATAGCAGCCATGCAAGCTAATCGTAATTTTGTACCAATATGGTGCCCCACCCTGTTAGAGTTCTGACCTTCAAGTACGCCTGAAAGACCCTTTCCTCAACCGCTGGACATGGCCGCGATGATTAAATTCCCGGGATGCCTTGCTACCCATTAGATTTCTTCCTTTACGGGTACGTCAAAAAACAAAGTGTACTCTATGAAAGTTCCCAGCATAACGGGTTTGAAATAGCCCATAACAGATGCCATAAGCTGTCATTAAAAATGTGCTACAGAACACATGGGGTTAAATTGAATGGAAACCAATCTTTCTTCGTGCCACTAAAAGCGCCATGATAAAAGTGCACTAAATTGATTTTAACGCAACTTAAAGCTTTCATCACTATCAAATTCATGTTTAGCAATGGCTGAGTACATATTTTCTTTCAGCAAGTATGTGCTTAAAATGTTGGATTATGATGATGGACAACCCTGTATGTTATTTTCATTTTCATTCTGTAGAATGTAAAAAAATTAGATTATAGTAATGTATTATTAGACTGCAAGAAACGTAGAATCTATAACTGAATGGTAGAGCCCGTCATCTAAAAAGTAGTGAAAATTTAGAGAAGTGGAAAGACTTAACATAATTCGTGATGTGTTGTCCTTTAAAATGTTTTGAGATGAAAGATCTGTAATAGGGAATTAGTAGACAGTTCGGTTTCAATGAAAAGTCACAACAAATTTGAGCTCCGTGAAATCAAGAGTTGGGCGCATTACTGTATATAATGGTGCAGTAAAAAACATAATCTTACAGGAAATGCGATTTTTTTGCCTTGCTGTCATATTCCAAGAGTAAAGGAAAAGACACACTCCGGGCCACCCAAAATGCAACACCAAGAAAGACACGAGATAGCAAAGCCAGATTTACTGGATACATAACAACAGATACAAAGATGAAACGATTGAGCTTACAGGCTCGTGCGACTTGCGGAACACGCACACATCAATAGTTCGTGTGGCACCCATGGCTGGCAATAACAGCCGCTACACGCCGCGGCATCGAACGAAAGAGGCTTTGGATGTGGGCTTTGGGTATGTCGGTTCAGGCTGCTTCCACACGTTGCCACAGTTCATCAGCCGTAGCCGAGGGTGGTACTTGCCGGGCCACTCGGTTGCCGATCAGCAAATAGACGTGTTCGATGGGCGACATATCGGGAGAACAGGCGGGCCACGGCAGCAGTGACACCTGGTTGGCCGTGAGGAATTGTCGTACGATGCGTTCCACGCACGGGCACGTTGTTCTGTTGAAACAACATGCCGGCCTCTAGTTCGGTGGTAAGCCGGGGTTGCGGCAATCGCTCGCGTTTGTCCATCTGTTCCTCTTGCACCCACCGAATTCATACTCGCTTCATTGTGGCTGGATGTCGTCCCACACGAGCACCGATGTCTCGGTACGATAAACCGCTTCCGCGATAAGCCACTATTCGTCCTCTGTCGTACTCCGAAACGTACTGGAATGACTGCCGTATTCTGCGACGAGGCATCAGAAAGCTTCCCGCGCACAGGTCCGGCAGCACAACACACTTCCACTACTTACACCCGCCTTCTGTGCACCCTTCTTATAGTGCTTCCCGGTAGCGTGCCGGGCACACATGATTTGCATATACCCTGCAATTCTAATCGTTTGCATGTCCTCTCGCGGGCGATGCATGCTGCGAATTTCAGGCCAATCGGATGCTTCCTTCTTGGTGTTGCATTTTGGGAGGCCAGCAGTGTATTATTACTCGTCGAAATATGAACGAACAAATCGTCATATCAATAATGTTTTATGCATTAGTTATTCATTTTGGTACATAGCTGTTTAGTAATTAAATATGGCACGAACTGATATTGACGTTTATTTCGACTCTGTTTTATATTTTCATATAATTACAGAGTTTATGCTATTTTGTTGGAAATAAGCATACATTTTCCAATAAACGAACTAACCTTTTGAGTACCAGCAGAAAAAAATAATGATATTATTGCGGAAATTTGGCATTTTGTCAAGTAATATTCTTCTCTGTTTTCAAAACGTAGCTTGATTTATTGTTTATATGCCATTCAAATGAGCCATTGATGTTCGTGTACTTTTGAAAGTATGATGGAATGTTAGCGTTGAATCTTTCCTTCTGGGAAATAATGTGTTACTTTTCTATGTTTCAAACAGCTGCAGAATACACACAGGCAATATCTAGCATGTAAATATGAAGCCTAATACCATAGTGTTTTGAAATGTATCCTTAAAGTTGTTTATGCAGAATTGATGAAAATTCCTTCAACATGACAGAAAAATACGTTATTCAATTCAGAAACTCTATCACACGGTAAGAAAAACAATAAAAATCCAATTTTTTTAAACAGAAATTGCCTGAAGTACAAACTTCTGAAAGCTTTAGTAAAGCGGAATTCTTAACTTGGAAATACTATTTTGGATGCGCGGTTCTAGAATGATATGGTTTTCGAAATACTAATATTTGTTGTGCATAAAAAAATATTTGCACCCTAATGATCTAAAAAATCCGTAAAAAATATTTCTCATAAATGTTGAAGGTCTGATGAATGAAGCGGGAAGAAGATCATAGTTTTTGAACGAACATATATACGATCACAACAATTATTTCTCAAAATTTAAACTTTAAAATGAACGCATGCAAATTCTGACCAAAATAGTCTTTATATGATAACGATCATACATACTTTCACAACAATTCTTTCTCAAAGTTTAATCTTTAAAATGAACGCATGCAACTTCTGATCAAAATTGTCTTTATGTGATAACGTAAATAATATAATAGGAAAATGTATGAAAATAAATGTAAATAAACTTTTTTTTCACTACGACTATAATTGTTTCTTATGTAGCTCTAGAACAGTTTTTGGAAACGAGGTCTAATAAATTTCACTTGATTTTCGTTTTGTTTTTACTGAATAAAAGATATTCCTTTGTTTCGTAATAGTAGTGTACAGTACCTATTCTGTGTAAGAATTTATAATAAAAAAATTATAATCCAAAAATTTCAGTCGGAAAAAGGCTCTTTCAAATATCTGATCCGGAAAATTTGGTATTATGCCAAATTATTCACGAAGTGTTACGGAAGGGTGTAGTTGTTCATCCGGTACCAAAACGTTGAAATACAGTATATTCATATTAATTTTTTATATCGATATATTTCGGATTTTGGAAGATTCAATTCTACCACAGAATTTCGACATAAACCTTATCAGCTTGTAAATGCGGTAAATTTTTTCTCTGTTTTTTTCTAAATACCTCAAACAGTAGGGCTTGCAGAACTCGGTGGTTTCCGCAGCATGACATTGCTACGAAAAAAAAAGGCAGTATCGACGGAAGAACTTACATTCATTTCAGAACAGCGCTACTTTGATTTATTATTAATGTGAGAAAAAACATACACCAACTACTTCTTCTTGTTGATAACTCTTGGAATAATGCAAGTGTAAAAACAATAACTCCGTTATTATAGTTGGACGCGTAATTCTGACACACAGGGAAAATATTTATTTTCAGCAGTCAGGTCATGTTGGGAGATAGCGGAAGAAGTGGAAAAACTTAAAATTCAGTAAAGTTACTTAAAAATATATTGAAAAAATCAGTAATTTCCTATAGCCACAAATACCGACAGAAGCCAGATGCATGGTCTGCTGAAAGGTTCGAAAATTATTTCAATGTTGATAGCCTAAATTGTTTCACTCAAGACGATCACGAATAAGAATACGTACAGTGGATTGCCGAAAACTCAGTGAGATCGGTTCAAAGAAATACAGGCTGCTAAAAAACGCCTGATTTGAAAATGTTTACCTTGCATACGGTTTCTTAAATTTTGCAAGATATGAGTCCATTTCATGGCACAGTTGTCTAAGTCTTAGCGTTCTGGCCAAAAATGGTACGAAACGGCCTGGGGCCCAAACCGCAGATATTTCAAATTTTCTTTTGTACTCACTGTATAACTCATTTGTTCCAAGGATCCGTTTCTAAGACCGCGATGGAAATTGACAAACTACCTAAAGCTTTCCGGGATTTGTTGGAACCCATTCCCTATTCGCAAACTAATATCAGATCAGCATAAAAGAACTTTTAAATATGATGCAAAAGTACAGATTAAAAATTTCTCAAAACCACGGAAGCTGAAAATGCATTCACCGTTCGCCAATGAATCTCAGCTGGTCGCTATCACACAACCTAATTAAGCGGTATTGGCACTTCATTTCCATTCTTAAGATTCATTATATTTGCTAGTTGTTACTTTTAATTAATGTATCAATCATTCTAAAATTGTCAGTATATTTTATTAATAAAATTGATAAATATGAGTGACCGAAAATTGACCTGTTCTTTTGAAATTAATTCATTTTCCTGTGCCTTATATAACCGCATACATGAGCCCGATATCGTGCTCACTGCTTTCCAATGAATTATTTTATCATTAAATGTTAAACAGAAATTAATCAGTTCAATAAATAGGAGACAATTCTCTTAATCAGTTCAATAAATGTGAGTCCAATTCTTTTCTTGATCAGTTCAATAAATGTGAATCATATTCTTTTCTATCACCTTAAAATGATTTCAATTCTGGTTGGCATCAAAATACGTGTTACATTTATTTTATAACCAAGATGATATGCTTCGAAACCTGCCTACATGTGGATAACATTAAAAACATGTTTTAGGATTTTATAAAATATTTATTAACAAAATCCTTCAAATTTTAGATATCAACATCCAACATTTAAAGAATTGGAAATAAAGAATTCATTACCATCACCAGAATTTCTTCTGGAAGACAACTTTCAAAATCGTCCTTAAAGTTTTTCTTCCGAATGAAAGGATATTTAAAGCAACATATTGTCAAAAACTGACTTTGCCTTGTAAATAAGGACATATTCTTCTTGGGACTGGAGAATAGCGAAATATTTCGGTGGATTACCTATGACAGAATTATGAATTTTTTGTGATACGGTAGTGTATTTTGCGGCATTTGCTAGAGCCTACTTCCAAAAGAGACGGTCGTAAAGTTTTACACTGACTAGTCTTCAAACCGTAATTGGATCTTTGAATCATGCATCCCTAGATACCCCGGATGTTCATCCAACCCCAACACAACACTGATGGACAGCGCTTAAATTTCGTGAATATCTTGCTTCTTCCCAAGAGAGTGAAAAGATAAATTCCTTGGTCATTCCCACGGGTGCCTGAGAGGAACAAAATAACCTACCTTGAACACTTTGACTTTATACTCCGATGAGGGAATAAAGTATAAAATAAGAAAAGGAGGAATAGAAAAAGTTAACTTAAGTAAAACACACACACAAAAAAAGAAGTTACGCCTAGTACTTTTAGTTAATTGAGCGGTAAAATAACGTGGCCCAAATTACGAAGTTATTGGGCGGAAATAATAATAAGAAGGATAAGAATAAGAATACAATGTTTATGAAAAACTAAACAGTCAAAATGCTTACCATTGCCAATTACGGTTTATTAAATATTTACGTACTTCTATGACTCAATTATCATCTTTCATTTGTTTTATGAAAATTACACTCGTTAACCAACCTACCTAACCACCGCTCAGTATCCGGAATAAGAAAACGTTATTGTTTGAGGTTATGATTTTCATTTCACATAGTAATATACACTGAAGAGTAATTTAATTAGAGACAGCTGGCGTTATGCTAGCTGTCTCTAATTCAATTGCTCATGTCGTTTCCGCTTGCAGTGTCGCTGTGAGCGGCCCTGCAAACGGAAACGACATGACGTATGCAGCGATCCGACAATATAAGGAGTGATGCGACGGGAATCAGTAAGAGCCGGACCAGTATGGGTAAGATGAAGGATCTAAGCGCATTTGATCGTGGGCAAATTGTCAAGGCCCGACGAATGGGTCACTCCATTTCGGAAGTCGTGAAGGCACTGAGATTTTCACGAGCCACTGTGTCACGGGCGCACCGTGAGTACATCGAATCCGGTAAAACTATCCCTGCAACGGCCAACTACCGTGGACGACAGCGTGTGGATGAGCGGGGTCATCGTCGGCTAGTCGCATTATAACAGTGGATAGACGGGCCACAGTGCAAGAAATCCCTCGGCAATTTAACGTTGGTGCACACAAACGTGTAAGAAGCCACACCATCCAGAAACATCTCCTCGCTATGGGGTACAGAAGCCATCGTCCCACGAGGGTACCGCTGCTGATCGCAAATCACAGGGTGAAATTATTAGCATGGGCGCGTGAACATTGCCACTGGACCCTATACATGTCGAAAAATGTTGCCTGGACTGATGAGTCGATATTCACGTTGATGCATGCGGATGGCGGGATACGAGTACGGAGCAAACCACAAGAAGCGATGGATCATTCTTGCCAGCAGGGTACTCTTCAAGCTGATGGGCGTGGCATTCTCTTCTGTGGACTGTTTACGTGGACTGATATGGGACCACTGGTACGTGAGACATCGCACCTCACAGGTCAACGTTACCGGGATATCCTGGACGACCATTTGCTCCCGTTTGTGCGTCTTCAACATCCCAGTGGGTACCTCATCTTGTCCCCACTGGGATGTTGAAGAGGCATCCAACCATTGTATCCGAATGGTTGGATGAACACTCCACCGACGTGACCTCGCTTCCTTGGCCAGCTAGGTCACCTGACCTAAATCCCATCGAGCACATCTGGTATGCCATCGAGAGAAATGTTTGAGGCTCTGACCCCCTCCATCAAATCTTCGTGAACTGTGGGAGCTTGTTCAGGATTCGTGGATCCGTAAGGCTTCCCAATGTTTCCGGTGTCTTGTGGAGGACATGCCGAGACGAATCGCCGCCGTCATCAGGACGAAAGGTTGTGATACACGTTACTAGAAAGGTATCTCTAATTCAATTGCTCTTCAGTGTACATATATAGTATATCGAACCAAAAGGTTTAAGCAGATGAACGCTCTTATGGATTCATCTTTTATTTTTTCATATTGTAGAACAAAAATCATAGTTTCAATTGTTGTCTCGCCTATAAATACTTCGTTCGCGTTAAAATAGTTTTACCTGTGGTAACTGTTTTTGCTCTCTCTTTTTTTTGCCTTTTTTTACTACTTGAATGCTGACCAGTTCAATTACCTACTACGCAATAATGACGGAAGATTTTCTAAACGCATTTTAATGTGTGGATTAAACAAACTTAATAGGATTAAACATTTAAATACATGCAGTAACTTAATTACTGTTAAACATTCGAAAGAAAACACCGTAATTGTACCAGAATTTTCAAACGTCATTGCTATTATCAATTATGAATATTTTCTTTCAGTATACTGTATGCATAAAAATGCTAATAAATATATAAACTACTGGACAATTCTAAGGACTGATCATAAACGGCTATATAACGCATAAAAAAGTAAGTGTGGTTGGATGCCAAGTGAAATAAAATAATGTCAGAATGACAGGACACTGCAAGAAAGACAATTTATTGTGCTCTGAAATCCAGAAGGCTTTGGAACGTGTTCAAGGGACAAACAGGCCATTTTGTGCAGAATACGTAAACGTGAAAAAAATGCAATTACCGTCCGCAGGCGTTCCGGCGTAAGATGTCAGTACGGGATATGGCCACCATGGAGGGCGATGCAAGATTCCGCACGTCGTGTCATGCTTTGCACAACATTATCAAGCAGCTGTTGGGGTAATTTATCCCATTCCTCTGTCAGTGCACGGATTAGGGTGTCTTTGTTTATTGGAGGGCATTGTCGAACAGCAAGACTCCTCCGCAAAGCATCCCACACATTTTCAATGGGATTCAGATCTACAGAACGTGCTGGCCATACGAGGCGTTGAATATCCTCGCTCTCAAGACACTCTTGGACAGCGACTGTTCGATGACATGTTGCGTTGTCGTCCATGAAAATGAATCTATCACCGACAGCACCACGGAACATGCGAACATGAGGTAGCAGAACATCATTAATGTATCGTTGGCCAGTCATAGTCCCAGTTGCAAGCACATAGAGGGACGTACTGCCATTGATCATGATGCCAGCCCATACCATGACACTACATGTCGGATATCGGTCCCTTTCCTGTATGATTGCTGGACAATATGCTGTACCACTATCACGCCAGATCAATTGTCGTCGACAACTAGATGATAGACTGTATCTACTCTCATCTGAGAAGAGGACAGCAGACCAGTCGTTATCAGTCCAGTTGCGATGTTGATGGCACCATTGCAAACGTGTGGTACGGTGACGTCTGGACAATGGGATGCACACAACAGGACGGCGGGCCTATAGTCCTCCTTCATGCAAACGTCTGGCGACAGTTTTTCGTGAGATCCGCTTGCCAGTAGCAGCCATAAACTGATTTGCTACCTCACTAGCTGTGCTGCGCCGGTGTCTTTTTGTTGATAGCACTACATACCGATCTTCTGCAGGTGTCGTACTGCGAACACGACCTCCCCGTGTCGTTTACCACTTATTTTAAAAAATTTATTTTAAATGATTTCCAAAGCCTTGAAACAACACTGTGGCTGACGTCGAACTCCCTGGCCACATCTGTTATTTTTCGCCCTTCTTCAATCTTGCCAATAATACGGCCACACGTAAAATCATCTAGGTGATGTCGGGAAGACATACTGAAAATTGCAAGTTCGTCAATTGATTCTTTCTCTTTCAACTTTGCGTTTGAACAACAGCATTCTATACGCGTCAAATCCTTTATATCTCTTATCAGCGCTATGATGTCACGAACAAGTTCGGCAGTTCAAAATTTGCATACGCACAACACGTCTTACTGTATCCCGCACTTATGCTAATTTCCACATTTTCCTGCCTTCCATTTTATGGTTGCTATCGTTGCTATTGTCATCCGTCCTTAGCAAATGTCCGGCAGTGTATGATGGTAATGCGGTTAGATCCTCTCAAGTCGAAGCAAATGCTTTTCATAACCGCGAATTTGCATTCGCTTTGTGTAAGTTTTTGAAAGAATAGTTTAACAATTTTAATGGTGTATTTGTTGTTCTACAGTTTTCTTCCTTAGGACTGACGCTTTTTGACTTTTCTTGCGCTTTATGGATTGATTTTTCGGATTTGTTTTTCCCTTCAGCATCCGGTTTTCTTTTTGTTGTTCATTACCTGTAAATCTGTTAGTTATAGATTATTTTTATGTAACCAACATACCTCTTTTTGATGCCATTGTTTTTAATGCATTTCTTTCTTCACTGTTTTTGTGAAAAAAGTGACACTGCGTTTGCACATCTAAGGTCTTCCAAATGTTTATCCAAAACGTTTGAATGTGCACGAATATGCAAAATTTTGATTCATGGTTTTAGAAACATCCAACCTTGTCAATCGAATGGAAAATCAAAAATTTCATAGCCATAAGTAACTGTGATGTTGAAACTTTGCGGACTTTTAGTCCTTGAAATTTTCCCATGTACATGAGGGTTACATAACATAGCATAAGCCGATATTTGTCATTAAAAGTCCAATGCCTCTTTTACGTTTTAAGCTTTGTTTACATAAAAACTTCATTTGAATTTTCATTTTCATTTCAGCTCGTAGTGCCCTTTATACCCAATGATTACACATTGTTGCGCAAAACTTGAGAACGGAATGGGAAAGTTAAAACAACTGCGTAAACAACAGCAATACCCAAATACAAATTAAAGTAACTCAGGGCCGTGTCTGGGAAGAATTCAACAGCACATGATTTATAATGGAACATGGCATGTGGTTTGCATGACGTCAGAAGAAAAAGAGCTCACGCAGTCCAATAGCATCATTTGAACGGAAGTCAACGAACGGAGTGCTTAAAAGTTACCGACGTTGTATTGTTTTTGTTGAGCGATGGAGACGACGAAATGGCCCATCAAGAACATCTTGATGATTTTACTCGTGATCGAAAAAATGGAGGGCTGGAAGCGGAATAAACTTTAATGAGTGTCCCTTAGGATTTTGGGACCGCACACATCATCGTATCGCGTGAGTGGTTGGCTTTCAGGATTACAGGTACAGAGCGTAATGGTCGTCCACCAAAAACCTCCCCCAGTAAGAACCGTTTTATGTTCCTTCAGTCCAAGAGGAATAGACAACAGATAGTACGTAACCTTGCAAAACAGCTGAACGTGGGCACAGAAAGCACGATATGACGGTTTACAATAGTCAGGCGACTAAACAAATGTTAATGTTTACCAGACTATCAGTACGCTGTGTTCCATCAAATACTGCTCACCGGAGAAGAGTTTTACAGTGGTTCAGAGAATATAAGATTTAGACACCAGATCAGAGGTGCACACATTATGATAAGAGTAGAAATATAATGGTATAATAAGAGTAGATATAGTCTCTCTAGCGATTCTGGAAGCCAGTTAATCAGGCGTGTCTCACCTAAAACATCAATGAAATTGATAGATTTGTCTGTAGCGGCATTCTCGTATTAGGAGGCATTCTTATCTATTAACTACAGATCTCCAGATACCGGAAGGATGTATTATAACCCGTGCGATTTACTGTAAGATCACAGAGACAACTGCGGATAATAAAAAGGGAACTGTCATGAGATAATCCTTCGACATGTGCATCTGTTTCAATGTGCCGTTCACCTTCATTTCCTGTTAACGGACGATAACGCCTCACTCCATCGTAAGGTTAATGTTGATGAGCTATAGGAAGGTAAAGGTCTTTAGCGAATGGATTGAACAACATATTAACTCGACGTAAATCTTATAGAATACGTTTGAGAGGCTCTGGAGAGACGCAATGCAGCACGTCAAAACACACCGGAAACAGCCCAACACCTGAATTCGGCGACGTTTTACAAATAATGTATCAGTAACCAAGTGCAAGTATGGACATACAGAGATAATCATGCATCGACGTTAGTGGTTATGATATCCTCTACTGACAACCTATTCTTCCCTTCTTACCGTCATTGGCAGTGATACATGTGTATCATGGCGCCATGCGCTACTGAAAAAATTCTGAAAAACGGTTTACTATATCCTTTAGTATTCGCAGTTATGTCCTTACTTTCGGCGTCATTTCGCTCAGTAATGGAGTTTCTATGGTTTGAATTTCACAGACCCCGACTGCCCCTGTGCGACACTAAAGGTCAAAACTTGGTTCGTCCTTAAGTTTTTCATACCAGTGCACTTAACCTAGTTAAAATTTATTTAGGAAACCTTTTGAGAACCCCGCATTTTAAGGTTTGACGATTATGGAAAATGAAAGTATGGCATATGAAATGAACAGCACCAAGTTATACGATTATTGTGATTTCTTGCAATAACTAGCAAACCGCAGCCATCAGATATTGTAAATGGTAATAACGGATATTCTAATTCTATACTTAAATCTAGATCTCCGATATAGTCTTAGTAGTGTCATATTGTATTTCAACTTACACTCAGTTTTGGTTTCGGTCAGATAATGGTTAGTTATGTAGTAAAAGGTGTGATATTTATGATGCAAAAGGAATAATATTAACGTTCTTCATGCACGAATGCAGGAGAATATGCATCACTTTCTATACTTGTTAATCTGCCTTGTCATTCACGAATACATGGAAATCAGATCTTGATTTCTATTCTCTGTCTTCTAAAGACTACAGAACGTCTGTCGAACAATGAATCATACCTCCACCATGCGAATGCTTATTCTGGAAAGACGGGAAGCTTGGGAAACGTAATTTGGTCACGTTTGGAAAATTTTATGATCGCAGATGTTTCTGTCGTCTGACGGGCAGTTACAATAATGTTGGTGAAGGAAGTAGAACATCTGTAATAACAGCGTTCGGTAGGACTTGAAGAATATTTTTTATCGCGTGTTATTATAAAGGAATTTGCTTATCTTTTCAGAAGCTTTTTGTGCATTTTTGGGGTCATTTGTAAACAGTTGTTTATTCAAATGAAGTGCATGGACTGGACGAACTGCAACAAAGAATACGTTCAGAATGTGGAAGAATATTGCCCAGAACTGTGTAATCAGCAACACAGAAAGCACTTATGACCTGATTCGAGATGTATTTCCAGAACAATGGTGGTCACCTTGAACACGTTATGTGATGTGATCGTAGTTTGCTTCCTTTTATGTTTTGTTATCCAGTTAAACAGTTAATCTGCACACATGATATGTTGTCTGGGCTGATGACTGCTCTGACATCCAACAAATTCCACACTTTGGAATTAACGCTGACCTTAACTTGTGCATGCAGGCACGAACACATTTGGGCACGAACACATTTTCTCCTAGGAAGGAGCAGTGCAACATCGTAGGGGGACCAGAGTAAGGTAACGGACGTCCGAACGCACCGAATGCGTATCTGACCTCATGCCGTTGCGGACCCACAGTCCACAACGGTCGACATTTTGCGGGGAGTACGGGGAGGCTTGGACGCTCCGATATCGACGCGGAGAGGGTCGCGACGTTTGGCTGCGTCTGGTGTGCTGACCAGCCCTCTCCTGCGAGCCATCGTCGTTACCGGTTGACGTGGTGTCGCTCCAAAACTGCTTGGGATGCCGAAAGGAAGAGTGTTGTATTCAGCGAGGAATCGCGGTTCTTTCTCAAATCAGATGATTGCCTTGTGCGATTCTGGAGCCGAAGTGGCCAACAGTCGTTCACCGCTGGTACGCATTACGGGCATACTTCCGGCACGCCGCTATGTTGACGTGGTGCTGCGGTCCGTGGCGCTACCGTATCTTCAGGGCACCCTAAACGCTGATTTTCAACAAGATAACGCCCTGCCGCTTAGCGCTTGGATCAGCCTGAATGTTTTACATGGTGTGCGGATGCTTCCGTGGCCAGCACGATTTCACAACCTCTCGCCCATCAGCATCTGTGCGACACGATAGGTTGAGTACACTCCGACCCCGCAATATGAAGATGAACAGTGGACTCTTATCAACACCACATGGTCCACGATGCTCCAGGACCCTATTCGGTCTTTCATTTCCTAAATGCCACGTCAGATGCAACATGTATCGCCCAAAATGGGAGCAAAACTCCTTTTTAATCATCCTGTATTTTCAAAAATTGGAGCCTGAAATGCATGTGAAAATCAAATCATTTTTTCATGACCTACTTGGTTATCTATATGTGCAGTTTGGTCTGTTTTCGAGCAATCTTTCATGGTGTGACATTTTCTCTGTCAAGCATTGTATATCTGAATAAATACTAAGTAACAGTCATTTTAGAACCATGGAAGTGTTTAGCAGAAATTTAAAAACATATTTGTCTTTCAGGTTATGTCAGATATGAAACGCTTTTACTGAAATCGAAAAAAATTGTGCGAGCGGTACTTTTCAACTGCTAGTTTCCCTTCAAGGTTTCAATGAAAATTTTGAAATACTTGAAGATCTTGTCGCTATAAAAAGCATGAAGAACAGATAGTGTGGCAAATACATTGTTAAAGGTTTCTGAGATAATTGCCCAACTTGACTTGGGATTGGAAACCCTGAGCTGTGTTACTGCAGATGGCGCGAAACACATGGTTGGGTACATTGCCAGATTCATCGGCCGGATGAATGTGATCATCGCTGTTTTCCAAAATGGATGAAATTCCATTGCATTCTGCTCGTACAAGCTTTATGGGGTAAAGTGTTAAACTTAAGCACTGTCATTTCGGCTGTTCGGGAAACTGCGAACAATATCCGAAAAAACGGGCTCAATCATTGGCAATTCCAAAGCTTCGTGAAGTTATATAAAGCTGAGTTTCAAATGGTTAATAATGTTTTTCTGAACATTTGGCATAGTCGTTCACAGAGTGTACATCAAGGTGATTTTTAAGTTATTTTTATTAAGTTTTTGCAAACGATCAGTTTAACATTTTTGAACGTTGAAACAGCAAATTCTTGCTACGTGGAATGGTATCTTAGTATGTAACGTAAAAGTTTTAAAATTAAATTTTTGGATAGCTCTTTAAGATTTTTTTAAACAAACTAAAATGCAGAAAAGAATGAAGACTAGTAAAGGATTTTGATAAAGTGTTTGGAAATTATCAAACTATGATATCATTTTACGTGCATATTAATACATATTTGACAATTCATTAGTTGTCACAACATGTAGTATCAAGCCTGTTTTCTGTAGTCAGTAGACAAACATTAGAGATAGACGTGACGTGCAGTTGACATAGGCGTAACGCTTCCGGTGGAAAAGGCAGTAACCGAACGCAAGCGATAAATATGCTGACAGGAAAGCTTACCAGTAGTGTATCTCCATCGTCGAACATGGGTAAACATGGTGCTTTGAGCTACTTCGAAGGTGGACACATTGTCAGACCAAGGAAGTTCAATCATTCTAATTTTAAACTGGTGGTAACCCTGGTCCTCCCGAGGGGAAACATATCTAGGTTGTGCTGCAAGTTTA
Source organism: Macrothele yani (assembly GCA_039090855.1). Lineage (NCBI taxonomy): Eukaryota > Metazoa > Arthropoda > Arachnida > Araneae > Macrothelidae > Macrothele > Macrothele yani. The sequence goes on along the minus strand of CM077033.1, from coordinate 87,772,416 downwards.
GACGTGCCAGCGCCAAGGGAACAAACGGTGGAGGTTATCACTCCATTGATGACCGAATTAGGATGCACCAGGATCGTACGGTCAGATCGTTTGGCAAAGGCCGCGCAAATTTCCTGCAGGTTAAATGTCGCAGGCCCAAGCAGCATGAGAAAATGAACAGCTCGATGCACGCTGCATAAAACGATTTACTACAAAGAGTCGCCCGTCCCTAATTTAGGGCCACTGTAACCGTGAAAGGGAGCGAGCCAGTGCCCTAAAACACACGCAAATTCTGTGCCTCACCGCATGTGTTGGTAAGACATAACATGCGACCAAACCGTATGCGTCGATATTGCCTGTTGTTGGCTTCGTTACCTTTACATCACAAGGACAATAGCAATCCAGCAGATGCTATTCAGTGGTATTCGTATTAAAAATGACTCATTTTGTCTATGTGTCGCTAGTAATGACGTCACTGTGTGATGTTAAATTAAGACGTCCAACCATAGGTACTGCACTGCAAACGGATAACGAGAAAGGAGATAAACAGAGCGGTAACAACTCACAGAATATTAACCTTGAGCCGGGATTCAAAACGCAGACTCAGAGTTTCCTATGTTGCAGAACAAGACCTTTTATTTATATTAATATGCTTTTGTTCGTATTTTATTGTTTTTATTTTAATCTTCAAATGACTGCATTTAAAATAATAATGAGGTCTTGCAGTGTGGGTTTGCCGTATAAATTTAATGTGCGTTGGCTATCGCAGGGACAGGTATTTGTAAAATGTTATCTCTGCGAGAACAGATAGTTGAATTCCCTAAGGAACAAAATCAGCAATGTGAATTATTGCAAGAAGATTTCTACAGAAGTGCTGAATTCGTGTGTAATATGTCAAAGCAAAGTGACTTGATTATTTCTTTGCAGGGTAATTCTAAGTCTTTGTATAATATGTGGCAAAAAGTCCAAACATTTCGAAAAAAGCTACCTTTTTTCAAAACTTTTCTTCTTTACATGGAAATTTGGGATAACATTTTCCCCAGGTAGCAAAAGTCATTATGAGCAGGAGGATTCATACGAATCATTTGGAGAATACGCAGCTGTTGTAGACTTATGAGTCGGAGAATATAATGAAAGGTTCACTAACTTTGAGAAATATGACATCACACTCAAATTAGTCACGTAGTTGATGTCTCCATGGCTCTAAAGAACTAGAGACGGAATTGAATGAGTTCTCAGAAGATCACAGTTTATTGTTCATATTTGACGCTAAGAAAAATCCTATTGAAATAGGGGAAAATGTAATAGAATACATACGCTTTCGGCAATATGCACAAAAATTGTTTTCCTGCTTTTCATCCACTTATTCCTGCAAAAATCAACATTCTCCTACTTAACACACACCAAGACGCCCTTTAGATCACAAATGACAGATACCCATGTAGAGGATCTGCTAAAAGTGCGAACTTCCATGTTGCAACAAATTATGCAAACGCTTTCCAACAAAAATGAGTCACAACAAAGTCATTAAAAGATTGTTGTACTTTAGATTTAACACTTTCTGTAATTGTTTGAAGTTAGTACATAGTAGTTACATTTTTACAAAATAATATACATTTTGAGGTATATCTAACAGAAATTTCTTGGACGCGGACTTATTAGATTGCAGCTAACTTAATGCGGCCTTCCAACGTGAAAAGAATTCCCACCTTTCGGATAGCCATATACACATTATCATTGTTTTCAAATTATGCCTAGTATTAAATGCCTTTCATAGTTTTGGTGTAACCATGTTTTCGTGCTAGAATCCGGTTCGCGTTATTGCACCATATATATAATGATAAACATAACGAATGATCTACATGTCAATGTCGATTACCAAAAACCATGACATACTATACTTTGCAAATTAATTGGGACAAATTGAAAAATCACTCTTTTTTCCAAAACTATGCCTATATATAGTTCTACGCCTTGATGTACACTGATAAATACCTGTATTAGTATGAAGTCCTTTAGCAGAAATGACCTCTTAAATTCGTTTTGGCATTGACTCCGCTAATTGAGTGCACATATTTTTGATTTCAAAATCGTGGAACCACACTTTTACAGCATTCGTTATTATGCGTTCTTTGGTTGTACAGTCCATTTTACCTAAACGTCTCTTCAAAATATTCCACACGTTTTCTATGGGATTTAAGTCTGTCGAATTTCCAGGCCAATCAAGCAAATGAATTTCATTTTCCAACATGAAATTCTTGACCTATTTTGAATTGTGACATGGGGCCAAGTCATGTTAAAATGTCCCGTCAAAAGTTTGCAAAAATGGAACAATCCTACGTTGTAATATTTCTACGTACTTGGCTGAATTCATCATACCTTGAACAGGAACTAAGCTTCCAATGTCATTTGATGTGAAAAAACCCCGAAACATCTGTTTCAGAGGGTGTTTTACAGTTTGTTTGACATGCTCAGGTCTCAAGGTTTCACAGTTGCTTCGCCTAAGGAAATTCGCTTGGTAACCCTGCACAAATAAATGAGCTTTATCACTGAAAATTAACCTTTTCCAGTCGTCAGCAGTCCATGATTTATATTTTTGGACCATGCTAAACTTTTATCTTCATTGTAGCCTTCAAGTATTGCTTTTTCGTTGGTCTTCTTGCCTTCCGGCCAACTTCCAGAAGCCTACGGTGTACAGTTGAATCACTAACATCACAACCACTATCCAATAAATATCTTTAAAGGTCGGTGCTTAATGTTTTTGGATTCATTTTAATATTTCTGATTAGATACTTATTGGTTTTTGGAGTTGTTTTTCGTTTTCTTCCACATTTACCTCTCCTTTTTTGGAGACGATGATCCAGATGTATTGTATCGCGTAAGCAGTCTTGATACACTTGATTTGCCTATACCAACTGCAGAAGCGATATCTCTCACTGTCATAGAAGTGTGATCCTACAGAGCACTTATTTGTGCACGCTTCAATGGGGAAATATCCATTTTTTAATATACGAAAGCAACACGTGCTCACAGAGAGCAAAAACTAACATCCACCTGTAACACACGAAAGCTCACAACTGAAGCTGAAGTGCCTATTTCCTCTTTAAAATCGGTCAAACCACATTCTTACGGTCAAGTTCTAACAGTCACACCACCTCACGGCTGATAAAAATCGGTTTACGTGGGTTTCCGACATCAACTGGCGATCACATTACAATTCTGAGAACAAACTACCTTGTCCCAATTAATTTGCTCGGTATAGTATATGATTTTGTAACGGCTGTGATTAGATGACTTCTTTTGACGACATTCATCAGCCTAGCTAAAGGCTTTATTAAAATACAAAAAGAAAAAAATAATAATTTATAAAATCTATTTATCCGATATTTTAGTGAAATGTTTGTTATTGATGTTTTATGCAGCTCTTTAAAGTCAAAATTATTTAACAATTAAAATTATATGTGTAGTTCTATACATACTTTGTCACTAAAGAAAAAAATCTGAAATGTACTGAAGAAGATTACGTGTGATCGATATCACAATGTGTCGAAAGGGTTTTGATGGAAGGACAAATATCGATGTAGTGATAAAACAATTTTGTTAACTAATTCGCATCGTAGATCGATTTGGCTGGGCTACAATATTTAAGCAAAGAATGAGAGTCAGACTGTTTCATGAGAGACTTATCCTACTACGCAAGACAATTGTGTGTAGCGCGAAGCATTAGCGGTGTTTCACATTAGTAATCGGCAGCACTTAACAGACGAGTCTAAGTCGATAGCACGCCAGAAACAACATACATTAAATTTGATACACCAAATCCCCCTATGGTATCGTCACCCATTCGTGGTGGTGGGGCTTGCGTGTTTTGATAATCCCGAAAGATATGCCGCCGGTAGTTTGACTACTAGCAGGGGTACCCAAGACGGACAGGCCTTCGTGTGACAGAAGCCAGACTAAGAGAGATACCTAGAAGATGAATAACTCTGAAATCAAATCCTGTAAATGTGAAGCAGCATTTACAAAATGTGCTGGAGATTACAGACACATTCGATTGGCCCCTGTCCAGCGAGATGCAAGCTAGGCCCAGTGGACCAGAAAGGGGCATCACTGCGATATGGAAAGCAAAGGGAAACTACCACATCATACTCCCAAGTAATCAGTAATGGAAACGTCTCAAAATGTGAGTATTTCTGGCAACTCAAATCCCGGGACAGTTCTTGGAATTGAGCCCAGCAGGAGAAGAGGCAGTGTTTGTTACGTCTACGGCATGCAAAATCCTTTCACAAATATTGCAACATAGAATAGTAGGACAATGATGAGAGTGGGAAAACTAGAAAAAATTGAGAGAGAAATGGAGAAGCGCAGGATTAATATTCTTGGACTGTCTGAGACTACATGGAAGAAGGAAGGGGAATTTCAGAGTCAAAACTGTGTGATTCATTGTGGAAGTGAGTATGGCCGAGGAGGAGTAGCTTTGGTGTTGGATAAGCAGTCTATGGCTGCCTTAAAGGTTGTTAAGGTGTTGAGCCACAAAACTATTATCATCAGGCTTTTTACAAGAACTGTTGATACGGTGATAGTCCAAGTATACATGCCGACAACAAGACATGATGACTAGGAAGTGGAAGACATGTATGAATGCTTGGAAGGACTACTGAGTTTAACAAAATCAATTGACAATGTAATCATAATGTGAGAACGGGTCGCTGTGGTGTGGAAAGTTCCGGAAGATGTCCTTGGGAGATACGGATTGGACTGAGAAATGAGAGAGGTCAAAGGTTGATCAAATTCTGTGAAAAAGAGAAATTATTAATTACAAATACGTAGAATCAAGTTCGTAGACGGAAAAGATACATATGGAAAAACCCGGGAGATAGGAATAGTAACAACATTGATTACATTTTGGTTAAGAAGCGTTATAGAAATCAGGTGGAAAAGTCGATAGCTTATCCGGGTGCAGATGTGATTTCTATCATAACCACCTTATCTTGACTTACCATTTAAAATGAAAGAAGATGGAAACACCAAAGAGAAGAATGAAATTTAATCTGGAGGCATTAAGACATAAAAATATATGGCTTAATTATCAGAATAGGAATTGAAATGGTATTAAAGCAGTTCAAATGGACATACAGGAAGTTGAACAGCATTGGAAAATGATAAAAATGTAGTAATAGATGCTGAAAGGAAACAAAAGGAAGACAAAACTTAGAAATTAGAAAGAAATGGCTGACAACGGAGGTGATACTCAAAATGGAGGAAATATGTAAATGGAAAAATATTAACAAGAGCATGGAGTATTCATGTATAAGAAACTAAGACATGAAGTGGATAGAGATTGTAAAAAAGCGTGAGAAAAATGGTGGATGGATGGTTGTGAAGAAATACAGGAAATGGAAAACCAGGAGCGGTTAGACCTTGTTCACAAGGCTATCAAAAGCACGGCACAGAGATAGAGAGGAGTGAAATGCCGTTTTATCCAAAACAAACAGGGAAGGTTCCTGACTGACCCAAAGGAGAAAAAGAGAGGTGGAAAGAATATGTTTTAGAACTATATGATGAGAAGAAGGAACACGAACCACATCGGTCAAATTCATATTTAGTCAATAATGGAATGGAGAGGGGTCAGGGAATTACAAAAGAAGAATGTGAAGAGGTGCTTAGATCAGTTCCGAACAATAAAGCACTTTATCTGATAATTTGAGCCTTAGAAGTAGATGACATATCCATCCAATTATTTAAAGCATCTGGAGAAGCTCTAAATATTTGATTATTCGTCTTTGTAAATTGTTGCTGCCAAAAAGGAATTTGGCATGCCTACCATACGAACCCGATAATTATTTCTATACCAAAGAAACCTAAGACAATAGAGTGTGAACAATACAGAGCCATAAGTTTAATTTCACATCCATCGAAGATTCTGGTGAATATTATTAAAAGGAGATTGAATTTTAAGGTGGGAGAGGCTTTGGGAGAGTACCGATTTGGATTTAGAAGAGGAAAGGTTACTAGCGATGCGATTGGCATCCTGAGATTCTTGGTTAAACGAATGATCGACAGGAGAAGCTCCCTCTACAAATGTTTCATTGAATATGAGAAGGCTTTTCGCAAAGTGACTTGGACAAAACTTTTTTCAAATCCTAGAGGGATTCGGCATGGATGATAACAGCATTATGCTTATCAAAAATCTCCATGTAAATTAAGAAGCATTGATTTCAATTCAAAAGGGAATGACTATTCCAGTTCCAATAAATAAAGGTATAAGGCAGGGATGCTTGTTGTCTCCTGGCCTGTTTGGTATTTATGCCGAAGTTATGATGCATCAGACCTTGGAGAGCGCCAGTGAATTAATTTGGGTAAATGGAGAGAGAATTAAGGCCATTAAGTTTGCTGATTTCCAGGCAATTGTTTCAGGATTCAGGATCAAATAAATCCTTACAGCGCATGATGTCAAAGATACACAAAAGTGCGGATATCTATGGAATGAAGATAAATAAGACAAAACTAATGATAATAGAGAACGATCCAAAACAAAAATCCTTAAAATTGAGGGACAATACATCGAACTAGTTAAATCATTTCGCTATTTGGGTGACGTTGTTACTGAAGATACCAGAGGTGAAAAGGAAATTATAATGAGCCTGGGGATGGCAAAAACGGCTTTTAGAGAGAATCAAAGACCCCTGACAGCCAAATATATAGATTTAAAACTGAGGAAGATAATTTTAAAGGCATATGTTTGGCCAGAACCTTTCTACGGTTCTGAGACATGGACACTGACCAAGATGGAAGTTAAAAGGTTGGAGACATTTGAGATGTGGAGTTATAGACGAATGGAGAGAATAAACTGGCTAAATAGAAAAACTGATGAATAGGTCCTGGAGAGAGTGGGAGAACCTAGTAATCTGATCGACAGGATAGAAAGAAGAAGAATGTTATGGATGGGACACACATTGAGCCATTGAGGCCCGATTCGGAAAGTTTTGGAAGGGAAAAGTCAAGGCAAAAGAGGAAGAGGGCGACCAAGGAATGGTTTTGTGGCACACTTACTTCAAGGAACCAATACTAGGACATGCAATGATTTGAAAAGAACGGCGGAGAATACAGAGGAATAGAGAGACAGATTACATCTACTGAACAACCACTCCTTGGACTGAGTAAACAATTAGAAGAACACTAAATCTTGCGGTATTCTTGGCCGCCAAGTTGCAACTGACGTATTCATTCATTAAAAATATTTTTCAGTAACTTTGTGTCAGAAATCTCAGCAGCTCATTTACAAATGAGCTGCTAAGATTTCTAACACAATACACACCTTTATTTTTGCAACGTCTAATTGAATAATTAATAAAGGCTAAATTTTTGTGTTCAAGGTTACTACGACAAATGTAATTACTAAGAAATCACAGAGCCCCATCATTGATTCTGAACCAATTAATCGAAATTCTTCTTGCAGGTAAATTTAAATTAAATCTCTGTCCTGATGAGCAATAGTACATCTCAGTAAATATCCGACAACCAAGTATCAAGAAATTTGCATTTTCCTGAATTTCTTTCCCTGTAATTCTATTCGTGATTTACTGTAAATCGTCAGAACACATGCACGCGTTTTAGCAATTCCCTTCTAACCCAGGAGGGCTAGTAAATTATTTGGCATTGTGCAAATTTCCTTGGAGTGAAAAACGTCGCTTTAGGTTACTTACCCACACACTTCCAGAGCTGCGTTACGGGGTGAAAGTTGCCGTTTTTCAACTCTGACCTTAAAATACCAGGTTCTGTTCGAAAATCAATAAAAAGTCATCTGGAAATTTGATTGTTGCGTAATTTGCAGAGAGTAATTGCCTATCTCTTGCACAAATATTCAGATGGTGTGAGCGTTTCAAGGATGGGTGAAAACATTTAGAAAATTATAAAAGCCCAACCGCCCGAACTCCAGAGTTGAAAACGGGTTATAAATTTTGGATCCGGACCCTTACGTCACATAAGTGGATCTGTAACTGACCCGGACCGGACCTGGACAAATCTGCTTTGAACTATAATATATATATATATATATATATATATACACTGACGAAAAAAAAATCCCAACCCCAAGAAGGGGTTGTGTTAGATAAACGACAATTGGTAGGAGGTGAGAGTACATCTGCAAGATGACGTCTATGCAAATTTCGCGCTCGGCGCATACGTGTGGCGCTAGTAGCACCCCTCGGAACAAGCACAGCAGGTTTGCTGTAAATACGCGCTTTAACGTTCGTGAGCGTTAGTTATTTTGAGATTCGACGTAGGGTGTTGATGTTAGTCAAGAATGCCGTTAAGAAGACGAAGAACCCATTATCAACAGCTCACGGAGTTTGAACGAGGTCGTGTAATAGGGCTACCAGAAGGTGGATTTTTTCCTCAATATTGCAGAACGACTTGGCAGGAAGGTAGCCACTGTGCATGATTGTTGGCAGCGGTGATCAAGGGAAGGTACTGCCTCAAGAAGACCAGGTTCCGGCCGGCCACGTGGCACTACTGAGAGGGAAGACCGCCGTGTACGGCGTATGGCCGTGGCGCATCGTACCGCGTCTGCGGAAGCAATTCGAGCTGCAGTTGCCACCACACTGACACAACGAACTGTTACAAATCGGTTACTTGAAGGACAGCTCCGAGCCAGACGCCCTGTAGCGTGCATTCTACTTACTCCAAACCACTGCCGTTTGCGACGTCAGTGGTGTCAAGCTAGAGCTTATTGGAGGACGGAGTGGAGATCTGTTGTGTTTTCTGATGAAACCCGGTTCTGCCTGGGTGCCAGTGATGGCCGTGTGTTGGTTAGAAGGAGACCAGGTGAGCGCCTGGAACCAACCTGTCTGCGGCCGAGACACACTGGACCTACACCTAGAATCATGGTCAAGGGAGCAATTTCCTATGACAGCAGGAGCACTCTCGTGGTTATCCCACGCACCTTGACGGCACAGTTGCACGTCGGTCTGGGGATTCAAACTGTTGTGCTGCCATTCATGAACAGCAATCCAGGGGGTGTTTTATAACAGGATAACGTTCGCCAGCATATCGCTGTTGTAACCCAACATGCTCTACAGAGTGTCGACATGTTGCCGTGGCCTGCTAGATCACCAGATCTTTCACTAATCGAGCACGTATGGGAAATCATTGAACGACAACTCCAGCGTTACCTCCAACCAACAGTAACCGTCCCTGTATTGACCGACCAAGTGCAGCAGGCATGGAACTCCATCCCACAAACTGACATCCAGCACCTGTACGACACAATGCATGAACGTTTGCGTGCTTGCATTCAACATTCTGGCGGTTAAATCGGTTATTAATGTACCAGCATTTCACATTTAAGATGTCTCTTCTCGCGCTTACAATAAGCTGTGATCTTGAAACCTCAATCGATTAAATATGTTACCTATACAAATGTATTGCCGCCATTTCTTTCCTCTACAACTATTTTTTCGTGGTGTTGTAATTTTTTTTCCGTCAGTTTATATACGGGGCTTTCAAAAAGTCTCTATACAACAAATATTTTAAGTTGTACTGAAATCAAACGAATGTATTATAGGAAAGTATAATCTACTCACCTAGAGGAAGTATTGAAACTGTTGTCTTTGGCTTGCAAAACATAATCTAGCTGTTTTACAGATGTTTTCAATCACATCTGCGAGAATCAAAAAGTACCTGCGGAGTAATGTTAAAGCTGTTCCACCTAATTTTGATGGTGATGCAGTCACGTTTTTTGCATTAAGTAACTTGTTACAAGTTTAATTTCACTTTTTACTGTTTTCTCGATAACATGTCAAGCTTCAGAATCTTTCACGGCAGCACACGAATTTTCAAAAGTTTATGATGAGTTGAAAGTTTCCAAAATGCGTATGTTGTTTTTATCATTCCCCGACAGAACGAAGGGACCCTTTTTCTCCTCAGGACATTCTTCATTCATATTGCATGACAAAACGTTTTTCAGTTCCCGGGCACTAATATTTAGCAGGGGATCCAACAGTGAGTTTTATTTTTGAAGAGCAAAAGAATAAAAAAAAAGTTGATTTTAAAAATTAAAACGGAATGTAACTGGGTCGATATTGGGTCAGTAAGATCTTGATCCAATCCGTGTGACACTCTAGTATGACCCGTTGATCCGTGATCCGATTCCATTACCTCCGATTTCTGTGTGCACGTCTTAGCTATCAGAAAGTTCGCGGAAAGGTTAAAAAGTAATCGTTGTATAACCTTAAGGATACTGGAATGTGAGCTCTATTTTAATATGGAGACGACTCGGTCAAATTTAGTACAAAATTTGGGGCGGCGGTTGTGGTCCTTCTGTTCCGTTTGTATTTCAGACGACCAGAAAATTAGCAGGAGTGCAGTACCCAAAAGGCATCCTGGAAACTGCAGCAACTGTACAAATGTTCTACAAATCACTTTTGCAAGTGACGAGAAATGGTGTTTTCCTTTAGATCCTTAAACCAAGTTTCAGAATGCCCAGTGAATGCCACAATCACCCAAAAGAAAAAAATATCAAATTACAGAAGTCCAGAAAACGATAACGCACTAGTACACAAAGCACTCAGTGTACAGCAATCCTTGGCACGAAAACAAGTTTGTGTGTTTGTTATAAAAAAATACCCCATATTCCTTATATCTCTCACCGTGTTAGTAATTTCTATTCTTTAATTTAAACCTGCCTTTTAAAGGTCAAGTTTTTCAAGACATTGAAGCCATACCAAGAACTGTGATATCAGTCTTTCATTTCATAACAAAATATGAGCGCTTCAAATATTTCCTTTCGGCAGCTGCTCCAGCCACCCCTTGTATTAACTGAAGAGGAATGCACTTCCATTAATATATAATCACCACAGTTTTCCTGCTTTCGCAATATATTTTCTGAACTCCGAATCGTTACTTAACTGTCAACTATGTGCCTTCGCTGACTAGTTATGGGGACGAACGCGGCTGAAGCGAGTGAGCCTACTCTTTCAGAAAATTCCGCTAACATCTGAGCTTTTAGAATTGCTGTACACTGAGTGATTTGTATACTAGTGCGTTATCGCGTTCTGGACTTCTGTAATGTGATATTTATTTCTTTCGGATGATTAAAGTGCACATTAATGGGAATGCATAACGCATAACCTTAAAACTTACTGACTCTTCACGTGCTGAATATAACACAGAAATGGCGACGAACGGAGAAAGTGATGTTTGAGTCGTTTGTTTAAATCCAGAAGCAGGATGTTTGTGGCAAAGGGCTAATATCTCTCCATTATAGCTTGGTTCATGTGGTAGCGAATTAAAGTCGGCAAGCGAGCTGTTATTTACAACTACAAGACTGTGATCAGTACTCCGGCGATGAAAGCAAAAAAATGGTTTTTCACAGTTTCAGCGAAACAACTCGCTGTGTGAAAATTTCGGCTTCCAAAGCTCAGAAGATTTGTTGAGTAACGTCGCCCGCTAAAGGGTTAATGATGCCTCTCAGGTATACAATTGGTGAAAATGTTCTACGGGAAACCTGTTGTTGCGGATTGGAGTAAGAATATTCAAAATTCCCTCACTACGAATTATGAATCAAATGTCAATTTACTTTCACTGATTTCTACTGATTTTGATTTAATAAAAATAATTTTGCACTTGATTAGGGATTTTATTACTTCACTTCAAATCCGATTGGAAGACGATAAACTGCTTTAACATTGCTGTGAAAACATTAGTTTAAATATATAACCCCACGCATCACTTTATTTCTTATTCCGCTTAAATGAAATTAAACGTTTACTATTTTTTATTTACTTTTAAATTAGCACGTTAAAAATTTCATATTGCATATAGTTGCAGAAAGGATTTTTTTATGATTGCCGATGTTTTATCTGGAAGCAATTGAAATGTGAAGTAAATCTACAGTTTTTGCACATTTGTTCTGCGTTCTGAAGCAAATTGAGGGAAAGAACCCACAGCAACGCACGCTTAACACAACTAAGAGATCAGCAGATACAATTAAACCTATCAAAACACAGCTCAGAGACACGAAATATATTACGGCGAAATGTGGTAAAGTAAACGGGTAGTTTCGCATAATACATTAAGGAAATAGAGGCACGAATATGCAAACGAAGATATTCAGAATGAATATTAATAGTTTATACTCAAAAATTTTCTTTCATGTCAGCAAAAATTATTATTTTCTCTGAAAACTACAAATACAGGAACGTTTGTTCCTTTATGTCAATGTCACTCTCAAAAGCGTAAGCTGAAATGATATTACAAAATTAAACTTATACATATCTTCTCAGAGAAAAAGCTGAACTCTTTGAATTAATAGTATTGAGTTGGGGTTTGCATCAACGATCTCTCACTAACATGGTAAAATTTTCGCAAGTTCCCTAAATTTGTGATTATAATTAAACCGCAGTTCGATGTTTCTTCCGAACTCGAAAGATGTAAGAGTATAAATGTACTGTAAATTTCAGTTATTCAATATCTCAATCCTGAGTCTGCCCTATTCTCCAATTTAGCAATTTCATATTGTGCTTCATCAATCAGACTCTGAGATTATATTTAAAAGCTCTTGGAACAGGACTGTGTCAGTATACAGACATCTGCACACAAGGTCCTTGCAACTAACACTTTCTACCGCTGCTTGATCGCAAATTGGCTATGCATTTCGATCAACCATGTCATTGCTTATTGACGGGCACCTAGTCAAATAGGAATCACACTAATCCCTTTAATAGAAATAGACGCCACTCATTACGTACAACTTCTAATCGGTAGCCGCGTTGCAGCTGCTGGTTTTCTAAATTTTGGAGTGGAATGTAGGTGGCATTTCTGATCAAACTTTAGATTTATATATGTAAGTAGGTGAATAAAAAAGTTAAGTTACACTTAGCGCCATCTGGAGTGGGATTGCAGTCGGACAGTTTGTGTTTGGAAGCGAAGTACACAGTACGTCAGACCTGAGGACGGGAGATGTTTTAGTTCAGTAAATGCAGAAAGCGTGTGTAGAAGAAGTTCGTAATGCCGCGTCAACTGGATTCTTACACCAAATTAGAAGTGCAAGAAACCATTCGATTACTGTGGGCTAAGCGCCTAGATAACACCGCCACCCATCGTGAAATCCGTGCTGCATTCGGGGAAAGTACCATTTCTCGCCCGGCCATTGTAAAATGGTTTCAAAAATTGGAAAAGGGTCGCACAGATTTGACGGACGAATACCGCAAAAGCAGATCATCATTATGCAGCACTCCGGAGCCTGTTGCCGCCGTTGAGGACATGATACGGAATAATAGGCGTATCGAAATCAAGGGAATTGCCAGTACGTTAGACATTTTGTACGGTACTGGGCATTCTACCATTCACGAGCAGCTTTGATTTCGGATGAGGGTAACTTTTAATCGCCGAACAGCTGGAAGTTCGGATGAGGGTCACCTTTAATCATCGAGCAGCTGGGAGTTCGGATGAGGGTCACCTTTAATCGCCGAACAGCTAGGATTTCGGATGAGGGTCGCCTTTAATCACCGAGCAGCTGGGATTTCGGATGAGGGTCACCTTTAATCGCCGAACAGCTGGGATTTCGGATGAGGGTCACCTTTAATCGCCGAACAGCTGGGATTTCGGATGAGGGTCACCTTTAATCACCGAGCAGCTGGGATTTCGGATGAGGGTCACCTTTAATCACCGAGCAGCTGGGAGTTCGGATAAGGGTCACCTTTAATCGCCGAACAGCTAGGATTTCGGATGAGGGTCACCTTTAATCACCGAGCAGCTGGGATTTCGGATGAGGGTCACCTTTAATCGCCGTACAGCTGGGATTTCGGATGAGGGTCACCTTTAATCGCCGAACAGCTGGCATTTCGGATGAGGGTCACCTTTAATCGCCGAACAGCTAGGATTTCGGATAAGGGTCACCTTTAATCACCGAGCAGCTGGGAGTTCGGATGAGGGTCACCTTTAATCACCGAGCAGCTGGGATTTCGGATGAGGGTCACCTTTAATCACCGAGCAGCTGGGATTTCGGATGAGGGTCACCTTTAATCGCCGAACAGCTAGGGATTTCGGATGAGGGTCACCTTTAATCACCGAGCAGCTGGGAGTTCGGATGAGGGTCACCTTTAATCACCGAGCATCTGGGATTTCGGATGAGGGGCACCTTTAATCACCGAGTAGCTGTGATTTTGGATGAGGGTCACATTTAATCATCGAGCAGGTGGGATTTCGGATGAGGGGCACCTTTAATCACCGATCAGCACAGAAACAAACGTTTCCTGTCGTCTTTGGATCTTCTGCAACTGTATTCTGCTGAGGGTTACAATTTTTTCTTCAAATCCTCGCAGTTAGCAAAACGCATTTTCAGTATTTCACCACTGAAACCAAACGATCATCGATGGAACGGAAACATGTGACCTCTCTAACAAGGAAGAATCACCTCTCCAACAATGAAGAAGTGCAAAGTCTAATCCTCGGCGGGATATGATATGGCGACAGTTCCTTTGACTATGACGGTTTTCTTTACACGTAATTTCTGCCAAAAGGTACGATTGTCAGTGCTGATTCATATTCCCAAGCGCTACCAAATTTACAAAAGAAATTAATGACGGACGCCGGGTAAGTTGAGAGAAGATGTCATCTTGCTAAACTAAAAAGCCACACCGCATACAGAACGGAAAACAAATTAATTGCTGCAGTCATTCAAATGAGAGATGTGGGAACATCAACCGTACCTCCAGACGTATCCTCTTGCGACTATCATTTGTACGGTAAACTGAAACCGGACCTTAGTGTACAACGATTCCAAACAGATGAGGCTGTGAACCTCCAGTTTTGGTGCAACCAGCTGGACCCCAGCCTCATCTGATTCCAAACAAATGGGGCTCAACTGGTTTCACCAAACTGGAGGACCCTTTTTCTGTACATGTATGGAAAAGTTAATCACACATTACACTATATGTTTGCAGGTCTTAGGCGATTATGTCGAGAAATTATAAAATGTTGTATCTTAAAACCAAAACATATCCGCCGTCCTAGTAGAGCAGTGTCCTAAGCGATGGCTTCTGATCTTTTGTCCGAAAGGGGTCCGATTTCAAATCCCGGTGAGGCATGGATGTTTTTTTTGTCTTACAGCACTAGCTCTCTTCCTTCCCTGGAACCAGTGACAATAAATTAGGGACGGGCGACTGCTTATAACCCAATGAGTTGCTCACGGTGGTCGGTAAACCATCAATGAAAAAAATACATATCCTGAGTATATCAGTTTATTTGATTTTTGACTCAACAATGTAACTAACTGATTGTTCCGCCCTTCTAATTTATTTCGCTTTAATGAAATCAAACGTAGAAATATCCGCGATAGGCAAGTTCAGCTCTGAGTAATACTGCGTCTGCAAAAAGAAATCATCTGGAGCGTAAACGCCTCATAACGACAAAACGTTATTTACAAAAACTTAGGAGGCAGGTGCTAATCATTTCCCACCAGAAGCTCCATCCGATTAAAAAATATACTAACCGTACATTTTGAAGCAGAGATATCTAGGAAATTGCAATTTTAATTTAAGCCATCTAGCGAAAAAATTATGCATTACTTGTAAAGCAAATTCTATTCTAGTGATATTTATTCTACACTCTATACATCGGAAAGAATGATTTTTAATTGAATAATTAGACGCATTTCTTTGGAATAAAATGCAGTTCCAATTCGAAGGCATCTGCCTTTACGCCCTATAGCGTTGACGATAGACATCGCAAAAACATCGAAAAGCAAGGAATATCTTTCTCACATCTTACGCTCTCCAATACAATAAGATTTTCCATATTGCAAGAACAGTTGGCGAGAGAGAGAGAGAGAGAGAGAGAGAGAGAGAGATAGAGAGAGTGAGAGAGATATATAGAGAGAGATGATAATGATGCCCAGAGCCTCAAGTACGGTAAATGGCACAATGAGCAAGCGATTTTTTTACAAAAAAAACTAAAATCCTCTGTAAGACCTTCTTCAGTAGTATCTACGAATAATTACAATAGAACATTCTGAGGTGTTGCGAAATATCTAGCTAACGCTTTGAACTTTAAGCATGAAATTCCATATTCTACAAAAATTATTTTCTGTAAGCAAGAGAATTTTGCATGTTCTAGTCATATTACGTAAACAACATTTCGTTTCTTTTGTTCTTTTTAAATATATGTATATTGAGATAATCCAGCTAATCCATAATTGAGTAGTTCAGTTTTGAATCAAATCTGTTTAAATTGCAATAGTTGCAGTTTTATACTTTCAAAATTTCATTTGTTAACTAAACATTTTTCTAAAGGTGATTGCAATCACACAGTAGGTTCCTAAAGCTTCACGCCTTTCAACAATACCGCTTTTGCAACTGTATTACGCCTTTTGTCGTTTCGTTTCGTGATGCCTAAAAATGAGAATATCGTGATGGAATATCGTCGGCAAGTTTCCTAACTATGAATTACTCCATCATTTAGAATTTTCCATTGAAAGGAGGAGATTTCGACACTTATTAAGCAGTAAATATACATGAAACTAAGGGTGGTTAAATCTAAACTGAATATATCGTCCTGAAAATATGTCATCATTTTTCTTCAAACGGATTGAGATTTCGGCGTGTGTTTAAGAACGGACGCGGGGTCCTCGTGCTCATGTGGCGATTTTCTTTGAAATTTTTGATGAAATATTTCTATACTTTCTATGAAAAGCACTCAGAAAATATCCTTTTATACGGATTTTGTAAGTGAGAAGTTCATAAGTGCATGACGGTAGAAGTTTTAATTGGTACACACTGAAGATCCAAAACATCATGATCATTGCGTCTTTATGCAAATCGTAGCAAACTGCAGGAAAATTTCAGCTCGTGCGAAGGTCGAGAAACGGTGTAAATAACACCAGATCTCTGTTAATCAGTGATGTTCTCTAGATCGGGAAGGTAGAAGACTCGGGCGAATTTGTTAAAGACTGAACCGTAATGCCCAGACGACTGGGTCACATCCCTTCTAAGACATCACAACTTGTTGGGTGCTCACTGTCAACATTGGGTAGTGGGTTCAAAAGGTTCTCCGAGAAGCTAAACACCACAAACCGTCTGCAAGATGAGGTTGTCCACGCCTCATACATATTAGAGGTTAGCGAAAGCTATCACGTACGGTAGGAGCCAACAGAAAGAATACTGTAGAGCAACAATCCGGTAATTTGAATTGTCGTGATAGTAGTTATGTACTATAACACCCAGTACATGGAACCCTTCTGAAAATGCGATTGCCTACTCGCAGATCTCTCAGACTTACCTCGATTCGCTGTCGAAAACTCACAGTGTGCAAGCGCGCATCAAAGCTCTTCTTTGCTGATTGGCTAAAAATCGTCGGTCCCGATAAATCTCTTTTTCTGCTGCCCATTTAGTTGGCCTGGTACTTACATACGTCATTTTCCTTGGAAAGTATTGCTACCAGAAGTTCTGTGGCACAAAAACGAGGTGGTGGAGAAAGTGTAATATTTTGGGTAATGTTCTGCTGCAAAACCCTGGGACAAGTCATCCATGTGCAGGAATTTATAACGTCTGTCACCTTCTTAATCATCGCTGCAGGCTTGGTGCATCCTTACATGCAAGTTGTGACTTCTTTGTTAAAGTTAATGTGCCATGGCATAGTGTGCGGATTTTTCAAGAATGTTTCGCGAAACATTAAGCCATTTCCTTGTATCGCCGTGACATCTAAATTCTCCAGATATCAATACAATCGGGCATATGTCGTTTGTTTTGGACCAGCAAATTTGATTCGTGTCCGTTAAACCAGGACTAATTGTGTAAGAACTATTTTGGCAGCATTTGTAGGTAAGTAGAAGTGTACCAGTTTTCCTCCAGAACTCCTGGAGAACTTGGTGCTCAACATACCATGATGTTGTGAGAGCTGCAACGCAGTTCAGGTGGATGTATTTCAGACTGAAATTTCTCTCCGCTGGTTATCAGTAATCGCTGTACATCTTTTATCCAACCGGTCCTTCGGAGATTCTGTAACATTTTGTGTACAAATTGATTACATTGTAATATTGCATCATCTATATACATTCTTTGCGTCTTTTCATGGCTTTATATGCCGGCAATATAGTTATTTCCACATTTGTCTGCGGCCTTGTGTTGCTTTTTTTATGCAGATCAAAACGTAGTTTGTGCTAAGGCTTTGAACACCAATCTATTTGTAAGTAAACGTTTTTTTTTTTTATTTTATATTAATCGCAATATTTGTAGTCAACAATTTCTGAAATTCTGTACAGCTGATCCCTGTTTCAGTTAAATTCAGCGTGGGGAGACCAATTCTAAGAGTTGCTACATCGATAAATAAATTGAAAGTGAACAAGTCTTCCTAATAGTACCATTGGCCCATCTACAAGAACGAAGGCCCAAAACTCGATCAGTACGTAAAGGACCAAGCAAAAATACATAGCTTTCCCTTCTTTTAACCTTGTACAACTGAGGCTAATGCTCTAATACAAGCAACTTGGAAATCCACAAGAGATCAAGAGATGTCTAGCAATAAGCGAAATTATTAGAATTAACCTTAAAAAAACTCATTTTTCTTGGATGGCTAATAAAGATGCTACCTAAGTGAGTTGGGAGGAATTTTGGATACCAGTTTCCCAGATATATACACTGGCGTGGAAAAATTAAGGACGAGGCGGTTTTTCGAAGCAATCCAGTAAACGACAGCTGTTCCTGTCTTTTGAAATGCTCTCCAAGCTCGTGAAACGATGCTGTGAGCGATCGCGAACACCTCGCCTACACTAGTAACACTTCGACCTTCTTGCAACTTCCCAAAGACGCGATCTTGGGTTAAGTCATCCAGATGTCGTCTACTGGATTGCTTATTGGCCATATCACACGGTGGCAGCAACTCGACGTCGTTAAAACCGATGTACAGCATGCAATAGCTTTCTCCGAATTGCTGAGCGTACACCGCCCGTGTGATTTAGGCACTTCCGACCCCCCCCCCTCCACGTCATGCTGCATATATGAGCATGCCCTACCGTACTGGACACTAGTATATCTCCTGCGTGGCCTTTCGGTCCGTTCTGCCTGCTCGTTCCGCTGTTATGCTAATTTCTCCTCTTCTTCCTGAATTTTGTACACCAGTGTATTTCGGTTTATGCACACAGAGAGATAGGCACTATATATAATTCAGATTCCAGAAATTCCTTGTTTCCTTAGAAAAATACTTCTGAGAATAAGTGATTGTCATTCAGGCATAGTACGTGTCATGCCTTCGATACAAATAAACATGCAACCAAGTCTTAGAATATATATTGTGTGCAGTTTTATGTTCAGAAAATTCAATGGAAATGAATTAGTTTTTACTTTGATTAGGTGGCAATCATTGATTTAACTATGAAATGTGCCTTCCATTGGGCTCAAATTCTAAATTGGTTTGAAAGTGCATCTTTCATCGTAATACTTCATTTTTCTTCTCATAATCTGTCAAACGCTGTGTTCTATTTGACTATGACTTCAAGGTTAAGTCAGGTCACTATGTAGACCTTTTCCTTGATTCTCGGTGCTTCTTTCATCATTTCCCAGATTAATACGATAATAATTGTATTAATTGTAGTAATATTTCATGTAACAGCTAAAAATGAAATTAAAATAAGTAAACAAAAAATTTAGCATTTGGATTTCTTCCTCAGATATCTTTCCGAGAAATATTCCTGAGTGAATACGATTTTTTTGATTGGAGGTTTAACGACCACCGTGAGCAACTCAATGGGCTATAAGCAGTCGCCCATCCCTAATTTAGGGTCACTGGCTCCAGGGAAGGGAGAGAGCTAGTGCCGTAAGACAGACACAACATCCATGCCTAACTGGGATTCGAACCCGGACCCCTTACGGACGAATGATCAGAGGCCAGCGTCTTAGACCACTGCTCCACCGGGGCGGCTTTTTTTTCGTTAAGGATACTGTAAAGATGAGGCCGATTTTTAGAACGGGATGCACTAGAAACAGAGACAATAATAGTCTACGAATTTCACAGGGAGATTATACCTTCCAAAACCTCTATTTATATTTTTTTATTTATTTTTCATTGGAGCTTTAAGGAACACAGTGAGCAACTCAGTGGGCTATAAGCAGTCTCCCGTCCCCAATTTAGAGCCACTGGTTCCTGGAAAGGAAGAGGGCCAGTGCCGTAAGACAAACACAACATTCATACCTTACCGGGATTCGAACCCAAACCCATTCCGGACGAATGATCAGAAGCCATCGTTTAGACTACTGCGCCACCGAGGCAGCATTATTTTTTTCATGTAAAACAAAAGATGAATTCGTTCGATCGATAATTGATGTCGGAAAATATTAAACTTATTGAGGAAGTAGAGGTTTTATTTTAATTGAACGATTTTTAATAATAATAGGTGTATGAACAATTTTCAAGAGATTTATGGCAAACAGATATCGTGCATACTCAAGCTGGTCACATTTAATTATCATCGAAATATGAGTCCTTGTGTGCTGTGTATGTGTGTCAGTTTTCCGGTATTTTGGAAATTCCGTCGTTAAACGTTTGCTTAAATTCCGCCGTAATTTTAGCGATTTCCCTGTCTGGCCTCTGTATGATATACACTTGCGGAAAGTGAAAAACGAGCACCAAGAAGGAGACTTCTGATACCAACGAAATTTATACAGCATAATAACGGAATACAGAGGATAGCGTGATCAAAACAGTATGGCAAAATACAGCTGTATTTGCTGGTAAACTGAAAAATAACATTTCCATGTAACATGGTTAGTACGAGGCTGAACCGCCATGAACTGCGTTACACTTTGCAATTCTGGCATGGAGTCTGTCGTACAGCTGTTGGATGTAAGTTTGGGGTACTGAGTTCCAAGCATCCTCAACCTGGACGCGTAATTCGGAGATTATCGTGGCTGGCCGTGGATACCGGATAAGTCGTTATCCCATAAAATCCCACACTTGCTCAATAGGGGACACATCCGGTGAAAGTGCAGGCCATGGAAGTTGTCTCACACCCTGAAGTGCATGTTGCGTTGCAGATGCCGTGCGTGCACGTGCTTTGTCTTGCTGGAAAACACCACGATGGACTGACCTTACAAATGGCACAACAACAGGCTGAATGATGTTGTTGATATAGGAGGTGCTATTTAACGTACCCGGTACAAACACTAATTGTGTACGGAAGTGATAGCTGATCGCTCCACAAACCAAGAGACCAAGTGTAAGCCCTGTGTGTCACTAGCGGATGCAAGAAGGGTGGAGACGCACCCCTGTGCGTCTGCGAACACGCATACGGCCATCGGAGGCTCCCCAGCAGAATCTGATTTCATCGCTGAACACGACAGATTGCCGTTTCGTTCTCCAGTGCCGACGCTGGCGAAATCACTGCTGCCGTTCCTGACGGTGGGCTGGAGTCAGAGGTACACATGCCAGAGGCACACGTGCACGTAGTCCTGCATCCAGTAGATAATTGCGGATTGTTCGCACAGTCACCTCAGGTGCAACGGCAGCTCGGATTTGCGTCGCAGTGGATATTCTGCTTGACAACGCCGCTCTTCTTATGCGTAGATCAGTCCGCTCTTCAGTCTGTCTGTGACTCCCGGTTCCACGTTTTCTCGTGTGGGAATGTTCCTCGGACCATCTACGCTACCATCGTACCACCACCGATACTTCCCGTCTAATTCGCTCCGCAATACGACGATACGACCACCCGGCCTCGGGGAGTCCGACTTTACGACCTCGCTCAAAATCTGATAACTGCTGAAATCATACACGTCTTCCATGTCCAGGCATTGCAGCTTCTTCAGTGTCTTCGCACGTGTCTGTACGCCGACGACTGATTAATTCACTTCGCCGTACTCCAAAAATACCACCGCCGATAATTTGCATATTATGCCGTGCTGTGGCGTAAGCGCTCACTGGTTGGTCCCGAAAATAACATCAAACTCGACCCAATTAACATATGTAAATTTCATGATCGTCCGCCAATTCCTTCTTGGTGTTCTTTTTAGCACGTCTTTTGTAAAAAAAGATCGTGCTTATGTTATCAGCTTGTACGTCCGCCTGTACCATAAATATCTCTGGAACTATTAGACCGATTTACATATTTTTTTTGCATTCGAAAGTTTGAAATTAGCGAATGATTGTCCTTCATTTCGCTTTTTTTTACGATGTACAATTTTGTCGCTAGAGCGCGTAAATGCAGATGATGTCGAATTCAAAAATATGTTTTTAATCAACATATATTTGCTTCCAAACATCCGATTGAAAAAAATCTTTTATCTTTCGATTCCATTTATGTCGAAGGGTATTCTGGATGTAGTTTCCTTTTCTAAGTACGCATAGATTTTCTGCTAGGGGACGTAAAAGTAAATTGCATTTTTTCCGACAACTCTTCTTCTTAAACTACGATTTGAAATATTTTTTTCAGCGGATACATCTCCTGATGCACAATCTTTTGCATATAATAGCGAATTTTTGGTAAAGAATACTTTGGCCACCAGGGGGGCGTAAGAGTTAATTTTCGCTTCTGATGTATTTGCCATAAATTTTGAGTTTCTAAAATATGGATTGAAAAAATTAGTTCGTGGACTGATGCCACTCACATCAATAAACCTTTTCGGAATATTTTCTTCTTAAAATATTCTACAGTTTCTTTGCCATGGGGCGTAGACGTATATCTTATTTTGATCAATATCTCCACTTCTAGGAGTCCGACTTGAAAAATTCCTTCTTTGTTGGATAATGTTTTCCGTGTGACATGTTTTTCATATAATTTCAAAATTTTCAAGTAATTCATAGACTTTCCGCTAGGGGGCGTAAAGGTAAATTGCGTTTTCCCCTATATCTCTTCTTCTAAATCTCCGATCTGAAAAATTATTTCGGCACAGGATACAGCTCTTGATGGGAAATCGTTTGCACATAATTTCTGATTTATGTAAAACAATCATTTAGCCACCAGGAAGCGTAAACCTTAATTTCCGCTTCTGATGTATTTGCAGCAAAATATGAGCTTCTAAATTCTCGATTGAAATTAACATCGTTTGTAGACCGATTCTACTCTTGTCAACAAACATTTTAGAAACATTTTCTTCTTAAAACAGTGCACGGTTTCTACGCCAGGGGGCGTAGATGTATAACCTATGTTTGTCAATATCTCGACTTCTAAGATTCCGATTTAAAAAATTCCTTCTTTGTTGGATAGTGTTTCTAGTGTGACATGTTTTTCCTATAAATTCAAAATTTTCAAGTAATTCATAGACTTTCCGCTAGGGGGCGTAAAGGTAAATTGCGGTTTTTCCTATATCTCTGCTTCTAAATCTCCGATCGGAAAAAATTCTTTCTGCACCGGATACAGCTCCTGATGGGAAATCGTTTGCACGTAATTTCAAATTTTTGTAAAAAAATGTTTGGCCACCATGTGGCGTGTGTCTTAATTTCCGCTTCTGATGTTTTGCTTGCAGCAAAATATGTGCTTCTAAAATCTCGATTGAAAAAAAGACTTTTGTGGACCGATACTACTCGTGTCGACAAACATTTTAGGAATATTTTCTTCTTGAAATAATGCATGTTTTCTACGCCAGGGGCGTAGATGTAAATCTTATTTTTGTCAATATCTGTACTTCTAAAAGCCCGATTTGAAAAATTCCATCTTTGTTGGATAATGTTTCCGATGCGAAATGTTTTCCCTATAAATTAAAAATTTTCAAGTAAATAATAGCATTTCCGCTAAGGCGCACAATGGTAAATTCTGATGTATTTGTAGCAAAATCTGGGCTCCTGAAAACTCGACTAAAATTTTTTTTCTTGGACCGATACCTCTCATATGGATAAACCTTTTCTAAATATTTTCTTCCTAAAATAATGCATGGTTTTCCCACCAAGGGACGTAACGTCACATCGTATTTTTGTCGATAACTCTGTTTCTAAGAGTTCGTAAGCTCACGATTCCGTTTACAGCAACATCTGAGGGATTAAAGACCCGATTGAAAAACTTCTTTCTTCCGTCACATACTATTGTTTTCCATACCGGTTCCATTGACTTTGAATAGCTTTGATAAATTTAATTTGCGTCAGAACGGATTCAAAAGACGTGCGTATTACACCCGAAAATTCGGTGACATCTTTCTTGTTTCACTTTTCGCCAGTGTATATCCTAGCCCGACATCGATTTCTTTAGTAGTGCTATGCAATGACACTATTTATAAGAACACGTGCTTAAGAAAAAGCCAAACAGTGTATGTGTTGTCATGTGTATCTGCAAACATCTCAAAAGCATCCTAAATTTCTTTGACACTGTTATCCATAACTTCAAGCGTTTTTCTTCCGTGTGAATTCATCATTACATTTTATCGTGTAATGTTTTGTATTTAATAAAATTACATGACGAAACGGGATCATCTAAGAATGCTTGTTGTTGCCAGTTACAATTACCCTCTTGCTATTTTTTCGATGTTATGCTAGTGCAGTTTTGATAAGTTAAAGATTTTGTAATGTTCTTTCTATCATATAAGAACCAAAATGGATTTCCGTTTTGGACAGATTTCCTTTTGGTGAAAAAAAATAAAGTATTGACATTTGGTACCTCGCCTAAAACAATTCTCTGACCAATGCGCAGAAGGAAAATCATAGGTTTGCCCCATAAATTACGAAATATTTGAATTTACATTGTAAGGAAGTACAATATATGTATTGACAATTTTTAGGAAGTAGAAATATCATTTCTTATACAGGTACAAAAGTAGCAAAACCTGTTCAAAACGGAACCGAAAGGAAACCTGGACAAAACGGAAATAATTTTTGGTTCTTACATAAAAGAAAGAAAATTACATAACATTTAACTTGTCAAGACGGAACTAGCCTAACGTCGATAAAAATAGCAAGAGAGTAATTGTACCTGGCAACAACAAGCATTCTTAGATGACCCCGTATAGTCACGTAATTTTTATTGAATACAAAGCATTACACGATAGCATGTAACGATGAATTCACACACAACAAACACGCTTGAAATTATAGATAACAGAGTCAAACAAATTCAGATTGCTTATGTGATGATTGCAGAGACAAAGCGCAGCACATATACTGTTTGGCTGTTTCTTAAGCACATGGCAAGAATCAGGTTCACCTTATGTGAACGGCATTCATCTTTTTTCTGGATGAAAAATTCTGAGACGGCTGTTTTGTACGGAATTTCAACACGATGCTCCAATTTAATCCTCTGAACTTTTATTCATTAAGATGATCTTTCGAAATGATTGCTTTTTGTCAGTAGCGTTCGTACGCTTGCCCCTTACCATGGCGCCAAAGAATAATGTTCTCGATTTTGATACCGAAGTTAAAGTAACTGAATAGCTCAAATAAAAAAGTGCGATAATCAAACATTTGGCAGAAATTTCAGTGACAGGAAAATAGAAAGTTATTCCATTTTAAAGCGAAAAGATGAGTTAACAGAGTAGCGGCGAAAAAGTAACATCTGAACGAAGACAAAAATGCGGAAAGTTATTATTGAGGCCGGGACAGTTGATTGAATAAGACTGTCCGGGAACGGTTTCTTATGGGAATCGGGAGATATTTGCAGATTTCGGAACCTCTGATTGAAATACAAGAAAAACCTGTTGCCAACAAACTTGGAAAAGAGTTTCGTTATTCAAAAAGATAGAGAGTTTTCGAAGGAGACACAACATATTTTCAAGGAAGTTTTTGGTGAAACGGCAGACATTAAAGATCAAAGTTTCGAACATAATTCGAAAATTTCAAAATCAATCATTGCGAAATAGGCAGGATAATCGAGATTTAGCACTTCTTCCAGATGACTTAGAAATATTTCAGTTAAAGGCCATCGCAGATATTCTCAACTGGAATCACATTGTAAATGTTACTGTACAGAAATGAAAGTTATGTTGTCTAACAAAATTGAAGTTTATGATTTTCAGTTGCTAAAGGTACGACGAAAAATATATTCTCTTAAGAAATTACTTATTATGTAGAACCTGTCATTAGGAAAACAAAAATAAAAAGTTTACATTTCAGTAGGATCTGTGAATTCACCTGCATTAGATAGAAACCGAACCGAAAACGGATTTAATGCCTTGGATTCAGTTTTATACAGGTTTCACTACATTTTTCTATTTTCGGGAGTGTTCAATGGGAGTTGGCTGTCAATGTCGAAACAATGCTTTCCACAATTTTTTCAGATTCACGTCTAACGACTGTTATCACGCCGGCGCATTTTTTTTAATACACTGAAGTGCCAAACAGTCATGAGATACGTACCTAGTATCATGTAGGACCTATTCTAGTCCGACGAAATGCAGCAACTTGACGTAGCACCGATTCCACAAGTCGCCGGAAGATTTCTGGATAGACGTTGTGCCATGCAGCCTGAATAGCCGCTTAGAGTTACCTGTTG
Organism: Macrothele yani; assembly: GCA_039090855.1. Lineage (NCBI taxonomy): Eukaryota > Metazoa > Arthropoda > Arachnida > Araneae > Macrothelidae > Macrothele > Macrothele yani. Next base: position 87,746,036 of record CM077033.1, on the reverse strand, counting down.
TTTGTATGTGCAAGATCTTGTGTGCGAATGGACCTTTCTACCACGTCCCATAAGTGCTTTATTGGGTTAATGCCGGATGAACGTGGTAGCCACACCATCCGTCGTAACCGTCCAGAATGCCTGTCGAAAAAATTTGGAGAACTTGGGCCCGATGACATGGTGCATTGGTCTCTTGCAAAATTCCATCGTTGTTGGGGTACATGAAGTCATTAATGGGCTGCAAATGGTTAAGCAGCAGATCAAAAAAGAGATTACCGGTTAATGACGTATTTTCGAAGACCAGAGCACCCAAACCGTGCCATGCAAAGACACCCCACACATTCACGGAAGCACCACCAACGTGCACAATGCATTGTTCACAGCTTGGATATATGGCATCATAGGGTCTGCGCAACACTCGAACCCTACCATGAGGGCGTAAAAACTAGTAGTGTGACGAAATTTTCCAGGTTATAGCATTCTTTAAGAATAAAAACACTTTTCAAAGTATTTAAATTAACTTAAATAAATGCGACAGGTGTCATACAACACTATTTTTTAACAGAAATAGCGAAAGGCTTGTTTAAAGCCTACATGCAATCATAGAATAGAATTTAAGCTATATCTGATTGGAGTCAGTATACAATATTGCCAAAAGTAACACAGTTCGCTTTAGCATCAATACAGTACAGCTATTAGAAACGCAAAAAAATTATATTTACGGTCCTATGTTACTATTCCGGAACACCTCTATTACGCACTTCATAGACAATTAGTTTAATGGTTTGACTTGAAGTTAGTAATATTGAAATTCGATTTCTTTTTTCGTTGCAATTTGACTTACTGGTTATGGTTGATTTGTATTTGTATAATATTGTGATTTGCATTTATTTTATCTATGGAAGAATCGTTTCCATTTAAGAGAGGAATAAATAAAATTTTAAAGAACAAGTACCATCAGATCACTGCACGTTGAGAAAGAATTTACTTCGCAGCACTTTCATTTTTTCATGTCTCCTCACGTTTTCGAAAGAACCAGCCAGTTGTGCCGTCATTAAAATGCGTTTTTTTATATACACGGAAAGCCTGCAAAGGAAAGAAAGATTTGTTTAATTTTTGTTACCTTTAAAAATCCCTTGTAGTATATTTTGGTTTTTTATTATATTGATGAAATAATGTTCATGTACTCTTTCAACTTTTTTTTTTTTGAAAATTATCAGTGATCCAGGCTAGAAACAATTTCCCTTAAAAATTTCTTACAATCATTACCAGTTGAATATGAGTATAATTAATTCCATTAAAAATAATTCACAGAAAAACTTCTCGATCTGCTCAATTTAAAAAACAAAACAATTAACGCCTTTAGTTAGGTATTTAAATTAGGCTCGCTCAAATGGATCTCTCGCAACCACAATTTAACAATTTATAGGAAGCCTTTAGCTGTTTTCTCACTTCCACGTGCCAAGTCCAATCACCCTTGGCAGCAAAAACTCACTGCCTTTTACAGTAGTGTATATCGCGGGATTCTTACATATTCACACAAATACAGTTGTGAAAAGAACTTTATTTCCTTAAACGTATTGCAGTACAACATGGATATAACTTTTCCATTATAGAAAAGTCTAATAAAATTTCGGAAACCTAAGTGTGCCTCCACGTTAACTCCTGTGATGCGTCCATTACGAGAGAATTTTGCCATTATTTCATTTTCTCGTGACATTGCCTTCAAAATTTCAAAAATTATCAAAACCATTAATTTTAAATTGATTTTTAAAACCATCAACAAAATTAGCTTTTTAGGATCAAATGACTATGATGGCGGCGGTATTATGCTGCGGGCGATGTTTTCTTGTGACACTTTAGGCCTCATCATTTCGATAGCGTAATCATTGACAGCTGTCAGGTATCTGAACATCGATGCGGACGAAGTTCACGCATTCATGTCAACTGTGTTGCCAGCTGGTGATGGCTATTACCAACAGGATAATATTCCAGGCCACACTACCAGAATCGTTAAAAAGTGGTTCGAGGAACATGCTGGTGACATTATGTTAATGGCCTGGCCTTCAAATTCACCTGACATGAAAGGAATAGAACATTTGTAGTTCGTCTTTGAAAAGCGGGTTCGCGCTAAGTCACCACCAGCTCGAAATGTACGGGAGCTGGAGGACCTGCTGCTGAACCAAATACCCCAGTATACCTATCGCCAATTCATTAAATCGATGGCTCTCCGAGTGGGCGCTGTTTTGCTGCTAAAGGGGGTCCTACAGCTTATTAAGTAGGTGGGTGATGTAATGGCTCGTCGGAGTTACTAGAAAACATAAGAAAATACAAATAATGAAATTAATCTTTAACTACATAAAACAATTAACCAAGTGGACAGAAGTTCACCTTAATCATTAAGAGCTTCTTGATAGAGAATGAGAACACCTGACCCATATCAACTGTAACAGGGTCAAACACACTGGCAATAATTACTTTTAGATGATGTCGTTCTTGAAAAAAGTAGGAACGACTGAGAAAATATTATAACGAAAAAATTAATCTTAAGGAGTCCAACATCTTGTGCTTACATTGCACCAGTTGTCATATTTCTAGAAACTTCACCTGGCAAGTCGAAATGAAGGTGATTATAAAGCACAATACCCGTCATGCTTTTCTCTGAAATCATCGCAACGTGCTGACACAGGTTATTGCGCAATAATTCCTGGGCTAACGTTCGTGATATGGCGGTGCGAGCCGTCAATGCCCGCCGCACAACATACCGGTCCTCTTGTTCGGTGGTATGCCGCAGCTTCAGCAATCTCTCACGTCGGTCCGTCCGTCCCTCCTGCACGCACCGAATCCATACTCGCCTCACTGTGGCTGAATGTCGTCCCACAAGGGCGCCGATGTCTCGGTACGATAAACCGCTGTCGCGATAAACTACTTTTCGTCCTCTGTCGAACTCCGAAACGTGTTGGAATGAATGCCATATTCTGCGACGATGCATCAGGAAGCTTCTCATGCACAGGTCCGGCAGCACAACACACTTCCACCACTTACACCAAGCCTTCTGTGCACCCTTCTTATAACGCTTCTCGGTGGCGTGCCGGGCGCACATAATTTGCATATGCCCTGCAATGTTAATCGTTTGCTAGTCCTCTCGCGGGCGACGCATGCTGAGAATTTCAGGCCAATCGGATGCTTCCTTCTTGGTGTTACATTTTGGGTGGCCAGCAGTGTAAAAATGTGTCATCCTCAACCTCTAGATCTTCGGGTAATTCCCACATATTCAAGCGCATTTTATCGTAGGAAAGTTTATATGTTGAATGTGTTTTTAGTGTCGCTTGATCCCGCCAAGACGTGAACAGCATTAGCCGCATTTTGCAAAAAAATCATCAGCAATGTCACTTTTTCCGAATTCAACCTGAGATACGAGTTGAACAATACGTTGTTTTCCGTTTTTACTCAAGTGTCCACTTCTCATTGTATATTGCCTGCCGTACGCGTGCAACATGAGGTTCTCTAAATTTTCACTACGGCTTTTGTATTCGTCTATGATCGTTTTATGAACGTGTTCGTCACACAAGCTGCTTTGAGTAATACGCACATAATCTTCAAGTGCTATGTAAAGCGGTATGAATTGTCGAGAACAATGAAATAAGGCATCACTTCGCAGAAGATGAGTTACCTCGCAGGCTGATGTGTCTTGTTGGCCAACGATTTTCATGAGCAACTTTGTGAAAACTTTAACACCTGGAGATTCATTTATTCAACTGTGGAACGTATATCTTGGAGGACATTCCTTAGGTCGTCTGAAATAGGTTCAGCTTTCGAGGCATATTTTGCATTGTAGTTCAGAATGGTGTTTTCTGAAGTGATGACTTGACAATCGGTGTTTGCTCGCCGTATTTGAGTAATAAACGATGTTGTAGTTATTCAGTACTGGCTCATTGCGTGACGGTGTGAAGATCCATTGACCTTCATCGTTTTTACAAAGTGTAGACTGTTCCTGCAGTGGTTTAGGAAACCGAAATCGGCACTCTTTTCGTGGGCTTCTTCGCAGTATTTTGATGAGCAGTTTGTATGGCGCTGAAATCTATTTAGAAATTCAGAAATTTCCACTGCGTTGCCTAAATCTATTTCAGTTCCGTTTAGCCAACATGGGTGCACTACAGCAGGCTACGCGTTAATCACTGGATTAACTGCTGACATAAGTCTCTCGTAGAATTGTTTCGCAGTGTCTATTTGAATAGTTGTATAGTTATCAAAATTACGGACGTCCGGCACACCTTCAAGCCAGAATACCCCGTGAATATGAGGACTTCCTCTATGTTGGTATTCAAATCGGTATCAAAAGTCTGTAACTTTGAACTTCTTTTTTATGATCTCCATAAAAGATTTAACTCGAGAAATAAAATAATCATCTGCAACCCTTGGATTTAGAGTGATTTACATTTGCATTTCATTACTTCATTGCGATTCAGACATGTTCGCAATATCTTGAGCAGATATCTGGAAATGGCGTTGTAAACATTTCCAATGGAGGTCTGCCGCGCTAAGAGTTACAAAGAGCGTAGGAACACCAAGTTGATTAATCATTGCTTTAAGTTTCTGTTGTAGTTTGTACCAATACGGATTTGATCCACGTATTTTAGAGGCCCAGAACAAAAGGCTTTTTATTAATCTGGGATTAGTTGCACCTTCATTTCTGAGCTCCTCTACAGTTCCGCTGAAATCATTTCATTCGCAAAAATAGATCCTTGTGGAGTCGCTTCATGGCGTTGAGTTGTGTTATGAATAAGATATCTGAATCTAGGATCTTGAGTAAATCGCTGCTCTCGGTAACGCATTAAACGACCAGCCCACTGTCAAAATGTTGGCGTGTTCTCTGGTGCTCGAGTTCCATCGATGCGATCAGGTTTACCGTCAGGAAACAGGTGTGGGAAGGCCACCGGAATATATCCATGAAACGTAATGTCACTGACTGAGGTGTTGCCTGATGTTGGCCAACTAACAATGTTGCAAACAATTTGTTCCTGTCGTTGGCGCTCATGCAAAGGTAAAAGCGTTTCAGTTACACAGTCACTGTCAAACTCTTCGTTAACGAATCCGCCACTGTGAACATGATACAGCCATTCAAAAATGTCTCCGTCCTCAGGCAATGCCAGCAGCGCATCATTGTCAATATGTACATCACGGTAAAATAATTTGTTGCCGAAGCCATTGTAAAGTTTTTAGTACTTTTGACGACGTACCCGGAAATCCTTGTAACCCTGAGCCCCTTGCTTATGCACAAATACAACCCTGATGATTGACAGAATCCGCGGGAGAGAATCAGCAACGTCCTGAACACTGTGTCCTATGTTAACTACGTTGCCTCGATACCGATACTGGCCGTTTGAACCACAGGCACGCAATTGGTATACCTTTAGAACAGGTTGAACGTGTGTGATTAGCATTTCTTCTAACACAGTGAGTGCACAAATATCAGGAGGTCCCTCAGCCTTCATCATTTTGTTTTCACGTGTATATTTTGTAGGGTATTTGTGGCATTTTTGACATTTGTTATTTTTAAGAGCGTCTGTGAGGTATAAGTCATGATACGATGTGCATTCAAGAAAATTGTTTCTATCAAAAACATTAACAAATTCGTCAGCAAAATTTTTATCCGTTTCTAAACGTTGCCGCGTACGAACACAATGAGGTTGCTGAATGCGTGTCAGTGCCTCGCGAGCAGCCTCTCTACTTTATCTGCCAAGATTAGGCCAAGTAGAAGGTTGAAAATAATGAACATTAGCAACACTTTCCACTTGTCCAGCCTCTATCTCTGTTGGAACGGTTGTAGCAATTGTGGAATTATCGTTGTGTCGAGTCTCTTGCATACGTCTCGCACGAACAGTTCGTCGACCTAAATTTGATCCAAGAGCCTGACGTGGCATTCATGATTATCAAAGAAGAAAAAACAACGAGATTTTAATAGCGACTATCAAATGTATACAAATGAATACTCAACGAACCGACAAATGACGCCATTGGCGCCATATTGCCCGCCTCGATCCTGACTTCAGCAGTTACAGTTAGAAAAAAAAAAACAAAGGCAAAATAAAAAGAAAACAAAAACTTAACGGTGCCAATTCTAACGTTTTTCTTGTGTCCACAATGTGCTCTATTTGCTTTTTTTTATCAGTTTGAATCAAAATAATTTCAGATTGACGGCAAAAGAACTAAAAAACTTGAGTAAAATTGCGTCGCGAAAAATTGCGACTGCCGAATATAAACAAATGTAGTGATCAAGACTAAAGGAACCGACAAAGGACGTTATTGACGCCATATTGCTCGCCACACACAATCCAAACAGAACCAAAACGCTATATGATTCGGGCAACCGTTACGATGTTTCTGATTCTCTGCTATGCAGTTTACTTGAGTTGAGTTCATATATACAGATAAGTTCACTTGAGTTAAAAATACAATGACGTATCTCGCAACATAGCGGATTATTTCAAATTTTATTAAAATTGGTCGTTTCCTAAGGGTCATTATTTTTATACGACACGACGAATCACCATGTTACCAACCAAATGTCACTCACCATGTCCTTCCCTTTCTCCGTGGCAAGTGTCACCGCGATCTGCTGAAGATCTTTGGAGGAGATAGGTAACAAACAACCCCTTCTCAAAACCCTGAAAAAACCGCCAAAAAGCATGTTTTTGGACTATTATTCCTTAATGACACGGAATTTCGAGAATCGGAAGGCGTCAAAACCTGACCATGGAATATGTCGAACCGCATGCAAAAAATCACGGTGATCGGATGTGTCATGTGGTACGTATGCCCTGACAACGAATTGTCTCGAGTCTCGTATAGAGAGCTTCGCTCAATAATTTGTAATTTTCGTTAACTCATCTGTTACGCAACACAGCCTATAATTCACAATTATGAGATCTCACTGTTATATATACATGTTATGCTTGGTCAAGCAATTTTCCACTGTCAACATTCTGATTAACCTCCTGAGCATAGTATCATTCACGGGTTCTGACTTTTAAAAATACATCAGCACACCTCAATTACCGTCAGGTTCCAAGCGGCAAAATATAATTGCAACAAACATTATAGTGTGGTTTAGAAATGAGTTTCCCAAAAGCTTTCTCCATTGCAATCATAACGCGGAATGTTTTCCTTTATTTGTTCCACGAGGATTAGCATGTTGTGCAAAATCTTTTCGTCCAACGTCTCAAGAAGATTTTCGTGCACACAGCACGTTATTTGAGAATATTTTGGTCGATACTTTTGGTGTGTGAACTTCCAAAACTTCCGAAGTCAGTAATACGATATGTAAATTGGTTCCACTAATACGATATGTAAATTAGATTAGACAGTGGACTTGGAATCGGGCCACGCAGATATAAGGTAGAATCATGTTTCAACAATCAATTAATATTGTGACTTTACAGCTGAGACGTGCATTTTTTACGTGAACATATCCAATCCAAATTTTGGTGGTTCTGCAATTTCAGGCTGTCAAACGCTCCTACGATCGGCAGTGACACACAATATGAACGTCATCACTCCATTGCCTCAAAAGTGAAAGTAGCATTTTCCTCTGGAGAAGCAAAAGGACTTTAAGTCTTATGGATGGAACTGAGAGCGACGCATTCGTCAACTTTATTCGGTTTTAAGAGAGTGCATACTCACAGAATATCCCATGAAAAATTGGAACGGAGTTATTGTTTTTTCAACAGCTGCATCATGAACTCTCATAAGCTTTTTAGTTAGGAGCTACGTGAATTATACCGAACGTGTCTAGATTACATGCTTCTAAACGGGAAGCTGTGGAGAGCCTTGATAAGGTCTTCTTACTTCTGTAGATTAATAACGCTTATCGTTAATGTCATATACATACGGTAATAATGGAAACATGTATGTGATTCATATATATATTCAAATTCATATCTCCACCTTTCCTATCTATTTATTGTTTCCAGCACGCAATAAAGAATGAAATTGATTTTTTAAAACACAATTTAAAAGAATATCTAAATGCAGTTGAATGATACATTTAAATTTCGTTTCAGGGTGGACTGTCGAATAAATTATCTTTCAAAACTACATATGAATGAAATTTGTATGTATATTTTTAAAATATCTTGTTCTTCTTTCCCAATCCGATGTATCAAAAGCGAATGCACACCTGAGGTGAAAGCAATATATCTCCAGAAACTGGGGAAACGAATATAAATGGAAAATACTACCTCATTCTGTCTCTCTAACTCAAATGCATTGATTTAAAAGAAATTTACGAACATCATAAATACCCGAATCTGAAAAGGTACTTGAAATTTATGTGGTATTTAATACTGTACTCAGAATTTGAAATTTGGGAAGACGTCCACAAGGAAAATACTTCTAGGAATAAAAAATTATCAGAGAAGTTCTTTGGTGATTGCAACAGATTTTCGTTATACCTGATTTTTACAAATATTTTATGTTTTTCGTGATACTATGAAAAGCAGATTTGTTTTCTCTAAGAAAACCTAGCACTCTGTATTCAAATTTGACAATATTGTGTTAAACGTGTTTAAAGACGTCTTTGTTTTCAAAGACACTGCACAAACATCAGGAAACTGTACTTTTGATGTACACTAAGACTTAAATTCAGGTTTTCTTCAAATCGCAATCAAAGAAATAATGGAGTGATTTTGAAATTTAGATTTTATAATCTCTCACCTTCACATAATGGAAATGATCTTTGCATTTGTTATGAAATGAAAAATCCCAAAGAAAATGGAATTTTTTGTATAGCAACAACTCGCTGCTATAAAAGTAGCGAATTGTTGTCTGCAACATTTGTGTGCAGGTGTGTGTTCAAATTATTAATGCGCAATGGCACTCTTGCAAAAAGTCCTGCACTTTTCATTAAGTTGTATTGCCAGCGCAAAAACTGTATCCTCACAGCAATTCTCAAGTTCAGATCATTAAAGGGTTTTAAAACAGGAGCAGTGAACTGCAAATTCTTTCGTAAAATGATCCAGCACTTTGTAGAAAAATGTTTTTGTACACTGTGTATGGCAAACCTGGCAGAGAATGGACGTCTGTAGTCCACGGTAAATTGAGGATGTGGCTACAGCGTTAAAGAACGACAGAATGACAAATGTAGTTTATAAAATAGCGCATGGCGTAAGCAAGAACCAAAAGTATGGTATAAAGTTTTTAAAGGAACACTGCATTTTTGCTATTTGAAGATTTTTCATGTTAAGCACTTCATTCCTCGATTCCTCGACAGGTGAGCATGAAAAACATAAGCATTGAGGTTTGTTGTTTGGGTTTAACTGAACAATGAATGGCTATGGCATATTTGCAGACTGATGGAGCCCAAGAAAATTCGCATGGTGAAGTTAATATTCAAAACTGCCGAATTTCCAACTTTCACTTATTATTGCGTCGGGCTCCTTGCAAGAACGTTGTAAACACACCTTCCGCATTGCACAAACGTAGATATAGACCAGCTGTTCTTAAACTGTGTTCAAAATCAGAACACTCATTCATTTTAATTTAGTTTAATGTTGGAAACAATAAAATATTTTACTTTGGTGAAGAATCAAATTCTGGTAGAAAAACAAACAGTTTTAAGGAATATTTTTATGAGCAAAAAGGAGTGTAATTAATATTAACCCTTTAAGTGGCGGGGTAATCTCAAGTAAATGTTGCCCAAAACTTTCCGCGTTTTCCAAACAGAAATATTCACATAACGCTCGGGTTTTACGAAAGCTGCCGCGCAACGATTTCTTTCCTCATCTCACGTGCTCAGTACTGACCATGAACTTGCCACCGTTGATAGGCAGCTACTAATCCAGAGTGGTATGCATCCCACTACTACTTGGTGACAGTCCTTTCCGATTGGTATAACAACAGTCTTTGCTTAGTGAAAGGCATTCAAAGTTCTTTATTACCAAGAAATGAAGGGAATATCACACCACTGTATAGTAACACGTCGCTCAGACATCTTTTCTCTTATTTCCTAGATTCTTCGCCATTGTTATATCCCTTTTAAAAGGTTTTCAGTAAGAAAGGGGTAGTGCCAATCATCCCCATAAATGACCACTTTGAATAACAAAGCGATTGGGGGAAGCAGAGATTTTTCATGATCAAGTTGATTCGTTGGCACCGTTCACGTTCCACTTTTTAGACAGAGAATATAGCCGTGGGAGCTGAATTGAGCCCATTTTTCTATGCTGATTTATTCGTTCCAGCCGGCTAAAGGTTTAATAATGATACGTTTTATACACCTAAAAAGCGATAAAAAGTACAAGAGCATTACAAAACCTTTTTTTGTTCAGGAAAAGTTTTACTTACTTCAGAAATAAAATTTCATCGGCCATTACGTCACGTACGAAGAAGAGTTCATTCCAATAGTTTTAAAGAAATGCTCTCATATGGAAAACAAGATAATTCCAGCATTTTATGGTATTAACCATATTGAGGTGAACTGATTTCTATCGTAGTGGAATTATACCCATTCACGTTTCAGCTTCTCAAACCAGAAATAAAATTTCCAAAGGTTGGAAAGAAACTTATATTTTGTATGATTTGAGAGTTTATAAGTAAAATAAGTTATCGAGAAATTACAAACACTGAGTTAGAACACCCTGTTTTCCGTTAAAATTCTTGTATTTTGAGAACAAAAGAACTACTAAATGGAATGCATTTAATTTAGATTCCGAGTTCCGAACGTTGACATTTTGTGCCACACGGTTCTCATTTTACCAATTACATATTTTATGAGGTGTATTTGCACAGAACACTCTATTTTCAATTCACCTAATAGCTATATGCTGAAATGTTTGGGTGAAAGCATACCTTCCAGATTACACAGCTCGTTCTCCAATCAGAGCAGGTCAGAGCTATCATAAACAAACTAAAGACGCTGCATTCTCCCGCGAATATTTCGAAATGACGGGGAAATGTCCATCGCAACAAACAGTTAATAAATAAAATTTAACAAAACGTTTTAACACTGAGGTTTTTCTTACAAATATGCTTGCGTCGTGTCTCTTTGAACGAGCAGTTAACTTCATTATGATGTTTTACATCACTCAAAATATATTAATTGAAAATTGAATAACTGGTAGGAAAGAAAAGCTGTTATTATATTTTTGCTTCTGTGTTGTATCAGAGATAAAACAAAATAATAAAATGCATCGAAAAGCAATTTTGCTTTGAATAACTCATTTTTTTTTCTATATTTATCGAAATTGTTCTGGTAAACCTGCCATATTCTGAGGATTATCAATACATGAAAACTTGAATATTTTGTTCCGGTTAATACTTACAAGAAGTCATTTACCCCATAGCAGCCGCAGCTATTCTTTTCATTCCGGATTGCCGAGATTACATGCCGCTACCTCCGCAATATGCTGTGCAATAGCCTTAAAATAAAAAACAACAACTTGTTTTTGTTTTTCTTTCTAAAATCATCCTTTAGAAGACATTGTATACGTTGAAAAGACAAAAAAGCATTTCTTTTAGTAGAAAAGAGACAATTTTGTTCTTAGGAATAAAAAATGATTAAGCATCCCATGGACACCGATGAGTAAGGAATTATGAATATCATAGCCTCAATGTATCTGACTGGCTGCCTCTGTGCCTGTAAACCTTCTCGAAGACCCACTAGTTTGTGGCACCAATAAGGCACCGTTACTTCTAATACGGCACATATCCTTAACTCTCCATCTTTAATAGGTACAGAAAAAATGCAAGGGCATTGGAATCAAGGAAGCCATAGTATTTGCTTACCGATACGTTCCAAATATCACTTCGCATCACACTAATAGCACAGGATATACTTTTACAGTCGTAATGAATGGAAGGTCGTATGACATTTTGTGTGTTGCCCCTGCAACAAACGAAACACCTTTTCGTAGAAAAATCTGTAAGAGAAAGAGGACAAACAAGGAAAAAATGAAATACGAAAGATGATGAGGGAATGATGCGTCCGAGTGGATACGGAGACTTTCAGCGTGGGTTGTTTCGGATGCAAACGGTGATATTCGAATAACAATCGAAAAAGAATATTAAATAAAATTGGTTCTAACATATTGCAACTCATACCATTCTGAAAAAGAGATGGGTAATTAAAATATTTGTGTTCGACGGCCTTGTACTTTGGCTGCTTTGAGCGAGAGTACATTTGAAAATAATTTCCGTATTTCTATTATTTGGGACAAGATTAAAATCTCGTCGTGTCATTGGAATTGCGGTTGTATTTATCATCTGTTTTCCGAAATGAAGATTTCACTTAAAATAAAAAAAATGCTCCTGTGTTGTGTTATATTTAAAGAATATAACGACCTAATTTTATTTAAATAAGACCTTCGTCGTTTTCTTGCAGTATATTTCAGTAATTTATGAACGTAAACATAATAAGAAATATGATTGGTACTTACATGTTTTCAATCCTTTGAAGAGACGCATACGCGTTGCAAGCAGAATGGGTACTGGGTCTTGTTTAGGAATTCGTCGTTTCGTTTATTAAAAGTCCTGCTTCGATAATTATGTGTTTATTGCTTTTACAAGAGACCCCTCTTTCAGAGCAAAGTGATTGGAGCTGTGGAATGAGACTTTGTGGAACACGATATAAAATCGTTTCTCATTTGCGGATTATAGCGATGACGGTATTCGTAATCCAAGTTCGTAGTGTGTTAAGTTTAGTACTGGGTTTCTTCCAACAAATTAAAGAAATGTTGGTTCTGATTACAGATTCGCTGCTTTTTCTTTAAGCTATGAAATGTCTAAAGCCCTGGAAAACCAATATTTCTCCAATTAAAAAAAAAAAAAAAAAAAAAAAAAAGAAAGAAAGATAAACAATGATAAAATATATGGACTTTTGCAGAGGAGAAAATCTTCTGACTTTACTTCCCTTGCAATATACACTAAGATATCTTAAAAGGAATTAACATCTGATAACCAGTCAACCAGACTGCTACGGTATATACATACATATCACTAAGCTGTTCTCTAAGAACCAGAGGTTAGCTTCACAAAGAAATTCAAACTACCAGATAATATCTACTTACTGTTGCCGTATCAAACTTTTCCATTTACAGCGATCTTGACATACAACGCGGGCTTCACTGACGTCGATCATGTGCCATACACAAGATCTTATATGCTTCATACTCATAATATTTTTCTCATGCAGACACTCCTGAATCTGATCCTCCCGAGACTTCCTTACCCTTCCTTTACCTTTCCTTCCTGCCACTTGGGCTAAACAGATTTTCTTAGTGAGCATCTCATCACTCATTCTTTCAACTTGGCCAAACCACCGATCATATTAATCACCACCTTGCTTACAACATTTTGCTTCACATTACACAACTGCAGCACATCATCGTTCCTTACACAATCAGAACGTGTCTTGCCACAAATCCACCGTAAATAACGCATTTATCCAACATACAGACGACTCACATGTTTTTTTTTTTGGTACTCTGGTTTTACTGCCATACATCAGAGTAGGTACATTTACACTTTCATACATAGCCACGCGGGACTCACTTGGGAACCCATCATTACTTTGAAAACCCCCAAAAGCCGCTATGACTTTCACTGAAGAATTCCCTGGCCTACTAATTTCACCATCCAATTTTTTGCTCATCTTTGTTTCAAATTTCTTGAATTTGGAGAAAAACGAAAATTGTGAACGGCATTTAAAAAATCTTTAGTTGAATCATCTCATTCACGGCTGATAAAAGAAACGCTGTCGCGATTTTTTTCAGAATTGTACATTCCCGGTTAACTAAAAATTAAGCAGAGAACCGTGCATTTTTGTAATGCGAATTTCCAATTTTAATATGCTATCTCAAATAAAAGACAAATGAGTTTCATGTAAACGAATTAAAAAACGACAGAAACTACTGTAAAATAAATGCATTAGCCAGAATTCCATGCAAAACTGAGAAACGCGTAGCTGCAAAAACTAGGTGAGCATCCACTGTAGTTCTTCTAAATGTTGGCTTTGACATCTTTACATACTTACATTTTAAACAAATTCGTTTGCAAATATTAAGCTTCTCTATAATGTTGATACGTAATTCATTGAGATAACCCTGCGTTTTAATGCGTATGTTATTAAGTCCGTTTATGAGTTTCATCGATTTGTAATGGAAAAATTGTTGTACAAAATACAGATCGTTTTTTTACTTTCCAAAGTATGAGTCAAGTAATAATAATTCTTTAGTTGACATGGGCTGTCTGTATATTTGTTTTAAGATCTCATCTCTGCATTGCAGTTGTCGTACGCAGCACTTGTTTCCTTTCAAGCTGCGTTCAAAAAGTTTTATTCATTTTTTTATAAGAATAATGAATTTTATTTAGCATAATTCAGATTAGTGCTGCTAACGGCGAAGACCGATATGATAGCATTGAATTGCGTTTAGTTAAGCTAGCTATATTGAAAAACAAAGAATGTTTAGGTCTATGTATTAAGATTTTATGTGACACGAGTCACTAATGCATAACTGTGTGGATACATCCAGAGCATAAACCCTGACGATTTCTTGCATTCATATTTTGTCAATTCCACTGCTTTATTTAAGCAAAATAATCAGAGTATGTCCTTTTCTTAAGAGAATGTTTGTGACTCGTAGCCGTGTAGGGAGTTCATTTGCTTTGATGGCTTGTTTACATAAATTTAGCATTTTTGGTAATTTTTCGATAATAGTGAATACTCACATTGGGAGGTTGACATGATTTTCTGTCGTAGAGTAACAGTACCATATCTTTTGTGTGCATTTACTGTTCTGAAAGATAGGAAAAAGAACGATTTTTCATCATTTGAGTAAGTTCTTCGCAAATCATTTTATTGAATTGCGTCTCTGTCATGAAACTCATTAATATTATTTTGCGAAACATGATAGACAATTTTGCTGTGTAGCTGTGATCCTCGGATAATTAAAAATGACCAAAGGAAATAAAATCATTCATCATGAATACAGAAAACTGAAATGTTACGTGTATTCCAACAGATGTAATAACGTGATATGTAAAAAGAACAATTTCAGGAGGTTCGATGAGAATACGAGATACAGAAAATTACAATATAATGCTTTCAGGATTCCGGTGGGGATTCATAATCTCCTACACTTGGAAAATGTTTTCTAAACATCTTGAGTTGTTCTTGGAGGAAAGCATTGCCATCAGGAAACTGTCATTAAAGCCTGCACTACGTTTAACAAAAATATTCACATTTCTCAAAATCAAACTTGTGGCTCTCGCTTAAAGGGATAAAATAGGAAAACTTTGCGAGAGTTGTTTCTTCGTGAAATGTGACATCAGCAGTCCTTTCATTAAGTTGTTGAGCTCAACTTAATCAAAAAGACTTAGTTATTTGGCAAAATACCGTTTATTTCGTCTCGTATATCAGCGATATTTCGAACTAATTTATTTCTATGTGTTTGTGTCTTTGTTGCTATAAAATTGCAGCCAAGCTTTTGTTTTTCAATTCATGTATTTCTTACATGAATTTTTTTTGCATTATTTCTTGCTTAAGAGTCAAAGAGCAGTTACACAGCAATTTCGAAAATAGCGAATGGATGCATCATCAATATTTTAGATATTCTGTTGCAAAGAGCAGGCCTATTCTGCGGTGTCCATCATTCTTTCGTCTGCGTTCGGAAGTGATTTCCGTTTTGTACTAGTGGTTTAGATAACATTATTTCTCAGAAGAAATATAAAATGTTGTACCCTGTAAAGGTTTGCACTATATCTGCGTATTCCTCATATGACGTTTCAGGGTGCAAGGGTAAATGTTATTTAAAGTATTCGAAAACTTACATAGCACGGCAAATGAGCCTACTTTAATTTCCGGGGCAGTTGAACATGTTTATTGAAAGTGCACGGCACGATTGAAAAGTAAAATCTTGGCATGCTTATTTGCGCTTTTCGAGATGCAATCGTTTCTGAAAAATATAGGTAGCTGTTACTTCAACACAAAATCATTTCACCTGACTTGAGTCAAATAACAGAACTGGATTTGATCTACAAAATTTTATCAAGGCTATTTAAATAACAATCATTGTAATCACTGACGAAAAAAATGAAGAACGGAACAAATGCCCCACACACGAATATCACCGAGTAATTACTTTTAAATAACTTTGTGTTTTACTTCAAATCTTATGGTTCTTGAGCAAGTAAATATCAGAAAAAAATTATCGAAGTATGACGCTAACGTAAAAAAAAATATTTTTCATTGATTTCAATTACTTACGCAGTATCGTTTATGAAATAATATGAATCTTTCTGACAAAATGCAAATTTGTTATTCCCATGCATTTTTTTAAATATTCCCATTTTGGCATGCCAACAAATTATTATTTTTATTACAATTTCTGGGACACAGATCGCTCAAAAAACAAAATTTGGAATGTAATTGTCTAAAAGACAGTATTGTAGTATTAGTATAATAATTTAATTTACAAACATAAAACTGCAATTTTCAAAAACACCATTGCCGCAAAATCTTTGCTAAATCCTTAACCATACATAGTCACAATGTAAAATAAAATTTCCCCTTCGTATTTTCTTGAATATCCAGTGTGAATACTATTTAATTCCTTTGAAGTCGTACTTTGGAATTACAGGTGGGCACGTGTTCCTTTTCCCTGAAAAATTGCAATTTTGAATTTACGTACACTGTCTTCATAAAATGCAAAGTCCATATTTTCAAATTATATATTTTAACGTTGTTTATTTATAAATGTCGCCACTTCAGAAAGATATTAGACTCGACCTGAAATCAAATACTTGTTAAGTTTATGTCTTTTTGAACAGAGGTGCTCGGGCGTCAAAGACAAAATGTGTCGTCATCGTCTCCGTGCCCTAAGTAAAATTTCCGGGAACGTAACACTTTTCCTGCAAAATTTCACCAACTACCGATGGATATTCACTGAAATAACAAGCTTTCCATGCAGAAAACGTATAACGCTGCCCACTCTTTCGTGTATTCGTGATGATAGTACCTGAGCCATTTTTCAACAAACGGTCCATCAGATGAAGCCTAGTAGAGCAATCTGCTCAAGAAATGGTGTTCAGAGATTTCTGAATTTTCGGCAGCTCGTTTTTCATCATTGGCTCATCAAAAAATTTCATGCAATAATCTCTCTTACCTTACTTATTAAATGACTGCTGCTGCCCTCTTTGGCACATTGAGACCCTTGACCCAGTAAAATAGCCATAAAGGACAGTTGGAAGTCCCGGTAAATACGTTAATTGCATTACGCACATTGAACTTGATTACTAACGGAAAAGCAACGGGATTTTTTATGTCACAGTGAGTACAACATTATTAACTAGTACCTCATTACAGGTTTTAAGAAATATAATTACGACATGTGCAATTCCAAAATAATTATTGTCCTACCAGTTTTACTTAATTTCGACATAAGAATGCGATAACACGTGGATAGCATAAATGAGACTTTACATGTAGATAATTCTTCTTGAAACCGCAGATGTTTTGTGATGCTTAGGAAACCATCTAGACGTGACCGTTTGCGAGAGAATTATCTCCATCCATTCCTTAAAATATTCTGTCTAGAAGAGTTATTATAACATGCTTCTTACATCCTTGCTACAAGGTTTTCGTTGCTGTATTTCCTTACAGCGATATAAATTAAATGCTCAAAACGAAATGTAGAAGGCAATTTCAATAACATTTGTTTTGTTGAATTCCTGTCCTGTGAAGCGTTTATTTGCAAAGGAGTTCTGTTCTGGGGCTGAATTAGTATTGTTCGGTTTCGACATATATATGTAAATCTTGAGAATAGCAAAGTTTCCCTAAATTACTGTGATTCCGGGAAAATTTAAAATCTACGCCAATATTCAACTGCATTCCAATTTATTAGGCACATCTAGCTTCTCACATACATCTCTCACTACAACTCTTGAATGTAAGTATACCCATAAAACCAGCGACATTAGGCAATCCTGCTAGTGTAAAGATCTTATATATCAGATATGACATAGCATACCGATGATCATATAAATGAACTAACAGGCAACAAAACGGTACTTTGCTCGAAAATGTGACTCTGGTGTTCCGGGGTCGTCTAGGAATGCACAAAGATTCGGACTACGTCAAAACTGTGCTACAACAGCCAACGACCATCTCACCAGACTCCATTGAAGACATGTTTCATGCAATATTGGGACTAGGCTTTTCAAAAGAACGAATGAACATAAATAACATACATAATCATTGGCGGATAATTGGTCCCAAAACACAATTGTTATTTTGTGTAGCTTTTCAATCTTGCTCTTGTGAGTTACAAAAGACCACTTAAATCTATTGGTGTGTCAAATACTACCAGTATTCTACAAATTACTATTAAACAATGGAAATAAATTTCAAACCAATGCAATCCCGAGTCGCTTTTTATAAGATGTTACAGATAATCAGCTTTAAAATAAATAATTTCCATCTTTTAAACTTATGTTGGTGTAAATAATCACGACATTTGCCTTTTAATGTTGACACAGCTGGATCTGTCCGAATTTTATTCCTAAACACAAAGAGTTATTGATATACATACTGATACTTCTTCGGGTATCAGTGAATACTCAGATGTTCCCAAAGTACGTGAAATAAGTGCTGTGCTAAGAAAGCGTCATTAATAAGTCATCATACTATAGACATTTTCCTGATATTCTGCGTTCCAAGAAAACTAGGGAAAAATTTTAAATCACAGACAAATCAATCATTTACAATTACAAAAAAAAATTCATGATAACCAGCATGAATTTAAAAAAATAGGTGGAGCAGGGGTTGAATAAATTTAGTGTTCGTCAGCTTTTTCTCTTCAGACCGGTTTTGAGGTGAGTCTTGTCCATTGGATCAGAAGATGGTGAGTACAGAATTAATGCAGTCATATTAGACAGCATGTCCTTGAGTGTACAGGTGGTCTTAAAACAGACAAATCATTAAATTACAAATATCTATCAGCAGACAGGAGTTAAATTCAGTATATATACTGATTAATCAGTAAAATGGCAGCACTGCTGAAGATATTAAACTTTTACAGCCGTTGCTTTATTAAAATTATTTTTTTGATAAAATACGTAAAAACCGGAAACAATTGGAAGTATTGAGTTATTCACGACTTCTGTTTTCTAAGTCATTTCATAATCACTAACTAACACTGTTTTCATATTTCACGAAAATGTTTTGGAAAGAGTGACTCTATGTACTCTAACTTTAGCATTAAATCTTTCTTAATAAATAAAACCGGAGACCAAAATTCAAAAGCTAAATTAATTCAAAAAAAGGATGGCGTCAAATGTCTTAAAATTTTGGACAAATTTGAACACATTGAAACTCGCAAATATGTCAAAACACTGTTATCGTTCTGTTATGTCACTAAATGTTTCACAATAAGTGCTTAACTGTATGTTATGTTACGATAAAAGTGACAACTGATATTTATCACTTAATCAGTGTAGTCATATTCTTTTGATAATAATTTTATATTGCATCGGAGTAGCTCGGTTCAAATAGATTGCACATTGTGCAATATCTAAAAAATAAGTATATATTAATTTCAGAGTCAAATATTTCGCAATCTATACATTTAAAACCCTTTGTAGTGATTAATCAGTCATATGGGTTTTTTTAAAAAAAATGTTGCGATCACTAAATCAAGTTTTTTAGTCAGCATTGTTTGCAATTTGGTCCCTCATAAAATTGGAATGACTTAAACTTGTGAACTAATTTCATGTGCGGACCTTTCGATTTTCTTTCAGGACAGATATCGTTTTGTTTAACATACACCTTATAAGACAACTGTAATATCATTGATTATTTTTGCAAATATCTGCAAGAATATGTGGCAAAAATAGGTGTTTATTGATTTTATTAAAGAGATTCACTTAAAAATGAATCCCATTTTCATTGTATCCATACCATATACGTATTTTTCACAAAGAAAAGTCGTTGGTATTTTTTTCAGAAGTTGTTTCTCGTTCGTCGACCTAAGATATCATAACTTCTGAAAGTCTAACACTGAATAACAAGAATTCTTACTGTTCTTTGAAGAAATAACTACTTCAATATATATATATATATATATATATATATATAGTAATGGCCGTAGTACGGTAAAAGACTTAGTTGCAGTAGAGCATGAAACAAAGGTTTTGACTCAATTAGCCTTTGGAAGTCGAATACTCGGCTTCCTTAAGCCGAGCAGAGATATTACCATTGATATTAAATTGAGTAGCTACTCTGGAACTTTCGAAAATCTTTTACTTGTAAAAATTGTTCTTCTGTTATTCACTTTTGCCGCTTTAAATCATTATTCACAGAATAACGGCTTCTGGTGGCAGTGAACTGCCCTTTGTAAGAATAAATGAGATACTAAAAATACTTGAAACACCATAACGTGGAAATTCAATTAGCGAAAGTGATTCTCACGTTACCAAAGGATGATAAAGAACCTATGTAATTTTAAACTTAAGTTTAAAAATATTTATAATATTTATTTCAAATAATGTTCTGAATTTTACCCCAGAATTCCAAATGATAATTACAGAAGAACGTTGCACAAAATTTGAATACTTTGCACATGTCTTAAGATTTCTTTAAGGTTGTAATGATATAAAATATTTTGAAATAAGTTAGGAAGAAATATTTTTTTCAAAACAATGCAGCACATTTGGAGAATAAAACATGATTTATTCTGCCGAGTTATTGCGCTATTTGCTATAACAATAACGTGTTAAATGAAAGAAAATTCATGTAGCCAGTGATGTTTTAGATTTGCGGGTATATTAATCCGAAAATATTTCCCTTTAAAATGTGTTTTTACTGTCAATTCGGTACCAATATATTTGTCTCTATGTGATCAAAAGGGGTGGCTGTCTCAGAGGAGAATAAGATGATACTAAAGAGTAAACAATACTTCAATCTGGTTTTTGATGTACTAATAAACATAGCATGAGCTAGTGTTACCACATTAACAAACTATGTGACTCGATTCTTAAACAATTTAAGTAATCTGTAAATCAACATTTTAGTAATTTACTCTTATGATCTGAAGAGTTTTTAGTTCATATCCAACTAATATGAACAATTTTTGTATTCATGCACATACTGCCACATCCACACAGACATAATAAGCGTGAAAACTTGCATGGAGTAAATATTGAAGGAACGTAACGATTTTGCAACGATTTACTTGCGCCACCGTTCCGTCTCCAGGTACGCTCATTTCTCTAGGCGGTGGGTGGTCATACTGTAATAGCTCATCTTTGTAAATATCGGATAATTATGGTGCTCATAACGGATCAAATCACTACCTGTAAGTGTTCAAGAAGATAGATGTCAAAAACGTTCATGTGCTTCACTCCTGTTTTGCATCCTCTTAAATGTAAGGTTTTCACTTCAACTTAAATCATTAGTTAGAAAAAAATGTAGATAATATTAATATGCGTTTTACCATCCCTCCCATAGGTTCTGTCCACTTTCCTAAATTTTGAAAACGTCTTCGTTACAAACACGTAAAGAAAAAAATCGAATTATTCACCACGTGCTCACCGTTGAACAGCCTGTACAGAGATATACAGGGGAAAGTGGTAGAAATTGCTGGTGAGTATAATTTTAGCTCAATATACAACTGCTCGTCTCAGAGTAATGGTTTAACCTAAGCACTTAAATAGCGCCCTCTATGTGACGTAATAAGGTGTACTCGGAGCAATCTTTATACCGGTCTCCGCCAGCTTTAGGAAAGGTGGGGTCTGCGAATGATATGCTCCCGCCGTTCCTAATCAGTGAAAATGTTGAGTAACGAAAAGGAAGGTTTAGTTAAGAATTAATGTTTGTGGTGATAATTGAGGAAAGCAAGTGCACTGCGTGAAGTTCTAAATCATATGTTGGCCAAATGTAACAGGAATTGAGAGGACACGTTCAAGTGTGAGATAAATAATGGCTTTTGCGGTAATTTCAGGAATAAAATTTACTAAATACAATAAAAGTTATGCACGGGCGGTAATAAATAGACTGGCTTCCGCCATTTACCCTTCACCGCCGTAAAGTATCGTAAGGGGTAGAAGAGTATGAACTTGTACGCAGGTATTATGAACGAGAAAGTTATATAAATTTCCTTCAAAATTCCTTTGAGAGCAATATATTATTTTTTAACTGCGAATGAAATAAGACTTCACTATCAACGAGGTAGGATTAACAGCGCAAACTATCTTGAAATACGTGAAAATTCATGAATGATACGCGTTATTTGCGAAACGCTATTCAACAGAATAGGAGATTCCAAAGATTAAGCTTTCCTATAGAAACAAAACTGCAAAGCTACATCAAGTGACTACAATTTTATTAAAGACACTCGTAATTTGGGAAACGCCGTTGGACACAATAGGAGACTCAAAGGTTTAAGCTACCCTTAATGCAAAAATCTGGAATTATTCGGTTGGCCAAAACCGTTCCTTCTAAGAGATGGATTTATCGAACCACTTCTGATATAAAAAGGTTTTTTTTTATATACTTTTTTAATTATTCTTACGTTGGTTTTATGTATTAGGATTTTTCTATCAACTATATGAAATATCTGTATGTGCTCGAATCCTCAGCTTAGAGAAAGCATTGTGCATTAGGTAAAATCCGCTGAAATTGTTCGGATGAAAAAACAAAGAGGGTCTGTTCATGGTATCAACATAGTCAAATAGGAAAAATTATTATTTAAATAGTTCTGGTATCCTATTAAAGATTACTCCAATCTTTTTTCAGTGACGCCTATGAAATATTTTAATTTCTCTTTTACAAGATTTTTCTTAACGCAAAGGGCAACAAAAGCAGGAAAAAACAAAATTCGACATTTCAAATTCAAGCCATTGTTATTGTACAATTCAGGGGAAAAACCTTTTCTTTAACCTGCTTGAAGTTACCGACTGCTGCGTTGCCATGTTGTTTATTGGTGTTTGCTAAACACTTGTTCTAGCCTTCTTCGTGATACTCAATCTTAAGTTACGAAAAATCGACCGCCTTTCCACATGCACTACTCTTTTTAACGCCATAACATTTCTGGTTGTTTTTATTATAAAACAGGTTAAGAACCTGTGTATTATTAATTTCTTTTCTTTTAAATACAGTGGTTTGATATTATTGACAGTTTACATCCCAAGTATTACGTAAGCCTGAATAAGTTGAAATTGTTAAATAGAATGTAGGACGAAATCTGTTTCCTTATTTTCGTAATGAAGTTCATCGCATCGCCAATTTTGAACGGATGTGTGCAAATATCTGAATATATAAACTTCAGCCTTTCTCTTTGAATATACATGCACTCGTGGAAGTAGGCGTCCAAACTGTCTAAATTATTCCCTGATTGTTATGATCAATTTTGTAATATATCCCGCAATTTCGTTCTCCTTTTTGAGAAAAATAATGACATTTTCATTAAAATCATTTTATAGTCAACTAAAATTATTTTGGTGTTCTTCCCGATACATATCATTGAACATAATGGCATTTTTAGGAACAGTATAAGATTACACCCGTCTATTTTAACAAAAGCCGTCGTTTGATACATCACTTCTATCAAAGCCGTCTAGAAAATGCTAGGCCCTGACATTAGAAAAATGAGTTCTCTCAGTTTATGACATCACTCACGTGTTGCACGGACTGATAAGTCGGTGTTGCGTGGATATCACAGACGACAGCTTTGCAAACCATTCGCAATCCTTGATTTCTACTAGACATCAATAAAAGAGAGAACTTCTCTCACTAATATCATGGCATTATATTTTCTAGACGGCCTTGTTTATATCCTGTACCGGATACACACTTTCTAATGTCATCGTAAAAAAATTAACGGTATTTTTCATATTTACTTCAAGAATATTTTATTGTAAAGCACTGAGCGTACGCTTTAAAATATCCGATCGTACCTGAAGATCACTCTGAAAACAAAACTCTACTAAAAACATAAATAGAAATTTGTAAAAAAAGGAGAAAAAAAAAGAACTTAGAACATATCACAAAAACCAACAAACCATGTGTTTTCATTCAACGGGTATTTCATGCTTGCATGAATTTTCTGAAAAAGAAGTAAAACTTATATTCCGACTGGTCCCACTTTTTGAAATAACTAAAGTTACGAAAATTCCATGCTTTAATACGGTCTTGAAACTTGAGGAATCTTCAAATAATGTAATCGTCAAGTTTACGCAAGCCGTAAACGTGTTAATACACTGGCGGAAAGTGAACGAAGAACACCAAGAAGGAGACGTCTCATACCAACGAAATTTATACAGCATAATAACGGAATACAGAGGAAAACGTAATCAAAACATTATGGCAAAATACAGCTGTATTTGCTGGTAAACTGAAAAATAACATTTCCATGTAACATGGTTAGTACGAGGTTGAACCGCCATGAACTGCGTCATACTGTGCAATTCTAGTATGGAGTCTGTCGTACAGATGTTGGATGTAAGTTTGGGGTATTGAGTTCCAAGCATCCTCAACCTGGACACGTAAATCGGGGATGGTCGTGGCTGGCCGCGGAGACCGGATAAGTCGTTGTTCCATAAAATCCCACACGTGTTCAGTAGGGAACAAATCCGGTGAACGCGCAGGCCATGGAAGTTGTCTCACACCCTGAAGCGCATGTTGGGTTGCACGTGCCGTGTGTAGGCGTGCGTTATCTTGCTGGAAAATACCACTATGGACCGACCTTACAAATGACACAACAACGGGCTGAGTGATCTTGCTGATGAAGGAGGCGCTGTTTAACGTACCCGGTACAAACACTAGTTGTGTACGGGAGTGATAGCTGATCTCTCTCCACACCAGGAGACCAGGTGTAGGCTCTGTGTGTCGCTGTTGGATGCAAGAAGGGTGGAGACGCTCACCTGTGCGTCTGCGAACACGCATACGGCCATCGGAGGCTCCCAAGCAGAATCTGCTTTCATCGCTGAACACGACAGATGCCATTGCGTTCTCCAGTGCAGATGTTGGCGACACCACTGCAGCCGTTCTTGACGGTGGGCTGGAGTCAGAGGTACACATGCCAGAGGCACACGTGCACGTAGTCCTGCATCCAGTAGACGGTTGCCGATTGTTCGCACAGTCACCTCAGGTGCAACGGCAGCACTGATTTGCGTCGCAGTGGATGTTCTGCTTGACAACGCCGCTCTTCTTATGCGTCGATCGGTCCGCTCATCAGTCCGTCTGCGACTCCCGGTTCTACGACTTCTCGTGTGAGAATGTTCCTCGGACCATCTACGCCACCATCGTACCACCACCGATACTTCCCGTCCAATTCGCTCCGCAATACGACGATACGACCTCCCGGCCTCGCGGAGTCCGACTAGACGACCTCGCTCAAAGTCCGATAACTGCTTAAATTGTACACGTCTTCCATGTCCAGGCATTCCAGCTTCTTCAGTGTCTTCGCACGTGTCCGTACGCCGACGACTGATAACATTCACTTTGCCGTACTTCTTAAATACCACTTTCGTATTATGCCATGCTGTGGCGTAATCGCTCACCAGTTGGTCCCAAAAATTAATATCACACCTACGTAAACTCGACCCCATTAACATATAAACATTTCATGATCGTCCGCCAATTCCTTCTTGGTGTACTTTTTTCACTTTCCGCCAGTGTATATACATAGAAATATGAAATTCGATTTATTAAAATTTGGCTAACACGTACGCCCCATGTTAGAAGAATAAGACCCAACGAAAGGCGACATAATAAAGCAACCTATTTAGTATCAGTCAGTTGTAAAGAAAGACTTCGTTTAATTATTTTTAAAAAAATTCGCATATTAAATTGTAATTTTTGAATCATTTTTACTCCAGAGGATTAGCTGAGTTTATATTCTAAACATATCACAAAAAAAAAATCTCAAAGTAGCAGTAACTTATTTTGGCTTTGAAGATCAACCGGTATTTGTTGGTTTCTGAAGGAGAAATGCGAGAGCGTACGCATTTTTGTAAGATACATTGTGTGGCAGAGCAAAATATCGGAGATAAATGTCTTTGGAGACCCGTAAAAACATTGATGTTAAAATCATGCAGTACATATATAATTCTCCTTCTAAACCTACAGTCGCACGTACTATGGGTAAGACGAACGATCTAAGCGCATTTGATCGTGGGAAAATGGTCGGGGCCTGACGAATGGGTCACTCCATCTCGGAAGACGTGCAGGCACTGGGATTTTAATGGGCCACTGTGCCACGGGTGCACCGTGAGTACATCGAATCCAGTAAAACCATCCCTGCAAGGACCAACTGCCGTGGACAACAGCGTGCGGATGAGCGGGGTCATCGTCGCTAGTTCGCATTGTAACAGCGGTAGACGGGCCACAGTGCAAGAAATCACTCGGCAGTTTAACGCTGGTGCACAAAAACGTGTAAGCAGCCACACCATCCAGAACCATCTCCTCGCTATGGGGTACAGAAGCCATCATCACAGGGTGCAAAGATTGGCATGGGCACGGGAACATCGCCACTGGATCCTAGATATGGTGAAATATGTTGCCTGTATTGATGAGTCGAGATTCACGGTGGTACATATGGATGGCGGGATACGAGTACGGCGCAAACCACATGAAGTGATGGACCTTTCTTGCCAGCAGGGTACTCTTCAAGATGGTGGGGGTAGCATTCTCGTCTGGGGACTGCTTACGTGGGCTGAAATGGGACCCCTGGTACGTGTGACATCGTCCCTCACAGGTCAACGTTACCGGGATATCCTAGACGACCATTTGTTCAGGTTTGTGCGTCTTTAGCATCCCACTGGGGACCTCATCTTGCAACAAGGCAATGCACCGTGCCATCGCTCCCGAATTGTATCCGATTGGTTGGATGAACACTACACCGACGTGACCTCACTTTCTTGGCCAGCTAGGTCACCTGACCTCAATCCCATAAGCACATCTGGTATGCCATCGAGAGAGGTGTTCCAGGCTCTGACCCACTCCATTAAATCTTGTGAACTGTGGGAGCTTGTTCAGGGGTCATGGATCCGTATGGTTTCCCAACGCTTCCGGTGTCTTGTCGAGTCCAGGCCGAAACGAATAGCCGCCGTCATCAAAGAGAAATTGGTGCTACACGTTACTAGACAGGTATCACTAATTCAATTCCTCTGCAGTGTATATTAAGTTAAACTATGTGACTACAGTTCATTTAAAAAATCACCGCAGGTGTCAACATTGAAAAAAACAATTGCAACTGATTAAAGGTTACCAATCAATAAATTTTTTATCCAGAAAAAAAAAATACTTTTAATTTGGCGTTAAATAGTTCTAGTCCCCATTATGACACACATGTAATTTTGATTTTCTGTTTTTTCTTTTTCTCGTTGAAATCTGAAATACCTGAGATATTTTTCGACGTCTTCTAACTATAACTTTTAGTTTTCAAATACCATGATTTTTTGTTTTGTTTTTGGAATTTCCTTGTGCATGTCTACAAAAATTTGGGTTATTCCTGAAAACTGTTCCCGATAGAATAAATTAATGGGATTTCAAAATTAATGGGATTTTTGAATCTCAATTTTATATCGCATGAACTAACTATCTGCGGAGATGGTAGCCGAAAACGTTTATTAATCCTGATAACAATATGCAAACACAGGCAGCAACTAACTCGATGTCAATTCTGAACCCTGTTTTCTTATTTGAGCAATTGCAGAAAGAACGATTACTGATTTCTAAACAATTATTTACCATTACAGTCTACGATTGAAATAAAGACCTTCACTAGTGCTCTGTGTTCAAGAGATACCAAAAATTCAAATTTATTGAGTGAAACAGTAAGTACTCTAGCACGCAAACCGTGCATTATTTGAAAAAACAGACTGTTTCCGTAACTGTCTCAGTTTTACGTAGCATGGAAGGAAAAGAAATAGACAGTCGTATTACAATAAGATGACCACCTGCCTAATAATGGGAATAACCACCCTTGTGCCGGATTGCCGCGGCGAGACATTGTGGCATGGACGCAACAAAGCCCTGGAAGATTTTCCGAAGCAAAAGTACTCATTCGGACCGCAGAAGAGCACGGATGTCCCGGAAACGACGTGATTGTGGGTCAGCACGTCGACCCTGGCGATCCAAATAATCTAACATGTGATTCATCAGACTGATATCGGGCAATTTCGACGGCCTAGGGAGAGCGGTGACATAGCTGCCGTGTTCGTGGAATCAGTCACGTACTGTTTTAGCTACACGGTAGGACTCACTGTTCTGTGTAGATACCATCACCACCTGGGTAAACGTTCAATATAAAGAGATGCACGCTGTCATGGGGTGGCCATTGGTGTTCAGAGTCCCATTCAGTGGTACTAGCATTACCAGTTCATACCGCGAAAACATCCCCTATACACGAAAACTGCCACCTACAGCCCATACTTGATCGACAAGCGTTTCCGGGTGTTGGTTCTCGTGTGTCTGACATCGTATCAGCCACCACCCATCATTTCTATGGAGTAGAACACTCTACTCGTTTGAAAAGGCAGCCTTTTCCCACTGTTACACTATCCAAAGAGGATAATCCCATGAGACCTACATACGTCGTTTCCAATGAACCTGGGCTCATCTAAGCTTCTAGACGCACGTTGACTCCGGAAACCCATACCTAAAAGGTTCGCTCAACTGTTATCGGGCATACGTAGCAAGGTGCTCCCAGCGTTCATTTATGTGGTCAATTGCTGCACTGTTGCGTATCGATTGCTCTTTATTAGTCGACGAAGGCGATTTTATCCTTTGGGTTCGATTGCCCTTGGGGATCCACAGTTATGACTTCGGCAGGTACTCGTTGTGCCGGCGGTCAATTCTTTGTACACCCTTAGTACAGCACCTCACAAACAGCCCACGAAAGCTGCTGTTTCTAAGATGCTTCTACCTACAGGGCTGTTGCGGATGATGATTACTTTTTGAAAGTCCTTCAAATCACTACCTCTGCACATTGTCCTCACGATACGTACTATTGCTCATCTGCTCTCACCGGCCGTTTATGCATCCCTGTGGTCGGCTTGTCACGTGCACTCTGTGACGTGCCTGGGAAAGTGCATAGCGATTACGGGGGTGGTCATATTATTTTGATACAACTGCGTATATTTTAGTGTTATTTTCGAAATAATGATACAGGAGAAATATAACCATGGAAGAAAAACTGTTAAACAGGCCTAGGCCAAAGTTTTTATATTTAATGCCTACGTAAAGGTGAAATAATAATAACTTGATTTGTTGTCTAAACCTTGCGAGTATGAACACAATAGAAGAAAAACTGTTAAAAAGCCCTAGGCCAAGGTATTAACGCATAATTCCTAAAAAAAATCGCAATATTACTAACTTGACATAGTTTCTAAATATGAATACGATGGAATAAAAACTGTTAGTGAGGCCTAGGCCAAGGTGTTAATATTTTGGATATTCTTAGTCTATGAGGCCTAGATCAAGGTGTTAATGAGGCCTAGGCCTCATTAACACCTGCTCTCACCGGCCGTTTATGCATCCCTGTGGTCTGTGGTTTATGCATCCCTGTTAATGAGGCCTAGGCCAATGTGTTAATATTTTGGATATTCTTAGTCTTTACAAAATTAGCTCAATTTCTATTTTACGCTGTCCATTTATTTTTTTATTGCGTATACTGAAGGTTTACCCTAATAGTTTACTTATATTTAAAGTGTAAGAATCCGAATGCTGTTCATTGTTATTCTCAGTTTAAAGTTGTTAAAGTTAATTCTAAGACTAAAGATTTATTTTAATGTGATACCTTTTTTTAAAAAAATGATGCTTTGAGTGAATGAGGATCAGTGTGGGAATTTTTCCCGAGTTGAGGAGGATGATCTTACTCCCTTCTTCCCTTATGGTTTTTTTAACCTACACTGGTGTGCAGAAATTAAGGACGAAGAGGAGCATAACAGCCTGCTCGTTCCGATGTTATTAGCATAACATCGGAACGAGCAGGTAAAACGGACCGAAAGACCACTAAGAAGATACACAAGGGTCCGGTACGGTAGGGCATGCGCAAATATGCAGTATGACGTAGGGGGGGGGAGTCGGAAGGGTATAAAGCACACGGGCGGTGTACGCTCAGCAATTCGGTGAAAGCTATTGCACGGTGTACATCGGTTTGAACAACGTCGAGTTGCTGCCACCATGTGATATGGCCAACAGGCAATCCAGTAGACGACATCTGGATGACTTTACCCGAGGTCGCGTTATTGGGAAGTTGGAAGAAGATCGAAGTGTGACTAGTGTGGCCGAGGAGTTCGGGATCGCTCACAGCATCGTTTCACGAGCTTCGACAGCATTTCAAACGACAGGAACAGCTGTCCAAGTGTTTAGCAGCGGTCGTCCACGAGCAATCACGGCGGCGGACGACCGGTATATTGTCTTACAAGCGAGAAGAGACAGACGGCAGTCAGGAGGAGAAATCGCAAGGTACATGCAACAGACAACTGGACGTCCGTTATCGCGTTTTACCGTGGCCAGGAGGCTGCACAAAGGTGGTCTATTTGCACGACGACCAGTACAGTGTATGCCATTAAAGCCAGCTCATCTGATACGGCTGTTTCTGTGGTGCCGGAACACAAGAACTGGACACATCAGCAGTGCGGTCAAGTTCTCTTTACGGATGAGAGCCGATGTAGTCTAACTAGCGATTCTGGACGTTTATACATCTGGAGATAGCAGGAAGAACGCAATCACACCTCCAACATCATCGAAAGGGACCGGTTTGGAGGTGGCGGCGTTCTCGTTTGAGGCGGTATCATGCTTGGTAGCTGTACTGACCTCCACATCTTCCAAGGAAGATTAGTGTCTGGCGTCCGCTATTGTACTGAGGTTCCCGTGCCTCACGTGCGTCTGTTTCGAGGTGCTGTGGGTCCTGAGTTCATTTTCATGGACGACAACGCTACACCTCATCGTACAGTGGCTGTCGCAGAGCTGTTGGAGAGTGAAGATATTCAACGCATGGATTGGCCCGCAAGGTCCCATGACCTAAATCCAATCGAACACGTGTGGGACCTTCTCGTTAGACGCTTGGCACCACGTCATCAGCCGCCATCAACGACTCCGTAGCTGCGATTGGCGCTAGAAGCAGAACGGGCCGCGATTCTTTAACAGCTTCTTGACAACCTCGTCCTCAGCATGGACAGACGTTGTAAATCCTGCAACGCAGTCAGGGGTGATCATATACCCTTCTAAAGACTGGAGTTTTCTTGGCCGCCGCCTGTCACATGGACATTTCTGTCTTCTGTCCAGTTGTGCTGCGACGTGCCTGCCAGCAGGACGCACACGACATAAAGCCAGATAGCAATCAGAATAAAACGTCCGCGTAGCTCAATTGGTAGAGTTACTTATTCTGAAATGAGGGGATCTGGGTTCGAATCCTGGCGTGGACAGAATGACGGAGAAATTTACTTCGTTATAGTGCTCGAAGCTACCTATTCAAAAAAGGGCCTTTGTATCCTTTGGATTCCTTGTTTGGACGATTTTGCTCACTTGTCCCATATTCTTACATTTTAAAGATCTTACAGTATGATTTGAGCCGATGTGGAGCACTTCTACACGACGTTACATTCAAAAATCCGTCTCGTCCTTAATTTTTGCACGCCAGTGTACTATGGAGCTTTGTGTATTTCAAAGTCACAAGGCGAGAGGAGGCTGCTAGCTTTCGGGGAGGCCGTGGAATCTTAGTGTTACTCGTCGCTCTGTTAAATTTGACAATGTGTGAAAGAGAGAGCGAGTGTTGTGCATATTTAAAGTTTGACTCTCAAGACCGTTCCAATTTGCTGAATGGTTGAGAGAGTTTTACATTGTTTCTGTCGCTTAATCTCTGACACCCCCTCTACTTCAGAATTCCCCACGTGATATATTAAACTTTAGATGACAAAGCAGCCGATTCTCCATCCCTGGTCAGTTGCAGAAGTACTAAACAGTACCTGTGGGATTTTACTATGTGCCAGAAATTCATGACCTCAATTTTGATAGTTTCCTTAATATAAAAATCTTTTTTTCCGAATAATATACTACAAGCATTTATATTAGATTTTACCGATTGATTTAAAAGAGATTCAACAAAAATTAATATGCTTAGTGTTTTTTTACAGTGCAAACAGGAACAGTTGATTGATTTAAGATAGTAATCTTCCTTTGACGATTGAGATGCTATCAAAATAAACAGTTGTATAATTAACATGAATGTATTCGTTTTAGAAATGGGTGACATGTGTGCATAAAACCTAAATTAAGATTCAATTCTGACAGAACTAATTTGAAAAATTGTGTCAAATGTATATTTATGGCTCTCCAGAAACTAAGCAAATCCTGGCAAACGTAAGTAAAACACATGACATGAAGGCTGACGGCAAAAAATAAAGTGGATTGAACCAAACAGGAAAATGTTCAAGGATATTCTTTATGTTGAAGACTGACTTTGTAAAACGTAGAACCGCTCTAAGGAACGCCTGAAAATATCGGATACAAGATCCCTAGACAGGATCACATCGTAGGTATATATTAATATTTGATTAATTCGGAATGCTGTCTACTTTTGTAAAGCAAACTAACCAGTGATACTCATTACATTAGGATATACATGGTCGTATCAGAATAATATGACCACCTATCTAATAATGGGATTTACCAGTTTTGGCCCAATGACTGCAGCGAAACGGGTGGGGCAAGGACGAAATGAGGCCTTGGAAGACTGCCCGATGCACGCATACCCATTGGATTGCAGGAGAGCACGGTGATCCGGGAGATGACGTGATTGTTGGTCGACACGTCGAACCGGTGGATCCAAATAGTACCACAAGTGCTCCATGATATTGAGTTCGGGCGATTTCGCTGGTCAAGGGAGAACAGAGACATTGCTGTCGTGCTCCTGAAGGCAGTCACATATCACTTTAGCGAGGATGGAGTGCGCATTGATCTGTAAGTAGACACCACCTCTACCAAGGTAAACGTCTGACGTGAAGAGATTCATGTGGTCAGCGAGGATGGGCAGATAGACATTGCCGTTCAGAGTCCCATCCAGTGGTACCAGCGGTCCCAAGTCGTAACAGGAAAACATCATCCGGACACGTACGCAAACGTTGCCTGCCTATACTTCACAGACAAGCGTGTCCGTGTTTTGTTTTTCGTGTGTCTGACGCCATATCCACTACCAGACGCCACTTCTGTGTAGTAGAAACATCTATTAATCGGCGAAAGCAACATATTTACATTCTTCCATTGTCCAATGACGGTAGTCCCATAGGAACTGCAGGCGTCGTTGCCGATGGAACTAGGTAAATATTGGCGCCTTGAAGCAAGGTCGACACCGGAGACCTATGTTTAATACCGTTTGCTCTACTGTTATCAGGAACACGTACGTGGGTGCCCCAGCGTTCAGATGGGTGACCAATCGCAGCACTGTTTCGCGTCGATTGCCCTTTTCCAGTTGACGAAAGCAGCGTTCTCTTTTTTGGGGTTGATAGCCAGTGGCACTCCTCAGTTATGACGTCGGCAGGTACTCGATGTGCCAGCGGTTCTTGGTACACAGTAGAACAAATCGGGAACATCCCACGAAATCTGCTCTTTCTGTGAGGCGTCCACCCTTGGGGCTGTGGCCGATAATCATTAATATTTGAACTTCCGTCAGATCACCACATCTGCCCATTGTGCTCACGTGACGCACCGTGGAACCTGGCCGGCCGCTTATATCGCCTTGCGGTCAACCTTGTCACGTGCCCTCTGTGACGCGCCTGGGAGGGTACATTGCGATTATGGGGGCGGTCATATGTTGATGTAAAAAATACATTACATAGAATGCTTCACGAAGCTTCAGAACAAACTACATACTATGCAATGTTGGAGCTTCTCCTTCGCCCGTCCATGTAAACACAAATTTTAGATATAATTCATCATATATTTTATCACTGGTTGGTTGAACATTTAACAGCCTCTTTGGTTTTAAGGGTTTCATTTTTTACTGACATGTAATGAAGGCCAAGAAGCACTCGGTTCCGGTCCACATCACATTGCTTCTTAATTACGTATTAATTAATGCTTCAACACTTAAGCATTTCAATAGGTTAACTGTAAACACACAATTAAAAATAACTTTACACCCTAAACAAAATATATAATTGCTAGTTTAATTTTCTTTTTTTAATATTGGGAAGAGGGGTTTACAAAACTATATAATAGCACGCAATACATGATAATTAAGCTAATTTTTAAGAAATAATTCAGCAAATTCCATTTAGATCACTACTACCTGGTGACAAGCAACGTGATGCTTACAGTGTTCTCCATTTCTGCAAAGAGCTTTGTCGTTTTCCGCCGAGAACGGTTCAGGTGCTTGATGTGCAGATAAATGATATTTCGCGTTCTCACACTTTAGAATTCAAGTCAAGTTCTGATATATAGTTTTTATATTGCACAATAATGCACCATATTTTTTGTGAGGCAAAGAACGTTTCTTGTTCATTATAGTTAGTAGACCGATTTCAGAAAAAATTTCAAATCGTTTACAAATTTCTCTCTGCACCACGCAGAATTTCTGCAGGAAAAGTGCTTCAGAGAAATTTGAATTTCTTGAACAAATTGAGTTTCGCTAGAGAAACGAGAAGTACGTTACATTCAATAGTTATCGACAGGTGGAAATCTGAAATTTAAAAGAAATCTATCCTCGATGAAGTGCTTCTGATTAGAGAGGGCGAAGGTCCTTATGTTTCATTGCAGAAAGATTAACTCACTTATACTTAGATTGGGTATAATTTTCTTTCTTTTTCCCTTCTTGATTTTCTGAATAACTGTTATTTGGCACATGTTTTCCGTTTTAAACATTGAACCTAATCTTTGTTACTTTTCTATCATTGTGGAAACTCTCCTTAGTTCTTAAATTATTTTTTTTTTATTTTAAATTTTTTCCAAATTCGTACTGATTTGAAATATTTTCCTACTTGCTTAAGAGAGTCGTTAACGTTTAAAGGCATACGAACGTCACACTTTGATGTAGGTCTTTCTGCAGTGTTTTTAGAACTTTCAACACCGCTTTGTCGGAGTGACATTTTCTCCAAATTTTTGACCTAGTGAAAGGTAACATAGATTTTTTTTGATCAAAGCTTTTAAGTGCAACAATTTCGGAATCACATCAGTAATGAAAATATATTTTCAAATATAATGCTTACAGGTATATAAACTAGTTTTATGCTTCACCTTAAACAGTGAAATAAACCGAATAACTATTAATTAAATTGAATGAATATAAATAAATGGGTATAACAGGGTATTCATTACGTTGCAGGTATTTAGAATACACTTTACTGGGTATTGAAGTCTATTCTGAGTACATTTCAGTACATATAAAGTGTATTCAGTATTAAGGTAATACTGGTCAGTTTTTCTGGAGAAACTGAATGAGAAAAATGTAAGAAAATACAAATTGATCTTAAAGTAAAGTGCAGTAATCTTTTAAAGTTTAAAGGTCTGAAACACCCTTCGAATTTAGTCTGCAGAACAAGTCAAATGGGAAGTCTCGGAGGAGATAATACTTTATCACCATACATAAATGTCATTTAGCATGCAGTTCCTCAGATCAAAGTAAGCATCAGGGCAACAGATGCTGTTTTTACGGCTACAATGTGTGTTTCTTACCAGATTATAATTATTAATCATCATGTAATGCATTTGATGTAATCCTTAAGCGCAGCAAATGTTTGCTTGGGAAATGGTTCCACAATATTTCGACGTTCTACAGCGATATCAGCACACACCTGTGTATATCAAAAGTATCTGTCAGTTCACATTGGTTACAATGATCTGGTTTCATAGGTCTAAAACATTTGTAATAGATTGTTAATTTCGAAAAATGTGAAAATAGCCTGGCGCAGTGTAGGTGCAACACGCGCAAGCCTCCTATACCTCTCTATGAATTTTAGAATTTACCGAACTGTGAATCTCAATACAGAAATAATTCGCAAAGGCGTACTTCTCTGTGAGCTCCAGAATCATCTAGTTTTCGCTAACCGAGGCAGAAAACGAGAATGCTCGATGATGATTTAATACTCTACAAGTAGAAATGTAGGGGGATCCAAAAATGAACGAGACATGGAATCCCTCCCCTCCAATTCTTCAAGTGGTAAGCGCAGCATAATAAGGTGGTGGTAGGTTATTTACTTTATAATTTTTTCTAAAACTTAATAACGAAGTATGCATATTGTATAACGAAAGAAGGAAAACACAGTGAAATTCATTTTATCTGAAATCCGTCTTGATTTACCCAAACGGTAACCGGTCCGTACAGGGAATTCCCTAATTCCGGTTCAACTGCGACGAGCTGACTCTATTAATCACTATTTGTTTATCTATTAATGCCAAACATTAAAAAGGAAAATGTAACAACCTTTTTTAAGGTCATTATTAATCTGTTGACCTTTCGTCAGGTCAACAGGTTTGTAACGAAATACTAATGAAAAGAAGCATTTGTGTATTATATCCAATTACATTACATCATAGTATTATTTCCCTTGACATTTTCATTATTTTAAGATACTAGAAAAAGGTCTTCATAGGTTGCAATTTCAATTTAGTAATTGTGACAAAATTGTATCTATGGATTTCATGTTAAAGTTATCATTCACGGCGTCTTGAAATATCATATTGTCATCCACGGCAACTTTAGAAATTGGTCGCGATAAAGCAGTTATGGTAGCGTGATAAAGACAGATAGTGTTTCATGAAGCTTAAGTTCTGAGGTAGCAGTTCATGAAGCTTAAGATTACTACGGATATGTATAATATGATACTCAATTTTTCTATACAAAAGACTAATTCATTTAATGAATCATAACAAAAGCCCCGTGGGGCATTTTTGTGTTATATAAGAATTTTTGAAATATAGAATATTAGAAAAAGGAAGAAGACAAAATTCAATTGACGATTTTTTACCAGAAATTTTGAGTTATTTTAACTTTCTTTCATTAAAACTTTTCCTTAGGAAAGTACCAAAGTATTTTAGTACCTTTCAAAGGAATGTTTTGATCAAACTTGAATAAAAGCCTGAAAGTCTGTGAGCCGTCATGATTATCAGTGAAGATAAGGTACTTCATTTTTTTTACTTGGAAAATGTATCCTTTCTTTCATTGGGAAACAGTTGGTCGTGCTGCGTTCGAAAGTGAAATGCTCTTCTTCTTCATAAGACACATTTCAGATCGCCCAACAGAAATAATGAACATTTCGAAAACAGAAGAAACCAGAAAGAGGATACCGAATTTCGGGTGTAATAAGCACGTCTTTTGAATCCGTTCTGACGCAAATTAAATTTATCAAAGCTATTCAAATTCAATGGAACCGGTATGGAAAACAATAGTATCTGACGAAAGAAAGAAGTTTTTCAATAGGGTTTTTAATCCCTCAGATATTGTTGTAAACGGAATCGTGAGCTTACGCCCTTTGGTTGCAGACTTGTTCGTTAAGAAAATCATGAATTTATATGAGAAACATTTCGCACCAGAAACGCTCTCCAACATAGAGAGATTTTTTTTCAAATCGGACTGTTAGAAACAGAGATATCGACAAAAATAAGATGTGATTTTACGTCCCCTGGTGGAAAAACCATGCATTATTTTAGGAAGAAAGTATTCTCAAAAGGGTTTTACATATGAGCACTAGCGCTCCAAAAAACAAAAAAATTAGTCTAGTTTTCAGGATCCCAGATTTTGCTACAAATGCATCAGAAGCAGAAATTAACACTTATGCCCCCAGGCTGCCAAACCATTCTTTACCAAACATTAGAAATCATGTGAAAAACAATTTTCATCAGGTCTTGTATGCGATACAGGAAGAAGGTTTCAAATCGGAGGTTTTGAAGCAGAAATAACGCAGACAACGCAATTTACCTTTGTTGCCCCCTAGCGGGAAGTCTATGATTTACTTGAAAATTTTGAATTTGTAGGGAAAACATTTCGCATCGGAAACACTATCCAACAAAAACGAATTTTTCAAATGGGACTCCTAGAAGTAGAGATATTGACAAAAATAAGATATGCATCTACGCCCCCCTGGCGTAAAAACCATGTATTATTTCAAGAAGAAAATGTTCCTAAAAGGTTTGTCGACATGAGTAGTATCGGTCAACAAACCACTCTTTTTCAATCGAGATTTTAGCTCATATTTTGCTGCAAATACATCACAAGCGGAAATTAAGACTTACGCCACCTGCTGGCCAAACCATTTATTCCAAAATAAGAACTTATGTGCGAAGGATTTCACATCAGGAGCTGTATCCGGCGCAGAAAGAATTTTTCAAGTCGGAGATTTAGAAGCAGAGATATAGGGGAGGATGTGACTTTACGCCCCTATCGAAAAGTCTAAGAATTAATTGAAAATTTTGAAATTATACGAAAAACATGTCAGACTGGAAACACTATCCAACAAAGAAGGAATTCTTCAAATCGGACTCCTAGAAGTAGAGATATTGACAAAAATAAGATATATATCTACGCCCCATGGCGTAGAAACCACGCGTTATTTTAAGAAGAAAATGTTCCTAAGAGGTTTGTCGACATGAGTACTATCGGTCTACAAACGACGAATTTTTTTCAATTGAAAATTTAGAAGCTCATATTTTGCTCCAAATACATGAGAAACAGACCGCCCCCCGTTGGCCAAACCATTTTTTTACAAAAACTAGAAATTATGTGCCATCAATTTCCCATCAGGAGCTGTATCCGGTGCAGAAATAATTTTTTAAATCGGACAAATAGTTGCAGAGATATCGTGGGTACCGACGGACGGACGGACGGACGGACGGACAAACCGGTAACATAAACATTATCTTTTTTTACAAAAGACGTACTAAGAAACAACGTGCATCTTAAGCTGCTAAGTTGCATGCTGCTAGGAGAAGAGACCTATTGAAGAATCTCATGAACTCTTCTACCAATGTGTATTAAATTTACAGAATTTTCCTAGCGCATACGTACCTTTAAGAAGGTGCCAGTATTCTTGTGTATGCCTAAAAACGAAAGAACGAGATCGCATTCAAAACCTTATGGATTTTGACTTCTCATTAAAAACGCTAAGGTAAAAGTGTGTTAGAAGTACAACCTACTTGTTATCTTCCATAATTTCTTACAAGAACAAATCCATCTGGATCAGTCATGTAATGCCGCGCGGATATCATATCATCTTTGAGGATACAGACACCCGTAAATGCCAATAGATGATGAAGAGAACAATATTTCCAGGAAAATAATGTTACATTTCATATCGCTTCTGATCGTTACATATTAGTAGGGAGAGCACGAGAGTAATTTCAAAGTGCTAAAATTGCCCAGTCTTCTGATTTAACATAATTGGACTCGGCGTCCGATTGATTAGCAGAACGCACTCTCAGTGGTCATTGTTGTAGACAAAGGAAGAAGTAAAGTAGAAGTTGGTTTGTCCAGGGTATTTATCATTCAGCCTTCTGGTATCGCTGAGTTGAACTCTTGTTCTGTTGACACCTGCTTCATTTGTCTCTGATATTTTGCGTTGTCCTAAATGTGGTGTTCATGTGCGAAACTTTGTCGTTAGAATTATTTCATATTGTTCAAACCAGATCAACAGATTGAGAGAATATTTTTCTCAAGACCAACAAGAAAAGTGTAAAGTAAGTACGATTTTCCATCTCTTACCACTCCCTCCTATATAGCTAATGCTCTCAGTAAAAGAATGCATTGCTTGCCTCAGGGAAACATATATGTGATGCCTAGAGTTTCAGCATATGTGATGCGTAGTTATGGGAAATTTCGAGTAGTAACCCAGCACTAATCCTATTTTTTATCACAGAAGGGAGGGGGAATGGAATTCAGAAGAGAGCTGTGGATATGTTTGGACGTTATGGTGTTTTGAGAGACAAAACATTTTATGATCGTCGTCGTTAAATGGTTGAAGTTTGTGGAAAGACGTCAAGACATGGCTACATCACAGAGAAATTAGAAGGAAAGATTTGCCATTAATTGACTGCAAGTGTCAATGCTGTTTATACTCAACCACTAAATTATTTTTTTCCTAAGTAAAATTATTTCTTGGATTGTAAGCCATTCATCCGCTGTGCCATAATAATTGTACGCCATATTCTTGTTCGAATTCATTCAAATATGCTTTTGTACGCTTTCCAACCGTAGGTTGAAGAAGCGTATATGCTCCAGCTTTGTCCGTCCGTCCGTCTGTCCGCACGATAACTGGCGTAAACATGGTTCAATCTCGATGAAAATTTAGTATGTGGTAGGGGACCACCCGGGGACAAACCCTATTGAAAATGGGGCGAATGGGGTGAAAGGTCACGACGTAGGAGCGGGATCCATTCCATTGCACTTATACGTCATAACTTGCGTAAATATGGTTCGATTTCAATGAAACTCGACTATGTGGTAAGGGACTGCTGGAGACGAACCCTATTCAAAATGGGTGAATTGGGGTCAAAGGTCGGGACATAAGAGTGAGATGCATTCCATTGCCTTTATGCGTCATAACGTGCGTAAAAATGGTTCGATGTCGATGAAATTTCGGTATGTGGTAGGGGACAACTTGGGGACGAACCCTATTGAAAATGGACGAAATGGGGTCAAAGGTGAGGACATAGGGTTGCGATCCATTCCATCGCCCTTATCCCATATTATGAAGGTGGACGTCAAGTGATTTTGCTTCCTATACTTCCAATGGAAAAACTTTTGTACACATTTCCTTCACAATTAATGTGTCCCCAAGAATGAAAATTTGAACAACGATTAAAATAACTTCTTATTATCACTTGGAGTACTTAATATTTTCTAAAACATAACCATAATTATATTAAAAATCAATAACTTTACCTTTGATGCTGTAGAAACCATAAAAAGGATGGCGCGACCTGTACTTTGATGACGTCAGTAGACAAACAAATGTTGGATTGCATAATTATGGTTATGTTTTATAAAATATTAGGTATTCCAAGTTATAAAATGAAGCTATTTTAATCGATGTTCAAAATTTCATCCTTGTGAACGCATTAATTGTCCAGAAAAAAGATGGCGCGACCTGTATTTTCATGACGTCAGTAGACCAACAAATGTTGCATTGCATAATTATGGTTATGTTTTAGAAAATATTAAGTATTGCAAGTTATAAAATGAAGATATTTTAATCGATGTTCAAATTTTCACCCTTGGGAACGCATTAATTGGGAAGAAAATGTGTACATAAATGTTTCCATTCGAACTACTGGAAGCAAAATTATTTGACGTTCACCTTAAAGGAGCAATTCTTGTATGTATGTAAATTTTATTTTTGAAAACGGCTCTAAGGATTTTGATACAAGTCGTTAACCTACCGGTTTCTGGTACTAGAAATCAATTTAGCTTGATCTCGACTTTTTGGAAAATTTGTTTAGTGGGTTAATAACCACCCTGAATGATCACGTTTTTAGTGTAATGTCATGGCGTCGTCCGATTAGATGTTGGAACGTGGTCACGCCATCTGTCTCATTACGTCACGCGTTGTGTGTGGACCCAAATAAAGTTTCATGACGTCACAGTCTTGTGAGTAAATGGGCGCGATTCCCATCTGCCTCATTACGTCACGCGCTGTGTGTGTATGTTCTTCCGCACGATAACTCGCGTAAAAATCGTTCGATTTCAATGAGATTTTAGTATGTGGTAGGGGAACACCTATGAAGAAACCCTATTGAAAGTGAACGAAATGGGGTCAAAGGTCAGGACAACGGAGCGGGATCCATTCCACTGTTCTTATGCGTCATACCTAACATAAAAAAGTTCGATTCCGATTAAATTTTAGTACGCGGTAGGCGATCACCTGGCACAACCCCTATTGAAAATTGGCGAAATGGGGGTCAAAGGTCAGGACATAGGAGCGGATTCACTTCGATCGTCATTATGCGTCATAACTTACGTAAAAATGTTTCGATTTGGATGAAATGTTAGTATGTTGTACGGACCTGCCTAGGGACGAATCCTATTGAAAATGAGAGAAATGAATCAAACGTTAGGACACAGAAGCGGGATCTATTCCATAGCTCTTATGCATCATAACTTACGTAAAAATGCCTCTATTGCGACAAAACTTTGTCATGTTATTTCGGAGGGA
The DNA here is from genome assembly GCA_039090855.1 of Macrothele yani. Lineage (NCBI taxonomy): Eukaryota > Metazoa > Arthropoda > Arachnida > Araneae > Macrothelidae > Macrothele > Macrothele yani. The sequence continues at coordinate 87,703,922 of CM077033.1, read as the reverse complement.
TACGGAACCAGTTCAGTTGAATATAATCGAAATAGGAACAAAGGTCAGGGCACAGGAGTGAGATTTATTCCACAACCATTTTCCTCATAACTTGCGTAATCATTTCTAGTATGTTAGAAAGCGTATCATAATCAATGCAATGCATGATTTTACTAACTTGTGTAAAAATGTACTTGCTTTCAATTACTGAATTTTTTACGCTTTCCAACCGTAGGTTGAATAAGCGTATATGCTCCAGCTTTGTCTGTCTTTCGGCACGATAACTCGCGTAAAAATGGTTCGATTTCGATGAAATTTTAATATGTGGTAGGGGACCACCTGGGGGCGAATCCTATTGAAAAATGGACGAAATGACGTCAAAGGTCAGGACATAGAAGCGGGATCCATTCCATTGCCCTTATGCGCCATAACTTGCGTAAATATGGTCCGATTTCAAAACAATTTTAGTATGTGGTACGGGACTACCTGGGGACGAAGCCTATTCAAAATGGGTGAAGTGGGGTCAAAGGTCAAAATATAGGAGCGGGATATATTCCATTGCCTTTATGCGTCATAACTTGCGTAAATATGGTTCGATTTCGATGAACTTTTTATCACGTGGTAGGGGACATCCTGGGGACGAACCTTATTGAAAATGGGCAAAATGGAGTCAAGTTTCAGGACATAGGATCAGGATCCATTCCGTCACCCTTATGCGTTATAACCTATGTAAAAATGCTTCGATTGAGGAAAACCTTTATCTGTTGTTCCAGAAGTATACTCAACCGATTCTGTTGAATATCATCGAAATGGAGTCAAACGTCAGGTCATAGAAGCAAGATTTATTCCACAGCCATTATCCTCATAACTTGAGTATTGATTTCTGGTATGTTGGAAAACGTATCACAGTCAATGCCTTGCACGATTTTACTAACTTGTTTTTTTGTAATGCTATATTAAAATGATAATATCGTAAAGATTCTATCATTGAAATGTGTGCACAATACTTATATTAGATATAGTTCTGATTCAATTTTATTCTCTTTTAAACGCATCACTTATATTATCTTTAATGATTTCCAGAATTGCTCGCGGGATAGATTTTAGTATTTTCAACCCAAAAAACTTATAATAGTTTTTATTTCAGAACAAAAAAGATAATTAAGGGTGCTGTTTCTGGCAATGATAACCAATTTAGTTTTAAGTGTTGAATGTTTTTAGGGTGAGATGGTCTATACTAGATATTAACCTAAATAGACCTTTTTTCCTACATAAGTTGCTAAGTTCAAAATGTCAAAAAAGAAAATCATCAGTTTTAAAATCTAGGTTTATAATATCCCTGGCTTTCATCAAGGCAAGAGGGTCCTGCTTACATATTGATGTAGATTGCTGACATGTTTTCTGATTAGTATGAGCGACATTTTTGGAAACATTTTTACACTTGAAATAATTCAATTTGTATTCATTTATTTTCTCTTTTTTAAGGTTTCAAACAGAATAATTTTTAATTTCAAAATGCCAGAGGTTCCCTGCTAGATGTTGATGTAGATCACTGAAATTTTTTGTTTGTAGTATGAGATACATTAGCCAACTTCTCTACGCTAGTACTAATTTAATTTTAATTGTTGCTTTGTTTTTCTTAATCAGGTTTCAGGACACAGTTTTTGTGCATTCCGATTTTTGAAAGCCAGATGGCACTGACAGATATTAACGTAGATGCTTCAAATGTTTTGTCTGCTCTTTGTGATAATTTAACCAACTTTGACGCACTAACACTAAATTAATTTTGAAAAAAAAATAGTGGGGTATTTTCAGCACAACCCAACGATAACTTACTGGATTTTAATTACGTGTGGCAGTTATATTGCTTAGTGAACCAGAACTAAACATTGTTTAAATCCGTTCACCTATTTGTAAATACTTAAAAATTCTGAGATTTTTGAACGCTTGTCACCCTTTGTTACTAGATATTTTGTTTTGTATAGCTTTCGAGTTTATAAATATATCTAGTAAACTAAATATTACATATATCGGTGATAGGCAGTTGACATGAGTAACCCCTTCCAGAATTAAACAAACTAAAACCCAACGCAGGCAATAAATAGACAGCCAGCAGGGCTTTATAAAAGAGTGCCGCAATTGACGGCCATGAGACAATGTGGTGATCTGAGCGAATCTGATTTCGGACACATTATCGTGTCAAGACAGACGGGTCATTCTATCGCCCAAAAGGTAAGACACTAGGGTTCCAGAGAGAAATAGTATGAAAGCTGTACCACCAGCACAATATATACAAGGGTACCAGCCCAGAAAGAGCAGTGGCCGACCACACTGCTCTCGTTTTAACGTTGATTGTCCAGGTTCGTACAGACCGACACCTTGGGAAACGGTGGCGCAAATCAGATGCATATTAAATGTAGGCCTAGGCAACGCCACCGAGTGAACCTACCGGCGCGCGCTGTTTACATTAGTAAACGGGAAAAGATGCCATAATCCTGTGCCTCCATTAACTGCATTTTTTGATTGGAGGTTTAACGACCACCGTGAGCAACTCAATGGGCTATAAGCAGTCGCCCGTCCTTAATTTAGGGTCACTGGTTCCAGGGAAGGGAGAGAGCCAGTGCCGTAAGACAAACACAACATCCATGCCTGACCGGGATTCGAACCCGGACCCCTTACGGACGAATGATCAGAGGCCAGCGCCTTAGACCACTGCGCCACCGGGGCGGCTGACTGCATTTCACCAGATAGATGCCGACATATTGCCTTGCCTAAAGTAGGCAACATGGAACGGAACTTTCGCGTAATGGCGCTGCGTTGTGTTGTCAGGTGAATCGTTTTCTGGTGTACTGAGCTAACAGGAGGGTACGAGTGTGGAATAGAACACATGAGGCAATAGTCTCGTCGTGCCAGGTGTGGTAATCCTTATAATGAAACAGATTTGGGCCGCCCCGGAGGCGCAGTGGTCTAAGGCGCTGGCCTCTGATCATTCTTCCGTAAGGGGTCCGGGTTCGAATCCCGGTGAGGCATGGATGTTGTGTTTGTCTTACGGCACGGGCTCTCTTCCTTCCCTGGAACCAGTGACCCTAAATTAGGGACGGGCGACTGCTCATAGCCCATTGAGTTGCTCACGGTTTTCGTTAAACCTCCAATAAAAAAAAAAACACATTTGGTCCCTTAGATTGTCCAAAAAGATTATGAACCGCTGCGAGATGCCAAAATGTGTTAGTTGATCATTTACTCGCTTTCTTGCTCATTGAGTATCTTTCACTCGATGGCCTGTTTGAGCAGGACAATACGTAATTCCAATGGACCGCAACAACCCATGCATGGTTTCAGGTCCACTCATCTGCTTAAGTGTGTGTCTGATGTATTCGCAACAAAATCTGAGTTCCTGAAAACTCGATTGAAAAATTCTTTCGTGGACCGATACCGCTCACATCGAAAAACATTTTTACAATACTTGTAACGTACCAGGAGATGTGACGTACCTGCCAGAAGGTCGCACACGACATAAAGGCAGATAGGAATCAGAATAAAATGTCCGCGTAGCTTAATTGGTAGAGCAACTTATTCCGGAATGAGGGGACCCGGGTTCGAACCCCGGCGCGGATAGAAATTACGGAGAAATTCACTTCGTTATATACTTTCTTCATAAAATGATGGGTTGTTTTTCCACCAGGCGTGAAGTCATATCTTGTTTTTGCCGATATCTGTGCTCCTAAAAATACGATTGGAAAAATTATTTCTTTTTTGGAGAGCGTTTCCACGGGGAATGTTTCTCATAAAATTTTAAACTTTTCTTAGCGCACACGTCTGCCACCAGAGAGCGTAAACTCATATTTCCGCTTGTAGCAATATCTACATGGCCAAAAGCCCAAATGAAAAACTTCTTTCTTCGGTCTCATACCACTAACTTTGCAAACCTGTGTGTGTATTTTCTTTCCGAAATAGAACACAATTTCGCCGCTAGGGGTCCAAATGCTTATTTTGTTTTTCTCAATATCACCGCTTTTACATGTACGATTTAAAAAAATATTTCAACAACTGAAGCCATTTCCCTTGTAGAACACTGCATCTCACAGACTCCAGAGATGAACGCAATCTGTCCGTAAGGAACGCGCCTAAAGAAAGGATACTGAGCCGCAACTCACTATTAATTGAATTGATAATAAAAGCTCTCCCGTGTGGTACAAGTCTAGAAAAATGATGCTGTGCGGCAAGTCGCGGACAATTGCAAACAAACTGTGCTATAATGCCTTGGTAATTGAATTGATAGTGTGTCGCAACTCAATTGATTTCTGTTGATCCTGCGCTGCAACTGGCTAGAAATCGAATCGTTACTTTGCCGCAACTCTCTGGTAGTTGAATTAATACTGTGCCCCAACTCGCTGGTAATTGTATTGATTCTGTGACGCCACTCGTTGGTACTGAATTGATACTGTGCAGCAATTCGCTGGTAAATGAATCGATACTTCGCAGCAACTCGTTGGTATTTGAATTGATACTTTGCAGCAACTCGCTGGTAATGGAATTGATACTTTGACCAAACCGTTGGTAATAAAATTGATGCTGTGTCGCAACTCGCTGGTATTTGGATTGATACTGTGCCGCAAGTCGCTGGTAATCAAAATGAGTCTGCACCCAACTTGCTAGTAATTTGATTTATACTTTCTCACAACTCTCTGGTAATTGATTTGATATTGTGCCACAACTCGCTGATACTGAAACGGCAGTAATATGTCACAACACACAATGCATCGAGCCATGCTGAAAATGTGGCTGCGTAGCCGTAGGCTAAATTGGATTCATCATTACAAATTCCCCGAATTTTACAATTCCCACGCTAAATTGTATTCGTCGCTACAAAGAAGAGAGTGCTGCTGTATCATTTCGAAATTTTAAAATTAAAATATATTTTAATTTGAAATCAGGAACCCTGTACGAAAGCAGAAGAATAACTCCGAATCCAGAATTTGGTAAATGTTTAGACATTTAAATAATTCTGAGACCTTCAAAGTCAGGTTTGGTTCCAAATCGCTGCAACCTTCAAGACCGGCGCAGTGATCCGCTGCAAAAAGATTTTCACTGGAATTTTCTTTGGAAGTTTAGAAAAAGAACTGATGAAAAATATTTTTGGTAAATTCCTGTTCTTATCCCCAACTGCGTAGCTCCTAATGATGATCGGATATCCTTGTTAATTTTTGTATGGAGACGTATCACCCACAGGATACTGTTACTAACTTTGGATATATTAATGCATATTCTATAGCTTCTAGTTGTAAGGAGTGCACTGCTTTACTCTCAGTTCTTTTTGTATGTAATAGTGCCGGCATTGCGTCTGAGGATGTTTAAGATATGCCTTTCTACTTCAGGAACAATGATTACATCATGCATTAAGTCTTCTTTTATATAGGATGTTCTTGCTTAATGATGCTATATTACTAGGTTCTCGGTGACTTATGTATATTTTACTTCGATTTCTGTGTTGCAGGTTTAATATTACTTCGAATGGAACTTAAGTTTTTGTGTTTTGGATTAAGGAGCAATATCAGACCACTTTGTAGTGATTTCGAACAGCTGTCCTGATACCAGAGCAAGCACAACCATCCATGGGATGATGCTTTCTCAGTAACTTTTTTCTTTTCTTTTTTGATTGGAGGTTTAACGACCACCGTGAGCAACTCAATGGGCTATAAGCAGTCGCCCGTCCCTAATTTAGGGTCACTGGTTCCAGGGAAGGGAGAGAGCCAGTGCCGTAAGACAAACACAACATCCATGCCTGACCGGGATTCGAACCCGGACCCCTTACGGACGAATGATCAAAGGCCAACGCCTTAGACCACTGCGCCACCGGGGCGGCGTGCACTGCTTTACTCTCAGTTCTTTTTGTATGTAATAGTGCCGGCATTGCGCCTGAGGATGTTAAAGATATGCCTTTCTACTTCAGGAACAATGATTACCTCATGCATTAAGTCTTCTTTTATATAGGATGTTCTTGCTTAATGATGCTATATTACTAGGTTCTCGGTGACTTATGTACATTTCACTTCGATTTTTGTGTTGCAGGTTTAATATATTACTTCGAATGAAACTTGAGCTTTTGTGTTTTGGCTTAAGGAGCAATATCAGACCTCTTTGTAGTGACTTCGAACAGCTGTCCTGATACCAGAGCAAGCACGACCATCCATGGGCTGATGCTTTCTCAGTAACGTAGCAGTTCTTGAAATGTTTTATGTTACATACGCACAGCTGTTTGTGGAAAGCGCAGCACCCGGGAATACGTATGGGATCGGACTGAAACTCTAAGGATGTGTAGGTCACGTAAGGAGGTGCAAATTATTACATCAGCCATTATACAAAAAATTCGTGACAGGCACTTCCTCGTAGCTGCTCCACAGGAGGTGTAAATACAAAACGCACCAGGCAAGTTGTGTAAGTCGATTCGCGGTAATCATGGCAATGAGGAACTACTACTAGTAGTAAGTATACCCTGACGCAGCAGAAACGACCCGTACGTAAAGGGGAAGAACTGTGAGTAATGTATTAGACTGCGGGAAGGACGACGCTCCCTCCGCGACATCGCCACACGTGTTGGACGAAACTCGAGCAGTGCGATGTAATATCTCGTCAGTTAAGGAAGGAAGGACTTCGCACCGATGTGTGGGTTTGGAGGCCTTCATCTTTTTGGTATGGCGCTGGCGAGAGTAACACCCGCATCCCCAGAGTTAGCAGAACAGTGGAATTCTAAATGAAACAGAAACGTACATCCGGTTACCAGGAAACAAGGAATCGCGTGCAAACTCCTTGTTATCTCTCGTAAGATCAGGAATGAGAAGGTGAAATTACGGTACTTCATAATTATACAATGCAGCTTCAATGGGAAGGGATAGGGTGTGTTCCAACTGAAAGACTAATAAAATAACTCGCGTATAGGCGTAGTGCTTCTTCTGTCGGCTAAACTGTTTCAGCCAAAATGCGCGCTTTAGGATGACACTGTCGTAGATGTAAGGGCAATTTACAATACAGACTTACAAAAGCCTATTCTTAATTTATAGGAATGATAGCATTGCCATCACTATGTCATTCCCTGACAGAAATATGTCCCTAAAAAATGAGAAAAAACGCAGTGGGAAAGATCCTACGCCATACTTTTTATTACGAAAAAGTTAAAGAGTTTTGGGAAAATATATTCGTGAGGCATAAAGCCATTAAGAAGAAATACGAAATTGAACCACTCTTCCAGTCCTTGCCTAATTTCCACCGACGAAATTGAACCACTCTTCCAGTCCTTGCCAAATGATTTTTGTACTGTCGCAAACCATCTTATATTGTTTACTATGTTTATTGCTCATAAACATAGTAAACAATATCAAAATATCTAACATATCTTTGTAAAGTCCCCTTGGAGGCAATTGGATTAATCCACTTATTTGCTACGACAATTTCACTTGAACCAACTCCTATAGGAAATTTTAGCAATAGCCTTTAAAGAAGTCTGACAGAGATGTTGAACTTAAATCCTAAGAAAATATTTATTCTATGTGTGTCTGACAGTCAAACAAATAAAAGATGAGATATATCACAACGATATAAGTATTAGCTCTGATCGGAATATATAGCGCTTCAGGATGATTCGACTGTCTCCTACTAAACGAGATAAGCAACTGTATCTAAGCTAATTCAACACGATCGTTTTTAAAGGAAAGTGAGGGACGGATTCGAATTGAAAACAAGGGACGTTTTTAACTTTTAAAAAACGTCATCAACAGATTATTTTGTACATCCACACTTTGTACCTCCAGAAAGTGATACCCGTTTGTAGCTTGACATCACAATTACAGTTAAAACTTTCATCTTCAAAACTCGACCCATGAAGGAATGAGTATACATGGTATTTTATCGTATAATCGTTTTCAATAGATTGAATTCGCTCTTTACCTTTTTAGCAATTTTATCGATTTATTTTTAAAAGATAATACTAATTGAAATTTGGATGATGACAGGAAATCAATATATGATTAAAATCCACGGGCCCTAGAATTGCCGGACCAAGCCAGCCGCCATGATCGCCTATGCCAAAAGCCGTCCCTGCATATACATTTGATAAAGGTAAATGGGATACGTCGATTCCTGTTATTGACATCACATTCTGACTCGCGTGTCTGCGTGAACTAACTGAAATTGTGACCATGGGACCAGCCGACAGTTCTCAGTCCTCAAAGTTAAAGTTTTGGTACTCCCGTTCCCATTGCCGAGGAGTAGGTCGGATTTTAACAGTGACAAATATACCCTACCAAAATGATGGCAGTACTTCAGGGAAAGTAAATATCTCTAACAGAAGGACAACGCACTGTTTGAAATTAATTCCGTTGTTACAGATTTATTTGAGGAAATCGGAGTCGAAATATATGAGACCAAGATGCAGCCATCACCAGATCTTGCAATCACACCAATAAATATTTTTCGATGCGTACTGCGTCACTTGGTGGAAAAATAGTAAATTGTGTATTTCGAGTAAGGAGGAAAATAAGCAACGCGGTTTTTCATCACAAAGCTATTGCAAACACCACGAAGAAATAGTCGCAGAGGAATGAAATGGCGGCAATACATTTGTATAGGTAACATTTTTAATCGATTAAGGTTTCAAGATCACAGCTTAATGTAAGCGCGAGAAGAGCCATTTTAAATGTGAAATGCTGGTACATTAATAACCGGTGTAACCGCCAGAATGTTGAATGCAAGCATGCAAACGTTCATGCATTGTGTCGTACAGGTGCTGGATGTCAGTTTGTGGGATGGAGTTCCATACCTGTTGCACTTGGTCGGTCAATACAGGGACGGTTAATGCTGGTTGGGGGTGACGCTTCAGTTGTCGTCCAATGATGTCCCATACGTGCTCGATTGAAGAAAGATCTGGTTATCTAGCAGGCCAGGGCAACATGTCGACACTCTGTAGAGCATGTTGGGTTACATCAGCGGTATGCGGGCGAGCGTTATCCTGTTGGAAAACACCCCCTGGAATGCTGTTCATGAATGGCAGCACAACAGGTTGAATCACCAGACCGACGTACAACTGTACCGTCAGGGTGCGTGGGATAATCACGAGAGTGCTCCTGCTGTCATAGGAAATTGCTCCCCAGACCATAACTCCAGGTGTAGGTCCAGTTTGTCTCGGCCGCAGACAAGTTGGTTGCAGGCACTCACCTGGCCTCCTTCTAATCAACACACGGCCATCACTGGCACCCAGGCAGAACCGGCTTTCATCAGAAAACACAACACATCTCCACTCCGTTCTCCAATGAGCTCTAGCTTGACACCACTGACGTCGCAAACGACAGTGGTTTGGAGTAAGTGGAATGCACGCTACAGGGCGTCTGTCTCGGAGCTGTCCTTCAAGTAACCAATTTGCAACAGTTCGTTGTGTAACTGTGGTGGCAATTGCAATTCGAATTGCTGCCGCAGACGCAGTACGATGCACCACGGCCATACGCCATACACGGCGGCCTTCCCTCTCAGTAGGGCCACGTGGCCGGCCGGAACCCGGTCTTCTTGAGGCAGTACCTTCCCTTGACCACCGCTGCCAACAATCATGCACAGTGGCTACATTCCTGCCAAGTCGTTCTGCAATATTGCGGAAAGAAAATCCACCTTCTCGTAGCCCTATTACACGACCTCGTTCAAACCCCGTGAGCTGTTGATAATGGCTTCTTCGTCTTCTTAAAGGCATTCTTGACTAACATCACCACACTACGTCGAATCTCAACGATAACTAACGCTCACGAACGTTACAGTGCGTATTTACAGCAGACCAGCTTTGCATGTTCCGAGGGGCGCTACTAGCGCAACACGTATGCGCCGAGCGCGAAATTTGCATAGACGTCATCTTACAGATGTACTCTCGCCGCCTACCAACTGTCGTTTATCTAACACAACCGCTTCTTGGTGTTGCGATTTTTTTCCGTCAGTGTAAGGGCAGTTTCCAACACTCAATATAAAATTTTCTGTAAATAAATATTGCTTGTACACATGCACATTCCCTGATATTAATGCGATGTCCGTGTATAATAAAGAAAATTACGTCGAATATTTGCATTTATAACTAACGAAATTGTGTCACGGTGATCCACCGCCGGTGAAAGGAAATCTTATTAGGGACAACATAAATGTGGAAAATGTGCTTTTTTATCTCAAGGTGAGGTGTGTTTCTTTAATCCCTGTTTATTCCAGAAACAGAAAGGGAAGACATACGACCCTTCGTTTTTTAATGGGGTTCTGCCGAAAATACGGTTCAAGATTTGTAGTTGGACTCCATATTACCCTAGTGCATATACAAAAATCGTAAAGATATAATTTTAAAGAATATCGTAATAGGTCTCAAAATTAATTTAATGCATTGTCTGAAAAATCGTTACTTCCCTAAGATTCAAAACGTCCAACCTAAAGTTTTTATTTTGTTCAAAGGCTTAATCTATTAATTTGTGATCTGTCCCTCGAGGAACGGAAGTAGCTGCAGCGTGCTTTCATTTCCATTTTCGAGTATGTTCTTACGTACCCTTAGGGGTTTTATCACAGGTCTTTCGAACATTATTGATATATTTGAGGTGTTACCCAGCATTGCGAATATGCATTTCTGTTTCGTATTTCTGAATTTCTTCAATCACACTCACACTACTCCCTGTCTTATCTTTGCTCTCCTGCTAGTTTAGAAGGGGAGCATTGCTTCTGCCTACTGTCAGCAGGCAAGGTGTTCTCGCCACAGCTATTGGGTTCAGACATGGCAAGAGGTTATGGGCTACTTTGTGTACTTGTGTTGAAACGATTATCGCTGATTTGTGTTGAAACGATTATCGCTGATTTGTGTTGAAACGATTATCGCTACTTTGTGTTCAAGGGATAATCAAGCACAATTATACCGTTTAACTTATTTGCATGATTTCTTTTTCAAATAATACAAGGCAAACGGAATTTTTTATAAAGGCGGATTTTACTGTACCTAATTAAAGTGAATTTTATGAAAAGGAATGTTATATGGGAAATCCAATTTCGGTGTTGTAAAATAATTTTGTTTTCATTAAATGCTTAACACCAAATACCTTTTTGTCTCCCTAAGGAGATTCTCTGTTTGCCTGGGCCATAGATAAGTGTTTTATAACTATTTTAACACAAAAATATTAAGAAGTGCAGTTGTTTGAATAATCCGAGCCGTTTACCACAACCGGAAATTAATCCACTTTTAACATATCCGGCTTAGTGTCTTTTTCCCAAAACGCGCTATGAGCCTGCTTCTTAAAGTATCTGGGTAAATTTTTTTTTGATCTTTTAATTTTCCTCAAATACAGCAGAGAGCAAAACATATTTCTCCTTTAGTAACTCTCAGCTCGTTCCTACTACAATCAGTTTTTCAGTCACCATAAATTATGTGTTCTTTTTTTTTAGCTGCCACTGAAATAGTTATCAAGATCGTCTTATATTCATCACCTTACCGAACAGAAAATAACTTTATCACTTTTTGCATCCAAGGACTCCCGAGACAACCAAATTAAAACCCTTTCCTGGAAAATGCGTACTGCTTACGTTCGGAGGACGGGTGTGCAGAATTTATAGTAACCTCAGTTGAAGTTATATATCACGTAATATTTTGTTGCTTTTTCCTAATTTATAAAACAGAGGGTGTTGCAAATGCAAATTTAACTCAGTTAGCAGCCATTGATGGCACTGCAGCATAGCAGTGAATTGCGGAACTCAAGCAAGTGCCACTTGTGGCCCTTAGCTCCAGGAAATTGAAAAAAAAAAGAAAAAAAAAGATGTGGCATTAAAAATAAGCAATGAGAAGGCAAAACCGATGTACAATGCTTCTACAAGTAAGAAGGATGTATTGATTGTTCAGGAAAAGCTGGAGATAACCGATACTTACATTTGCTTTGGGCAGCAGATATCAAGCGATTGTCACATTGATGGAGAATTTATTCGGCGTACAAGACTTACTTAATCTTTTCAAGGAACCGTAGAATTTTAAAAAGCAACAAGCTATTATGTGTTAAAAGTGTTTAATTAATGCAACTTTCCGGCACTTCTGACGACAGCATTATGTCCTCCGGAAGCTTGGCAAGTCATGGTTTTCGTAAAGTTATGGAACACAAAATGATCACGTTGTGAGCCATAATAATTTTTCGATAACTTCCTTTCTTCTCACGGTACCACTGTAAGAATGGTACTGGGGTTAAACATTTGAATCAATTTATCTCCACTAAATTTAATGTAGTATAATGCATATACGAAGAACGCATGCAGAAATTGCTTTCACTTCATTTTCTGAAAATTGATGGAGATTAAAACAGACAATTTTTATTCTTGGGCTTTTTAAGTACTTCCAGCTACGTTCTCTAGGAAGCGATTTTACTTTCGCTACCAAAGCGACTACGTTTTAGACGTAATCTAACATGTTTTGTGGTTGCAACATTTAATTTTAAAGAAATTTTACAGCAGCAAATAACATAGTTAATTACACAGTATAAAATATAATTCAAATTACATAAACCAACATTGACAGAGAGATCCATAGGTCTTTGTTCAAATAAATATTGATGCGAAAATTGGGTGTAAATTATTAACTATTGTAAAGGGGGGACGGTCATAATAGGCGTGGTTAAATTATGTTGACATTTAAATTAAATATTTGGCCTATTGCAAATTAATTGGGAAATTAACTTATTTTAATTAGGGAAGTCTTGTAATTCTTTTTGTCTGGGTGGAAACAAAGGAATTAGTGGATCATCTCTGGGGGTCTGTGAGCAGCAAGGGACCACACCAGACGGCAATTGAGAAGCACTCAGACGCTCATAAGGACGATTTTAAGTTGGACATTAATGCCAAAAATCGGCAGGGAATGAGAAAAATTATGATTATGAGGGGCAAGAGGCAACGACGCTTCGTGGGAGAGTCACGAGAGAAATCTCTAAGTGTCGAGTGACAAGAAACAGATGAGGCCCACGTGACAAAGAATGGCAAAAAGTAGGAAAGGAAGAAAACGTTAGTTATCTCTCTCAGGACAGACGGAGAAACTCGCCAGGAATCATCTCGGAACGCAGTTGTAAGCCAGACCGAGGAATTGCTATGGAGAGAGTACGCTATGCAGCTTTACGCAGTGGTCAGCCGTAATGAACCTGCTAGGTACGAAACCTCAAATCCGACGCTTATCTAAGATTGCCACGATACTTCTAGCGCAGCGGTAAGTCGCCTAGTACGATGAAAAAGGGAGAAATTCCCCTGCCGCCTTCGCCCAAGTCTAATATGCCGAGTTCGGAGTAAGGAAACTTCATGGACGGATCGCCAGCGAAGAGGAGTCAGCTGTGGGTGTTACTTTCCCCCGTCCCACGAGCGGTCGGGGAAGAGAGGAGAAATGCCTTTTCTGCGGCATCGAAAGAAAGAGTGGAAAAGCAACGAATTAGTGAAGACCCTCTGTGACACACAAGTGAAAAACCATCCCCCACCACCACTAATACAGAGGGCCGGTGTGTGTGTGTGTAATTGATACCGAAAGAGTGTTGTACTAAATGGATTGTCCAACATCGTCCAGCTATTCGTAAGTACTGACTTTTGATTATCAGCTTGCATAGTTCATTTTGGAAATGGGGTTGTAACCCGTTCTCTAATGCCTAGACTGTCACCTGAACTTATTAGCCGTGCACTGGTTATCCAGAACTTTAAATATTCCCGCTATGGTGAACTGAAATTCTCTCAAGAGATAATTACAAATGAGTAGGGACTGAACTAGGAGGGAAATCATTCCCATTTCTTTTTATGTATGCCTACCGAATGTACGGAATTTACATCCTAGCAGACCGGATGTTCCGATAATTAAATAGATTGGTATTAACTGATTATTTGCACTCTGTTCTTTTAGGCTCTGGTGTATTACTTCCCTGTGTTTCAGCAAGCATCACGTTCTCGCCCATTTATACTAGCTCCCGAATTAAAAGAACCTTCACGTCTCGTTTTCGTATCAATTTGTTGGTCAATGGTGGGATATAACAACCCACGACCACGGCAAAATTTTGTATCAAATGGTGGCAGCGAATAAACGTTCGTATCAATTACTGACGAGTGCTTATAAATTATATCGCTCGGCACGTTCCGATCAAATGCTGGCGAGCGGTGGGATGATTAATCCAGCTCGGCCCGGTATCGTTTCAATATTATTTGCCTCTGAACGACTTGTTCCTTTTCAGAGTTTTAGCAACTGTGAAAAATACAAAATCCACACGATTTTGCGTTCGGTACCTATTTTCAGTGTAAACTATGCAAATTATACTTCGTTGTGATGAATGAAGAAGCTACAGGTTAGACATTTTTTATCGATCAGTCAAATTTTAATTTCCAGGAATTGTGCTCGAAAAGCTCTCTTCTGTTTTTCGCCAATTCATCCGCGATGCTTTTCTCCGCAATTTTGACGTGCGTCTTTATTCCATTGCATTGTGTATAGTTCATTTTCAATATTGTTCATTGAGTTCCTTAGTTTATTTCAGGAGTTGATTGGAAGAATATATTTTCAAATAAAACGGCAAACGGATGAGCAGTGCTTTTTTTTAAATACCCATGCAGTCCTTCGGTCTGTATATCTTTTTCGTCGACAGCTAAGGGGAGGAGGGTGACTTGATAATCGATGCCAAACTGTTGCAGAAGTCATTAGCATGAGGCCCGAGCATTTTGCAAGATATTACGCACCTACCCAGCTTAAGTGCTTTGTCGTTCATCGACTCTGATTACCAAATGTTTCATTTCAAATATCTAATTTTCAGTGCATTATCCCCTAAATCGGACAAAAGCGTTAATCTAATAACACCATTGTGTACCTAATATTACTGAACTGAAAATTGTTTTTCTCCAGAATCGCAAATTAAGAATAAGTTACCGAATTTTAAATGGTAAATATGATTTTGAATAGCTTTTGTCAGAAGCAAATTGTTCCTACCCATGTGTATTTCCATTACCAAAAGATCTTATTCAGAAATACACTGGTTTAGGACTCATTTTCTCTGCTTTCTGTTATACTTGTTACTGTTTTTGGGTGCAACCGAAATGTCATATTGTCATTTAACGATTAAACAATGTTCCCTCCTTCTGCGTGTCAGTTTATGTTTCGCGAGAACGCAGGTTTGAGACTAATATCCTTAAACACTTTCTCGCTCATTTTCAATGCAAGAAATCTCTAGATTTCCAGAAGCTTAAACAGTTTTAGAAAACAAACAGTTTTCTCGTAAGCAATCATGTTATCCTTTTCAGTGGAATAACGGCTAAGCAAAATAAAGATTTATTCCAATAAAAAAAAACAAGAAAAAAAAAGAAATGTTTCAAAAATAATATTTTATATTTAATTCTACATGAATAATATGCATCCTTGGTGACCAAATTGATTGACTTTTATACATTACGAAACACAATTATTTCGGTGACATCTATTCTTTTGTTTTTTATCAAAGGCTAGTAGAATTAATGTGCCATCGCATCACAATTATTTCCTGTACTCATGCGAAGCAGAAAAAAAAGAGAAATCCTTTCCCTAAGCAAGCGTGAATAAACGCTTGTTATTTTAACAGCAGATATTTGCAGATTATAAGAATACAATATTTAAACCTTCAATACAAAATTATAAAACAAATCCAGAGGTCAGCCTCATGAATGTTCACTGTGAGTGAACCTATGAAGAAAACTGCGCATGCACAACTACACTGTAGGAGTAATATCCTTTGAGTTGGCTGTTGGATAAGGATTGCGTAGAATAGTCTGCCATTCGCAATTGCACTAGGATTTCAAGTCGCTAATTAATATTTTTTAGAGAACATGTGAGATTGTTAAGTACACACAGTTGTTTTCGTGACAGAAATTACTGTGTAATGACTTATCTGTGTGTCGGTGCGTTATCGTAAAGAACGAACCATTGCCGGTTTTGTACACACGCTTGACATGAACAATCCTTTTGCACAATCATTCCAAAGTGTATGAGTGAACATTGGCACTGACATCTGTACTTTCAGGAATGGGCTTGTGATGCAGAATTACATTGATGTGGCAAAAATAAATAAGCATTGTCTTGATTTTTAACATCTGTAACCTGACCTTTTCTTTATGTGACTGTGGCGACTGCTTCTGAGCATTGTGACGCTTCGTTTCAGCATTATGACGAAAATACCATGCCTCGTAACCTCTCTAAAGGCTTTGGAGAACATTTTTACATGTTTCTGCAGTTCCCCGGCCCTCATTTACGTATTTCACACATATTAGTTTTTGGACGTCTGACAAATCATGGACGTCTGACAAAATACTAAATTACTAAGAGGCACTTTTCAAACGTGAAGTATAAAAATAAGGCTGAATATCGTAACATCTGGGCACTGAAAGAACACTACGGAATACAAAAAGGAAAGATAAACTTAATAATATATCTTAACGAAGAAGCGATTTTGTATATGTTAGGAACATAGAAGCAAAAAAAAAAATTAGTTCTCTCTCGAGTATTGTATAGATGTTCACTATTTAATATTCCATGCTTGCTATATTTGGACTGTGAATGCAGAATGTATGCTAAATTAGTTTACACTGATAATTTTTGGTTATCTCTTTCGCATTAAGGTACAATGATATATTTCATTTAACTACGATGCTGATTAATTTCAGAAGATTGAATTCGATCTGGCACAATGATAATATTTCAGAAGTGTGAAGAAAGAAATTATCTGTATACAATTTGTGGAGAGTGAGATCTTTCTTTATATTTGTTTCGTCGGATATTGAAAAAAAGTTTCATGAACCGAACAAATTGTAAGACAAGAAAGGAGTCAATATTGCAAAAGCAAAGGATTATGAATATTTGTTTAAATCAACAATACTTTTAATGTTTTCCACGTCTGAATAGGTTTTGGGGAACCAGTGTCTATATTCTGAAAGGCACGTCATTCGATTTTTAGTAATATAATTTCCATATAACACACAGTATAGAAATAGAAATCAAGTATTCTTGAGCGAGCCTCTTACGTTTGTAGTAATCTTGTAAGTATTTCATGCATTTAAATAAGTCTTTAAAAAGCAAACAACATTTCTCTCACAAATGAAGTTTGTGTCGAAGTTGCCATAGTCGGTTCTAGGGAACCGTTTTACTAAGAAAGTGATAGTAATCAAGTATGCACCACCACATCACAAAAGATGGGCACGTACAGCCGACAGTGTTGGAGCAAAGCCGATGTGTTGGACTACAGGAAATCGTACGTTCTTTAGCGACGAACCCACTACTGCTGTGTTAAATGTGAGCACAGTGATGCGACTATCGCGTCAGTTTGAAAAGCAAAATCTGACGTACTGACGTATGTAGTTGTACTCCATCACGTTGATGGACAAACGAGCGAGTAGACCTTCAACGCTCCTTTTTTTCCTTGTTATATAACTGAAGACAAGTGTCAGCGAAATACTACCTGCTGCATTGCCATGCCCTCTTTCTGGACAATAAAATCTTGATTTCTTTAATAGAGTCCGAAGTTGCTGTGACTCTTGCAAAATGGGACATGCAGTGGTACTCAGACATATTACAAATTCAGAAAAATGTCAATAATTTGCCAATCGTGTAAGTAAGTGAATCATCATTAGGGATACCTAATTTTCGTATTTACGAAATAGTGAGAATAAATGCGAAATTTGCTAATATAAGCGAAAAATTACGAACATGTGATTTTAATTTCTTTTCCGCGACATCTCAATAATTAACATTTTTAAAGCGAACCTAGGACGCAATTTCGCGCAGCACTTGCGCCGTGCATGTCCTAATCAGCGTTGGTTACCCGGGATCTCCAAGACCACGCCTCTTTCCCTCTCGGCCAGTCAGCCAGCGCCGCTCAGTCGCACTGGCTGTCTGGCCTTGATAGAATACGAATGAACACATGTTTGTTTTTGCCTTTCGCTAGTAGACTACAAACTACAACACTCGCGATCCGTTTGATAGACGTATATAAATTTTGGCCGCCCTAAGAGGGAATTAGTTGATAGAGTGAAAGAGTTTGACCACGAGGGATTTTATTTAAGCGATACAAATGTCGTGATGTGCAAATATTGTAATGTCCATTTAAAAGGGCAAATGAATTCTCCACGAGACATCCAACTCAACAAATGAAGCCTACCAACATATTGTCAGACTATTTTGTCCATATGTTGCCGCGGCCACACCCACATCATCTTTAAACACAAATTTATTATTCGGAAGCTTTTCTGAAATACCATTTTTAAAGACATACCACGGAATGAGCTCATCGATTTATAAAATCATTTTCACAGCCAGCTACTTACAGTGGTCAAACAAGAGACTCCTGTTGATATCATACATATTTTAAAAGCAACAAAGTGCAGCTACCTAAACTATGCAAAGTCCTCTATTCAAAGCCTTAATAATTATGTTAACAGTGTGGATGCTGAGAGATATTTCAGTATGTACAACATAGTTATTACTGACAGAAGAGCAAAGGCTAAAGGAAGAGAATATAGAGACTACTACAATGTTGTTAGCTTTTAACTAAGTATTTTGGTACTTAGCCTACCAGTAAGTAAACTTTGAAAAACTGCAAACATTGTAAAACATTTCTTTTTGTCTTCAGTTTTTGCGAATAAATGCGAAATTTTTGATTTTACACTATTTTTTTTGCGAAATTTCGATTTTTTTGGGCGAAATTTTGATTTTTTTGTGCGAAATTTACGTATCCCTAATTATCATCTATAACTCCGGAAACATTAGTACATTTTAGAAACACGAGTAAACCGCACTTAATGAACATCAAAGTAAAACGCAGGGCATTTTTAAAAAAACCTTCACCCCAGGTTTTGCCTGTTGGGGTATTCCTCAAATGTATGCTAATTGAAAGTATTTGATGAAGAATAACTGATTGCAAGAAGTTTTCGTTGTATTGTAATGCTACGAATACGTACTTTCAAAAGTTATAGACAAAGTGTGTATAAATAATATTAAAAATCCTGTGATACCGAAAGTTCAGTTTCATAATGCGGCGAAGTGTAAATAACAGAGAACGAATTCTTCTCTAATTTGGGATCCGCTAGAAATCAACTCGAAAAAACAAAAGATGTTTTGCAGAGGAAACGAGGATATTGCTCAAGTAAAAGCATCGAAATCAACCAGCAGCATTTCCTTGGTGAAAAAAAATTAAATTACTGCCTGGGAATATATATTTGTATTATTTTTATTAAGAACACATTTTCATTAGTTATTGATATTGCAATGCTTTCAAAGATCATGCTTTGAAATCAAAATGTTTCTCCCACTACTGGTATGTTTGCAGTATATGTTTTATAAAAATTTTATTAAAATTTGACATTACATTTAAAACTGCTTTTATTATAAACTGTGTTGCATGTTTTAAAATGCTTGACAAAGCAAATAATCCTGCAATTAAGATTTCACTAGGTGTTTGTGTGTCTGTACAATATTAAACAATAGCCTGTGGTTTACATACTTTGCCCAACGAATTCTCGGGTGCAGAAGGCACCTCTGGTAAAAGTGTTTACAAAGAAAACTAGTTGAATTTCCCAATTAGGAAATTGATTTACATGTAAAGAAATATTTAGCTCAAAAAAATAAAGAAGTTTCACAAAGGCAGGACGATAACTGACTACTCATGTAAAATACAATGAAACACACTTAGGGAGATGAACCTAATAGTAAATATTACGCACGTCAAATTAAACATTTAGGTTGTAGTCAAAATACAAATATTTTCAATAAGCTGAAAGTCTTCATTTGTATTATCACATTACCTAGGGAAGATGAGCAGAAAAATTCAGTTAAATCACCAAAAGTGAATAATTGATATAATCAAGGAAAATTAGGCAAACCTACAGTGTCCCCTATACGATGGAAAGAAAAAACTGCAAAGCCTAATGACAGACAAATTCGCTAAGCTGCGAGCCCAAAGCCCAGCAAGACAAAATCAGGAACCAGTTGATGTGTAACCTGTTACGGTAGCTCACACCCTACAGCAGAACCTTGATTTGTTTGTTTCATTAGTTCCCCACTTTTTGTGATTAATCCAACCGTTTACTGCTAATCATGTTCGCAACGGAAACCGAACAACTGTCAGCCCTTTCACCACCTCCGCCCAAACTACTTAAAATAATGTATGTTCTTATCCGTTTCTTGAAACTTAAGCACAGCGTCTGAAAAAATGATTTGCAAACTTCCATTTTCAAACCTAATCTAATGATTTTCATTTATAAGTTTTTAACCACTAGATGTGGTTTTGGAACATGTCAGCAAAAATATATATTAGTTATGTTTCTAATATAGAACTGAATGCTTCATAAATTGTAAATTCAATATGTTTTGCAGAGTAAAATTAGAGAAATAACGGGATACAAGCCTATGAATCTTAAATAATCTCAGAGAATATAACAGTGCATCATATACAGTTTTATAAGAAATAAAGAAATATGATATTGTATATCCTGGAAAAACCAAGTGCATAACTGTATCTTTTTCAAAAGAAATAACCCTAAATATTCGGACCTGTAACATCTGAGAACTTGCCGCTGTTAAACTAATAAATATTCCGACACAAGCATCGCGTTTTCCCTCCATCAATTTTAAGCTCCCTCAGGAAAACCTAAACAACTTATAAAAAGTTCAAAATTGCAGATATAATAGAAATCCTGTGTGTGTGTGTGTGTTCAAGATACCGGCCTTAAAATAATTAAACAGGTCTTTTCATAGGAAATAAGTATATGTGTGTGTGTCATATTATACTAAATTTCCACTAAACATTTTGTAGAAATTTAGTATAAACGTTTTTGTGAGAATTTAGTATAGTCTCTTGTTTCAAGAACAGAAACAAAAGGTTTCGTCACATATTCAAGAAACGTTTGGCTCAAAATAACTGCATTTTGAACCCACGCATGTCGAATCCCGAGCATATCGATTGCACAGAAGCGTATTTGTACGTGCGATGTTAGATTTGACTTTGTGGAACAAATAATTCTGGATAAATTCAGTGGTACTAAATTTTTTAATAACGACGGACTCGACCTTGTCATCGCCTCCATGAAGTTTGGATAGTAGTGACTCTGCATGCCTGATTTTGAACTATATATTATTATCGCCAGATCATCGCACTCCAACTGATCTGGAATTAAGATTTTTACCCTGGAGCTCATGGTAGGATTTTGTCTATTTCGCTAAATTGAGCAATTGCATACGGATACCTTTTCTTCTGGAAAATCGTTTATGATGCAAGACAAAGTGAATTGTGCCGTGGAATAGGCTTTGGCAATGTTGTGGCTTCAAAACCACTGTTACTTCCGTTCTTGTTTCGCTCATTGTAGTATGTTAAAAACTACCTTTTCTTGATCTCCCGACCGTTCCTTCCTGCGTGAATTACCCTCTGTGTACTTTTCTGTTTGTTGCGGTTCTATATTCCACAAAAAGAAGCAGTTTTACAAAGACTTGCTATTCACCTGCGAGAATACATTACCTTTTACTCTAAACTTTTGTTGGATCATGTTGATTGCCTATCATACGACTCGTAAAGTTTCCGAAAGCTCTATTGTGAAGTGTTTCTTTTCTCTTGAATATTCAGCTGCAACTGTTTTACCACCAATTGCTTTAACGGGCGGTCGTAGTGAGCGGTAGGTGTGCCTCCCCAGGGCACTCCGTGTTACGATTGCACACACAACAAAAACTAGAGCCTCTGTGAATCTTGATGAGGTGCCAGCTAGTTCTGTGGGACATTGGCCCCAACTCACTGGGTTTTG
The DNA here is from genome assembly GCA_039090855.1 of Macrothele yani. Classification (NCBI taxonomy): domain Eukaryota; kingdom Metazoa; phylum Arthropoda; class Arachnida; order Araneae; family Macrothelidae; genus Macrothele; species Macrothele yani. Next base: position 87,682,145 of record CM077033.1, on the reverse strand, counting down.
TTCCAGAATACTTAGGTTAAATGACATACTGGAACCGTCAGCTGTCGGCTAATCCACCACACTAATGTTCTTACCTTATTAAAAAGACAAAAATTAATCAATATCCGGAATCAAATGTTAAATATGGTGTACCTACGACACATGTGAAGGATGGCCCACCACGGAATCGACCTGGACTTTGAAATCGGCATATGAGAAACAGATCTCGGCTGAGTGAATGTAAAATTGGTGTATGGAATACTAGAGGTACAAATGGCAAGATGAATGAGGTGATTGAAAAAATGAATAAGTATAGATTGGATGTGCTGTGTGTAAGTGGAATTAAAAAGAAGGAAATCGGGGTAGAAGAAGTGAATGGCACGGTGAGTGTGTGGTCTGGAGTATTGGATAATATGAAAAGATATACTGGTGTGTGTGTGTGATTTTAAGTGAAATCATGAAGAAGAACTTGATTTCCTTTAGTTGCATAAGTGAGACCATTCTCTGGATTCCTTTGAAAGTGAAACTTCAGAGAATTGTAATTTTGTAGTGTATGCTCCTTGTGACTCGGAATTATCTGATAAGACGTAATATTTCTCTAATGTGCTAAAAGCTGCAACGAGCCAGTTTGGTGTTAAAGAAAAAAGTTGCAATAGCAGAGGATTTCAATGGTTGTGTAAGTGTGCAGAACACAATTTTTGACAATGTTCTGGGTACGTTTAATGATGCTTGTGTGAATGATAATGGTGAAAATTAATTGAACTCTGCATAGAGAATGGTTTATGTGTATCTAATACTTTTTTCAACCACAAGTATATCCACACATATACTTGGGAAAATCGCACTCTTGGTCAAAAGAGTGTCATAGATTTTGCTGTCTACGATCAGCGTCTGAAACACTTAGTTGTTGATACCCGTGTGACGGGAGGTGCGGATTTTGGTTCTGATCATTACTTTGTAGTGTTACGAGTTAAAATTAGTGTTGGTAGGAGGAAAATGAATAAAAAAAGCCCCACCATTGAAAGGGCAAAGGTTGAAAGACTCCTTGAAGATCATCAGCGTTATTCTGACTTACTCAGAGAACGACTGATGGAGCTGAAGACTTACGAGTGGAATGTAGAAAAGTAGTGGGAATGTTTTAGGAAACTGTGTTGTCACTGCTGCTAAAGAGGTCTGTGGCCCTACAATAGTGGGTAACAATAGATGGGATGCTTGGTGAAATAGTGAGATCGAAGAGGCAGTACAGATAAAGTAGGTAGCCTATTTAGGGATGTTGCAAAGTAGAGTTGCTGTGGATGAATATCGCTGCAAGAAGCGTGAAGCTGCTAAGCTGGTTCGCCAGCGTAAGGCAAACGATAGGAAAGAGAATGTGGAAAGGCATGAATTGGCCTTTCTGAAAGATAGGAAGTCTTTCTGGAAGTACATGAGACTCAGGAAAAAAAGGGGAAACAAAGTTGTATGTTGTGTGAAGAATAAGATCGGGGAAATGATATGGGAGCCCAATGAGCTAAGTGAAAGATGGGGTGAATAATTCCGTGATTTTTTAGATCAGGAAAGCAAAGATGATTCTGAGACAGACGCAGATGATGTAACAGTGAGGTATAGAAGCACAGGAGGGATCTCAATAGAAGAATTGTGTGAAGCTCTAAAGATCTTCAGAATGGTAAGGTTCCGGGAGTTGATGGCATAACAGCCGATATGTCGAAATATGGTGGTGGCTCTGTAATTGACTGGTTAACTGAAATTTGCCAGTTTTGCTGGGAGTTAGGAATAGTCCCTCGCGATTGGAAATTGGGGCTATTGTTGTTCCCTTGTATAAGGGAAAAGGTGATCAGACTGAATGCAAGAACTATCGTGGTATTAGCCTAATAAGTGTCCCAGGGAAAGTGCTTGCTAAGGTTGTTATTGAAAAAGTACGGGGTCTTACATGAGAGAAAGTGTGGGATGTTCAGAGTGGTTTTATTCCTGGTAAAGGCTGCACTAAGTAGATTTTTGCATTACGCACGATGATTGAGTAGTATCTTGCTGTTCGTAAGAAAGTTTTTGCTGCGAACATAGATTTAGAGAAAGCTCACGACTGAGTAAATAAGAAACTTTTATTTAAGGTATTGAATGAATATGGTGTAACTGGGAATCTGCTTAATAGTGTAAAAGCCATGTATGCTGGTAATAGAGTTTGTGTATGAGTGAATGGTGTTTTATAAAAACGGTTTTCTGTTTGTGCAGGTGTTAGACAAAGTTGTGTAATGTCACCATGGCTGTTTAATATATTTTTGGACACGTGCATGCGTGATGCAAAAAGAGATGATTGTGGTTTACGTCTGTGTGATATCCGTATGCGCAGATTGCTGTATGCTGATGACACTGTCCTGTTGGCAAAGAGCAAAGGCGATTTTCAGAGCATGTTTTCTTGGATGTACGAAGTTTGTATGAAATTCAAACTGAGTATATTAAAAGGAAAACCCAAAGTTTTAGTGTTATGTTATCTTGGATGTACGAAGTTTGCATGAATTCAACCTGAGTATAAATAAGGGAAAACCCAAAGTTATGGTGTTTCAGAGAGGAGCTGGTAGCACTAAATGTAACGATAGTATTAACTGCACTGTGATTGACCAGGTGAGTGAGTTTGTGTATTTAGGAAGCATGTTTGATTGAGAGAACAAATTGAATGGTGAAATTAGTAGGCGAGTGAATTCTACAATGAAAGTCACAGCTGCTCTGGGAAGTTTTCACAGGAATGATAATTTCTCTAGAGAGTCCCGCATGGCTGTGTATGAAAGTGTAATTGTTCCCACTTTGACGTGCGGCTGTGAAACCTGTGTACAGCAGAAGAAACATAGGAGTCGTTTGTGTGCTGGAGAAATGCGTTACTTACGGGGGGGGTTGTGGCAAGACACGGTCTGATTGTGTGAGGAATGAAGATGTGTTGCAGTTTTGTGATGTGAAGCAAAATGTTGTCAGCAAGGTGGAGAAAAATATGCTTCGGGGGTTTGGCCATGTTGAAAGAATGAATGATGAGATGCTTACTAAGAAAACCTTTTTAGCCCAAGTGGCAGGAAGAAAAGGCAGAGGAAGGCCAAGGAAGACATGGGTGGATCAGATTCAGGAGTGTTTGCATGAGAAAAAGATTATGAGTATGAAGTATAAAAGATCTTGTGTACGGCGTGTAATGGATATCAGTGAAGCCCGAATTGTATGTCAAGATCGCTGTAAACGGAGAAGTTTGATACGACAACAGTAAGTAAAAATATCTGGTAGATTGTATTTCTTTTTGGAGCTAACCTCTGAATCTCAAAGAACAGCTTAGTGATATTTATGTATGTATGTATGTTGTTCTTAACCCTTTAACGACCATGACCCAAAAAACTTTTATCATTCCAAATACCATAACGCCCGAAACTGTCTATTGTTTCACTTCTTTTTTTAATAACAACAATAGTGACTGGTGGTTACTCCTGCTGATCCCTTATTGGTCGAGAAAATTTGGTGAAAAGGTAAAGGTTACAATCCTATGATATTCAAAAATGACAGATATTAAGCACTTCCTTCCGAATCTTGAAGAGAAGAGAAGCAGAACTACCTGTAGGCACACATGTTTACTAAGCATCCATTTAAAAAACGAATTGTTCCAGATCAAAACAGTTGACGCAACGTCCGAGCGAATCAAAGGCAAACAAGTGGCTGCGCGTGGAAAAGAAGAACATTCCTCGAGACAGATGGTGGTCTTTCATTGATTTGCTGACTAGATAAACGATGCTTGTGAAATAATTGTGAACGGAAGAATAGCGAAACTTTGGAATGAGCGATCGCTGAGATCTTACAGGATAGTAGATTTTCAGCTATCGATCAAAGAGCAGTCATGGGAAAATTACTTAAAATTACAGCAAGAAGTCGACCCCTGAGATGATGCCGGCAGGAATAGAAGATGACCATTATTTGGCCTTTTATGAGGTTGCTATCTTAGAGAGATTTTTTTACCTCTTAGGTACTAAGAGTAGTTTACTGTCATAAAACATAAAGATAACAATTTTTCCAATAATATGAGAGAAAGCTGGGAAGCCATGTAACAAAGGTTACTTCTGCTTCAAAGTTGGAAATTTCTTTGCCCGTTAAACGTAACCGCCTCTTTCTCAAAACGTGCAGTTCTGCATTAGTTGTTCTGCGCAAGTCCAGTCTTTCAGTACAAGTAAAAATCAGAGGAATAGGATTTCGGAAATCTTATTACCTAAACGACTATAAATTTCTAAGCAAACTTTCAATTTAACGTCACAAATTCTGTGCACTCAAATAAAGTAGATCATCGTTAATACATTTTCATGCGACCAAGCAAAATTAACGTATAAGTAAAAAAAAAGGATATATGAAACAGTAATGTTTAACATTAAGGGTATTAAGAATTTGGAGGTCGGCGACTTTACACATATAAATGAGAAAAATGCATAAGTAAGAAATGTGTAAACGAGGTTCTGCTATATATACTGTAGGGTGGGCCGAAAAAAACTTTCTTTTTAATTTGCATATCGCCTAGTGCGGAAAAGTTGCCATTTGGGTCAACAAGAATAACAAAATATTTTTTTTTTGCAATCGACCAATATATTACGTTTCCGTGAGGCACACCAAGTTCGCGTTTTCCCGACCGCATTGGGCCGTAAGCAAAAACAGAAGGAATTTTTTTGCAATTGAAATCGAGTAACCCCTATTGCGAAAAAGTGTCCTTTAGTGTTCCCAATAATAGTGAAAAAAAGTTTTGAAGTTGATCAATATGCTATGTCTCTGCATTGCACGCGAATTTCACAATTTTCTTATCCCATTTGGAACTCTCTAATAATACCTAAGTATACGATTAGAACCGAAACTATAAAATAGTTTCGGTTCTAATCGTATACTTAGGTATTATAGTAGGATTCTGAACTTTTCCTGTTCCGTCAGGTTTGCTTCGTCGAAATTTTATTAGATGTATCAAAAATAAATCCATACTGGAAATATGAATTTTTTTCTCAAAACAACTTGGATTCTCAGATTTTTGTTATTTCGTCAAAAAAGCTGCATTATAATTCATTAGATATACAAAAAAAATGCAAAATATAACTAGAAGATGCATTTCCTTTGTTTCCAAAATAATTTCGGTTCTCAGATTTTTCTAAGGCTGCTTGGAGTGAAAAGTATTTACCTTTGGCATACGCCCATACCTGTTCCTGTTGATTAAACAGAGGTTTCAGGAGAAAGATTCTGATTCTAACATTTTATGTTGTTTTAGTATGTTCCAATCGCCAAGCTCGAAATGTTAGAAAAGCATTTTATACTGCCGATGTGTTGAAATAACTGCCGAATACAAAGTACGACGAAAAATGAAAAAAAAATATTTACAATGTAATTATGGTTTTTACGTAAGAATTCGACAGTTTGCGAAATCTGAACCCTTAAATAATAAGAAAATCTATTGAAACAGAAATGTGGCTGAACGTTCCGGGGATCATTTCAGTGATTTGTTAAGTATCTTTAGTATGTTTTACTCTAGAAATCGATGAATATTTCTTTTTTCTGCTATAAAATGTATTTCAAATTCACAAGGAAACATACTTTCCTTTTGGAATAAATTTGCAGTTTGCATGACTGTTATACCTACGATTTTTTCTTGAATTTCTCAGCACGGAATTTTATTAATGTTAACAAACAGTATCCATCGATGTGTAAATTCTAGATATTCGCAGGGCGGTTTTTGCAAAATAGCTTCGTTTTTCAATGCATTTCCTTTGGAGACACGATAGGTCGTTCGCACATCCAGTTGCGATTTCTTTGGAGCAAATTTACTACATTAGGAAACATTTTGTCAACTAATTATTTAATAGGAGTTACAGTGCTTCCCAGTTTACTATATACTAGGCTCAAACCGTTCTGGTAAGGTAGTTTCCTATCACCGACACGTAGTAACTGAGGAAAAAAATGGGTATCTCCGCTTCCTAAATGAGCAATAATTTTTGTTCGTAAATGGAGCGTTTCAATATTATTCCTCATTTGTAAAAAAAAAAACAGTATATTATCCCGAACTATTAGGTGTTCAACGTAATTCTCGATCTCTAACCGCAAGCGATCATATAACGTCGGCAAATGCAAATAGCTGCGTGCGATAATGGCTGATTGCAGCGCCATGCAACAGCTATCCAGGTAACTGTAGTGACAGGAGGGACGAAAGTTGACGGTGAAAGCAATGTCGTTCGAGAAGCAAATTTGTGGCACTGCTTCCTGTTCGCGTTTCAGCTGAACAAAAGTTCCACGGAATCCCAGCAAATGATCTGTGCTGCTTTGGGTGAGATTGCTGTGTCCTACAGTACGTGTAAAAAGTGGTTCCAGCGTTTTAAGCAAGAAAGTTTGATCTCCGTGATGCAGAACATCCGAGACAGCCATAGAAATTTCACGAAGAGAAACTGGAATAACTGTTGAACGCGGATCCCTGTCACACATAGTTAGAGCTCGCCCAGGAACTTGGAGCAACACGGCAAACCATTGCAAAGCGCCTGCACAAGCTTGAACGGATTGACAGGGAGGGCCGTTGGGTGTCCACCAACTCACAGCTGAGAACAAGTCTAGGCGCTAAGATGTTGCTGTGTCCTTGCTCTAAAGATGCAGAAAGAAGGATTTCATCTGCAAGATTTTGACCTGTGATGAGATGTGGATCCACTACGATAATACTAAGCGGCGATAATCGTGGGTTTATCCAGGTCAGCCTACCACCAGAACTGCCAAACCGAATATCCATGCCAGGAATAAGTTGCTGTGCATATGGTCGGATCAGCGCGGTGTCTTACTTTATGAGTTACACAAACCTGATTAAACGGTTATACCTCAGCGTTGTTGTCAACAACTCATTCGTGTGAGTGACGCACTGGAGGCGAAAAGGCCGTACACCGACAAGGGTAGAAGGTCGGTCCTGTTGCTTTGGGATAACGCGCGTCCTCACACAGCGAAAATGACAACACGATCACCAATCTGGGATGGGAGATTTTGTCCCACCCGACGTATTTTCGGACTTCGTCCGAGTCGGATTATCACCTTATTCGCTCCCTGTAACATCACCTGAATGATACGCACTTCACTTCTGTCGAGGAGGTCCACACAAGTATTGATGACTTTATCAAATGGACAGAGCCCTCATTTTTCCACAGTGGCATTCGGTAGCTCCGTGACCGATGGCTGAAATTTATCGGTAGCTCCGTGACCGATGGCTGAAATTTAAAGTGCCTAAAAAGTATGTTGGATCTGTTGATTTTAATCCACATATTGTAAACCTCCTTACCAACATATGTTCTCGTCATAAAATACAATTTGAAATACGATCATGCAATCTATATACCATTATCCGCAATGATCGTGACAAAATTGACAAAGGGAAAAAATGAGGTGTGTATGTTATTCCTATGCTCGACACTATCTCTGGTAAACTAAACAATCATTATGTGGGTTCTACCAAAAGAAATTTGGATTTGAGATTAAATGAACACAGATATGATCTAAAAATGAATCACCAAAGCACCTCTTTTGCAAGAACCATAAGTGCTGGAAATTCCATCCCAGACTGGGACAACGCTAAAATCATAAACACACCTAACTCTGTTTATTCCTTGTTATGTGCAGAAAGCCTCTATATTTCGGCTTATACTCCACGTTGCTGTAATGACTATTATCCTTATGTTTTACCTGAACCTTGGAGCAATCTTGTTGGGAAGGACAGCACAATAGCAATTGCTTCTGTTAAGTGATCATTGGCTAACTATGCCCTTTTTTGATTGTCTTGTTATCTATTATATCATGTGACATTGACATTACCTTTCCCATGATGCATCTACTCCACGTACTTAAGACCAGCATGTAGCCACATGGTGAAATTACATCTGATGAAGGTGTCAATGTGACACCGAAAGTGCTCATGTGTTTTTTAAACTGTATATAGATTTCATTTTTTAGCTGAATAAATATCATCGTGCAACAAGACGGATTTCTTTTAATACTGAAATTTATCCAACGCGAAGGGGATTATTTCCCTGATTAGGTACGTATTCGATTTGCTATAATTTGCTGCCAACGTGTCGTGCTTGTGGCCGAGTATTAAGTTGCACACCTAATATTTTCTTTCACATTGGGTGTGATCAGGGTGTATGTAAACAAAACGGAACGATACGCTGGAATCGGGCACTACTTGAATGCGATCTGATTCGGTAGGGCCGCTAAAAATAACAAAATATCATACAAATAATAGTAATAAATAAACGAAATGGCCTATGCCTAGTTAGCGATTTACTTCTTGCGAAGTTGTATAGGAAACCCTCTATGGCGCAAATATAATAACACCACGAAGGAACCCTCGCCCCCATTTGGGGGGTTGAGGGGGCTATCGCGTCCCCCTTTGCAGATTGGTCAAAAAAGTCAATTACGAACTTGTTCAGCGAGGTAAAAATAACACATAAGTTTTGGTCCCATAACAAAAGATTTAACGGGACTTTTAAAATGTGAAAAAAGCGGAAAACACTCTGGGTTGCTGTGTCCGAAGCATATTTGCATGGATTTCAAATGTGCTTTCTGCTCCGTCGTCAGAATACAAAACTGATATGCGTGGTCGGTATGCCAACACTTTGTGAACCAGTGACGGGAAGTCGAAAGCTTTGTAACGTGCGCAAGTCAATTACATGTGTGTCCAGTTTTCCTATTGGATGAGTGTTTTGCCATTTTTTGCAATTTCTCCTTCTCTCAGTGTATTTTTTATTTTTTACTGTATTGGACATCAAAGCCTTGTATTGAATGTGACAAGGAACCGCGTTTTATTTCAAAACAAGAACGGTTAATAAAGTTTGTAGAAAAACGTTTACTTCGTGCTTTCATTTACTTAGAACTTACCGTGTTTATACAAGTTCTTAGTAATACGTTCTTGTCTAAATACTCTGTCGTTGCTTCCGCATGTTACGAAATTCTTGGGGCCACATTACTTGTCACCTTCCGTCTTTTGTTAAGGGACGAAAACATTTATGTACCATTTTTGCCTTGCTGAACAAGTTTGTAATTGACTCTTTTGCCCTATCTGCAAAGGAAGACACGATAGTCCCCTCATCCCCCAAAAAGGGAGTGAGGGGATCCCTCGTGGTGTTATTGTGTGCGCCACAGGGGGTTTCCTGTACAACTGCACAAGAAGTAAATCAATAACTGCCATAGTTTGTAAGATATTTGCCTGGTTTTCCTTGTAACCCTGTATATTAGTATAGATTGTGCATCATACATTTTCGAAAAGTTTTCCTGTGTCAGCCGGGGGCAGCAGTGAACGGCACCGTTCATCTTGCCGCCATTTATGGCTTTTCTAAAAGTAAAAGAAATGTGTTTTTACGACTTTTTGGCCATTTTAATCGCCGAGTTGCCTACCTCTGACCTAACATTTTATAGCCAAGACATAACAGTTAAAGAAGCGCTTCTCCAAAACCGCATGCAGATTTTCACTGACAATTGAATTATTTGCATGTTGTAACCAGTTGTACATATCTTGTAAGTTTCAAGCTTATACCAGTAGTCTTTCATAAATTGTTGCAACATTCTAAAACAATGGTGCATACAGTTGCATACTCCGGAAGAGCGATAACGGCTCTTGGGATTGGTGGTTCCTCTGTCTTCAACCTTATGTGTGTGTTTGTGCCTATCTCTCCGACTGCAGAGAATGGAACGCTGCTGATTGCTTGACGAGAAATAGAAGTTGCTGAGAAGTTAACCGATACCCATTATGTGCTGTGAGTCACCGGCGCAGTGAAATGTGCTTCATACTTATCCTGAATAATAATGCTTTCGAAGGACGATGTAAGTAGACTCCATATATTTTATTCCTAGGCAGAGAAGACTTCGCAGTTTGCTAGGAGTATATTAAATATAATGCCTTCTGTGTAAAAAGTGTTGTGTATAGCTAGTTTGATTGTACATAAACCGTTCGTACATGGGAATTTGTATTTATTTCTTCATGTTTTGGAGTTGTCTGCAGAATTACTTAGAAGTAGCGAAGATACGCCAATCTGGAGAGTCGTTTCCCCGTCCTGATGTTTTAAGACAGCATTAGTCGTGATGAGTCCGTAAGTTTGACAGCCCGTACATTCGGGAAAAACATGTACCAATGGTTAATCCTTTCCATATATTGTGATTTGACATCCAGTAGATATGATTTCGAAATCCTTCGGGATTAGTAAATCCCTACATTATGATGAGCTCACCTGAATATTCTCTTTATGGATAATAGCAAATTAGGAAACTCATATGTACAGTATTATCTGAGTGTCATTTATTTCACGTGCAGACAGTTTTTGTTTAAAAAGTCAGTTTCCGTTTCACTGCAACACTCAGTAGCTTTAGAACTAATCGCTGTTGTATTGCGGGGAATGACGGGAAACATTGCTAGAAGTCAAAGTCTTACAATTCAACAGGTTTTAAATATAATCGAAGTCCAGGGCAATTGTGAAATGAGGTACAGCTAAAGTAGTCCAATTGATTAATTTGAAATGTACTATTTCCCTAATGAAAACATTCCAAACAGGGTATAGTAGTGAATAGATTAAGGACATAATTATCATAAGATGAGCGACTTTAATAGAAAAAAAATTAGAATAAATTTTAAACCCTACAAATGTGTCTCCGGCTAACGTCGGTTGATCCTCACGGCCTGACCTTGAAGACATATAGCTTCTCTATCACTATTGCAATAAACAAGACTTTTTACCGCTAGGGAACATTTTGCTTGCAAGGTGTGGTGGACAAATGCTTGCTACATTTAAGTCTGTACATGCAATACCTGTGGTTAATCTCATGGCTTTGAGACATGAAGTCCAATTGCTGTTGAATCCTATTCCAAATGAGCGAGCATCCTCACCAGTAGCGAAACGTCTTATTGTCAGGCAGGCAGGACCAACTCTTGCAGGTCATTTAAAAGCAGTAGCATTGCCAGAGTTTAGTTTCGCCGACTACCTCGTGGAAGACACGTTGCTGTGAAATTCACTTCCGAATAAGAAAGTGTCATCACCATTAGCAACAGTTCTTATTCCAATAAGAGGACAAACGATTGCAGCACATTTAAAAGATGTAGCAATACCTCAATGCAGTTTTACCAACTCTAGCATGGAAGAAAAACTTCTATTAAATCTACTTCCGAATAATGTTGTGCTATAGCCACCACGAAATATTACCATTTTGCAAGCGGAAGGAACAAACGCTTGTTGCTCATTTAAAAGCAGAAGCTATGACTTACTTCATTAAATCTCTCTGGCTACGACCTGAAAAACAAATGTTTTCTTCAACTCCTTGTCAAAAAGTTAGGTTTATCGACAAAAGGAATTACTTTATTCCAAAGTTCCTACAGGACTATCCCTTCTACTCACTAATGATCAGAACTGATGCATGACCTCAGCCTCCATATCCATGACCTATAAGACAAATCTCTTCCGAATCGACTTTTGTACCTTAATAAAACATTCCCATGAGTAATCTAAAAGGATAGTGATGGGGGTTTAGCAAGACTTGACCACACCCATTTAGCTGGGGGACAAACCGGAACAAAGGGTGATTAAGAAGTTCCAATAAAGTTAGTGAGATTTATCTAAGAAAACATATACAGCAAATGTAGTTTCGTTACTAAACGTATACTTAGGTATTATTAGAGAGTTCGGGAATATTAAGAGAAAAATAACCCTTTCTGTGACGATGACAATTTTTTTCAAACGGCCTTCAAAAGGGCCTCTTTTTGTAAATATTATTACTTTTTGCTATCATGCCTTTTTCTTTTTTGAACTGCACATATGTTAGCGTTGTTAGTTTTCCTTATGCTCCACAACAGTAGAATTAAGAGATCATGGGTTGAAAGCAGCAATATATTACACTTGACAATTCAATTGGAGAACTGTGATACAATATTCATCAGCACAATACAGAATATTTAATCACAAGAAATTCCAGTAACAACAGATTTTATAACATTTGATTTAATAGATTCGGCTAGGATTTTTGAAAGGAAGTGTCATCATAGGCGGGAATAAAGCTTGCTGCTCAGTTAAGCTCCCAAGCTATGTTCCAGTTTAAACACTTTGACTGTGATATGATAGATGCTCTGAATCTACTCCCGAATAAACTAACTGGTGTGCAAACATTAAGGACGAAGAGGAGAATTTAGCATAACAACGGAACGAGCAGGCAGAACGGGCCGATAAACCACCCAGGAGATAGACTATTGTACGGTACGGTAGGGCATGCGCATATATGCAGCATGACGTAGGAGAGGGCGGGGGAGTGTCGGAAGATTATAAAGCACACGAGCGGTGTACGCTGAACAATTCGGTGAAAGCTATTGCACGGTGTACATCGATTTGAACGACGTCGAACTGCTATCATCATGTGATATGGCCAACATGCAATCCAGTAGACGACATCTGGATGACTTTACCCGAGGTCGCGTCATTGGGAAGTTGGAAGAAGGTCGAAGTGTGACTAGTGTGGCCGAGGAGTTCGGGATCGCTCACAGCATGATTTCACGAGCTCGGAGAGCATTTCAAACGACAGGAACAGCTGTCCGAGTGTTTAGCATTGGCCTTCCACGAGCAACCATGGCGGCGGACGACCGGTATATTGTTATAAGGCTAGAAGAGATAGACGGCAGACAATGAGATAAATCACAAGGCACATGCAACATACAACTGGACGTCCGTTATCGTGTTTTACCGTGGCCAAGAGGCTGCACAAAGGTGATTTATTTGCACGACGACCTGTACGATGTGTGCCATTAACGCCTGCTCATCTGAGATGGCGGTTTCTGTGGTGCCAGAAACACAAGAGCTGGACACATCAGCAATGGGTTCGAGTTTTCTTTACGGATGAGAGGTTATTTAGCCTGACGAGCGATTCTGGACGTATACACACCTAGAGAAAGCAGGGAACACGCAATCACACCTACAACATCATCGAAAGGGACTGGTTTGGAGGTGGCGGAGTTCTCGTTTGGGGCGCTATCATGCTTCGTAACCGTATTGACTTCCACAACTTCTTTTTTTTTTTTTTTTTTTTTTGATTGGAGGTTTAACGACCACCGTGAGCAACTCAATGGGCTATAAGCAGTCTCCCGTCCCTAATTAAGGGTCACTGATTCCACGGAAGGGAGAGAGCCAGTGCCGTAAGACAAACACAACATCCATGCCTGACCGGGATTCAAGCCCGGACCCCTTACGGAAGAATGATCTAGGCCAGCGCCTTTAACCACTGCGCCACCGGGGCGGCCTTCCTTCCACATCTTCCAAGCAGGTTCAGTCACTGGTGTCCGCTATTGTATCGAGGCTCTCCTTCCTCACGTGCTTCTGTTTAGAAGTGCTGTCGGTCCTCAGTTCTTCTTCATGGACGACAACGCTAAACCGTATCGTATAGTGGCTGTCTCAGAGCTGTTGGAGAGTGAATATATTCAACTCATGGACTGGCCAGCAAGGTCCACGGACCTAAATCCAATTGAACACGTGTGGAACCTTCTCGGGAGACGCTTGGCAGCACGTCGCCAGTCGAGAGCAACGATTCCGCAGCTACGATGTGCGCTACAAGAGGAATGGGCTGCGATGCCTCAACAGCTTCTTGACAACCTCGTCCACAGCATGGACAGACGTTGTAAATCCTGAAACGTTGTCAGGGGTGATCATATCCCCTACTAAAGACTGGATTTGTCTTGGCAGCCACCTGTCACATGGACGTTTCTGTCTTCTGTCCATTTGTGCTCGAAGCTACCTTTCAATAAAGTGCCTTTGTATCCTTTGGATTCCTTGTTTGGACTGGAGCACTTCTGCACGACGTTACATTCGAAAAAACCGTCTCGTCCTTAATTTTTGCACGCCAGTGTAGTATAATTGTCAACAGGGAACACTCTGGTCACAATGCTGACAAGAATAGCTCGTGCTGATAAATTATGAGCAGCAATGCATGAGTTTATTCTGGCTGGCTATGACATGAAACACAGATTTCTTGAATATCAAGAGCCATCGCTAATGGAGAAAATATTGATTACAATATGAATGCAGTAAAATTTGCTGCGCATTTCTTAGTAGGATATACGCATTAGATGAGGCTGATTGGCTATGCTCTTCTTTGCAATGTCCGGGATACATAGTAAACACATATTGAACTTCCGTTTTAATATTACCATCGGGAGAACTATCAGAACTTTGAAGTAACTACAGTAAATTATTTGTTAAATGAGATGGATGTAAGCAGAGTTGCTCAAAAATTAATGTTTAATACAGTTTCCTTTTAAATAAACATTACAATAAACTGAGGTTTAAAATCAAACTACAATTCCATAATTCGGAATATTTTCGCCATGAGTTTTCACAAATGCAACACAACATGTGAAAACATGAATATCTCCTACTGCAATTCTGGCTGCAGAAGTATTGATTAATTATTTGAACTGATGTTGTGCAAGCCGTTTCCTGGAAAAGGTAATATCTAATAACTTAAGTCATAAAAATGATGGTGCAGTAGTTCCGTCATCATAAAAACACTTGCTTTTATCACTAATCTCTAAAGGAAGACCGAGCTCTTTACGAATTCTTAGCTAAAAGAACGTAATACTGTTTCAAACCACAATTACATATTCGCAAAGTGACATTAGTTTTCAACAATCTTTGAAAAATGTGTCCTGACATTTATGCTCCCATATTATGATATAGTAGCTATTAATTCCTCCACTTAATCGGTATCGTATACCACAGAACCAATACTCCATTTAATTTCGTTTTTCGACCTCAAGGAAAACACTCCCAAAATGCATTCTCTAATTTTTTCTTACCAGAGCAAATGAAATGTAATCGTAAGGAAGCTAAGTTTCAATTTTCAGAGAGATACTCTAACTTACTCTTTCAAAATTAGGGATAAGATTGGGATAATAACATTCACACCAACATCCACATTTGCATTTATGAAAATATTTGTGACGAATCGAATTGATAAATATAAATTAAGACATTTTACGAACAATTACCTGCACACGGTAACCAAGTGCATAGCCATCCAGAACACATATAAATCTGGATTTATTTATTTTTAATTTATGTCGGTAAATATTAAAATGATATTTCATATAATTCGTATTCTCTGTTATTAAACCTTTTTACGCGCAGTGGACAGACTTGTTTTAATGTGTTTCATAAGATCGGCTGTTAAAACACTTGGACTTCAAAACTTGCTCTTTTAAACAAAGACGTAGATTTTTAGGAACCTATGTATTTTCTTTATAAAGTTAGGTTCGATGATGTCCTTTGAAAATTTTCGTGCCAGCATATTAAATATTTGAATTTAACAATGTAGTAATTTTAAATTTAATTGTTTTTCGTTTTTAACTCCTCAATGTAATATTCATTTGTGGAAAAATATGTATAAGGTATTAGTAATTTATTCGCAAAATAAGTTATATTAAAGTAAAAATGTGTAGTTTTCAGTTGATTTACAGTGATATTAAGAATTCACTTTTACAAAGGTTTTCCAAACCAGTGATGACAAACCTGTAGGAATTTCTCACGGCTGAGCGATCTGCTGAACATAATATTGACCGTGTGAGAAATACGGAAATTGTAAAATATTTCCCCAAACGTAGGTACACTTTCTAACACAAAATCTGAAAATAAAATAATGAAGATTTGCAAATAAATGATCAAATGCAATTCCAGCGCAGCTCCTATCTACTAGTTTCAGTCCAATGCGTTTAATTTATTTTACAGCCAAATTTATGGGTTAAGAACTTATGAGAGCTGTTATGAGCGCGGATTTATCAAGTCGATCTGTTGCGATATCCTTCCACGCACTTAACGAGGTTCACCGCACTGAGTTGGAGGCATTGATCGAAAAGTTTTCTTTTATGACATACTTATGGACTTCTCATTGAAATGTACTGTTTCTTCCATATGTTTTGCAACTAATATCTGCAAGTCCTTCAATTTCTTCTTAGACATTGCTCTTGCTGAACATCTGTTACACAAGGAAAGTGTAGGCATCGCTAACCTTTATTTGTTCAAAATCAATCACTAAATCATCATTTGGTAAAAACATTGTAAATAAATTTTGCTTTCCGAAAGTTCCTTTTTAATTCCACTGCTTTACTCTTTTCTGCAGATTACTGGACAATACTCTGCAGCTCTGGGCGGTTCCAATAAAAAATCACTATGTCGTTGTAGGTTGCTTAAATTGTCTCCATTAATGATTATAGCCATATTCCCGTGTTCAATGATGGGGAAATTTCTTGTAATAAATCTTGAGAGATATGGCGTACCGTTTTCTCACCTCCTTACCAATTTATCATATACACACTTTGCCAATAAAGAAAAGAAGCAATCATAGAGAATCAATCGAGCTGAAAATTCATATGTGCAATGATTGGTTTTTTTTTGGAGGTTTAGCGACCACCGTGAGCAACTCAATGGGCTATAAGCAGTCGCCCGTCCTTAATTTAGGGTCACTGGTTCCACGAAAGGGAGAGAGCCAGTGTTATAAAACAAACACAACATCCATACCTCACCAGTGTTCGAACCCAGACCCCTCTCGGAGGAATGATCAGAGGCCATCGTTTAGACCACTGCGTCTCCGGGGCGGCGTGAAATGTGTATACTTATACTGTGTATACATAGGAAACGAAATGATTGCAATTTCAAGTCGGTTGGGCCATTTATTGGGATCAAACAGCTGCACTAGTGAATCAAGTCAGTACGTGTAGTACAATCGTTGGCTCGGCTACAAGCAGTTACCCGGCGTGGCATAGACTCATACATTTTACTGATACTGTCCGGACGTATAGCTTGCCAGATAGTGTCCAAATCGCGGGACGCTTCGCCGACATTCCGGTATGGGCTCATAGTGTCCCAAACGTGTCTGATCGGTGAGAGGTCGGAAGATTGTAATGGTGTCCAAATTATGGATGCAGCCATGAGAGAGCCATGCTGAGTGGGGCAGAGCATTATTCTTTTGAAAAATTGGTCTTGATAGGTGAGGCTGTGACAGGAATGGCAACACAACAATTCGTAGCATGTGGTCGACATAGTGTTGACCCACGAGGGTGGCACACCTAGTGTGACTGAATATCGCAGGATATGGCTCCCCAAGCAGCTAAGATAAAGAAAATTAATTTGAACCAGTTCCTGGTTTAAGAAACCAATGAACAGTACGAAGATAAAATATTTCTCGCTGATGTATAGTCAATTAAAATTTTATATGTAGATCCAAGAGATAAAAATACATGATAAATACTTATAAATTACACAAAACTATTTCGTTTCTCTTGCATAGAGCTCAAACACGTTTGACGAGGTGGGGTGGTAGCGTGGGGTTGCAGGTAAAGCGACAAGGGACAGGCTTTATACAATCACTTTAGAATCGTCCCTTCTGGAATCTCAAAAATGAGATCCATAATGACGTACTTCTTAAATATTTAGAGAATAGCAAAAAAACCTAAAAAAAAAACCTGTAAGAGTCAAATAAATATGTGAACACCAATTCAATTTCGATTTAACTCTAAATTAGATTTCACTTTTCACTAGCCTAACAAAAGGCAAATTGGATGATGTGGTATAACAAAGAAATTAAATTGCTTCATTTTGGTATATAAAATTAATGTTGTAAAGGTAAAACTAAAAGTTTTTCTGTTCCACTGCCTTTAGTGACAAAACGCAGCGCATAAATACATTATGCATATGATTTCAAGTAGATCCAAGAAATAAAAACCAGGCGAGAAACATTTATAAATTATAGCAAAATTCGTTCATTTCTTTTGCATAGAAGTTCACACCTTCTCAGGGTAAGAGGCGTGTCCAGGAAGAACAACCAGGGACAGGTTATATACAATTACTTTGAAACCATCCCATCTTGGAACTCTAAAATAAGACCCATATTGAGATGTTTGTTAAAAATCAAAAGAACAGAAAAAAATAATGAAAGATTCAAAAAGTAATAACCCCATCAGTTCATTTTACTTTTAACACAAAATAAGATATTTTTTCACTTGCCTACCAAAAGGCGAAATAAATTACAAAGTCCTCTGATACTCGAGCGATATAGTAATTTTAATTATTTATATAAAGTAAATTTTTAGAATGAAAAACTGAATGTTTTTATATCCAACGGCTGTTGTAACAAAACCTAACAAATAAATATATGTTCGTATTATTGCGTACTATACAATCAGGAAACGAATTTGAAGCATAAAATGTTATTTGTTTTAGCTCACTGATAGCTGCTTAGTGATATTTAGAAAACAAGGAAAGAAAATATTTTCTACTTTAGATATATTCGATTTCAATGCATTGTTGTCTTCTTCAAAATGCATAACCTCAAATTTACTTTACCTTTATTAAACGAAAGTGGGAAATCCAATGGCTGTAGTCTTCTGTTTTATCAGAATTTAAATTTCAATAAACGTGAACAGCTGTCGTATTTTACATTTAGTGTAATAATCTGGAGTTAAAACTTCCTTATCAAGATTGACACCAATTTTCTTTTCCTGAAACAAAAGAAATTGTATTACTTCTTTTCCTCTTCAGTTTTGAAGAAAGACAATAACGTAATAAATATTATAAGTACATGCGTGAGTAGGATAGAACGGGGTATACAAGAACAAAAGAGGGCCGAGAGCAGCGAGGCTGCTCTCGGCTGGGTGGGTGAGAGACGGGAGGGGGGTAGTTAACGCGAGAGGAGAGAGAGCGCGCTGTCGGAGTTGCTTGCGTGACGTCACGTGCCTCGGGCAGTGGTGGACGGTGACAGTGAACTTTATGGTTTGTGTGTTATTATTATTGTACATTAATGGGGATCCGGGAACAAATAGAGAGCCGAGAGGAAGGGATTTAGATTTGCGCCCTTGTTGGTAATGACAGAATTTCATTGGGAGTTAGGACGCAACTTTGATGGGTGTCAAATGATTTGTGAAAACAAGTGTCCGCCGAAACTTCTAGATGCTGGAGAACGAATTGGGCATCGTGCTGTATTTTTGTTCTTTTTCTGTATAAGTCATGTGTGAGAGACGGATCCTTTCTTTTTTTTCAGCGACATGTATAATTTGCCATTAAATTTCCATATGACTTTTTCCGTTTATGTTAATCTGATATTTCGATTTGTATAAATAACTGAAGTTGTAATTTCTTGATAATATAATTTCTCGAAAACATGAAAGTTTCATAGAACATTGTGGAAAATGGAGCAGTACTCAACTGAAGTCCACCTCTTCCGGAAGTTGAAACGATTATAGGTTGAATTTTGAATTCTGTTACAATAAGAATTCAAAGAGAATCGTGCTTATGTTTAAACATGGATACGCGGAAATTTAACACATGTTAAAATTACTACAATCTTTCTTTACTAACGTGATGCTTACAGAATTGGGCCTACTTTCCTCAGATTTTCGATAACTTCGTGAATTTAACGATTTCCATTGATCAAAACTTTGCGTATATTTCATTCACTCACTGACTAGTTCTAACATCTCAGATATCACACGTACTCACCAGTGTTTGCTCTATTTCCTTTAGGCATTAACTTTCGTTTCTTTTTACTTTCGTTTTAAATAGACTATCTCTATCACATCTGTTTTCTGAGATACGATCACACCATTTATTTAATTACTTCAGGAACATATTAGTCTTGAACATAGAGTACAGTCAATCGTATTCTAAATATGCTTTCTCTTGATTCTTATAAACGAACAAACATCAAGAAGTCCCCACACTGAAACGAACATCATCAATTCCCTGCTTTCATGTCTTTGCCATATCAAATTCTGTAGTTCCACAGCAATGATGTTCTTAACGCTTCACGTTGTATACAAACATTTTCCCTCTAATCTAAGAAGTTATTTTTCCAAAACAATAACTAATTATCTTAGAACAATACAGTGAACAATGTACGTCACTTCATAAAGTCTTAACAAAATGAGTTTATACATACAAATGTTATTTTCGATCATATCCACTTCGAAGGTGAGAGCAAGCTAAGTCTTTCAGAAAACATTTACGAAATCATTATTATTATTTTTTTTACAAAAGGCATTGAAACGTTCATTTTTCTAAAAGGCGAAATTTGAGTTCACAAATTTTCAGCAGATCAGTTTTTTTCTTTCATGAAATTTCTTGGCGTTAGTTTTCTCTTACATAAAATTTCTTGGGGTCAGTTTCCTTCATCAAATTGTCAGGTAAATATATGAAAAGTTCATTTTTCACAGTTTGTTCTTGACTCAAATAAATTTCAGCAAGTCAAAAATGGTTTTGTTGTTTTTACAAAGAGGGGGATTTTTTAAATTTTCCTTTTCTTGTAATCGCAAAAATCTCATAGAATAACACGGAAAATGCCATCCAACTAAAAGTCAATAATTGAATCGTTCATTTTTCCTTAAAGTAAAAAAATTAAATGATCATTTCTCTAAAAGTCAATATCTAATTTCACAAATTTTTACCAGATCAGTTTTTCTTTCATAAATTTTCTTCAGTTTAGTTTTTACGATTAAATATTTTACAAGAGTTTAGTTTTATTTACTTTTTATTTTTCTATGTTTGTAAATAACGTGTTTTCCAACAAATAAGAAAATCATCTTATAGTTTCTGGATTGAGAAGAAAAGGATTTAATCGTGTCAAAAAAGTTCAGTTTACAGATTTGGTAACCTTTTTTGATGAATTGGTGATGAACGTGAAAAGCACCGTTTTGATTTCATTTTTTTACACCTTTTTGTGATTTTTATTTATCGAAGTGGTGTGCACTTGTTGATTCTAACTTCCAACCAGGATACATGGGAAAAACTCCATCTAGATTCTGTCAGCCCATTTTCAGTTCTTTTTTCTTGTCCAATTTCAGAACCGTCTTTTCCTAAAATTTCTCAATATTTGACATGTGATGCAACGGCTTATTTGTAGTTTTCAGATTAAATGGTCGATAATCGAACTCTTCAGTCTTCATGTTTACGCTTCTGAAAATTAACTACCATGAAAATATTGATTTTGATAGTTAAATGTGCTATCAAAATTATTGAAGAATGCCCCCGACTGATTTCTGAATTTCGTTTTAAAATTTTGGTAGACATTTCGCTGAATCACATTCGAGGGTAATTTTGTAAGTCTGCAGTCATCCATTAGCAGCAGATTCCACAAGTACAAAATCTGACGAATGAGCAACCGAATGATTCAACTCAGTGTTGGACGACCCCGCAGTAGTGTTATTACTGGTTCCTTCCAATGAAGCAGTACTAAATGAAGCAGCAGTTGATTTTTCGGATCCTCCTAAATGAGGCTGATTGAACTTGTGAAATCTTATTTCATGTCGTTTTCTGTCAGACTGCCAAGAAAATTTAGAAGAGTAATGCAGACATCCAAATGGTTTTATAACACTGTGTGTCATCGCATACCTCTTAAGAGCAAATTTTCTTGTAAAAGTCTTGAAACAGATCGAAAACATAAAACGAGAACAGGTACCACGATCAAATTCTGTCTCATCTCGATTCGCTAACAGTTCTTCAGACACTATCTGAGAAACAAAAGAAAGCATAAATTTAGAAATAAAATAAAGTAAATGTTTTCAATATCTATTACAATACCTTGGGTATATGTATATTAAAATAACACCTTATTGGAAAGTAATGTACATGTCTTATGGATGTTGTCAGATTTCTTAAGAAATTCTACATCAAAGATAGAAATTATTCAGAGAAGTAGGATATTAACTTGTTCTACTGATTTCTAGTTCTCTTCTGTGTTGAGGAAACACTTCCACTGGTGAATTGCAATTCCTTTTGCCTTGGCAGCAATACTTTAATTTTCTGGACGGATATCTAGAATTATGTACAGGCAAGGAAAAGGGAACTGTAATTCACCAGTGGAAGTTGAAATAAAATGTTAAGTCGTAATTTTAGAAAAATGAGACAAATTAGCAAGATAATATGGATGGTGACAAATGCTTCAAAATAGATGAAAATTTGTTCTTTTCCGTTAAAGGAAGGGCAACAGAGTGAAAAATAATCCTATTAAAGAGAATAGAGAATCTGGCAACCGAAAAGGGATTTCGAATATTTTTGATTGGTGTACAATAAAGATCAAAACGCATTTACTATTTGGTGTTATAGTTGGAGGTGTCTTCAAGTTGACCTTTCACTACTATGATTTTCTTTCTGATATCACCATCTTTTTATTGTCCGATCATGGAGTGTTTCCTCAACACAGAAGAGAACGAGAAATCAGTAAAACAAGTTAATATCCTACTTCTCTGAATAATTTCTATCTTTGATGTAGAATTTCTTAAGAAATCTAACAACATCCATAAGACATGTACATTACTTTACTCTTCTAAATACCATTTGGATGTCTGCATTACTCTTCTAAATTTTCTTGGCAGTCTGACAGAAAACGACATGAAATAAGATTTCACAAGTTCAATCAGCCTCATTTAGGAGGATCCGAAAAATCAACTGCTGCTTCATTTAGTACTGCTTCATTGGAAGGAACCAGTAATAACACCACTACTGCGGGGTCATCCAACACTGAGTTGAATCATTCGGTTGCTCATTCGTCAGATTTTGTACTTGTGGAATCTGCTGCTAATGGAAGACAGCAGACTTACAAAATTACCCTCAAAGGTGATTCAGCGAAATGTCTACCAACATTCTAAAGGAAATTCAGAAATCAGTCGGGAGCATTCTTCACTAATATTTGATAGCACATTTAACTATCAAAATCAATATTTTCATGGTAGTTAATTTTCAGAAGCGTAAACATGAAGACTGAAGAGTTCGATTATCGACCATTTAATCTGAAAACTACAAATAAGCCGTTGCATCACATGTCAAATATTGAGAAATTTCAGGAAAAGACGGTTCTGAAATTTGACAAGAAAAAAGAACTGAAAATGGGATGAAAGAATCTGGATGGAGTTTTTCCCATGTATCCTGGTTGGAAGTTAGAATCAATAAGTGCACACCACTTCGATAAATAAAAATCACAAAAAGGTGTAAAAAAATGAAATCAAAACGGTGCTTTTCAGGTTCATCACCAATTCATCAAAAAAGGTTACCAAATCTTTAAACTGAACTTTTTTGACACGATTAAATCCTCATTTTCTCAATCCAGAAACTATAAGATGATTTTCCTATTTGTTGGAAACCACTTTATTTACAACCATAGAAAAATAAAAATAAATAAAACTAAACTCGTAAAATATTTAATCGTAAAAACTAAACTGAAGAAAATTTATGAAAGAAAAACTGATCTGGTAAAAATTAGTGAAATTAGATATTGACTTTTAGAGAAATGATCGTTTAATTTGTTTTTACTTTAAGGAAAAATTACCGATTCAATTATTGACTTTTAGTTGGATGGCATTTCCCTTGTTATTCTATGAAATTTTTGCGATTATAAGAAAAGGAAAATTAAAAAAAATCGCCCTCTTTGTAAAAACAACAAAACCATTTTTGACTTGCTGAAATTTATTTGAGTCAAGAACAAATTTTGTGAAAAAAGAACTTTTCAAATATTTACCTGACAATTTGATGAAAGAAACTGACCCCAAAAAATTTTATGTAAGAGAAAACTAACGCCAAGAAATTTCATGAAAGAAAAAAACTGATCTGCTGAAAATTTGTGAACTCAAATTTCGCCTTTTAGAAAAATGAACGTTTCAATGCCTTTTGTAAAAAAAATAATAATAATGATTTCGTAAATGTTTTCTGAAAGACTTAGCTTGCTCTCACCTTCGAAGTGGATATGATCGAAAATAACATTTGTATGTATAAACTCATTTTCTTAAGACTTTATGAAGTGAATTGAATTGTTCACTGTGTTGTTCTAAGATGTTTAGTTATTGTTTTGGAAAAATAACTTCTTAGATTAGAGGAAAAATGTTTGTATACAACGTGAAGCGTTAAGAACATCATTGCTGTGGAACTACAGAATTTGATATGGCAAAGACATGAAAGCAGGGAATTGATGATGTTCGTTTCAGTGTGGGGACTTCTTGATGTTTGTTCGTTTATAAGAATCAAGAGAAAGCATATTTAGAATACGATTGACTGTTCTCTATGTTCAAGACTAATATGTTCCTGAAGTAATTAAATAAATGGTGTGATCGTATCTCAGAAAACAGATGTGATACAGATAGTCTATTTAAAACGAATGTAAAAAGAAACGAAAGTTAATGCCTATAGGAAATAGAGCAAACACTGGATGTTTTCACATGTACGTGTGATATCTAAGATGTTAGAACTGGTCAGTGAGTGAATGAAATATACGCAAAGTTTTGATCAACGGAAATCGTTAAATTCACGAAGTTATCGAACCTCTGAGGAAAGTAGGCCCAATTCTGTAAGCATCACGTTAGTAACGAAAGATTGTAGTAATTTTAACATGTGTTAAATTTCCGCGTATCCATGTTTAAACATAAGCACGATTCTCTTTGAATTCTTATTGTAACAGAATTCAAAATTCAACCTATAATCGTTTCAACTTCCGGAAGAGGTAGACTTCAGTTCAGTACTGCTCCATTTTCCACCCTGTTCTATGAAACTTTCATGTTTTCGGGAAATTATATTATCAAGAAATTACAACTTCAGTTATTTATACAAATCGAAATATCAGATTAACATAAAGGGAAAAAGTCATATGGGAATTTAATGGCAAACGATACATGTCGCTGAAAAAAAGAAAGGATCCGTCTCTCACACATGACTTATACAGAAAAAGAACAAAAATACAGCACGATGCATAATTCGTTCTCCAGCATCTAGAAATTTCGGCGGACACTTGTTTCCACAAATCATTTGACACCCATCAAAGTTGCGTTCTAACGCCCAATGAAATTCTGTCATTACCAACAAGGGCGCAAATCTAAATCCCTTCCTCTCGGCTCTCTATTTGTTCCCGGATCCCCATTAATGTAAAATAATTATAACACACAAACGATAAAGTTCACTGTCACCGTCCACCACTGCCCGAGGCACGGGACGTCCCGCAAGCAACTCCGACAGCGCTCTCTCTCTCTTCTCGCGTTATCTCCCCCCCCCCCCTCCATCTCTCACCCACCCAGCCGAGAGCAGCTTAGCTGCTCTCGACTCCCTTTTGTTCTCGTAGCCCCCGTTCTATCTCTACTTGCGTGTCGTCACAAACTGTTAAATCATGGAATTTCAACATTAGCGGCAACAATTTTTTCATCTATTATATATTTTCCCACTATAGAATGGGAGTGCTTTTTGGGTTCATATAACCACATTCTTTTGTTTGGGAAGTATTTATATAACCCGCGTATCACTGCTTTTCTTTCAATCAATATCCGCCTTTTCTAACAAAAAGAACCTCCTCGATTGTTCGCCTCCATTGAGGATTTAGGCCCATGGGTTGCTACATGTAGGTATAAAGTAAGCATATATCAATTTGCGTTCTGCTTATGTTTCTGAATTCAGTGTGAAACTAATCATGATACTTTTTATTTCGTGATACCTCATATAGCATTTTTTTAATTTTTCTTTATGACGAATGTTAATTGTACTTTTTTGTTTTACTTGCTGGTTTGTTAAAATTCACTTTGCGTTTTCACAGTTGACTGCATTATAAATATCAGTTCTTTAATACAGACATTTGTCCTGGACCAGGAACATCAAACAGAAGTCATCGTTCTTTTCACGCTTATAAGTGAGTCACGGAAAAATTATCATGTGCCGTCACCGGGAATCGAACCCAGGGTTTCCCAGTAACGCGCCGAACATACTTCCACTGCACCACAGCGGCCTCGAATTCCTCCAGACCCGCACACACTTACTACCCAGCCAATTCGGAACTAGCTGTCCAGGAAACCTGCCAAATTGGCTTAGCAGTTGGTGTGTGTGGGTCTGGAGAGATTCGAGGCTGCTAGGGTGCCGTGGAAGCATATCCGGCGAGTAACTGGAAGATCCTCTGTTCGATTCCCAGTGGCGGCCAATGATAATTTTTTCGGTGACTCACTTATAAACATGGAAAGATCGATGACCGCTGTTTCATAGCAGTTTTTTATTGATTGTGACTGTTTCCATACTTTTGAAAACAGAAACATTTGGAACTGAGGAAATAAGATATATCACGCCATCTTCGACTCCTTTGAAAGATTTATCTACTTCTGTGAATCAAATTAGATACTTTGTGACCATGGTACGTTGGGATTATCAACGCGAAAAGAGGAAATTGATTTATATTACGTAATAATATTAACAATACCTGCTCTATTGCACAGACGGAAAAAAATCCCAACACCAGAAAAATAGTTGTAGAGGAATGAAATGGCGGTAATACATTTGTATAAGTAACATATTTAATAGATTAAGGTTTCAAGATCAAGGCTTAATGTAAGCGCGAGAAGAGCCATTTTAAATGTGAAATGCTGGTACATTAATAACCGGTGTAACCGCCAGAATGTTAAATGCAAGCATGCAAACGTTCATGCATTGTGTCGTACAGGTGCTGGATGTCAGTTTGTGGGATGGAGTTCCATGCCTGTTGCACTTGGTCTGCCAATACAGGAACGGTTAATGCTGAGTGGATGTGACGCATGGAGTTGTCATTCAATGATGTCCCATACGCGTTCGATTGGAGAAAGATCTGGTAATCTAGCAGGACACGGCAACATGTCGACACTCTGTAGATCATGTTGGGTTATAACAGCGGTATGCGGGTGAGTGTTATCCTGTTGGAAAACATCCCCTGGAATGCTGTTCATGAAAGGCAGCACAACAAGTTGAATTACCAGACCGACGTACAACTGTGCCGTCAGGGTGCGTGGGATAACCACGAGAGTGCTCCTGCTGTCATAGGAAATTGCTCCCCAGATCATAACTCCAGGTGTAGGTTCATTGTGTCTCGGACGCAGACAGGTTGGTTGCAGTGCACTCACCTGGCCTCCTTCTAACCAACACACGGCCATCACTGGCACCCAGGCAGAACTGGCTTTCATCAGAAAACACAACACATCTCCACTTTGTCCTGCGATGAGCTCTAGCTTGACACCACTGACGTCGCAAACGGCAGTGGTTTGAAGTAAGTGGAATGCACGCTACAAGGCGTCTGGCTCGGAGCTGTCCTTCAAGTAACCGATTTGTAACAGTTCGTTGTGTCACTGTGGTGGCAACTGCAGCTCGAATTTCTGCCGCAAACGCAGTACGATGCGCCACAGCCATACGCTGTACACGGCGGTCTTCCCTCTCAGTAGGGCCACGTGGCCGGCCGGAACCCGGTCTTCTTGAGGCAGTATCTTCCCTTGACCACCGCTGCCAATAATCATGTACAGTGGCTACATTCCTGCCAAGTCGTTCTGCAATATTGCGGAAAGAAAATTCACCTTCTCGTAGCCCTATTACACGACCTCGTTCAAACCCCGTGAGCTGTTGATAATGGCTTCTTCGTCTTCTTAAAGGCATTCTGGACTAACATCAACACACTACGTCGAATCTCAACGATAACTAACGCTCACGAACGTTACAGCGCGTATTTACAACAAACCTGCTTTGCATGTTCCGTGGGACGCTACTAGCGCCACAAGTATGCAACGAGCGCGAAATTTGCATAGACGTTATCTTACAGATGTACTCTCACTGCCTACCAACTGTCGTTTATCTAACACAACCCCTTCTTGGTGTTGAGATTTTTTTCCGTCAGTGTATTTTCCTGGAAAGAAATTATTCTGCGGCGACTGACGGATTTGAATGAATATTTTTCTTTCAAGTATTGCAGGACCTCTGTATGTGTTATGAAATTTTAAGGACGGAGATAAGAGACACACTTTTAATCACTTCTGTCACTAATCCAATGAACATTCTGGTATTTCTCGTGTTTATCTATCAAAGAAGAAACTGCGTCTCTGTTATGCAATATGAAGATTTAAGACAAGAGGCAGTAAATACTGTCACTGGTCCAATGAACATCCTAGAGCTATCTCGTGTCTTTCAAATTGGAGTGCTATTTTGTGTGTTTCAAATTAGAGGGCTATCTGGTGTCATTCAATCTAAAGAAGACTGTAAAATTTTAAAGTTTTCAAAAAAATAAAAAGCTGAAGAACTGTTGGATAGCACTCGTGGGGTCTCCAATTTAGAAAGCTCAACATAGACGCAGGAATAATTAAATATATATTTAAGAAAGCTCAACCTATACTGTATATTTTAAAAAACTCAACATTGACGCATTAATATCTGGCCGATGCTGATATTTTTTTTAATAATGACGAATTGTGCGCCATAACTACGAAATGTACTTCATGAGGCGAGAGAATTAGCAAGGAATACTACTGTCAAGTTTTGCGGCGTTTGACGGACGTAGTTGCTTGCAAAAGGCCGGCCTTTATTGTTACTTGTGAGTTACAGTCCGCCATAACCTCATGCCTGCTCTTCCATCGCAAATTGTGGAGCAGTTTCTAGCTAAGCACCAAACTGCACAGGTCGGATAGGCATCCTATTCGCAAGAACACGCTACCTACGATTTTTTTATCTTCTCAAAAATCAAATACCGCTTGAAATTAAAAATATTTTCAGATACTGGGGATATATTAGGTGTACAAATAAGTTTTAAAGCGTTTCTTGTGTGACGTATACCGTTAGTTTACACATCCGATAATCTCCCACGTTTTTGTCATGTGACCGTAACTGGTCCACAGTATATAATATGACACAGACGTTTGCCCAACAGTCAAACGCACTTGCACATCGCTAGGTGAAAGATGGTATGCGATACTGCATTTATTCGACACTGCATTCGTTACGAATTTCATATAGGAAAAAGTTCTGCAAAAGCATGTGATTCGATATGTTCTATTCTGGTCGGAAATATTGTTTCGAAAAGCACGTGTGAGTTTTGGTTTTGACGGTTTAAGCAGGTGAGCTTGATGTTAGCGATCGAGAACGTAGCGGCGCCCCCAGAAGGCTGCACATGAGGAACTGCAAGCATTTCTGGATGAAGATTCGTCTGAAACGCAAAAAGAACTAGCTGAACAACTGGAGGAGACTGAACAAACCATTTCCACTCGTTCACTCGCAATGGGAAAGATTCAAAAAGAAGGAAAGTGGGTGCCACATTATCTGAGGCAGAGGAACAATGATGAGAGTGTGACTAAGTGTTTGAATTTTCTTAATATACAACACAGGAAGTATTTCCTCTAGAAAATCATCAGAGGTGATGAAAAGTGGATATAGTACGACAATCCAAAATGCAAAAATCATTCGATAGACCCCGGCAAAGCTATGACTTCGACACGGAAACGAAATATTAACTCCAAGAAAGTTCTGTCGTGCATCTAGTGGGATATGAAGGGTGTGCTCTATTATGAACTATTGGAAAAGGGAAAAACTGTTACTGCTGATCGCTACAAGCAACAATTGCTGCGACAGAACCAGGAAATGTGTCAGAAACGTCTATTCACAGGCAAAGCATTGCGTCCCGTGAAGTTATTGCATGACAACGCTAGGCCGTATGTCACGATATTGGTCAAGGAAACGTTATGGACGCTTGGCTGAGAATTTTGGAGCACCCAGCGTATAGTCCCGACTTAGCCCCTTGAGACTATCATTTGTTGAGCTCGATGCAACATGATTGTCTGTTGTACGGTTCCGGACATGTGACAAAGTGCAGAAATGGTTTGACTGTTTAATCGAGTCACACGACGAAGTATTCTTCCTGGCTGGAATCCGTCAGCTGCCCAACCGATGGCGGAAGGTGGTAGATAATGACGGAGCATATTTTAATTCTTAAAGGTACTGTTGTTTGCTCTTAAATAACATGTTGATTTGTCTTAAAATGCTTTAAGACTTATTTGATCAACTGATACAACAGAATACAAAAAAAACCGCTCTTTGCAATTTCAGATGATGATTTCAAAAAATGATTCGAGCAGTAGAAATAGCGCTAGGCTGAGTATGAGGTGTCTGAAAGTGATTACTTCGGCGGTGATTAATTTTCAAATATGTAATCCTTGTGCTTTCATTTTAATATATGTGCTCTTGATACTTTTTGATCATATATTTTAAATGGAAGTTTAAGCTCTCAGTCAGCGACGATGACGCTGTGACTGCCGCTAGAGTATTTGCCACGGCTGCCCGGGAACTCAGCGGAAGCATCCACGTAAAATAAGTTCGGCCTAACCGTGCCACCAGCTTGACTATCTGTGGTGAACGTGGAAGGGTACTTAGACGTGTCCCACATGAAGCAATACAGAATGGCTCCTCTATAACGAAGTGAATTTCTGCGTCATTTCTATCCGCGCCAGGATTCGAACCCGGGTCCACTCATTCCGGAATAAGTTGCTCTACCAATTAAGCTACGCGGACGTTTTATTCTGATTCCTATCTGCCTTTATGTCATGTGCGTCCTTCTGGCAGGTACGTCACATCTCCTGGTACGTTACACCTCTTTCACAAGCAATGGAAGGGCTTGCGTTCTTTACTTTATAATGTTTGCGATTCTTCAATAGTCTATTTTAGGAATTTGTAAATCGGCGAGAAACATCGATGTTTGTATAATATCGGTGGAAATATCGATGTTCTGCATATTTTATGTCTTCAACAGTGGCGTCTGAATGGGTGAGCCACCAGGTCCCCGACACAAACAGGGGCCCAAAATTTACAGCAAAGTTTGTTTATTTAGGTCCGATTTTGTCTTATTTCGAAGTTTGGAGGTTAAAAATAAAGCAGTGCATAACCAGAACATTAAATTTCAGTTTTTCCCATAACAATTTGTAAATTAAGTATACAGTAATATGAACATACAAAGGGCGTATTTAGAGAGGGGCCAATATGAAACACTTTTGGCGATTTGACCTCCAAAAGTGCTTAATATTTATAAGTTTTGGTTAAAATGCGACTTTCATTAAAAAATGTTTCAATTTAATAAAACTGCCTTACTTTCAATTAAAAAAAAATGTTTTAAAAATTTAAAACACTTCTCGTTTTCGTTCCTTCCCCCTCCCCCTACACAAACCTTCAGAAAAAAATGCTATACACGCTCCTGGAACATGCCATTGTATTATAATATGTTCATATTCTTAATTTATAGATTTTTTGTTCAGTGTGAGGGTTCTGTGGTATGTGCTATCTCTGAGCACTGACACTTAGAGCTACAAAAATTATCTGTGTATTTGATTTCGATATAACGCTATTATTATGCGCGTAAATGTTAACTTTAATTTCAGTTGGCAAGTACCGTGTAAAATTTAAATTTCGTCCGTATTCCTTTTTTTTGAATTTAATTTTAACAACAGATTTTGGTTTTTTAAAGCAACATGTCTTTTTTTATCACGAAACTTTAGAAATTTAAAATCAGTGTGAAAAGGGGCCCGCCAAGATGACCGAGCCTTGGGATCCTGATTGTGTTATGCCCCTGGTCTTCAGCCATTTTTGGTTTCCGATTTTTTAAATATTTGTAATTATTTTGACTTCAGACAATTTTTTGCTAAATAATGTAAATCAGTGCAATCTCTTAAGAGCTCCTATTTACCCTGCAAAATATAAAACTCCACATATGTTAACCTGTTCTACGAAGTAAATGGCATTCGGTGTTGAAAGAATCTTTTAAATCGCACATGCAGAAGCAGACATTGAAAAAAGCATATTAGCCATTGGGCCGCTTAGCGGCGAAATCGTGCATTATTTTGGGGAGAAAATGTACACACAAAGTTTGCATAGTTAGTAGTATCTGATCGAAAAAAATTTTCAATCCAGTTTTTACTCCAGCAGATATTGCTCTAAACGTAAATTTTATCTTACGCCATGTAGCGGGAGACTTGTGCATTATGAAAATAATTTTGAAAATATTCGACAAACATTTGTACCGAAAACGCTCACCAACAAAGACGATTTTTCATATCGGAGTCTTAGAAGCAGTGATATCGCCAAAAATAGAATATATAGAATATATATCTACGCCCCCTTGCTGAGAAATCATTCATTTTTTTTAGGAAGAAAGTATTTTAAAAAGGGTTTTTGAGATGAGTGGTTTCGGTGAACGAGATAATTTTTTCCTCGAGTTTTCTGGAGGTCCGATCTTGCTGCAGATACGTCAGAAGTAGAAATAAACGCTTTTGCCCCCTGGTAGCGGAACGATTCTTTGCTAAATATTAGAAAATATAAGGAAAGCATTTTCCACCAGGAGCTGTATCAGGTGCAAGAATATTTTTTTCAAATCGGAGTTTTAGTAGCAGTGAACTCGGGGAAAACGCAATTTACTTTCACCCTCTCCCTAGCGAAAAATGTATGCGTAACTTGAACAAATGACATAACCTGGAATGGTTTTCTATATAAATGGAATCGAAAGTAAAAATATTTTTTTCAATTGAAAATTTAGGAGGAAATATACGGAATAAGGGATGTAAGGTCAGGTGATGCGCAACATCACAGCCTCTCCTTGACAAATGTCAACCCCGCCTTCTCGTGGTGCATCCTGTTTCCACTAAAGGGGCTCTGACAACCTCCAATAGCGGCATAACTATACCATCGGGATTAGAGGAAATGCTATTCCACACTAACCAACCCGCTTGGCCAGCGTGGTGAATTATGGCCAAACCCTCTAAAATGACTCCTCAACTTAAATTTTGGCCCTCAGTCTCCGGCAGCTGGAATGTACCTGGCCAAGGCGGCTGCCAGTGCGACATGAAGGCAGAAGGTGCTAAGAATCACCGGAGGACTGGACTAATCTGCCATCTGATGCTGACCAAATTCGAAAGTATGCGGTAGTAACATGGAGGAGACTGGCACAAGACCGACCGTTGTGGAAGAAACTTGGGGAGACCTTCGTCCATTAGTGGATTGATAATAGTTGACAATGATGATACGGAATAAAATGTATTTTGAATTCGATATCATCTGCATTTACGACACCTAACGGCGGAATTGTGTGTCGTAAAAAAAAATAACATGAAGTGAAGGATCATCTTTCGCACATTTCAAGCTTCCCAACGCAGGAACGATTTTTCAAATCAGACTAATAGTTGCAGAGATATAGTGTCCTCAGAGAGACGAACGGAGACACCGGTAAAGTAACCAAAATTTTTTTTTTTACGAAAGACGTGCTAAAAACGTTACTAAGATATATTTTTGCCTGTGCTGACTGAACGCTTTTTCTCTGCAGATAGGGGATTAATTTGCTTCCGTTTCAAATTTACGGCAACTGATGTTACTGCTTCAAGACCTCACGCGGGTTCTGGATTCTAATCCCGCACCACTCGGGAGTCGAACCCACATTTGTCATATCAGAAACGTCCTTTAAACAACCTTTTTCTTATGAAGACATTATACACTCAACTGCTGGATGGTTTCCTCCCACAACGCTCTGTCTTGAGCCAGCCGTGTTACCGTTTTCGAATTTCGTCCACCTATGTCCCATGTGGTAGTCTTCTGGTCCGTTGCTATCCAGACAATTATTTGGGTTGGTACAGCCCAATGTTCTGTGATCCACGTGTTCTTCTTTCCCAACAACAAGCATGCATGCTCTTTTCAACCTTTTTTTCTTAAGGTCTGGTGCATCTACTCCGTACGGAAGCATTCAATGATCAAACACTTAAGACGTAATGTTAAATTATATACATAATTTTTTTTAAAGTTAAGTTCCGGGATTATACTCTGAAGGAGTAGTTGAATAATTTCCATTTTACTTTTTAAGCATCAATTCACAGGAACATGTCAATTTTAAGGGGTTGAACAACGGGGCCAGAGCCCGGCATGGGCCCCACCTGAATTGGGCAGCCCAACGCCCCACGAGCCTTATGAGTTTACAAGAAGCCGAAATTTTACACCACTCAACAATATTTTTTTCTCTTATTTAAAGAAAAGTAGAAACACCAAAACAGAGAGTCGGAAGTTCTTCTGCCTTTCTTTTTTTAAACCGGGCCCGTAGTTTCGCTCTTCACTTAATAAAGCCACAACTGAACGGAAGCTACCTATTGCAGTGAAAGTGAAGTCAGGCTAAGAACAACTTGCAAAATAAGGACGTAAGTCCTTAGACTATATTAAAAAATAAAATAAATAAAAGCATGCTGTGTATCTATTATGTAAGTATGTCCTTAAGCGCTTTGCACTCAAATTTTTTATCTTCGCCCGCCGGACCCGAGCCCATTTCACCTGGAAGAACACTTTTAGGGATATGCATTTTCCGATAGGTGGTGCCCGGTGAAGAGAGATTGAGACAATTTAACAAGAAGATGCATTTTGCATCACACCGTGTTTAGTTCTTAATACGAAACATTACCGAGGTGGCTGGAGGAGAGATGGCGGATGGGCCGTATATTGGCATTTTTGACCGATGCGTCGTACTGTTTGGAAATGTCATAAAGGACCTGAAAAAAGAACACGTGGAAGACGGATGGGGGAACATGAGCACAATGGAATGAAAGATGTGTACCATATTCCCAGGGATGGGTGTATGAGCATGCGCATGATGGAATAAGAAATGCGGATCAAATATATTTTCCCCACCAAGTCAGCTGGCCACTTGTAAGATTACCTGTTACTAAGACTGCGGTAAAAGTCGAAATACTTATGAAACATCAGAAAGTTGAGGTAAAAAAAAGGCAATGCCTACCTCGGAAGTTTTTTCCACATATTTGTGCTACTTGTACAACACATCTTGTTTTAAACTGCGTGAAGATGGAGCTGGTGACCCCGCAAATCCCCCCAGCCCCCCACACACATTTAAAATTTTATTTTTAAAATGCAATTAGTGCACGGTCCCTTTTTCAAAAAGTTGGGGGACTTATTCTATAAGAAACGTTTACATTCATCCAACAGTTTTTGCCATGTATAATTTTTCATTCAAGTAGTATTTAAAAAATTACTGGACATTGACTCTTCTCATAGGCATAACATGGTGATGGTGTTATATATAATAACACCCGTGTCACCTGAGTGCACATAACAACACACACAAGGATCTGGGCCCCAAAAGTGTGACGATTCAGGGCCTCCGAAGTTGTGTTAAAACTGCACCGCATAGGTGCGGGGGAGAGGAGGGGGTCTTACCCCTCCAATGGTTTTTCTGTGGGGCAATACCCATCCAATATTTTTCCTCCTGTTGAAATAAATAATCGCTTTACATGCCAATGCGATTCATTTCCAAAAACTTAAATAAATAACAAAATAGGAAATTTTTTCACATATTAAACTTTGCGCATTTGATACAAATCTAGATTGAAAGCCACGTATTGTGTTTGGCATGTCTTCGTGATATGTGGTAAATGTTTAAAACAATTATAAAAAATAAAACAAATAAAAAAACAGAAGCATATGTTTCCTGGCACCTTTATGAACGTATTTAATTTTTCCACTTCTTGTTCTTTATTAAGTAACCCATTTAAAATCTCGTTTTTTTATAAACGTTTTGAAATAAAATCGCTGGATACTCTTATACAAGCACAGGCTGAATTTGATTTTAAAAAATATTAATATTCACCAAAAGGATATTTCTGTTTCCCTTGTTCATTTGCTGATGAGCAATTACAATTGCGTTTTAAAATAGTCGTCTAATCTCTTAGTTTATATCTCCCCCTTCCTCGGGCAATGGAAGAGACGTGTTTCTCCTATGTATGATTAAAAGATGGTGAAGTCGGCTTTCCTGCTACAAACTAAAGACGGGGATCCGTTTCAAAAGATTTAATGAGGATTGCGGATGGGAGTGTGGTGTAGTCCGCACCCTATCCCCTATTGCCTGCTTCCCCTTCGAGTTCAGATTGCCACTTTTTTGTCGTTGTGTTTGGAGAAGTTTTCAACAATTTCCTCTTCAAGCTGGACAACATCAACTGAAAGTGCGAGGCTCTTAACCGAGTAACTTCTCATATCAAATTTAGTTCTGAAATGCTCTATCGTTTTGAAAATTTGTTTTACATAGCAATTTTGTTCAAAAAGCGGCTGAGTAAAGAAAAATGTATTTCGAACAGTACTTGTGTTGCCTTTTGCTCTTAACACTAGGAACTACTTTTCGCAGCGGAGGTAGCTGTTTCCGCCAGCGACAAGAGCGAGCAACAAAGGCGTCTGGCTCAGGTGAGGCCGTGGCTGCACCAAAACACTAATACGGCGTCCTCTCGCGTTTATCACCGGTAGTTTTTCATGTCCCAAAGGATGCGGCTCATCCTTGCCACTGACTGGATTTCCGCGTACCGCACAAACACGTAAATTTTACATAATTTATTTTTCAAAAATGACTATTAATACCATTGTTTTTTTTTCAGTTTACGTCATTTTTGAATTCAAATACAATGTACGTCATAGATTTTTGAAATTTTTGGTCCCTGATTTTTGCACCAGGACCTTAACGTTAACCATTATCTCTTGCATCCACATGAAATGTTTTTTTTTTTTTTTTTGATTTTAGGTTTAACGACCACTGTGAGCAACTCAATGGGCTATAAGCAGTCGCCCGTCCCTAATTTAGGGTCACTGGTTCCAGGGAGGGGAGAGAGCCAGTGCCGTAAGACAAACACAACATCCATGCCTGACCGGGATTCGAACCCGGACCCCTTACGGACGAATGATCAGAGGCCAGCGCCTTAGACCACTGCACCACCGGGGCGGCTGAAATGTTTGAATAGTATATCAGTGAGAAATATGTTAACATGGTTTTCTTGGGTTTTTGTCGCACAGTAACTCGTTTATACCATTCCTTGCATATCTAGTCTGCAAAATATTAGCCTAAATAAAATTTGCAGTTTAAGATACATCTTGAGATTACTTAATTGTACGAAAGTGAGTAAAAGATGTGTGTAAATGTGATTCAGGAAAAAAATTCTTAGCAATTCTCCATAAATCCTGCATGTTCAGCTTTCATTAAAGGAAACTGATCATGTAAGACTTTATAGAATGAATAATTTTAATCAGCAAAGTATTTTTTTAACATCTTTGCATAAATATACTCTAGTTTCTATCCGTAAAAATATGGTGTAAAAATATAAATATACAAACACCGAAAAGTCGCAAGTCTACCGGACTGCATTCTCAAGGTCTTAAACATGAGAAATCCGTCCGGTAGACGTGCGGAAGCTCGGTGTTTTTTTGCTAACTATATTTTTACACAAAAATTTACGGATCTAGGTTTCCAAGGTAAATCTTTAATTTTTTGTATTTTTAAATTTGAAATAAATTTACTCATAAATTTGTTTGCAGTTTTTACGAAAAAAAAAAGATTTATGTTAAATTTGAGATTTCAAAGAACTTAGCTTTATGTTCTTAAAATTGTCATCCTTTAACTTGCCATTGTATGCTTTTATTATCTGATAGAAACTCATGTGAATAGACTTTTTAGTATATCAAACAGTTCAGAACATAAAAATTGAATTTTAAGTGCAGCATATTGTGAGTTTTCACACATTAATATAAACGGTAAGGCATTTAAATCACGCTCGAAATGCCTTATCTCCGGATTTTATTTTTTATTTTTCTTTAAAAGACAATTTGATCCCAAACAAAGGTAT
Source organism: Macrothele yani (assembly GCA_039090855.1). Taxonomy (NCBI): domain Eukaryota; kingdom Metazoa; phylum Arthropoda; class Arachnida; order Araneae; family Macrothelidae; genus Macrothele; species Macrothele yani. The sequence continues at coordinate 87,644,716 of CM077033.1, read as the reverse complement.
CTATTTGCAATGAAAAAGTTGTTTTTGTCCCAGTGGAAAACAATAAACTTTTCCAAGAGCTGAAAATATGAAAATATTCATTTTCAAATATGCAATGTTCTCTTTACGGAAACACAAGAATTGCAAATTTCAATAATGTAAGAGTTTCGATTTTAATCATTTGCTCATAAAAGGGATAGATATTTCAAAACATTTTTCCCTCTGACGGTTTTGTGAATCATGTAATAAGCTATGTATTTAGAAGCAAAATTTCTTAACATCTGTAGATTTTCCTACCTAGAGTCTTGCAAAAGCATATGGAAGAAAACCGATATTCAACAATTAACTTAACCAAACTTAGTTTCAGTTCAATGAAACATATATCCCGTTCATAACAGAATGCATATTCCCTATGAAATGTTAAAAGATATGAGCCCAAAAAAGAGATTTAAACTAGTTTACTTTGTGTATTTACTACGCTGTGGGAAATTACAGAAATTTGTAAACATCCATATACTGTAGGACATTGTTTCAGTAAATTAAGCAAAATATGATGTACAAATAAATCCAAGTCAATTAATGAAAAGCATTTTCTTTCTATGCAAAGGGCATCACAAGAACTTTCAGTCACCCAAGAAAAAAGAACAAGTACTTCATAAAAAAATCAATATTTGCTTGGCTTTTAAAAAATACTAATACCCTAACTTCCAATTAATTAGGTGACAGAAGCATAATAAATTCACAATGATTATAAAAATAAAATACATTTATGCAAATCCTCTACGTAGCTGAAGTAAAAATTACCTTCGGCCTTAATCTATGGACGCCAGACCTATAACTAAATCAATTAAAATTCAGCACAGTTGAAACACAGCTTCCTTCAACATTTATCCACAGCCACGGTCAATGATTAAATTCTACCATTCTAATTTTAAGAACTTTGTATTATAATATTTTCTATCTGAGCATCTTTTCATTCCTACGTTGAAAAACGGCTGGTCCTACGTCGTCAACTGTTTCCTGTTTGACGGAGTTGTGCTAAGCCAGCATTCACGGGACTAAATCTTGTTCGGGGAAAATTTCCGATGTTCTTCTTTAAGCTATTGCGACTTCGCCTCAAAATTTGAGCCTTCGGTTATTGTATTTTGATCCTCTAATTGTGCATTCTGTGCTAAATAGATATAGTGTATTAAGTAGGTTTTCGCTTGGTTTATTATTGATCCTGTTCTAAAATATCAGGTATTGTACATTTTAAAATATCTGTTCAAACAACCTTCTTTCACAGTGAATTTAGTCAAAACTGAACAGTTATGATCCTCAGTGTGTATGCTGTCACAGCCGATGGGTATTTGAGTTAGCAAGACGATTTGCTTGAATCGCTCACATCACAGCGACCATCAATGCTCAACCGCAAAGGCGTTCTCCTACAGCAGGATGGAATGAGACCTCACACATAACGGGTGACTTGCCACAAGATCATCGACCTGGGCAGAGAGCAGCTGCCGCACTCAGTCTATTCCCCGGATATTTCTCCAAGCAACTACCACCCTTTCCTGTCGTTGTTGTATTTCCTGGACGGACAGACGTTTACCAACTGGAAAACGAACGATGTTAAAGTGCACTTACTTTTTGAATCCAAGACTCCACAATGTTGTAAAAACAGTATCTAACAACTACTCAGACGATGGGATCAGGTCATGGCAAATGATAACAACTATAGTTTGGATTGATTTGCATTTGTATGTATTGTAATGAGTACTTTTCTGTTGCCTTGCATTTGCAGACATTGCTTTCTTTTCCAACCCAGTTCACACACCGGCCAGTGAATTACAAACCTTTATGCACATGCACGTAAATGTCACGTATGCATGATACGTTTTGACGTGCGTCACCTGTCAATCTGGATAACTGTTTAAGAAAGCTGATCATTAGTATCAGTTATTAATTTTGATCATAGTGGGAAAAACAGTCACAGACACACACACAGAGAAACAAAATATTTCACTCTCAATTTCTAATGAACCTCCAACAGGTGCCTAAACGATCAGAGCTTATATGTTCTTAGGTCAAAGTTCGAGGTTTGAAGTCACATGACTTTCACAGACAAAATAATTCCAAAATGCACTAAAAGCAAATCACACACTTTTTCTGTAGATATACATCTGATAAACTAACAAATAGTTTATTTAAAAAACTTTCGAAAAAAAAAGTAAATTTTAGCAGAAGCAATGTTTATTCTTAAATTATATATATATTTTTAAATAACTCTTAGCATCTTTTCTTATTCCATTAATTGCTGCTATGTCTTTCACAAAAAATACCGGAGAGCTTTAGGATCTGACAAAATGGCGTGGGTCTATATGCAGTAAAGTTTAGGGACTTTACTGCATATAGACCCACGCCATTTAGAAGACAATATGATATTATTCTGAAAAGAGGACTTATACCAGATATCCAACAAGTGATGCATATCAACCACACTGAGTGAATTCTATCGTATAAGGAAGTACGTTAGGTAAAGTAATAAGAGCGATTGCGTGTCATTTGCCCCTCTTTCTTTTTGAACAAAACTTCAAATTTAATGTCCTACCTCAGACATCAATTTAAGAACTTTAACATTTTTAGCATATATTTTTTATATATTACATATACTTTTCAAAGCTGGATCTTTGAACGCACCCAAAGATCAATTCCGTTAAGTAATCCTGCTTTGTAAAAAAAAAAAGTCTTCCTTTAAGTATTTATTTTATAAAATATTTTATATAAATCATAAGGATGGAAAGTTTCTCTGCATCTTGACAATCTTCAGGAATATTAGAAACGCTTCAAAAAGCGACTGTTCACAGGAGTGCACATGTTCTGCGTAATTTGTTTCAGTGTCTGTAATGGAAAGTTCAATAATTATGTGAACGCGGAACGATATGCGCTTTTAAATCAAAAATAGCATGCCTCCTGCAAAGAACTATCAGGAACACGTCATCTCCTACGGTAACCTAAAGTTTCATTTTTTACGTCTCCTTAGAAGGAGCTCAATACAGATAGCATTTTTTTTTCAATTTACGACGTACAACTGCTTAACACTGAGTTGCACAATTAGTCTGTTTTTTTCTTGTTAGAGTTTTCTGATTCTGATTTTTTGAGTAACGACAGGATTGGGAGAGTACACTTTGCGGCAGATGGAAGTCTCCATTCCTTACAGCAGATACTCTAGAATTTGACTGCACGCTCAAGAATTCCAAATTTGATGTTTAACGACCCCATAAGCTACTCTGGCAATAAATCTGTGCGGAACGATTTTTTTAAGTATGTGTTGCAAATCATTTTACAATTACTGACATGAAATTATGAAAAATACGTAAGTAATCTTGATAATGACAGGTTAAGTAGCTATCCTATACTATTTGCTAGCATACTAATAAAGCACAAGAGATAGATTGCTCAATACAGATTTGTCTCACGTTGCAGCGCATATCTAATCGGACTTAGATCTGCACTACTAATGCTGTCTCTCACGGTGCTAGTAGCATATTCGAATGCAAGTAACGCATTAGATTGGAAATGACAGGATTGTTTAAAAAAATATTTGTTAGCAACTGTCAATGTTGGATTACGTAATTTGTTTCAAATCTGTGGAAAGAGATGTCTTTAAACGCATAGATGAACTTTTGTTTAAATGTACACTGCTGGCCACCCAAAATGCAATACCAAGAACAACCCGAGATAGCAAAGCCAGATTTGCTGGACACATAGCAACAGCAACAAAGATGAAACGATTGAGCATACAGGCCCGTGAGACTTGCGGAACACGCAGACATCAATAGTTCGTGTGGCCCCATGGCTGGCAATAACGGCCGCTACACGCAGCGGTATCGAACGAATGATGCTTTGGATTTGGGTTTGGGGTATGTCTGTCCAGGCTGCTTTCACACATTGCCACAGTTCATCAGGAGTAGCAGCGGGTGGTTCTTGCCGGGCCACTCGGTTGCCGATCAGCGACTAGACGTATTCGATGGGCAACATATCGGGTGAACAGGCGGGCCAAGGCAGCAGTGACACCTCGTGGGCCGTAAAGAATTGTTACATGATGCGTGCCACGTGCGGGCGCGCATTTTCCTGTTGAAACGTGGCCGCTGGCATTTCCTGCATGTAAGAGAGGACTACAGGCTCCAAAAGGTCGGAGATGTACCGGTGGCTGTCGAGTGTAACGGCGATGCGTACCAGAGGGGTGCGGGTGTCATAACCAATTGCGCCCCAAACCATAACGCCAGGCGACGGACCGGTATGGCAATGCATAATTTAGACGTCATATAGTCTCTTGCCGCTGTGCCGCCACACGCGGATCCGATCAGCGTGGTGTTGCAGGCAGAAGCGGGATACGTAGGAGAAGGCAATGTCGTGCCATTCCGTAGTCCAGGTGCAGCGTCCAACGGCTCACTGCCGCCGCATTTGCCGGTGGTGTAACGTGAACGTTAATCGGAGCAATGGGTGCCGTACGACAAGTCCGCGCTTCTGCAGACGACGTCGAACGGTTCGTGCTGACACCGGTTGTTACGCAACACACCTTGGTTCCTGAGCTAACGTTCGTGATGTGGCTGTGCGAGGCGCCAATGCCCGCCATACAACATGTCGGTCCTCACGTTCGGTGGTGTGCCGCGGCTGCGGCAGTCGCTCACGTTGGTCCGTCTGTCCCTCCTGCAGCCACCGAATCCATATTCACCTCACTGTTGCTGGATATCCTCCAACACGGGCGCCGATGTCTCGGAACGATAAATCGCTGTCGCGATAAGCCATTATTTGTCCTCTGTCGAACTCAGAAACGTAATGGAATGACTGCCGTATTCTGCGACGAGGCATCAGGAAGCTTCCTACGCACAGGTCCGGCAGTACAACACACTTCCACTACTTACACCCCGCCTTCTGTGCACCCTTCTTATAGTGCTTTTCGGAGGCGTGCCGGGCGCACATGATATGCATATGCCCTGCAATGCTAATCGCTTGCATGTCGTCTCGCAGGCGACGCATGCTGCGAATTTCAGGCCAATCGGATGCTTCCTTCTTGGTGTTGCATTTTGGGTGGTCAGCAGTGTATATTTTTTCTTCTTTTTTCCTGTAAATTTTATTAACGCAACCTATACTTCATGATTTATCTTGTGATGCACTTTATGTCAGCTGCTTGACTTGACTTGAAACGAGTTTTTCGAATTTTTAAGACATAAAAAGGAAGGCTCTCGATGAACATAGCAGAGATGTTTTTGTCATGTGGTAATGGGTCCCTATCATTTCTGGTGCAGCCGGATTCACTAAATCACCCCACCCCCCGCGTCCGGCGGCAACTCTTCAGAAGAGTAGGCAAACTGAAATATATATACATATGAAGGACATTTCATCCATTTGTCTTGACAGAGCGCAATTTTTAAAATCAAAATTTGCAGAAATATTCGACTTCACGTTAGAAAAGCATATGTGATATATCTGGCATGAAATTCCATAAAATTTTAAGCCGATGACACATAGCTAAGCACATATACCGAAAGCGAGCAAAGTAGCTGGGTGACGTACAGAACTAATTACGCGTTAACGAAGTTAATCAAAAATTAAACGGCATACCTTAATATTCCGGCGGAGGATGTTAATTTTCATGTTCTAAGTGTTGTTTCCTTCCGAAAGATCCAATGCTCCAATGTAAGGAGAAAGATATGTCCAAATCTGTTACAGAAGGATGAAGGCACAAGAATATTAATGAAATGCGGGATTACATCATTGCATAATACATATTTTGTAGTTGTGAATCCATTTATTGTTGTAACACAGGAGACGAGGGTTCGCATCCCACCCCAAGACAAAGAAAGCTTCAAGTTTCGGAAACTATCTGTGTGATACTATCATTTCATCATCATCATCATTGTCAACCATTATCAATCCACTGCTGGACGAAGGTCTCCCCAAGTTTCCTCCACAACGGTCTGTCTTGTGCCAGTCTCCTCCATGTCACCCCTGCATACTTTCGAATTTCATCCACCCATCTCCCATGTGGTCTTCTTCTGGGTCTTTTCCTGTCCCTTGGAATCCAATCTAAAATTTCGGCTGTCCATCGATGATCTGTCCTTCAGGCAGTATGTCCAGCCCATTGCCATTTCAGGGATTTAAATCTGATCATGATGTCTTCCACTCTTGTCATTTTTCGGATCCACGAGTTCCTCTTCTTATCTCTCCTGGTTACACCAAGTATGCACCTCTCCATGCTGCTTTGAGTTGTCTGCAGCCTTTGTATGTCTCTTTTAGTTAAGGTCCACGTCTCTGCACCATACGTAAGCACTGGAAGGATGCATTGATCAAACACTTTTCTTTTAAGACATAATGGCATATTGCTCTTGAAAATTATGCCGTTTCTTCCAAAAGCTCTCCAGGCAAGTTTTGTACGCCGATTAAATTCTTCATCAATGTGACCCTCACTTGATATCTGCTGTCCAAGATAAACGTACGTGTCTGTTATCTCCAGCTTTTCTCCATCAATCGATAAATCTTCATTTCTTGTAAAAGCATTGAACATCACTTTTGTCTTCTGAAAGTTCATTTTTAATCCCACTTCTTTACTCTTGTCAGCAAGTTCCTGGATCATACTCTGTAGCTCTGAAGGGCTAGTTGCAAAAATGACTACGTCATCAGCAGAACGAAGGTGGGTTAGATAATCTCCATTAATCTTTATCCCCTTGTTTTCCCAGCTCAGCGACTGAAAGACACCCTCCAATATAGCATTAAAGAACTTCGGAGATATGGTGTCACCTTGTCTCACTCCCTTTCAAATTTTTATGTCTGTTGTATTTTCAAACAGCCTAATCTTTGCACTTGCATTTTCATAGATGTTATTAATAATATTAATGTATGCATCTTCAATACCGCAGGTTTTCAGAGCCATTGTAACTGCTGATGGTTTCACCGAATCAAAGGCTTTTTCATAATCGATAAAAGCCATGCACAATGGAAGTTCATATTCCCTCGCTCTTTCAATTAGTTCTCTCAGCACATGGATATGATCTATTGTGCTGTAGCCACTCCTGAATCCAGCTTGTTCTCTCGGTTGAGCCATGTCCAGTGTTACCTTCAAGCGGTGTGAAAGAACTTTAGTGAAGATTTTATAAACTACTGATAGGAGGCTGATAGGTCTGTAGTTTCCGAGATCGTCAATGTCACCTTTCTTATGTAGCAAGATCATTGTAGCGGTGTTCCAATCCTCAGGAATCTTTCCTTCATTAAGGCATCGAGTGAAAATTTGGGCGAGTACTGTTTCGATTTCTCCACTTGCTTCTTGTATGATGTCTACAGTAATTCCATCTTCTCCTGGAGCTTTTCCCCGCTTCATGTTCTTGATTGCATGTGCAACTTCTGCTGGAAGGACTGGAGGAACTCTGGTACTGGTACCTTTCATGATTTCTGGAGTGCATGTATCATCCCTTTCATATAATTTGGAGTAGAAATCTTTCACTCTTGTCAAAATTTCGCCTCTATTTCTTGTTACAGAACCATCTTCTTTTCTCAGTGCCATAATCTGTTTTCTTCCCTTACTGAGATGTCCCTTTGCTATCTTTAGGCTTTGGTTGTTTTCAATTGCTTTCCTCACTAGTTCACAGTTGAATTTTCTTACTTCTTCAGTGATAATTTTTTGTACTGTCTTGCATAGCTCTATATATTCCACTTTGGAAGTCACATCTTCTTTAGTTGTCCTCATCTCTCTTCTTTTTTGCATCAACATTTTCGTTTTTCCTGATAATTTATTTACATGCAACTTGTTCTTAGACCCAGCAAATTTTGTTGCTGTTTCCATAAGAGCTTTGGTTACTTTTCTGTTAACTTCAGAGATGTCCACTTCTTACGATGTTAGGCCTTCTAAAGCAAAGAACCTGTTCTTCAGTTCCATCTTGAAGGTATTATGGTGTTTTTTAAGGTTGGTTATGTCAATAGATTTTGTTTGTCTTATGAGCTTGCCACGTTCAAGTTTAGTGTTGAGGTGCATCTTACATCTCACCAATCTATGGTCACTACCTGTGTTGAACTTGTTTAGCACACTGCAGTCTTCTATGACGAATTTTTTGTTACACATAATAAAATCAATTTCACTTGTCGTCCCATTTGGGTGTCTCCATGTCCATTTTCTGTGTGGCTTTTTCTTGAAGAAGGAGTTCAAGATGAAAAACCCTTCTGCCTCTGCAAACTCAACGAGAGTATTTCCACGCTGGTTTCTGTTGCCTTGACCGAATTTACCTATTGAAGTTTCGTTCTGTTGCCGTTGCCCTATTTTTGCATTGAAATCTCCCATAATTATTTTCAAGTGCTGCTTACCTTTATTATTTAGATGACAAATTTCCTCATAAAATTCTTCAATTTCTTCTTCAGGATGACTTGTGGTGGGTGCATAAGTTTGAATAATCTGAGCCTGGTATCTTTTCGAGAGTTGGATAACAAGCCGTGCAGCTCTGTCAGAGGAACTTTCAACTTCTACAACTTTATCCTTCAGTTTCTTGTTTATTATAAATCCAACACCACTAGTTCTGCCAGTATCTGTCCCACGATAGTAGAAGAGATGTCCACTTTTCAGTTCGATGAGATCTTCTCCTTTTATATTTACCTCACTTAGCCGCACGATGTCCCACTTGATCCTTTGTAGTTCCTCTTCCAATTCAAGAAGCCTTGAATCAGAAGATAGGTAGCGTCCATTGTACGTTGCCAAGGTCAGCATCAGATGGCAGTCTAGTCCGGTCCTCCGGGGATTCTTAGCACCCTCTACCTTCATGTCGCACTGGCAGGTACATTCCAGCTGCCGGAGACTGAGGGCCAAGATTTAAGTTGTGGAGTCATTTTGGAATGGTTTGGCCATAACTCACCACGCTGGCCAAGCGGGTTGGTGAGTGTGGGATAGAATTTCCTCTAATCCCGATGGTATAGTTATACCGCTATTGGCGGTCGTCAGAGCCCCTTTAGTAGGAACAGGATGCACCACGAGAAGGCGGGGTTGACATTTGTCAAGGAGAGGCTGTGATGTTACGCATCACCTGACCTTACATCCCACTATCATTTACTGAGTGATAAATTATGTTGCAACCTTTAAATAATTTATAAGTGTAACATGAATTTGAATAACAGTTGCAGTTTAATGTCTGAAATGTTTCTTTAATAAGCAAATATTTCAATTTCGATTTGAAGGAATTAGATTAGCTGTTACCATACTACAAATCCTTTCGTCAGCAATTTTTCGTTAAAATGGTAATTTATTATCTCACCTGCAGAATATGCGCGTTAATATAGAATATATCCATTGTTTCAACTGAAAACTCTAGAAAATATATTACATTTTTTAACTGGAACTAAACTAACCAATGATAATAAATATCTTTGTGTATTTATAGACCTAACGTAGAAATGATGAGTTGCACATGTTAACAATGGATGTACGTTAATTTAATCACAGTAGACATGCAGTCTCCGATTATTATTTCATTTACTAGGAAATTACCACAAAAAATGAAATACTCTGATGAGTTTAAAAGGTTTCTATTTTTGGGAATTTCTAATACCTTCCCCAATGTCGATTTCGCTTTTAAAATTATATTTCAGTTTGTGGCCTTCGGAAATTTTATTTTTTCGCATTTTTCGAGCATTTTTATAATACGTTTTTAGCCACTACATCATACACTCCAGGAAATGGAACTTCAGAAACAGAACAGAAAGGAAATAGATTTTAAAAACAAAAATAATACGATTTTTCCAATTGTCAGAGCATCAGCAATAGGTATTTCCAATATAACATAAATGCAATTCAACGGGGACCTTCATTTAAAATGCCATACATAATGTTTAAACGATTAATTAAAAAATGGTAAATAAAAAGTACATTTGAAAAATTTACTGCAATGTTGAAGCAATCAGAAATCACTTTGAGTGGCCAATTTAATATCTTTATGAACCGGGAAAACGGAATTTAAAGATTACCGCAATGTAAGAAGAATCAGTAGTTTACCTTATGTGAGTGTGCCGTTAAATTTGTCGTTATGTGTGCATGTATGTACATCAGATCTTCAAGAAAACCCTGCAAGAGAAAAAGAGGAATGCAGAATGATAAAATTTCCTTTTCAGAATTCAACACATAAAACGTTACAGTTTTGATTTAACTAAAGATTAAAGTAACTTGTTTTGGAAAAAAATTGAACTGAATCTGAATAACGTTAGCTCCTAAATTTTAACACCAAATTCAAACACTGTTTGCTTGAACAGCGGACATTTATAACTAACTGGATACAAATATCTTCTATTCTAGGTAATCCATAATTTTCATATATCTAACAGGATACGATATCAACAACAAAACGTTTTTCCTATCACGTAAGAATTTAAATTTATCATACTGGGTGCCCGTAATTAAAGTTTACATATACTAGTGCGGAAAATGCGAAAATATCGCTCAAAAAGACTTAAAATTTGTTATGCTAATTCCTAAAGCGGTAAAATTCTGTAAGATCATACACAAATATTTGTCCCATGATTCGCCTCAAGAGGGAAAACTCACTTTACAACCGTAGAGAAAAATATAGAAAATTCAAAATCATTTGAAATAGGGAAGCACATTTTTTTGTTAGTCAAAATATTTTTGGCGTACGGTCTTTCGTTCTTTTCAACAACCTGGGACCGCAAAAATGTAGTTCCAACCAGAAATCGAAGTGTTTCGGCGGAAGGTTGCCGATATGGTGCGTAATGCTTGATTGGAAGCCCATTCAGTTTGTTAGGTTCAATGATAGCCGATGTTCTCTAGAAGTCCCATAAGAGAAGTCGCTAGGGTTCAGGTCAGCTAAGGGAACTAAGCAATTTATAGAACTTTAGTTTTCGATAATTGTTTGTTATTAAAATGTGCCTCCAGAAGTTGCTCACGGACGTTTCGCTTGAGAAGGAATACAATCGTACAAAAAAATCCTTCAATCAATTAATTTTCGGTGCTGAGGTTTTGGAATCATATGGTTCTCAATACTAGAAGCTTATCTCTGGCCCTTGATATCGCGTTTGACGAGAAACGCATAACATATATCTGGAGAAAAAAAGTTCGATCGATGAATTTAGATGTAAAACCAAACAAATCTCTGATATCGGGTGAATGAATTTAACCACGATCAAATTGTGTCAATTTTCTTCCTCATGCACTCGGAACCGTTGCACGAATCTTTCCATGCACATCGGCCTATGATAGTCAAATGCTGAACATGAGAATACTTTGAAGGATACCATCACAGTATTCCCTTTAGGAATATTTGAATCGAGCTCGAGGGCATGCACAAAGACTGAGCAATATGAACTAATACAATTACGTGATTTGGCGAACGTATAAAACGTGCAGGTAATAAACGTGTGCTGAAATAAATCCTTGGAGACAAGATCATCTGCGGAGACGCTTACCCTAAGGATAGTAACTGCTTGCTAAAATAAACTATTTTTTCATGTTTTTGGTTTTTTGTACAAGCAGTTTTGCATGTAGATCACTTAGTTTCAGCTTAAAACAATACTTATGTTTATCTACAAGTGAAAATCCATATGTTAGTGAACGCTACCATCAACTGAATGGCTTGCTATCGGTGCTTTTTCATAGCAGACTGAGAAAGTAATATCTGTAGAGCTTGATATTTCAAAACACATATTTTACTTCTAGTCTGATATGAATACAATGGTTGAAATATGCAGATGACAAAAGGTGGAAATTCTTGATGAACATCTTGCGGCAGCACTGCCCGGAACACATGTCATCAGGAATGTATCAAGGTAATATGGTGTATTTACCATTTGGGGCTTTCGGAACGAAATAAAGGAATACATGTTTACAAAGTCCGACGTTGTTCTCGGAGATAAGACAAACCTACCCAATAAACTATATTAAAATTTGCGACCTATGTTGATATGTTGTCTGTCTGAGAAATTTCAGTAAACCATCAGTAATGTTTCTTGTTTCCCAAAATTTAAGTACATTCGGTATCTTGCAAACAGACAAACATATCTTACTTCAGTAGTTTTATGATTTTTAGCCTTTAAAAATTAGGCAGCCAAATTTGTACTTCCATGTAAATTCCTGTGTATTCTTACCCTGAATAATAATTAGCATTTAGGGAAAGATATGATTTGAGGTAACAGTCATAGAAACTTTACATAACCTGAATTTAAGGTTAAAGTTCGTAGTTCAGTGTTTGGAAAAAAAAATTTCACGCTAATTACATAAAATGTCTTAATCATGGACTTCATTAAGTGATTGTTTTCGGTAGTCAAAAATAACATTCGAAACAACTACGGAAAGTGTATTTCCAAAATGTTATCGGAGAAAAGAGGAACTGGGTTTGGCAGCTAGACTTACTTTCAACGGGTTATTTGATTTGAAAGCAGCTGTAGGCCGTAGCTTTATTTGTTCTCTAAGAATTGGCATATCACGCGACGTTTAGGGTTTCTTCCCGCAAAGGTTACGTTTTGCGTGGCCCTTATTCTTATCGAAAGAAACGTAATGATCCACAAAGGATATTTTATGTTTACCCATTATTACTGGATACTTACCTTCGACAATTAATTTTTTCCGCACCTGACCCATGTTTAAACTTCCAGAACAAACAACGAGAATAACGCTTTTCACTTTGTGTTCATCTCACTGAAACGTGAACTTTCCTTTTTAATCATTACTTAACCTGAAGAACAACAGAGTGCAAATCTGCATACCTTCACTGCTTACTCTTTCGGTTGCAGTTAACTTTAGTTTCGAATTGTAATCATGTATCAATATGGTTGGACTCCATCTTTTCTACAATTTTTGACACTAGTGAAAAAGTTGTGAAAGTGAAAGTTCCAATCATCAGTGCCATCGGTTGAAGTTGAATAGTTTACACTTGCAACATTGAAACAATAATACTATCGATAGTGAAAAAATCTGTCAGTGCACTATCTATGTACTTAGTTGGACAAAACTATCGATAATCTTATCACTTCCATCTCTATTTGGTAGGTTTTTGGGATTCCACTTTAGAAAGGCCACATTGATTAAACCGCAGGTGCTGCGAGGGTAAAATGGTAAGGAAGTTAGTTTGCTCCAAGATTGTACTCATGAGTTCACATTTCGTCAATAAGCTAGAAATATTAGTGTTTTTTTTTATGTTTTGAACAGGAAAGCAATTTGTTTCCATAGCTTTGGGAAAAGAAGATATGTTAGAAAAGTTCAGAAATCTACAGAAAGTATTTTAACAAGTCTGAAGAAGCTGAATTTTAAAAATCATTTCTTACAAACAGAATCGGGAATTAATTTTATGGAAATAAAGTTATATTTATCAAATTTAATTTTATAGTATAATTTTTGTTATCCAAACGCAATCGATAATTAATTTATGGTCTCTTTTAATATCGACGATTATCGATGCGTTGCCTTTTACAATAGGTGATTTAAAAAAGGTCTGTAAACCAAATATTTAATACAACAGGACCTCTATTATCGTTTTATTTACGTCTTTTTTCTGTCCCATTCAGTAGGTTCTATAACTAACAGTTAATATCTGGATTTTTCTAATGACAGGTGATTTGGTGTTGAATTCGTGTGTTCAAGGAATGTGCTGGACGTTTTACAAAAAAAGAAAGAAACCGTAGAATGAAAGTATCGCACAGTGACGCATTTGAAGATAATGGAGACAAAAGGATATAATTAACAATGCAATCACTGAGAAATTTGATTTGTTTTTTCTGTTCTGAGAAAAGAGTTATCCTCTTATTGAAACCTAAAATATTTAAAACTCAAATACAAATGACAGTAGAAAACAAGATGCAGCTTATAATTCCTTTTGTTCAATAGTAGAAGATGAGACTTTTATAATTCTTCATGTGTTTAGCCCAAAACAATATGAATTGTAAACAAATTCAACAAATATTTATCTAAGAAGAGCAGTTTAGCTTTCTTTAGTTCAAGTAAACTAAAGTTTCCTCAGGAATTTTCAATTTGGAAAGTTGAAAAACTTGTAAGTACTGGGAAATTTTTCATGTAAATATATGACCTATTACATGATTCACGTAATTGCCTGTGCAACACAATCGTTTTAAATTCATGTCCTCCTTTAAGGGCAAATTATTGAGATAGATATTTATCTATGGTTGGATTTTGCGATTCCCGTGTTTTTTTACTGAAAACATTTGGTGAGTACGTTATGCACAAAATTCTGTTTCAAGGTGTTAATCGAATGATATAACCATAAATCTTTTAACGCAGTTTCTTGGTAAATAACGGTAACATATCAGAAAATAATGGCCAAATGAATGGCACAGAGCTAAGTAGAATTCACAATGGTTTGCAAAACTAAGATTTAGGAAAGTGATATGAAATATAGCAAATTTTCCGATATTAAACTGCAAATTCTTGATCGGAAGGCAACAATGTAATAATATTTCACAAAAAATATTTCGTAAATTATTACTACTCAGCTAATTACAAAGCTTTAGTTGTGACTTGTGTTACGGTCTTCTGAGGAAAGAAATTACTGTGAAACCTCCATTTACGTACACCTCCAACCAATGAGAACTTTTGGTTCGCACCTAGCAAATCCTAGTTGATTATGGTGAACAATAAATCTGAACAGCAATTAATGTATATCACTCAAGGCAATGTAACGGACACCTTATACTTTGGATTTTATGCAGTCGCTTCGGTTGTTTTCCAAGATCGATAAGATGGGATTATAAGACAAGAGATATTTCGCAGGGAATTGTGCCTCAGAAAGAATGTGTTGGATTACGGTGTGGGCAATGGTATGCCTCAGTGAAAGGTTCTACGTGGGGGGTCCTCGAAGACACTCGTAGGCTTCATTCGCTCATCGGGCATATGGGATATATCTTGATACTTGATATATTGTCCTTTAAAGACGGTATCTCTTGATTTGGTTTGACAGAATTATGTTCTTTTTTTACGGGACGCAGCCATCCTTAACATTCTAGGTTTCAATTCCTAAGTGGTGTTTAAGACCGCGTCAGGTATTACTTTCCTAAAAACGTCCACACTGTGATTTATTTGTTAAATTATGAGATTGCGTTCATTCATCATTTAACATTTGTAGAACGCCCTGCAACCGTTTTCTTTATGCATAAAGTTCAGTCATTTATAATACTGTTGTACAAAAGCAGCGGCCTAGGAATGTTAACTTGGGCCTAAACCCTTAACAACTGCCACCTCCCGAATAAGGTCACATTTTCCCAATCCGAGCAGTGACTGTTATTCGGAGGTTATATATTTTCCTCATTTTTGTAGAGATGTAAACTTTGCAAATAAAATCCGCCACCCCGGTGGCGCAGTTGTCTAAGCGATGGCCTCTGATCATTCGTCCAAAAAGGGTCAGGTTTACAATCCCGGCGAGGCATAGATGTTGTGTTTGTATTACGGCGCTGACTTTCTTCCTTCCCTAGGACCAGTGACCGTAAATTAGGGACGGGAGCCTGATTATGGCCCATTGAGTGACTCACGGTGGTCGCTGAACCTCCAATAAAAAAAACAAATAAATAAATAAATAAAAGACACAGAATTAAAAGGTACAACAATGTAATTTCATCTTTGGCCAAAATCATAATCCAAAATCATCGATATCCGATATTCCATTCCGTTTTGAAGGGTGCCAAGACGACGTTAGCCCTTTGAAATTGGTTTATGGTCGGATGATTAAGGAAGGGGGACGATCACGTGACACGTTTGGAGGGTGCTCAGTACGACATTGAAAATTTCGATTCCTCTCGGTATGTTTCTTCAAAAAAGGGTTGGCTAAGCTACAGGTCTATTCTCTCTATGTTTTGATTCTTTCAATATCTGGAACAACCACAACTAAAACAATATGGATTACGATAACTCCTGTGCGTGTAATTATTTTGTTCTATATTCCGATATCTATAAAATGTTATATATATGCCATCATTTTTTGTATTTTCAAATATATGTTTAAGTATTTCTTCAACGTATTGCCGAACTTCTCCTGGTTTGTTATCTTCTGCATTGTAAGAACAGCTGCTTTATTTGAAATACAGATGTGTGTGATATGCCGTGTAAACAAAAATCGCTATTTATGTTCAGCTTAGAATTTAATGAATTTCACCGATTGCACTGATCCATTGAATTCGATTTCTAATTATCTCTTTTCATACTGAAGAGCACCTCTCATACTGGACATTTTATATGATCAACGAATATTTATATTTAGATATTTTGTACAATTTTCTAGTATGCGTAGTGCTTTACCGTTGCATTTCTTTCGGTAGATTCCGGATCATAACCGCTTCAATAATTTCTTTCATTACTCCTTTTGTGTTTCCTTAAAGCCGCTGCAGACCCACTATCTTCCAACAAAAATGTATGTCCCTACTCTAAAGAAAAACATGAAGACACTTGACACTCAGCTGAAAAAAATAAGTCTAAGTTTTGAAGAGGGTTGTCTTCCGAATAGAATGCATTTAAAACATGAATTAGAGAACAAAAGATTACATGAAGAGCAGAGTATAAGTTTTTGGCTTAACAGAAAAGGAAATCAAAACATTCTTTGTACTTAAACCATTTACTGAATGGTAAATCATAATATTCCTGAATCATTCTTTCAAAATATATATATATATATATATATATATATATATATAATTAATCATTTCTTATATTATCTCAGCTGAACAGTTTTGATTAATTGCTGAAAGTGGACTGAATGCTGCATTCGGCATCTTCACCGAAAGAAAAATACATAATAATAAATAAATAAATACATCGCGCTAAATGTTCCGAAATTGAAGCATGGATTCTCAATTTTTGCTTCTGATTATTTTACTAAGAGCCTAAGTAGCAACGAAACTACCAAAAATAATACTGCCGGTGAAATTCAGCACAGCCAATTGATTTCCAGTGTGAAATGTCGTTGTCGTAGGCATTATGTAAACACGGCGGAGTGATACACAAATTATTTGAAACGGTAAGAATCGCAAATATACCCATCTTTCTTTTGCAAAGGGTTTACTTTGAAAACGTTTCTTCAGGATGCGAGACAATAAATAACCTACACATTCTAACCATGAATTTCAGTCGTATTTCGCGATTCCTTTTTCGGTTTTGTTTTCCACATCAGAACAGTTTTGGAGCAACCTCTTTCCCGAAATATGGAAACGATGAAATTTGTCCTGAAACATTCATCAAAATCTTAGGTACTTGAGTTTTTAATAGTACATCATTGTTGTTCGTACTTATGATATTGATTTTTTTCTACGAACTGCCCAGTCACATCGTGTCATACAGGATTTGAGAAATTCAAAATTCGGGAAAAATATTATTGTTCAGATTTAATTGATTCTTCTGAATGAAGAGTGTTATTCTGGACTGTGTATTAAAACACTGACTTCTGGCATTGGCAATTGCGACAAATACGCAAAAGCATTGGAAATAAGTCAAGTGTCGAATTTTAGCTGATATTTAGGTATTTCCGTAAATGTGCGATTGCAGAAATTCGTTCCGTCTATTCATATCCACGTCATCTGTTTATTTTTATTTTTATGCAACTGAAGGACATATTGTATATGTGAAACTATTATGTCTATTACTCATAATCTTTTTGAAGTGGGGACATCATCTACACTGCTGGCATCCCAAAATCCAACACCAAGAAGGAATCATCCAATTGTCCTGAAATTCGCAGCATGCGTCACCCGCGAGAGGACATGCAAACTATTAGCATTGCAGGGCATATGCAAATCCTGTGAGCCCGGCACGCCTCCGAGAAGCACTATAAGAAGGGTACACAGAAGGCGGGGTGTAAGTAGTGGAAGTGTGTTGTACTACCGGACCTGTGCGTGGGAAGATTCCTGATGCCCCATCGCAGAATACGACAGTCATTCCAGCACGTTTCGGAGTTTGAAAGAGAAGAAATAGTGGCCTATCGCGTCAGCGGTTTATCGTACCGAGACATCGACGCACGTGTGGGACAACATCCAGCCAGAGAGAGGCCAGTATGGATTCGGTGGGTGCAGGAGGGATGGACGGAACGACGTGAGCGATTGCCGGAGCCGCGGCACACCACCGATCGAGAGGACCGGCATGTTGTTCGGCGGGAATTAACAGCTCGCACCGCCACATCATGAACGTTAGCGCAGGAATTAGAGTGTGTTGTGCAACAACCTTTGTCTGCACCTACCGTTCGACGTCGTCTGCATGAGCGGGGACAAGTCGCACTCCGCCAATTGCTTCGATTACCATTGACGTTACACCATTGGCGAGTGCGGCGGCAGTGAGCCGTTTAACGCCGCAACTGGACTACGGAATGGCACGACATGGTCATCTATGACGAATCCCGCTTCTGCCTGAAACACCACGATGGTCGGATCTGCGTGTAGCGGCACCACGGCGAGAGACTCTATGACGTCTGTATTATGTATCGCCACATCGGTCCGTCGGCTTGCGTAAAGGTTTGGGGCGCAACTGGGTATGACACCCGCAACTATCTGGTACGTATCGCCGGTACACTCAACAGCCACCGCTACATCTCCGACGTTTTGGACCCTGTAGTACTCCCTTACCTGCAGGACCTGCCAGCTGCCACGTTTCAACAGGGCAATGCGCGCCCGCACGTGGCACGCATGGTGAACAAATTTTCACTGCACTCTAGGTGTCACTGCTGCCGTGGGCCGCGTGTTCTCCCGATATGTCGCCCATCAGACACGTCTGGTCGCTGATCGGCAACCGAGTGGCCCGGCAAGCATCACCCGCGGCAGCGCCTGATGAACTGTGTCAACGTGTGGAAGCAGCCTGGAACAATATACGACAAGCCCACATCCAGAGCATCTTTCGTTCTGTGCCGCGCCGTGTAGCGGGCGTTATAATCAGCCATGGGAGCCACACGAACTATTGATGTCTGCGTGTTCCACAAGATGCACGGGCCTGTAAGCTCAATCGTTTCATCTTTGTATCTGTTGTTATGTGTCCAGTAAATCTGGCTTTGCTATCTCTTGTCCTTCCTGGTGTTGCATTTTCTGTATCCAGCAGTGTACCTTTAAGATTTAAAAACACATGATATACAGTGAGAAAGATAATACTCAGTTTTCTTCCATTCGTTGTTGTAAAATCTCTCAGCACTCAAAATGCAACACCTTTGGCCTGCTCACGGCTAGCGGAGATCGACTTAAGCCGCATGCATGCTGATGTGATGCAGATGTCCTGCTCAATCTAAGTGACCATTGCGCGCCGTACCCAGGGGTTGGACTTGGGGTACCAAGTAATCGAACATTACTTTCTTTCCAACCCAACGTTTTGATAAACGGCGCTGAGCTTTGCACTACCTGATTACATCTGTAATTCTTTCAAGTAACATTTCACCTGTGATATTTTGGTAACACACTGTTAAGAGAGACAGGTCAGAACACCCAGATTATCTCAGTATATTCTCTGGTAGCACTGACTCCATAACATCACATAGAAAAAGTTTTTGTTTAATCATTGTGGTGAGAATCCACGTGAATGTCTTCTTTTACCATGCGAGTTTTTTCATGGTTTCGATGGAACTCTCAGTGTTTCAATAATCCTGGTGACACGTCGAAGACCAATGAAAATCCTTCCGAAATAGCACGCATGTTTCCGCGTGTGAGCACAATTTGTAATTTGTCGTTTAGGGATTTGAAAAAGCCTTCGGCGGAAAACGCGCAGAGCTTTTCCAGTCTAATCTGCTTCAGGAAGCTCGGTCATCGATTTCTTGGCATGCACCATTTGTATCATCGCAGAGTGAAATACTGGGAATACAGCAACGCAAGAGCAAATATATGAAAGTAAAATTGTTAAATTATTTGTATTGAATCACATATTACTACTCTTGAGGAGATATTTGACAATAATTTTTGTATATTTTACACATAAATCTTTTCGATGTCTTACCGGGATTGTAGATCTCAAAGCATAGGTCCGGCTGAGAATTTGATTATTTCTCTCTCCGTTAACGGTGTTATAAAATTTCCGTTTCCATCTTTTTTATATTCTGCTTTACACATTTGACATTGAAAGGAAAACGTATATTTATCCCTGGGCTTCCTGGCTGTAATTTCCTGACATTTTATTATAAATACTGATTTAAGTTATTGATATAATGTTAGGGCCGCGGGTGGCCTAGTGGGCAACTTTCGGGACTGCCACGGAAAGGGCCTCACGTTCGATCCCAGACAGGTACGAACGCTCGATCCACTAAATATCAGACATTCGTCGGATGGGCACGTTAAGCCGTCGGACCCCGGGTACTGGCCCCCGGTAATAAATAAGTACGTCTTCCCCCCTTTCTACTTCACTTCCGTGTCGCTTTCGTATCTCTTAGTTTCCTATTTCTAATGGTTGTTTAAGACCTGTCGTCAGACACTCCCTTCCTAATATCCTCTACATATGATCATATGATATAATGTTAATCTCATGTTTTTTACGGTAAACTGACCCGTTAATACTTATTATGGCAGTAAGTTTTTAATTAGTGTTTCTTCTAGTTTTAATTCGTAAGAAATTTAATATTAAGATGGTTGATTTGTGTTGTCATGCTCGTTAACTAACCAGAAGGAAGTGACTAACACATGATTTCCGTCGTCTCAGTTACATTAACAACAAATCAGGTAGGAAGTAGAACTTCATTCGTTAAACATAGCTGTATCTTGTGATTTCGCATTCGGAAATTTGCAGTGTTATTTCTGGATATTCCATTAAGGAAATGTTTTACTTATTGAAATTTCGAAATTGTTGCAATTCCCTAAAATAAACTGAAATCGAAAATCTTTAACAAATACAGTTTAATATGAGTAAAATTAATTATAATAATTATTCAACACCAATTTTGGAATTCAACAATGGCCATTAACACTGATTTTAAAAAAAGTGACAAGTTTAGGATTTAATTACCTTTAACACTTGCATTCGCAAATCGACTTTTAAAATTAATTTTCTTATTCGCATTACTATCTTTTATTTCATTGTTGTTTACAAAACGTATTAGTGCACGAAAGCCATATATACTCTACTTGACCTGGGTTGTTAAACTGAATATTTCATTTACTCTTATTACATTCCCGTCCACTTGAAACATACATTATGTATAATGTTTACTTTTGCTCTTGCTTATAAACCTTTTGATTTCACTATCAATAATTGCACGAAAGAATGAACTGCTTTAAGAAAGATTATTTATATGCTGTACTTTTCTGTCTGTTTTGGTCATTATATATAATTTTTTTTCTTTAACGACCACCATGAGGAACTAAGCGGGCTACTTGTAGTCTCCCTTCCTTAATTCAAGGGTTTCTTTTCCAGGGAAGGGAGAGAACCAGTGCCAAAAGAAAAACACACCATCCATGCCACACCACGATTCGACCCCGTCCCATCACGGACAAATGGTCATAAGCCATCGCTTAGACCACTGCGCCACCGGGGCGGGTATTATGTATAAGAGAATTGTCTTAGAAAATTGATTAGAAATGGAGCACTTCGAAAACTCACTGTACACGTATAATGCAAATAATATTCACTATATGCTGACAACAAGAGTTTTGCTTGTCATCAGATCTGTTGGTAACAGAACTCGTAATCCTGCAGTTATGCTGTTCATATGAATTATTACATTTATTTAGTATTTCACCTGTTCTGAGTGATAAGCTTGAAATATGCTTTTGTCTGTTTCAAAGACTCAATTTTCCAGTCACTGTTAAATTTTTCTATAACCTTTTTATTCTAATTTCCTTACAAAAATTGGGTTGAGAGATTGTGTGTGATTTTATATTTCCAATACATGAAAATCAACTTACCTTTGAAGTAAGCAGTATACAATCAGAACGTACCAATTTGTAAAAAATACATAGTTGACGTGGACTTTAAATAACAAATTATGTAAATGTTAGTTCACCGTCTCTTCATTGTTGCAAAGATACTCTTCTATCAATATTTGATATACCACTTTGTTTCATATCAATACGCTTTTTTACATATTCTCATTTAAATACATCACTCTATTTAAAGCAGTTTTTCCTGTAACGGATTTAGTTTAGTGCCAGGGAATACATTTAAAATTCTTTGCTTATTTCAAAATTTTTGAATTCAAAGGTGAAAGAATATAGTGAAATGCATTATGTAAATTTTAATGCCACCGTCTCTTCTTTCGCTGCAAAAATATTCTGTCTAGATGATAACAAAATTAAAATATACTGGCTACTTATAAAAGTAGCATACAGCAGTATTTTTTTTGGAATCTGAAATTCAAAATGACTTGAATAATCAGAACTATGGCATATATGAATTTCTGGCTACCGAATTAGAGAATTCAGAGGAATTGTAGTAGAATCGTAGATTTCCGTGGAAAAGTGAAGAAATTGTAACTGAAAAAGAATAGTTGAGGCTACACTGCACTTCTACTAAGCTTTAACTTCGGAGCAAATTCATTTTGGGAATGATACCAATCCCATAATGAATAATTGATACCATTCCACTGGTATCAATTATGTATTATACTTTAGATATCGCTATGTGCATATGCGTAAATTATTTTATTTGTGGGTGCATAAGTTTTCAGTGTTGATATAATGGAATAGATATCGTACATAATGCAGATGGATTTTAATCTTCACCAAAACCACCGACATATCTTTGATTGAATGGGATATATAGTTATCATAAAAGTCTGGCAAATCTTTTCTCTGCGTCTCATTTTGGTCGTATATTTGGCTGCTTGTCCGTCACACTGCGCTCACCAATTGCGAATTTCACAAGCACGTCGTTACTCACGCTTGCTCTTACAACTTTCTCTCTCTGGTTACCGGAAAAAGCACACTGGTGCTTCCGCAGTAATTTAGCCCATTAAATATGAACAGACAGTGAGTTATATGCATCTATCCAATTCCTAACCTGAATGTCAGAAGGTATGTGCTTTGAGCCAACCGCGTTGTCCGACACAACGAACTCGCGTTTTTCGACACGTTGTTCGACACAGTTATCATTTATATTTTCAAAAAAATCTACAAACTGTTGAAAAATAATGCAACCACTACGCTTTTATAACCAGGTAGGTGGCGTGGCAGAACCTGAGGCGTATACCTAAGACTTTAAGTATCTACATATAAAACATTACTTGTATACCATTACTAAGAATACATATTTTAAAAAAATGCTGGTAATATAACGAGAAACTATATCAGCAAAGATAATTGTGTAGATTTCAGGGCTTTCTGCGCCAACTTCATTATCCCAAAAATGCATATATACCGTCACACCGATGAAATTGTTCAAATTCAGACAGCAAAGGCAACGGTGTATCTTTTTCTTTAGTGACGTACTACAAAAAATGTGGAACGCTATGAAGGAAACAGATTCTCAAAAATAATGTCCTAAGTCAAAGAGCAAGTCCTGATTAAAACGACTGTCATAGAACAACGCAGATAAGAAACAGAAAACTTTATACAATACCATTAACGAATAATGAACTGCTGATGTGAATTCAATAAAATATTTTCAATGTTATCTATTAATTTATATCAATGATCCACAAAATATTTTTAACATATAATGAATAAGCTTTATTTGCTTTCCGCTACTAAGCTAATGATAATGATGAATAAAGCTTTCAACTAAGCTAAGTATAATGCTTCTGCTACTGAATGATATGCTTGTACTAAGCTTCAAATAGTGAATTCAAATGGTTGTTGTTACTAGTTAATTAAGAACATGAATAAAGTCTCCTGCTAGTAGTGTAGTAATAGTATTGAACATACTTATAACTGGTAGTAATGTTGTAGCAGTAGTTAGGATGAATAAAGTCTTAACGCTGGTTGTTAATAATAATAAACTAATGACATAAACCTAACAGCCAGAGAGAGATCTGACAAAAACTATGAATTGAGAAAGACGTACTTACGGAAAAAAGCCCTTTTATTATGTAACTCTTGATCATCCAACGCACACTCACAACTCGTTTCACAATAATGAACAATCAAACTAATCACATAGAACGAAGCTCTCAATACTACAACAACAACAAACTCTCTCCTTCACAACAACAACGCTCTCCGTACAACAACAACGCTCTCTTTGGCTATCGTTGAACGCGCCTATTTATACTGGCTACCACCACGTCATGACTTACACTCATTGCCAGATCTCATTCAGCGGGTGAAATAACATCTCGTTCAGTAAGAAGATAATTTACATAGAAAAATAAAATAACCAGAGATAGTAAAAATCAAAAATAAAGTGAATCGAGAGTATACGTTACAAACATCTGTCAGTTTGATGTTGAGAAATAATATATAATCACTTATTGTTCATAGAACATTGTATTAATGTAACGGTATAACGTATTTTTGTAATTCGCCTTCCACTAGGCTTCAAGGTTAAGGAAAATATGATGTTTTAACATTTGTATTTAGAGGACATATCTTTCATTTACATGTACATTATGTTCATGACAAAAGTTTGTTTCAGGTGCAAACAATCCTACAGTATCCTTCGGATCTATTGAATGGAAAATAAAACCAGAAAATGTGTCTGATAAATGGCGTTAGAGTGTTTTGTAACGCAATTCCCTGCACCCTGATTCTGTACATCATTGCTCTTTTCTCAAGCATCGCATCTTTCAGCAAGTCTATCGTATCTCAGTAGAATGCGCTTTCACTAGTCAGTACAATCGGTGTCAGTTATGTAAACAAATGTGACAGATAAACCATCTTTTACGGGCTTTCAATTTACGTGTTATTATGGTAACACGCTATCCATAAGTTCAAAATTCCATTATCCAGCGACCGTAATTATAAAATGCAATAATTAGAAGTTATTTTATCGCGATCGATTGTGCGTGGGGCAAGCTTTTCAGGATAAACCCCAGTAGTTCGTAAAACTTCGTAAAGTACGATGGGAATTTAGAAAGAAAATATCCCTATTATAACGAAGTGAATTTCTCCGTCATTTTTATCTGCGGCGGGGCTCGAACCCGGGTCCACTCATTCCGGAATAAGTTGCTCTACCAATTAAGCTACGCGGACGTTTTATTCTGATTCCTATCTGACTTTATGTCGTGTGCGTCCTTCTGGCAGGTACGTCACATCTCCTGGTACGTTACACTATTGTAGAACCTTAGCAGTGATTATCATATTGAAAATGTTCCTTGCTGACGTGTAACTTGACATGTACTGCTTTAGGTGGCTTCTGTTTCCTGTTCCAGAGACATTGCGTTCCTGAACTACACAGATTCAAAATGGCTAATGTACATGTTGAATGGACAAAGGAAGAAGTCTGAGGATACATTCGCTTCTTGTGGGCAAAAGGGACGCCACCTATTTGAAATTCCCCGTGAACTAAAAGCTGTGATAGGCCCTAACATGACGACAATGCAGCAGGTGCGAAGGTGGTGTCGTGATTTCAGTGGTTGTAGGGTAAGTATCCATAATGGACCAATGACCGAACATCTTTTCTCATCCGCAGATCATGTCTATGCAATTGAGTAGTGCTTACGTGAAGGTCTCCGTGTGACACTGCATCATGTAAAAGAAAATCTCCATCTTTCACGTGGAACCGCATGAGATATTGTTCGCGACAGTTTGGGATGTCGAAAAGGATGCAGTAATTTGGTTTTCAAACAACTGGCAAATGAACACAAAAATATTCGCATGGGTGCTTCTCTCGTCCATCTTCTTTGCTTCAGTGTACATGTTGACGAATTTTTATTGCACAGCACCACAGGAGAAGGAACGCGAGTACCCAGAGATATGCACATCCACTGCTGCTGATGAAAAGGGTGAAATATTCTGCTTGTAAAGAAGACATCGTGGTTCACACCAATACATTGAAACAACATCAAGGTTTCCAACGATACATTGGGCGTTTAAACAAATATTACGTTATTAGATGTTGAACTGGTGAGTATCACTGTTACATCAAACAGAGATTTACATATCGATTGCCCATTCGTTGCTGCAGATGGAAAAGAGCGAATGAAATTTCTTCTCAAATCAAAGTAAAGCATGTGCCGTGCACGTTGGTATGCTTTTCAAGTTGATGCCGACGTTTTGTTGGGGAGTTATTTAAGACGTTGTACAATTCTGAATGAAGTACGGCCGCGTTTGGCTTAGTAGTTAGCTTGGCAGACTGTCAATATAGGGTCCGCAGGTTCAATAATGGGCTGAACGTTCACAGATGGTGTGATTTGCTAACAGTATGCTGAATACCCGCCGTGTATCGGACGAATATGTTAAATGACGGCCACAGGGTTGGACCCTCCAGATACGTTAGGTATCCATTCATACTCCCTCCTTACTTGCTCTCATCCCGCTTTGAGCAACATCGTACTTATACGGCGCCATTTACTGTGCTCTCTCTCTCTCTCTCACTTACCAGATGTTCTCTCAAAGTCGTGAGACTTGCTCTCACTCATCCCTTTTCTGTGCCCAGCACAAAAGGCGGACCCGCTGTGGGTGGTTTGTGCCTAAACTTTCTCTGTGGAAGGAAGTCCAATATGAAAATGCCTGGCAGTCTCTCTCTGAATGAAGTACGTTGCCGGTACGAAGCATTGCCAATATGTGGTGTTGCTTCGGCGTTGCGAGTGTCCTTGCTTGTGAAACCGATCCCATGTTCATAAGCGGGAGCGGGGAAACAAATGTGTTGGTGTTGCTGGTCAACAAAATTTCCTAATGGGAGAGAGGTAGTCGTGCTTCAGTGAGCTATGTTTTGCACAAAGACCTTGGGGGAGAACAGACTGAAAAATACCTAGCTACAGTGTGTGCTATATTAAAGACTCCCGAATATATTTAACGATAACAGTAAGGCAATGTTACTACATATGGTAAAGAATAGTTGAAATGACAGAAATCAGGAACAATTTACCTGCATTTACAACAATTGCTAAAAGTGCTGTCTTCCGACATCAAGACACAGCTGCACACGACGGAACATGATGTTCGTAACGCGCCGCTACTGATCAGCAATAATCTGCGCTATGACTTCCGTAATGTTCACTTTTAATTAATTAAGGGTGTGCATATTAGTTGCATACACTTTCCATTACAATGCTCCCCACAGATAAAATCAGAGGTGGAGAGATCGGGTGATTTTTGTGGCCATAGTCCCTTCGATACAGCTCTGTCCTACCCAAACACTTCATGCACAGCATGTAGAGTGTTACTCACAATATGCGCCGTTGCACCATCCTGTTGAAATAAAGCATATGTTCGCTCTTCTTCTGTAAGTGCGGCAACAAGTCGGTTGAACAGTTGCTGAACATAGTGCTCCGAGTTGATGGTGTCAGTGAAAAAGAATGGGCCGACTAGCCTCCTCCAAACACAGCACACCAAACGCCTGTCTTTCGGTGGTACAGAGGAGTCTCAATTGTCTATCTGAGATTCTTATAGGCCCAAATCCTGTTCTTTCGAACACTAACGTACCCAAACAGATGAAACCATGATTCATCTGTCATGTAATAAAGTGTATGGTCCATTTTTACCGCTGTTAATGGTCTTCTGAAACCACTTACAAAATTGCATCCGTTTTGCATAACCAGGAGTATAAGTTGTTGGAGCGCCATAACTTTGTACGGCCGAAAATGCAAATACACCTTACGTATGCGTCGGCATGTCGTGGCAAATATTTCAGTTGCAAACGATAATCGGCGATTCGGCTTCCGAGGGCTTTGTAACACCATTGTGCACACATCCTTGATATTGTCTTCAGTACGAATTGTCTTGGGTTTGTTTCATTGTCTGTTGCACACCGTGCCGGCTTTACGAAATTTCCGCACTAACTTCTGTATCACTGATTTCGCTGGTACTCCACAATGCGGAAATTTTTCTGTAAAGAAATTGTTTAAAACGTTGTGCGAGTTAATTCTAAAATACTGTTCCACAATAAAAATCCGCTGTTCCGTACTTAAAATCATTTCCGTTGGCTTCGTTTTCTCCTGACTTGCACTTATGACAACCGGTCGTCCTGATACCGACCGGGTGAGAGTTCTTAGTGTGAGACTTGGCTGAGCAATACTGCACTGCAAAGCAGAACTGACGATTTCAACCGCGAGACGGGTTTCCATCCCGATCTCGCGAATTTTTTCTTTTAAGAACCGGGGCTCTTTTTGTTCCCCAGAAAATAGTGCAGTGACGGGACTTAGTGAAAACGCCCTTGTGAGGTCGAAGTTCCGTTCAGCCCGCATTGAGATCTCTGGTATCAGTTTTGGGTACGTCGACGCCGTTCTGGTCCCGCGGACGAAGAGGCCATTTGATCCCTCGCCCGCCCAAAGCCCAAGAGCCCGGCTTCTAAGCTTTGACTAGAGTGGGAGAACCTCTGGGTGCCTACTTAGTACTTAGAAGAAAATTTTGTGTTTTTCATCTCTCTCACAGAGATGTCAACTACCCAGAAGGGTAGAGTGAAACCTAAGGGGTCAGTCCCCAAGTCGTCCGGGACATCCCGGACGCAGCAGGTAGCGGCAGAAGCACTAGCAAGCCCTGTCGGCAGTGCTGGAGGGGTTAGCCCCTCTTCCGAGAACAGCCGGAAGGTAGAGCTCAATGCTAGGGGGAAACCGTCAAAGACGCTTCCCCCAGCGAAGGGCTCTAAAGCCGCTACACCCAAGAAGGGAGACTCGACTGAGCAGTCTCAGTCAGCTAAAAATGTAAGCACACCCTTGCCAGTTCCGCCCATCGCAAGGAAAGGTAAAACACCACCCCAGCCCGAACCCTCTCGGGCTCCTGAGAGGTCGTCCGCGGGGTACCCAGAGGTACTCTTGGTGGGAGGTACGCATCCCAGGACACCCCCGGTGCTTACACCCGAGGCGTTTGTTAACCACATCCCCGACCTCACCCGGGAAATTGAGTCCGTTCTCTTGGACTCGCGGGTCACTTCCTCAGGGAGAGAGAAGGTGAAAACTGTCCTGAGCAGTGTTAGAAACGCTTGTTACGAGCAAGCAGCACGGGTAGCCGATGTCGAAGGCAGGCTGTCCGTGCGGGATGAGTCGGGCAGCGAAGCAGACGTGAAAGCAGCTTCCGACGTCGAAGTGGCTAGGAAGGGGGCTAGCAAGGCGAAAGGGCCTACGCCCGCCCCTATTGAGATTAAAAAGAAGGTAAAGTCGGGAGACAGGAGACACGTGCTTTTAGTCTACCCGACAGTCGAGAGTGCGTCCTCAGAGGACACAAAAAAACCCTGAAAACTGCAGTAAACCCAACAAAACTGCAGATAGGGGTCAAGAGCTTTCGGAGCACCAGGAAAGGAGGGGTCGCGGTGGAATGTTCCCATCAAGGGGAGCTCGACCGCCTAGCCCAGGAGTGGAGAAGCAATCCGCCGACCAAGGATTGCACATTCCCCACGGCCCCACGAAAGATAAACCCCCGGTTGATAGTGTATGGGGTCGACGGGGATATCTCAGAGAAAGAGTTCGAGCAGGCAGTTTGCGGGCAGAACCCAGAGCTCGAGAACGGGTTCAAAGCCTGTTTTCCCATCAAGGGCAAGGGAGGTAGGGTCCACTGGGTGGCAGACGTGGATCCCAAGGCCTTCAAGCACTTGGTGAGGCGGAAGACACTGAACTTGGGTTGGTCAGTGCTCCGTATAAAGGAATTTTTGAGAGAGGTCAGGTGCTTTCGGTGTAATGGCTTCGGCCGTTTCCGAGGCAACTGCCCCGAGACAGATGCAAGGTGCGGTAATTGTGGTGAAGTTGGGCACCAGCACCACCAGTGTGCAGCCGCACCGAACTGCAGCAACTGCACCGCAGCGAATGCCAAGTTCCGTCTGAAAGTAGACGTCTCACACTCCCGCTTCAGTAAGACATGCCCTTGTCTTATTAGGGAACTTGAGCAAAGGAAGAGTCGAGTCAACTATTGTTGACGGATGGTAGTACCCTTGGAGGTACGTAGCTCTCGATACTGAGTTTTTCGGTCTATTGACCAAGGTGTTTGAGATGACCCTGGCCCGGGGTCATCACCACAGCACTGGCCCTAGCGCTGTGAACAATGTAAATATTTTCAATTTGTGTGATTTTTAGTGTCTAAATATTGTGAAAGGGGTGCATGAGACCCTCATAGTGAAATGTGCATGTGTTTGTAATTACTCAAGATACCTAATAAAGGACATTTGTCCCAAACAAACTCGCGTTGGCGGGCGATCTCCCGGCCACGAGATGGGAATTTCTTGAGAAAGTTGCTTGCCCCAACTGCCCATAGCACGTCGCACACACGGGTTGTGACAGAAGTGTGTAAGGTTCCGGTCCCGTGGGGGAGGCAGATCCCCACAGGTCACTAGACCGAATCTGTCCGAGTGGAAGACTGTGGTTTCCGGTGACTGACAGGCTAGCTGTCGGAACGCCGTCAGGGATCCTATCAATCCCAAACTATTCGAGAGAGTTCCGCATTTCCCTGCAAAGTCAGCACTTTGACGGTGCAGGTAAAGTCATCAGCTAGTACTACACTTATGACAACGTACCTACACTTCTCTGGCTGTGACTAATCACTCCGGAGAATTCCTTTGCAGCTGTACACGCAGAAACCGGTTAGAAGTGGAACAAAGCGGTTTTAACTGGAAACCCGCCAGACAATTTGAACCCGCCTAACAACGTCTGGCCACGGAGCCTCTCTTATATGGTGCACCCGGTACTTCCACCAGAATTTGAAAACTGAATGTTCCGCCATTTGCAAGGACGGAAAGCCTTTGACGTGTATTTCCCTGTAGGGTGCGTGTTTCAAATCGTGGTGTAATAGTTGGTAAAATATACCATTAATAGTTGTTCTATATCATCCACGCAGCGGAACTCAGGAACGGATACTATTTCACAAGAAAGTGAAATAAAGTGTTTTTCTAATTGTTGTTTATAATATGTCTTCTATTGTTTACATTACTTTTATGTAGCAGTTTTCAGGCTTTTCTGACTGGTTAGAAAGTCGGTTGTAATGTAATAACTTTTCTGAGGGCATTGCTTTACTTGAAAAAGAAAGTGCTCGTCAGAATTATTTCACGTCTCAAGAATGGTGAGAACTTCTTCTCAACTACAATACGTAGGAAGGGAAATGCAAAATTAGGCAGATATTTATCACTCATATTCATATGAAGTTTTCATGGAATTAACTTATTTCCGTACAGTAGCACATGAAATTTGAATTTTCGACGGCAGCAGATATAGAGCAGATAAAAATATAACGGAGTCTGTTGCTGCCCAAGGTCTTTATTTCCTGCTGATTTGTTGTTTTTTTTCAGCTTGTATTACACATTTGGATTGCTATTGTGGTAATACTACCTTCATAGTTTGTCAGAATTGATTTAAAAGAAGGTTCAAATAGGTTTTTGTTTTTCAGGAAGATTTTCTTAAGCTTCCAAAATAAACTTTAGGCTTTCCAACGCTGATAATAAAAAAAACTTCACATGTAAAAGTGTACAGTGTCGTAGGTATGCTATAATCAAGGGAAGGCTTCAAAATTTGTAGGTACTTTCATAACTTAACTTTTAACTTATATTATGTATTAAATACTGTATTACATTTCATAATATAACGGTATATATATCGAAAAATTGATAAGCACAGCAAAATCATGAGCACAGCGGAATACGCACATATATTCCGAGCAAAATTTCCCAAATTGGTACCTCCTCTTTTGATGTCCCTAATGTCCCCAAAGTAAGCACCTGGTGGAACAGTGGTCTAAGTAATGGCTTCTTATCATTCGCCCAAAGAAGAGGTCTGGGTTCGAATCATAAGTAAGGCATGGTTGTTTGTGTTCGCCTTTCGGGGATTTATTCGCTGTGTTCCTTGTTCACCCCTGTACATTGCTGACGTCTAACAGAAAATATCTCAGTTGTTAGCATTTTCAAAAGCGCTAAAATGTATATTTTGATTCAATCGGAAATTTAACCGTGTATTTCAGAAAAAAAGCAATGAGGGTTGGGCATACGCTTTTAAGGTATCCATGTTCAACAACTTAAGTTTTGGGGCATATCTGATTTTAACGCTTTCACAATCGGACATATTTTTCATAAAAATATCAATCATCTCTGCGAAATATTACCGCTTGATGCTGTGATACTGTCTTGAATATGCTGTTCAATTTTTGTAATGTAATTCGCAAAACGGATTCTCCCTTGACTTCATTGATATAAAACATCGGTATTAAATTTTATGATTTTCGGCTAATAACAAACAACTGATACCCTCTGAACAACATTAGTTTTCATGTTTTTTAATCTAATCTTAAGTTAGCAAAACAGCATACATTTAAACATTTCTATTGATATCCAGAATTCAGTTTATTATTTGTAAAATAAATTATATGAATGTAGTTACGTATCTCAATTCGTACTGAAACTAAGTACTCGTCGTTTCTCATGACGCCTTTCAATAGGCTACTATAATATCTACCAACAAGTTTTTGGACACCCGCGCAATCGACGATATCTGCGGTCCTGATATACGTCACGGCCGCCACCGTTAAATATCGTGTGGGAAACAACAACGCAACCAGTCGCATGCAAGATGCCACGCAGTTCGGAGCTCTCTGATTTCGAGAAAGGTGTAATCGTCGGGTATCACAGAAATGGCCGATTAATGCGTGACATATCCAGCGAGTTGAAGTACCCAAAATTGACAGTGACCTACGTGATTGGCAAGTGGAAGATGAGAGGTGACTGTCAGAATGTGCTCCGACCCGGCAGACCCACAAAACTGCGAGTTAGAGACCAACGGGTGATGGCCATAGAAATTCCAAATAACCGGTAAAAATCGATGGGCCACATCCTCGAGGAGTTTCAACAGGCATCCAGGAGTGTTCGTTCGATGAATATCATCCGTAAGGAAGCATATCTGCTCGGTTATCACGAACATGCTGCCGTCCACAAGCCTTTGATCGCCAAGTCCAATACTGCTGCTCGGCTAACAGTGGACCGTTGAACAGTGGAAATAGGCTCTGTGGAGCGACAAATCAAGGTTTACCCTTTACCGTTCGGATGGCAGGGCCTGGGTTTGGCGTCTGCCTGGAGAACGCCTCCTGCCGGAATGTATTGTGCCAACTGGGAAGTTCGGCGGCGGTGGAATTATGCTATGGGGGTGTTTCTCCTCGCATGGCCCGGGCCGTTGGTCCCAATTCCTGGTAGACTCAACGCCGAGACCTACTGCACCATTTTGGATTACCATACGCTTCCTACGTTGCGGCAGTTTTACGGGGTGGACCCAGTTTACTTTCAGGATGACAATACCACCTGTCATGTTGCGAGGTCCACCATGGCTAGGTATGGTGACAATTGGGTTAATCGAAAAGACTGGCGTGTGCAGAGCCCGGACCTTAACACTGTCGAGCACCTCTGGGAAGAATTGGAGCGTCAACTTAATATGTGCCCCAACGTCCGAAATCGGTAAAGTAACTGACCTGTCTTCTCCAAGCCGAGTGAAAAAAATACCGCTAGGTGTCGTACAACGACTGGTTGAGAGTATGCCCCAGAGGGTCGCAGCTATAATCGCCGCTCGTGGAGGCTCCACCAAGTATTGAAGGTGAATAAACTTCGTTTTTCTTTGCTATCACAGGTGTCCAATTACTTATTGGTTGATAACGTATTTTTTAATTGAGTCATCATGCACTAAATTCTGCCTTTATATAGCTTTGGGTACTGAGAGACTTATATCACATCAGAGATGAGATCAAATATAAACAAGTTTGTAAAAATCATGCAATGCATTAACCATAATACGCTTTCCAACATACCAGAAATCATTACTCAAGTTATGAGAATAATGGCTGTGGAATAAATCTCTGTCCTGTGCCGTGACCTTTGATCCTATTCCGATGCTATTCAACAGAACCGGTTCGGTATACCTCCGAAATAACATGATAAAGTTTTGTCGCAATCGAAGCATTTTTACGCAAGTTATGATGCATAAGGGCTATGGAATAGATCCCGCT
Organism: Macrothele yani; assembly: GCA_039090855.1. Lineage (NCBI taxonomy): Eukaryota > Metazoa > Arthropoda > Arachnida > Araneae > Macrothelidae > Macrothele > Macrothele yani. Next base: position 87,610,825 of record CM077033.1, on the reverse strand, counting down.
CCTGTGTCCTAACCTTTGACCCCATTTCGCCCATTTTCAATAAGGTTTGTCGTCAAGTGGTCCCCTACCGCATACTAAAATTTCATCGAAATCGATTTTTTTACTTTAGTTATGACGCATAACAGCAGTGGAATGGTTCGCGCTCCTATGTACTGACCTTTGACCCCATTTCGTTCACTTTCAATAGGGTTACTTCTCAGGTGATCCCCTAATAGATACTAAATTCTTATCGAAATCGAACAATTGTTACGTAATGAGACAGATGGGACTCGCAAGTGTTTGACGTCATAAAACTTTAATAGGATCCACACACAACTCGCGACGTAATTAGACAGATGGCGTGACCGCGTGCCAACATTCTCAAACGCGAGATTGTGACGTCATAAGGTTTCTAAGCATTGGTAACATTAATCGAACGACGCCATGACACTAAAAACGTTATAATTCGGGGTGGTTATTTAATTCACTAAACGAATTCTCCTAAAGTCGAGATCAAGCTAAATCGATTTGAAGTACCAGAAAACGGTAGGTAAACGACTTTCATCAAAATTCTTAGAGCCGTTTTCAAAATAAAATGAACATACATACATACAAGAATTGCAACTTTAAGGTGGACGTCAACTAATTTTGCTTCCTATACTTTCAATGGAAAAACTTCTGTACACATTTTCTTCACAATTAATGCGTTCCCAAGGATGAACATTTGAACATCGATTAAAATAGCATCTTTTTTTTTTTTTTTTTTTTTGATTGGAGGTTTAACGACCACCGTGGGCAACTCAATGGGCTATAAGCAGTCGCCCGTCCCTAATTTAGGGTCACTGGTTCCAGGGAAGGGTAAGAGCCAGTGCCGTAAGACAAACACAACATCCATGCCTGACCGGGATTCGAACCCGGACCCCTTACGGACGAAAGATCAGAGGCCAACGCCGTAGACCACTGCGCCACCGGGGCGGCTAAAATAGCTTGATTTCATAACTTGGAATACTTAATATTTTCTAAACCATAACCGTAATTATGCAATCCAACATTTTTTTGCCCACTGACGTCATCTAAGTACAGGTCGCGCCATCTTTTTTCTGGTTTCAACACCACCAAAGGAAATGTTATTGTTTTTTAATATAATTATGCTTATGTTTTAGAAAATGTTAAGTATTCCAAGTAATAGTATGAAGTTATTTTAATCGATGTTCAAATTTTCATCCTTGGGAACACACTAATTGTGAAGGAAATGTGTACAAAAGGTTTTCCTTTGGAAATATAGGAAACAAAATTACTTGACGTCCACCTTAACAGTGTGGGATAAGGATGATGGAATGGATCCCGATCCTATGTCCTGACCTTTGACTCCATTTGTCCCATTTTCAATAAGGTTCTTCTTCAGGTGGTCCCCTATCACATACTATAATTTCATCGAAATCGAACCATTTTTACGGACGTTATGACGCATGAGGGCAATGGAATGCATTCCGCTCCTATGTCCTGACCTTTCACCCCACTTCACCCATTTTCAAAAGGGTTCATTTCCTTGTGGTCTTCTAGAATACACTAAAAAGCATCGACATCAAACTATATTAACGGACGTTATGACGCATAACGGCAATGGAATGAATCCCGTTCCTATGCCGTGACCTTTGACCCCACTTCACACATTTTCAATAGGGTTCATTCCCAGGTGGTCCCCTACAATATGCTAAAATTTCATCGACATCGAAACATAATTACCCAAGTTATGACGCATAAAGGCAATGGAATGGATCCCGCTCTTATGCCGTTACCTTTGACCCCATTTCGTGCATTTTCAATAGGGTTCGTCCCCAGGTGGTCCCCTACCACATACTAAAATTTCATCGAAATCGAACCTTTTTTACGCGAGTTATCGTGCCGACAGGCAGACAGACGGACAAAGCTGAAGCATATACGCTTCCTCAACCTACGGTTGTAAAGCGTAAGAAGTTAGTAAAATCACGCAATGCATTTATTATAATACACTTTCCAACTTACCAGGAATCATTACTCAAGTTAACACTCAATTTCTGTCAATAATGGCTGTGGAATAAATCTCGGTCTTGTGCCCTGACCCTTGATCCCATATCGATGATATTCAACAGAACCGGTTCGGTAAACCTCCGAAATAACATGATAAAGTTTGGTCGCAATCGAAGCCTTTTTACGTAAGTTATGATGCATAAGGTCTATGGAATAGATCCCGCTCCTGTGTACTAACCTTTGACCCCATTGCGCCCATTTTCAGCAGAATTTGTCCCCAGGCAGGCCCCTACAACATACTAACATTTCATCCAATTCGAAGCATTTTTACGTAAGTTATGACGCATAATGGCGATAGAAGTGATTCCGCTTCTATGTCCTGACCTTTGACCCCATTTCGCCAATTTTCAATAGGGTTTGCGGCCAGGTGGTCCCCTACCACATACTAAAATTTCATCGAAATCGAAACTTTTTTACGTACGTTTTGGCGCATAAAAGCAGTGGAATGGATCCCGCTCCTATGTACTGACTTTTCACCCCATTTCGTTCACTTTAAATGTGGTTCCATCCCAGGTGATACACTACGAGATACTAAAATTTCTTCGAAATCGAACGATTGTTATGCGAGTTATCGTACGGATGGACATAAGCACACAACGCATGACGTAATGAAGCAGATGGGAATCGCGACCATCTGCTGGCAAGACTATGATGTCATAAAATTTTAATAGTATCCACACACAACGCGTGACGTAATGAGACAGATGGCGAGACCGCGCGCCAACATTCTCAAACGCGAGATTTTGACATCATAAGATTTCTAAGCATTGGAAACATTAATGGAACGATTCCATGACACTAAGAACGTTATAATTCAGGGTGGTTATTTAACATACTAAATCAATTCTCCTAAAGTCGAGATCAAGCTAAAAATATTTCTAGTACCAGAAAATGGTAGGTTAACGACTTTCATCAAAATTCTTAGAGCCGTTTTCAAAATAAAATGAACATACATACATACAAGAATTGCTACTTTAATGTGGACATCAACTAATTTTGCTTCCTATACTTCCAATGGAAAAACTTCTGTACACATTTTCTTCACAATTCCTGCGTTCCCAAGAATGAAAATTTGAACATCGATTGAAATAGCCTCATTTCATAACTGGGAATTTTTAATATTTACTAAACCATAACCGTAATAATATTTTCTAAACTATAACCGTAATTATGCAATCCAACATTTATTTGTCGACTGACGTCATCAAAGTACAGGTCACGCCATCTTTTTTCTGGTTTCAACACCATCAAAGGAAACGTTATTGTTTTTTAATATAATTATGGTTACGTATTCCAAGTTATAGCATGAAGTTATTTTAATCGATGTTCAAATTTCCCTCCTTGGGAACACACTAATTGTGAAGGAAATATGCACAAAAGGTTTTCCATTGGAAATATAGGAAGCAAAATTACTTGACGTCCACCTTAATAGTGTGGGATAAAGGCGATGGAATGGATCCCGTTCCTATGTCCTGACCTATGACTCCATTTGTCCCATTTTCAATAGGATTCCTCTCCAGGTCGTCCCCTACCACATACTAAAATTTCATCGAAATCGAACCATTTTTACGCACCTTATGACACATAAGGGAAATGGAATGCGTCCCGCTCCTATGTCCTGCCCTTTGACTCCACTTCACCCATTTCCAACAGGATTCGTTCCCAGGTGGTCCCCTACCATATACTAAAATTTCATTGCAATCGAACCATATTTACGCAAGTTATGACGCATAAGGGCAATTGAATGGATCTCACTTTTATGGCGTGACCTTTGACCCCACTTGACCCATTTTTAATAGGGTTCGTCCCCTGGTGGTCCCCTACTACATACTGCAATTTCATCGAAATCAAACCATTTTTACTTGAGTTATCGTGCCGACAGACGGACGGAAAAACGGACGGAAAAAGCTGTAGCATATACGCTTCTTCAACCTACGGTTGGAAAGCGTAAAAAACGAGAACACAACATATACACGAAAACGGCAATTTACCATACACGTCCTGCAGCAGTGCCTCAGGTAATGGAGTCAGCCAGGTTTACGAAACGTTTGAGGAATATTGTGGTCCATGATTCAAAATAAGACTTCCGTCTGTTGCCAGCAGTATGTGTGGACCTCTAATATATAGTCTCTTTCCCTTCCATAGAATCTGAGAGGTGTTTCCATACGCTGGTCGACAAGAGGGTGCTCAAACCATTCCGACAAACAGAAGCAAAAATTCGGAAGATATATTGTAGGAAGAAGATATCCGGCAGTCGTAAATAGTTATATATGAAGGGAAGTAAGTTATCAAAGGGCTCGTCCACATAGATTTTTGCGGTAATGGTGGTTTTAGTAATTACAAGGTGCCCTAAAATTGTCAACGTGATCATTCAACAAACATTGCCTTCGCTGGTAGGCAGCATCTGATTTTAAATTTGGGAAAACTGGTTTCGTAGGTTGTACGTCATTCATACAGTCCAACGTAGCCACGTTGTATTTGAACTATCCATCCGGTTTACTTAACTCCGCGTTTCCAACATTTTAAGCAACAGCGCCACTCTTCTTCGCATACTGAAACTTTATAGCTCAGTGACGTGATCTAAATTTGTTTTAAAGTTCCTCACATTTCTGTTTACCCTTCAGTATTTATTATTTAATTTATGCAATAAAATACATTTTGCAGATTCCTTACCATCAGGCGATTCCTATGATTGTAGTGAAGTACAAATGCGAAAGCACTTACTTACGAAGCTATATATCATTTTGAACAGCTTTGCTCAAAGTTTAAAATCCTAAAACGCCCACGCATTTTTTTTACTTTTACGCATTGCAGTACTGAAACCAAAATATGTAAAATTTAATACGAAACTTTATATCATTGGGAACAGCTTCATTCAAATATGAAAATACAGTAGTCTAACTTTATGTTATCGTTGTACTGAAACTAAAATCTATTACACTGAGATGATTAGAGATAATATTGTTTCACTTGTAAACAATTCAGCGGGTCCTGGTTTATTTTTAACGCGCCTGAATTATCACTTAATCATATACACTATTTACCCACAAGTAATTTGACACCCCTGCAATCGATGATATCTGCGGTCCTGATAAACGTCACGGCCGCCGTCGTAAATATCGTGTGGGAAACAACAACGCAACCAGTCGCATGCAAGATGCCACGCAGTTCGGAGCTCTCTGATTTCGAGAAAGGTGTAATCGTCGGGTATCACAGAAATGGCCGATTCATACGTGACATATCCAGCGAGTTGAAGTACCCAAAATCGTCTTTTCCTACGTGATTGGCAAGTGGAAGATGAGAGGTGACTGTCGGAATGTGCCCCGACCCAGCAGACCCAAAAACTGGGAGTTAAAAACCGACGGGTGCTGGCCAGAGAAATTCGGAAGAACCGCACCAAATCAATGGGCCACATCGGCGAGAAGTTTCAACAGGCATCCGGGAGTGTTCTTGCGATGAATACCATCCGTAAGGAATTCCATCTGCTCGGTTATCATGGACGTGCTTTAGCCCACACTTCTTTGATCACCAAGTCCAATAGCGCTGCTCGGCTAACGTGGTGTACAGAACGTCGACAGTGGAACGTTGAACAGTGGAAACATGTTCTCTGGAGCGAAGAATCAAGGTTCACACTCTACTGTTCAGATGACAGGGTCTGGGTTTGCCGTCTGCCTGGTGAACGCCTCCTGCTGGAATGTATTGTGCCAACTGTGAAGTTCGGCGGCGGTGGAATTATCCTATGAGGGTGTTTCTCCTGGTATGGCACGGGATCCTTGGTGGCAATTCCAGGTAGACTCAACGCCGAGACCTATTGCACCATTTTGGATGACCGTGCACTTCCTACGTTGTGGCAGTTTTACGGGGTGGACCCATGTTACTTTCAGGATGACAATGACACCTGTCATGCTGCGAGGTCCCCCGTGGCTTGGTATGGTGACAATGGGGTTAATCGAATGGAATGTCCTGCGCAGAGCCCGGACCTTAACCCTATCGAGCACCTCTGGAACAAGTTGGGGCGTCGACGGAAATGGTGCCTCCACCGTCTGAAATCGGTGAACGAACTGAGCTGTCTTCTCTAAGCCGAGTGGAAGAAAATACCGCTAGCCGTCGTACAACGCCTGGTTGAGAGTGTGCCCCGGAGGGTCGCAGCTGTAATCGCCTCTCGTGGAGGCTCCACCAAGTATTGAAGGTGAATAAGCTTCGTTTTCCTTTGCTATCACAGGTGTCCAATTACTTTTTGGTAGATAGTGTATTTTAAATTATAAAATTTTTCAGCATGAAAATTTTTTTATGTTGCCTCCTGTGCATTTTTTGATAATATTTGGAAAGCTTTTAAATGCCTTCTTTAGAATGTGATCAGCGGTACATACCATGAAAACTTCGTTCAGGATAAGTTTAAAGTTTATCCAAATCAGAGAAAAAGTAGAATTATTCGGGAACAAATGTGATGAAGCAGATTCGTGATGTAGCAACTAGGATAAAATTAGGAACAAATGTTGTAATCAAGTCTAACGCAAGTGACTCACAAAAAATGTGAACAAGCTTTGGTTTCCAATTAAGATAGACAACTAATACGAGAATGCGGGAATCCAGAAAGAGGTTTTTTTGGACTAAGTGGAAATACAGGTCTTCACATCGAGAAAGAAAAGACATTGATAGCTTTAAGGTACAAAAGAAACTATGGTATTTAAGAGACCACTGCACAGTCAGGTATGCTGCAGGAAATGCAATTCCCTTTCGGATTTCAAGTAAAATAATTCCTCGTGAAAGAATTGCTTGAAAATCTTTACTTCAATTAAGAAGCTTTCTACGAAATTATTACCCTACCAATGTTATTTGGAAACATCTGCAGAATTTAAGTGAAACATCTTATCACTTCTCCAGCTGTGGATTTAGTAGGAGGGAAAAATTAAAATGTATGTAACAGTATCAGTTTTGTCTTGAGACAATGATAAATTTCTGCACACATAACGTTTGCTTAAATCAAACCATCTTCCCCAACCTACCGGTTAGTTTTTCAAATAATCGTTGCCCATAGCAAGTCCCTTTTTTCACTGGAAATAAGAAAAATAAGCGAAGTTTGGAAATTCTGTAATTAATGAATCATTTGAAGCGGCAGCATTGCGCTGAAATTAGTAGTCAGATTCCACTCACTATATTCGTCATCAGAAAAAAGAAAAGAAAAGATACAGAAAAAAAAAGGAACAGAAATTTCTTATGTTTAAATTTTAGTCTCAGTTTGAACCATTTACTAATACTGAAATTTTGGACATGAAGATTATAGTTATAGTTAAGAAATATGTTATATGTTCTACATATGGATAAGGATTCCAAATCCATGTGATAAAGAACTGCAGAAAGTACATATGAAACCAAAATTAGTACAGAAAAGCACCTTAAATATGAAAGATATACTTTGGAATATCCTGCATTTTTCTTTCTTTTTCTTAGGAGGAAAAAATATATTCTACAGTGCCCGAAACATCTGACAGTTTTTTTTATCTTTCTAGGGCTAGGTGTTGCGGAAAAGCAAGCAGAATTTTTTTCATATGTTACTCATGAGCGAAATGAGAATCTGCGTTATCAAACACAGTTTCATATGTTCGAGTCACGGAAAAATTATCTTTTTCCGTGACTCGCTTATAACCTTGGAAAGAGCGATGACTTCTGTTTGATGTTCCAAATCCACGTCAATTGTGCGTATCATTATTTTTCGCCTTCTGTTATTTATTCAGTTGCTGTTTACCATTTTTGGTGAATCCCCAGCATCTGAGTTAGTCAATTCCTTCTGAGTTAGTCAATTTCTATATAAAGCACTTTGTTTCCACAAATGTATGCTTTACCGAATGTATTGCTGCGCACACACCCCGACTTTATTTTACATAATGCGCTGTTTGTCTACAAGCTAACATGAACACGTTTCATTTCTTGCTGATCTTGTTTATTCTAAATCAATTTGAAACTTTCTGCGTCTGAACTCACTCAAACGTCGTGTTCACTTCACCGTAGAATTCGATATGATCCTTCTAGTAACCATTCACGTAAAGAATTTGCAATATTTAATTCTTAGAGGAATTCCTTTTCGCCCTGTAGAAATGCGATGATGTTTTCAGTTGAAGTGAAATTATGAAAAATCTAGGAATTGGGAAGACATTTCGTGAAGATTTTCTGTAAAATATTTGACTACAAATTCTCTGGGAAAACGTATTATTAAGCTTAATATGCAAAAGTTGATTTACGCAGGAATAGTGTTATTGGCCAAATTGGAAATTCACTGACATGAAACCACACGTCTTATTAGCTTAATCAAAATAATCATGTTGTGTTCAAACAAATATTCAGATTTATACATGTGAGAAACTTTTAGTAACGTGCGCTTTTCTTTTTCTAAAAAAATTGTTACTTTAAATATGTCATATCCCTGCTTTTTGCAAAGAATATGAAACACGTAAAATAGTCCAACCTTATAAAGAAAATGTAAAACATGCGACAACAGCGCCACCACATCTTAAGAGGTAATATGCTCTGCGGGAAAGTTAACACTCAAGAGCAAAACACGTTAGCGGGACTACGGCAGTGAAGCTTTTCTTTGAGTCACGATGTTTTTTAGATCTGATGACTACTTGCTCAGAGCACTTTTTTTCCTGTTGCTGTTTTCTGATATCCCGCCCATCCCTTATTGTGGTGAGAAAAGTATGCAATAACATTAGTATTACTATTTAAATTAAATTATAGCAAATATTATACACTGAAGGAAAACAAAATCCCAACACCACGAAAAAATAGTTGTAGAGGAATGAAATGGCGGCAATACATTTGTATAGGTAACATATTTAATCGATTAAGGTTTCAAGATCACAGCTTAGTGTAAGCGCGAGAAGAGCCATTTTAAATGTGAAATACTGGTACATTAATAACCAGTGTAACCGCCAGAATGTTTAATGCAAGCACGCAACTGTTCATGCATTGTGTCGTACAGGTGCTGGATGTCAGTTTGTGGGATGGAATTCCATGCCTGTTGCATTTGGTCGGTCAACACAGGGACGGTTAGTGCTGGTTATGGGTGACGCCGGAGTTGTCGTCCAATGATGTCCCATATGTGCTTGATTGGTGAAAGATCTGGTGATCTAGCAGGCCACGGCAACATGTCGACGCTCTGTAGAGCATGTTGGGTTACAACAGCGGTATCCGGGCGAGCGTTATCCTGTTGGAAAACACCCCTGCAATGCTGTTCATGAATGGCAGCACAACAGGTTGAATCACCAGACCGACGTACAACTGTACTATCAGAGTACGTGGAATAACCACGAGAGTGCTCTTGCTATCATAGGAAATTGCTCCCTAGACCATAACTCCAAGTATAGGTCCAATGTGTCTCGGCCGCACACAAGTTGATTGCATGCCCTCACCTGGCCTCCTTCTAACCAACACACGGCCATCACTGGCACCCAGGCAGAACCGGCTTTCATGAGAAAACACAACAGATCAACACTCCGTCCGCCAATGAGCTCTAGCTTGACACCACTGACGTCGCAAACGGCAGTGGTTTGAAGTAAGTGGAATGCACGCTACAGGGCGTCTGGCTCGGAGCTGTCCTTCAAGTAACCGATTTGTAACAGTTCGTTGTGTCACTGTGGTGGAAACTGTAGCTCGAATTGCTGCCGCAGACGCAGTACGATGCTCCACGGCCATACGCCCTACACGGCGGTCTTCCCTCTCAGTAACGCCTCGTGGCCGGCCGGAACCCGGTCTTCTTGAGGCAGTACCTTCCCTTGACCAACGCTGCCAACAATCGTACACAGTGGCTACATTCCTGCCAAGTCGTTCTGCAATATTGCGGAAAAAATCCACCTTCTCGTTGCCCTATTACACGACCTCGTTCAAACTCCATGAGCTGTTGATAATGGCTTCTTCGTCTTCTTAAAGGCATTCTTGACTAACATCAACACACTACGTCGAATCTCAACGATAACTAACGCTCACGAAAGTTACAGCGCGTATTTACAACAAACCTGCTTTGCATGTTCCGAGGGGCGCTACTAGCGCCACACGTATGTGACGAGCGCGAAATTTGCATAGACGTCATCTTACAGATGTATTCTCACCGCCTACCAACTGTCGTTTATCTAACACAACCCCTTCTTGGGGTTAGGATTTTTTCTCCGTCAGTGTAGTTAGGCCAAAGGATCCGTACAAAATGACGACATTCTCTAGTATTTGGCATTACTGAAATGTTTCTGAAAAACTGAAAAACAAACAAAAGCCTTAACTAACCCGATTGGCGTAACAAAGCCAAAATATCCGATTTGCGAAGTTATTATGCTACCGAGAAGGTAACAATCACATGCTGTGAGTAGCTCGGCTGACTGTTATTTACCCAAATAATTAAAGTCAACAGAAATACGCATGCGCAGTCTGCTCCGGCATCAGCCCGTATGTTGGCTTCTGTGCACTGCATTTTAACTCTTAAGATATGGCGGCGCTAGTTATGTCTCGTCGAGCCTTAACCTCTTCTCAGTTAGGTATTACAGAGTTTGCTTTTTGTTGCATTCAAGCACGAGAACAAATCATTGCTTTTTGAAAGCCAATTTTAATTCGCTGGAAATCGATGGTACAAAAAACGAAACTTTATCCTATGAGGGTGTTTCTCCTGGTATGGCACGGGATCCTTGGTGGCAATTCCAGGTAGACTCAACGCCGAGACCTATTGCACCATTTTGGATGACCGTGCACTTCCTACGTTGTGGCAGTTTTACGGGGTGGACCCATGTTACTTTCAGGATGACAATGACACCTGTCATGCTGCGAGGTCCCCGTGGCTTGGTATGGTGACAATGGGGTTAATCGAATGGAATGTCCTGCGCAGAGCCCGGACCTTAACCCTATCGAGCACCTCTGGAACAAGTTGGGGCGTCGACGGAAATGGTGCCTCCACCGTCTGAAATCGGTGAACGAACTGAGCTGTCTTCTCTAAGCCGAGTGGAAGAAAATACCGCTAGCCGTCGTACAACGCCTGGTTGAGAGTGTGCCCCGGAGGGTCGCAGCTGTAATCGCCTCTCGTGGAGGCTCCACCAAGTATTGAAGGTGAATAAGCTTCGTTTTCCTTTGCTATCACAGGTGTCCAATTACTTTTTGGTAGATAGTGTATTTTAAATTATAAAATTTTTCAGCATGAAAATTTTTTTATGTTGCCTCCTGTGCATTTTTTGATAATATTTGGAAAGCTTTTAAATGCCTTCTTTAGAATGTGATCAGCGGTACATACCATGAAAACTTCGTTCAGGATAAGTTTAAAGTTTATCCAAATCAGAGAAAAAGTAGAATTATTCGGGAACAAATGTGATGAAGCAGATTCGTGATGTAGCAACTAGGATAAAATTAGGAACAAATGTTGTAATCAAGTCTAACGCAAGTGACTCACAAAAAATGTGAACAAGCTTTGGTTTCCAATTAAGATAGACAACTAATACGAGAATGCGGGAATCCAGAAAGAGGTTTTTTTGGACTAAGTGGAAATACAGGTCTTCACATCGAGAAAGAAAAGACATTGATAGCTTTAAGGTACAAAAGAAACTATGGTATTTAAGAGACCACTGCACAGTCAGGTATGCTGCAGGAAATGCAATTCCCTTTCGGATTTCAAGTAAAATAATTCCTCGTGAAAGAATTGCTTGAAAATCTTTACTTCAATTAAGAAGCTTTCTACGAAATTATTACCCTACCAATGTTATTTGGAAACATCTGCAGAATTTAAGTGAAACATCTTATCACTTCTCCAGCTGTGGATTTAGTAGGAGGGAAAAATTAAAATGTATGTAACAGTATCAGTTTTGTCTTGAGACAATGATAAATTTCTGCACACATAACGTTTGCTTAAATCAAACCATCTTCCCCAACCTACCGGTTAGTTTTTCAAATAATCGTTGCCCATAGCAAGTCCCTTTTTTCACTGGAAATAAGAAAAATAAGCGAAGTTTGGAAATTCTGTAATTAATGAATCATTTGAAGCGGCAGCATTGCGCTGAAATTAGTAGTCAGATTCCACTCACTATATTCGTCATCAGAAAAAAGAAAAGAAAAGATACAGAAAAAAAAAAGGAACAGAAATTTCTTATGTTTAAATTTTAGTCTCAGTTTGAACCATTTACTAATACTGAAATTTTGGACATGAAGATTATAGTTATAGTTAAGAAATATGTTATATGTTCTACATATGGATAAGGATTCCAAATCCATGTGATAAAGAACTGCAGAAAGTACATATGAAACCAAAATTAGTACAGAAAAGCACCTTAAATATGAAAGATATACTTTGGAATATCCTGCATTTTTCTTTCTTTTTCTTAGGAGGAAAAAATATATTCTACAGTGCCCGAAACATCTGACAGTTTTTTTATCTTTCTAGGGCTAGGTGTTGCGGAAAAGCAAGCAGAATTTTTTTTCATATGTTACTCATGAGCGAAATGAGAATCTGCGTTATCAAACACAGTTTCATATGTTCGAGTCACGGAAAAATTATCTTTTTCCGTGACTCGCTTATAACCTTGGAAAGAGCGATGACTTCTGTTTGATGTTCCAAATCCACGTCAATTGTGCGTATCATTATTTTTTCGCCTTCTGTTATTTATTCAGTTGCTGTTTACCATTTTTGGTGAATCCCCAGCATCTGAGTTAGTCAATTCCTTCTGAGTTAGTCAATTTCTATATAAAGCACTTTGTTTCCACAAATGTATGCTTTACCGAATGTATTGCTGCGCACACACCCCGACTTTATTTTACATAATGCGCTGTTTGTCTACAAGCTAACATGAACACGTTTCATTTCTTGCTGATCTTGTTTATTCTAAATCAATTTGAAACTTTCTGCGTCTGAACTCACTCAAACGTCGTGTTCACTTCACCGTAGAATTCGATATGATCCTTCTAGTAACCATTCACGTAAAGAATTTGCAATATTTAATTCTTAGAGGAATTCCTTTTCGCCCTGTAGAAATGCGATGATGTTTTCAGTTGAAGTGAAATTATGAAAAATCTAGGAATTGGGAAGACATTTCGTGAAGATTTTCTGTAAAATATTTGACTACAAATTCTCTGGGAAAACGTATTATTAAGCTTAATATGCAAAAGTTGATTTACGCAGGAATAGTGTTATTGGCCAAATTGGAAATTCACTGACATGAAACCACACGTCTTATTAGCTTAATCAAAATAATCATGTTGTGTTCAAACAAATATTCAGATTTATACATGTGAGAAACTTTTAGTAACGTGCGCTTTTCTTTTTCTAAAAAAATTGTTACTTTAAATATGTCATATCCCTGCTTTTTGCAAAGAATATGAAACACGTAAAATAGTCCAACCTTATAAAGAAAATGTAAAACATGCGACAACAGCGCCACCACATCTTAAGAGGTAATATGCTCTGCGGGAAAGTTAACACTCAAGAGCAAAACACGTTAGCGGGACTACGGCAGTGAAGCTTTTCTTTGAGTCACGATGTTTTTTTTAGATCTGATGACTACTTGCTCAGAGCACTTTTTTTCCTGTTGCTGTTTTCTGATATCCCGCCCATCCCTTATTGTGGTGAGAAAAGTATGCAATAACATTAGTATTACTATTTAAATTAAATTATAGCAAATATTATACACTGAAGGAAAACAAAATCCCAACACCACGAAAAAATAGTTGTAGAGGAATGAAATGGCGGCAATACATTTGTATAGGTAACATATTTAATCGATTAAGGTTTCAAGATCACAGCTTAGTGTAAGCGCGAGAAGAGCCATTTTAAATGTGAAATACTGGTACATTAATAACCAGTGTAACCGCCAGAATGTTTAATGCAAGCACGCAACTGTTCATGCATTGTGTCGTACAGGTGCTGGATGTCAGTTTGTGGGATGGAATTCCATGCCTGTTGCATTTGGTCGGTCAACACAGGGACGGTTAGTGCTGGTTATGGGTGACGCCGGAGTTGTCGTCCAATGATGTCCCATATGTGCTTGATTGGTGAAAGATCTGGTGATCTAGCAGGCCACGGCAACATGTCGACGCTCTGTAGAGCATGTTGGGTTACAACAGCGGTATCCGGGCGAGCGTTATCCTGTTGGAAAACACCCCCTGCAATGCTGTTCATGAATGGCAGCACAACAGGTTGAATCACCAGACCGACGTACAACTGTACTATCAGAGTACGTGGAATAACCACGAGAGTGCTCTTGCTATCATAGGAAATTGCTCCCTAGACCATAACTCCAAGTATAGGTCCAATGTGTCTCGGCCGCACACAAGTTGATTGCATGCCCTCACCTGGCCTCCTTCTAACCAACACACGGCCATCACTGGCACCCAGGCAGAACCGGCTTTCATGAGAAAACACAACAGATCAACACTCCGTCCGCCAATGAGCTCTAGCTTGACACCACTGACGTCGCAAACGGCAGTGGTTTGAAGTAAGTGGAATGCACGCTACAGGGCGTCTGGCTCGGAGCTGTCCTTCAAGTAACCGATTTGTAACAGTTCGTTGTGTCACTGTGGTGGAAACTGTAGCTCGAATTGCTGCCGCAGACGCAGTACGATGCTCCACGGCCATACGCCCTACACGGCGGTCTTCCCTCTCAGTAACGCCTCGTGGCCGGCCGGAACCCGGTCTTCTTGAGGCAGTACCTTCCCTTGACCAACGCTGCCAACAATCGTACACAGTGGCTACATTCCTGCCAAGTCGTTCTGCAATATTGCGGAAAAAAATCCACCTTCTCGTTGCCCTATTACACGACCTCGTTCAAACTCCATGAGCTGTTGATAATGGCTTCTTCGTCTTCTTAAAGGCATTCTTGACTAACATCAACACACTACGTCGAATCTCAACGATAACTAACGCTCACGAAAGTTACAGCGCGTATTTACAACAAACCTGCTTTGCATGTTCCGAGGGGCGCTACTAGCGCCACACGTATGTGACGAGCGCGAAATTTGCATAGACGTCATCTTACAGATGTATTCTCACCGCCTACCAACTGTCGTTTATCTAACACAACCCCTTCTTGGGGTTAGGATTTTTTCTCCGTCAGTGTAGTTAGGCCAAAGGATCCGTACAAAATGACGACATTCTCTAGTATTTGGCATTACTGAAATGTTTCTGAAAAACTGAAAAACAAACAAAAGCCTTAACTAACCCGATTGGCGTAACAAAGCCAAAATATCCGATTTGCGAAGTTATTATGCTACCGAGAAGGTAACAATCACATGCTGTGAGTAGCTCGGCTGACTGTTATTTACCCAAATAATTAAAGTCAACAGAAATACGCATGCGCAGTCTGCTCCGGCATCAGCCCGTATGTTGGCTTCTGTGCACTGCATTTTAACTCTTAAGATATGGCGGCGCTAGTTATGTCTCGTCGAGCCTTAACCTCTTCTCAGTTAGGTATTACAGAGTTTGCTTTTGTTGCATTCAAGCACGAGAACAAATCATTGCTTTTTGAAAGCCAATTTTAATTCGCTGGAAATCGATGGTACAAAAAACGAAACTTTATCCTATGAGGGTGTTTCTCCTGGTATGGCACGGGATCCTTGGTGGCAATTCCAGGTAGACTCAACGCCGAGACCTATTGCACCATTTTGGATGACCGTGCACTTCCTACGTTGTGGCAGTTTTACGGGGTGGACCCATGTTACTTTCAGGATGACAATGACACCTGTCATGCTGCGAGGTCCCCCGTGGCTTGGTATGGTGACAATGGGGTTAATCGAATGGAATGTCCTGCGCAGAGCCCGGACCTTAACCCTATCGAGCACCTCTGGAACAAGTTGGGGCGTCGACGGAAATGGTGCCTCCACCGTCTGAAATCGGTGAACGAACTGAGCTGTCTTCTCTAAGCCGAGTGGAAGAAAATACCGCTAGCCGTCGTACAACGCCTGGTTGAGAGTGTGCCCCGGAGGGTCGCAGCTGTAATCGCCTCTCGTGGAGGCTCCACCAAGTATTGAAGGTGAATAAGCTTCGTTTTCCTTTGCTATCACAGGTGTCCAATTACTTTTTGGTAGATAGTGTATTTTAAATTATAAAATTTTTCAGCATGAAAATTTTTTTTATGTTGCCTCCTGTGCATTTTTTGATAATATTTGGAAAGCTTTTAAATGCCTTCTTTAGAATGTGATCAGCGGTACATACCATGAAAACTTCGTTCAGGATAAGTTTAAAGTTTATCCAAATCAGAGAAAAAGTAGAATTATTCGGGAACAAATGTGATGAAGCAGATTCGTGATGTAGCAACTAGGATAAAATTAGGAACAAATGTTGTAATCAAGTCTAACGCAAGTGACTCACAAAAAATGTGAACAAGCTTTGGTTTCCAATTAAGATAGACAACTAATACGAGAATGCGGGAATCCAGAAAGAGGTTTTTTTGGACTAAGTGGAAATACAGGTCTTCACATCGAGAAAGAAAAGACATTGATAGCTTTAAGGTACAAAAGAAACTATGGTATTTAAGAGACCACTGCACAGTCAGGTAT
Source organism: Macrothele yani (assembly GCA_039090855.1). Taxonomy (NCBI): domain Eukaryota; kingdom Metazoa; phylum Arthropoda; class Arachnida; order Araneae; family Macrothelidae; genus Macrothele; species Macrothele yani. The sequence goes on along the minus strand of CM077033.1, from coordinate 87,594,265 downwards.
GCTGCAGGAAATGCAATTCCCTTTCGGATTTCAAGTAAAATAATTCCTCGTGAAAGAATTGCTTGAAAATCTTTACTTCAATTAAGAAGCTTTCTACGAAATTATTACCCTACCAATGTTATTTGGAAACATCTGCAGAATTTAAGTGAAACATCTTATCACTTCTCCAGCTGTGGATTTAGTAGGAGGGAAAAATTAAAATGTATGTAACAGTATCAGTTTTGTCTTGAGACAATGATAAATTTCTGCACACATAACGTTTGCTTAAATCAAACCATCTTCCCAACCTACCGGTTAGTTTTTCAAATAATCGTTGCCCATAGCAAGTCCCTTTTTTCACTGGAAATAAGAAAAATAAGCGAAGTTTGGAAATTCTGTAATTAATGAATCATTTGAAGCGGCAGCATTGCGCTGAAATTAGTAGTCAGATTCCACTCACTATATTCGTCATCAGAAAAAAGAAAAGAAAAGATACAGAAAAAAAAAGGAACAGAAATTTCTTATGTTTAAATTTTAGTCTCAGTTTGAACCATTTACTAATACTGAAATTTTGGACATGAAGATTATAGTTATAGTTAAGAAATATGTTATATGTTCTACATATGGATAAGGATTCCAAATCCATGTGATAAAGAACTGCAGAAAGTACATATGAAACCAAAATTAGTACAAGAAAAGCACCTTAAATATGAAAGATATACTTTGGAATATCCTGCATTTTTCTTTCTTTTTCTTAGGAGGAAAAAATATATTCTACAGTGCCCGAAACATCTGACAGTTTTTTTTATCTTTCTAGGGCTAGGTGTTGCGGAAAAGCAAGCAGAATTTTTTTTCATATGTTACTCATGAGCGAAATGAGAATCTGCGTTATCAAACACAGTTTCATATGTTCGAGTCACGGAAAAATTATCTTTTTCCGTGACTCGCTTATAACCTTGGAAAGAGCGATGACTTCTGTTTGATGTTCCAAATCCACGTCAATTGTGCGTATCATTATTTTTTCGCCTTCTGTTATTTATTCAGTTGCTGTTTACCATTTTTGGTGAATCCCCAGCATCTGAGTTAGTCAATTCCTTCTGAGTTAGTCAATTTCTATATAAAGCACTTTGTTTCCACAAATGTATGCTTTACCGAATGTATTGCTGCGCACACACCCCGACTTTATTTTACATAATGCGCTGTTTGTCTACAAGCTAACATGAACACGTTTCATTTTCTTGCTGATCTTGTTTATTCTAAATCAATTTGAAACTTTCTGCGTCTGAACTCACTCAAACGTCGTGTTCACTTCACCGTAGAATTCGATATGATCCTTCTAGTAACCATTCACGTAAAGAATTTGCAATATTTAATTCTTAGAGGAATTCCTTTTCGCCCTGTAGAAATGCGATGATGTTTTCAGTTGAAGTGAAATTATGAAAAATCTAGGAATTGGGAAGACATTTCGTGAAGATTTTCTGTAAAATATTTGACTACAAATTCTCTGGGAAAACGTATTATTAAGCTTAATATGCAAAAGTTGATTTACGCAGGAATAGTGTTATTGGCCAAATTGGAAATTCACTGACATGAAACCACACGTCTTATTAGCTTAATCAAAATAATCATGTTGTGTTCAAACAAATATTCAGATTTATACATGTGAGAAACTTTTAGTAACGTGCGCTTTTCTTTTTCTAAAAAAATTGTTACTTTAAATATGTCATATCCCTGCTTTTTGCAAAGAATATGAAACACGTAAAATAGTCCAACCTTATAAAGAAAATGTAAAACATGCGACAACAGCGCCACCACATCTTAAGAGGTAATATGCTCTGCGGGAAAGTTAACACTCAAGAGCAAAACACGTTAGCGGGACTACGGCAGTGAAGCTTTTCTTTGAGTCACGATGTTTTTTTTAGATCTGATGACTACTTGCTCAGAGCACTTTTTTTCCTGTTGCTGTTTTCTGATATCCCGCCCATCCCTTATTGTGGTGAGAAAAGTATGCAATAACATTAGTATTACTATTTAAATTAAATTATAGCAAATATTATACACTGAAGGAAAACAAAATCCCAACACCACGAAAAAATAGTTGTAGAGGAATGAAATGGCGGCAATACATTTGTATAGGTAACATATTTAATCGATTAAGGTTTCAAGATCACAGCTTAGTGTAAGCGCGAGAAGAGCCATTTTAAATGTGAAATACTGGTACATTAATAACCAGTGTAACCGCCAGAATGTTTAATGCAAGCACGCAACTGTTCATGCATTGTGTCGTACAGGTGCTGGATGTCAGTTTGTGGGATGGAATTCCATGCCTGTTGCATTTGGTCGGTCAACACAGGGACGGTTAGTGCTGGTTATGGGTGACGCCGGAGTTGTCGTCCAATGATGTCCCATATGTGCTTGATTGGTGAAAGATCTGGTGATCTAGCAGGCCACGGCAACATGTCGACGCTCTGTAGAGCATGTTGGGTTACAACAGCGGTATCCGGGCGAGCGTTATCCTGTTGGAAAACACCCCCTGCAATGCTGTTCATGAATGGCAGCACAACAGGTTGAATCACCAGACCGACGTACAACTGTACTATCAGAGTACGTGGAATAACCACGAGAGTGCTCTTGCTATCATAGGAAATTGCTCCCTAGACCATAACTCCAAGTATAGGTCCAATGTGTCTCGGCCGCACACAAGTTGATTGCATGCCCTCACCTGGCCTCCTTCTAACCAACACACGGCCATCACTGGCACCCAGGCAGAACCGGCTTTCATGAGAAAACACAACAGATCAACACTCCGTCCGCCAATGAGCTCTAGCTTGACACCACTGACGTCGCAAACGGCAGTGGTTTGAAGTAAGTGGAATGCACGCTACAGGGCGTCTGGCTCGGAGCTGTCCTTCAAGTAACCGATTTGTAACAGTTCGTTGTGTCACTGTGGTGGAAACTGTAGCTCGAATTGCTGCCGCAGACGCAGTACGATGCTCCACGGCCATACGCCCTACACGGCGGTCTTCCCTCTCAGTAACGCCTCGTGGCCGGCCGGAACCCGGTCTTCTTGAGGCAGTACCTTCCCTTGACCAACGCTGCCAACAATCGTACACAGTGGCTACATTCCTGCCAAGTCGTTCTGCAATATTGCGGAAAAAAATCCACCTTCTCGTTGCCCTATTACACGACCTCGTTCAAACTCCATGAGCTGTTGATAATGGCTTCTTCGTCTTCTTAAAGGCATTCTTGACTAACATCAACACACTACGTCGAATCTCAACGATAACTAACGCTCACGAAAGTTACAGCGCGTATTTACAACAAACCTGCTTTGCATGTTCCGAGGGGCGCTACTAGCGCCACACGTATGTGACGAGCGCGAAATTTGCATAGACGTCATCTTACAGATGTATTCTCACCGCCTACCAACTGTCGTTTATCTAACACAACCCCTTCTTGGGGTTAGGATTTTTTTCTCCGTCAGTGTAGTTAGGCCAAAGGATCCGTACAAAATGACGACATTCTCTAGTATTTGGCATTACTGAAATGTTTCTGAAAAACTGAAAAACAAACAAAAGCCTTAACTAACCCGATTGGCGTAACAAAGCCAAAATATCCGATTTGCGAAGTTATTATGCTACCGAGAAGGTAACAATCACATGCTGTGAGTAGCTCGGCTGACTGTTATTTACCCAAATAATTAAAGTCAACAGAAATACGCATGCGCAGTCTGCTCCGGCATCAGCCCGTATGTTGGCTTCTGTGCACTGCATTTTAACTCTTAAGATATGGCGGCGCTAGTTATGTCTCGTCGAGCCTTAACCTCTTCTCAGTTAGGTATTACAGAGTTTGCTTTTTGTTGCATTCAAGCACGAGAACAAATCATTGCTTTTTGAAAGCCAATTTTAATTCGCTGGAAATCGATGGTACAAAAAACGAAACTTTATCCTATGAGGGTGTTTCTCCTGGTATGGCACGGGATCCTTGGTGGCAATTCCAGGTAGACTCAACGCCGAGACCTATTGCACCATTTTGGATGACCGTGCACTTCCTACGTTGTGGCAGTTTTACGGGGTGGACCCATGTTACTTTCAGGATGACAATGACACCTGTCATGCTGCGAGGTCCCCCGTGGCTTGGTATGGTGACAATGGGGTTAATCGAATGGAATGTCCTGCGCAGAGCCCGGACCTTAACCCTATCGAGCACCTCTGGAACAAGTTGGGGCGTCGACGGAAATGGTGCCTCCACCGTCTGAAATCGGTGAACGAACTGAGCTGTCTTCTCTAAGCCGAGTGGAAGAAAATACCGCTAGCCGTCGTACAACGCCTGGTTGAGAGTGTGCCCCGGAGGGTCGCAGCTGTAATCGCCTCTCGTGGAGGCTCCACCAAGTATTGAAGGTGAATAAGCTTCGTTTTCCTTTGCTATCACAGGTGTCCAATTACTTTTTGGTAGATAGTGTATTTTAAATTATAAAATTTTTCAGCATGAAAATTTTTTTATGTTGCCTCCTGTGCATTTTTTGATAATATTTGGAAAGCTTTTAAATGCCTTCTTTAGAATGTGATCAGCGGTACATACCATGAAAACTTCGTTCAGGATAAGTTTAAAGTTTATCCAAATCAGAGAAAAAGTAGAATTATTCGGGAACAAATGTGATGAAGCAGATTCGTGATGTAGCAACTAGGATAAAATTAGGAACAAATGTTGTAATCAAGTCTAACGCAAGTGACTCACAAAAAATGTGAACAAGCTTTGGTTTCCAATTAAGATAGACAACTAATACGAGAATGCGGGAATCCAGAAAGAGGTTTTTTTGGACTAAGTGGAAATACAGGTCTTCACATCGAGAAAGAAAAGACATTGATAGCTTTAAGGTACAAAAGAAACTATGGTATTTAAGAGACCACTGCACAGTCAGGTATGCTGCAGGAAATGCAATTCCCTTTCGGATTTCAAGTAAAATAATTCCTCGTGAAAGAATTGCTTGAAAATCTTTACTTCAATTAAGAAGCTTTCTACGAAATTATTACCCTACCAATGTTATTTGGAAACATCTGCAGAATTTAAGTGAAACATCTTATCACTTCTCCAGCTGTGGATTTAGTAGGAGGGAAAAATTAAAATGTATGTAACAGTATCAGTTTTGTCTTGAGACAATGATAAATTTCTGCACACATAACGTTTGCTTAAATCAAACCATCTTCCCCAACCTACCGGTTAGTTTTTCAAATAATCGTTGCCCATAGCAAGTCCCTTTTTTCACTGGAAATAAGAAAAATAAGCGAAGTTTGGAAATTCTGTAATTAATGAATCATTTGAAGCGGCAGCATTGCGCTGAAATTAGTAGTCAGATTCCACTCACTATATTCGTCATCAGAAAAAAGAAAAGAAAAGATACAGAAAAAAAAAAGGAACAGAAATTTCTTATGTTTAAATTTTAGTCTCAGTTTGAACCATTTACTAATACTGAAATTTTGGACATGAAGATTATAGTTATAGTTAAGAAATATGTTATATGTTCTACATATGGATAAGGATTCCAAATCCATGTGATAAAGAACTGCAGAAAGTACATATGAAACCAAAATTAGTACAGAAAAGCACCTTAAATATGAAAGATATACTTTGGAATATCCTGCATTTTTCTTTCTTTTTCTTAGGAGGAAAAAATATATTCTACAGTGCCCGAAACATCTGACAGTTTTTTTTATCTTTCTAGGGCTAGGTGTTGCGGAAAAGCAAGCAGAATTTTTTTTCATATGTTACTCATGAGCGAAATGAGAATCTGCGTTATCAAACACAGTTTCATATGTTCGAGTCACGGAAAAATTATCTTTTTCCGTGACTCGCTTATAACCTTGGAAAGAGCGATGACTTCTGTTTGATGTTCCAAATCCACGTCAATTGTGCGTATCATTATTTTTTCGCCTTCTGTTATTTATTCAGTTGCTGTTTACCATTTTTGGTGAATCCCCAGCATCTGAGTTAGTCAATTCCTTCTGAGTTAGTCAATTTCTATATAAAGCACTTTGTTTCCACAAATGTATGCTTTACCGAATGTATTGCTGCGCACACACCCCGACTTTATTTTACATAATGCGCTGTTTGTCTACAAGCTAACATGAACACGTTTCATTTCTTGCTGATCTTGTTTATTCTAAATCAATTTGAAACTTTCTGCGTCTGAACTCACTCAAACGTCGTGTTCACTTCACCGTAGAATTCGATATGATCCTTCTAGTAACCATTCACGTAAAGAATTTGCAATATTTAATTCTTAGAGGAATTCCTTTTCGCCCTGTAGAAATGCGATGATGTTTTCAGTTGAAGTGAAATTATGAAAAATCTAGGAATTGGGAAGACATTTCGTGAAGATTTTCTGTAAAATATTTGACTACAAATTCTCTGGGAAAACGTATTATTAAGCTTAATATGCAAAAAGTTGATTTACGCAGGAATAGTGTTATTGGCCAAATTGGAAATTCACTGACATGAAACCACACGTCTTATTAGCTTAATCAAAATAATCATGTTGTGTTCAAACAAATATTCAGATTTATACATGTGAGAAACTTTTAGTAACGTGCGCTTTTCTTTTTCTAAAAAAATTGTTACTTTAAATATGTCATATCCCTGCTTTTTGCAAAGAATATGAAACACGTAAAATAGTCCAACCTTATAAAGAAAATGTAAAACATGCGACAACAGCGCCACCACATCTTAAGAGGTAATATGCTCTGCGGGAAAGTTAACACTCAAGAGCAAAACACGTTAGCGGGACTACGGCAGTGAAGCTTTTCTTTGAGTCACGATGTTTTTTAGATCTGATGACTACTTGCTCAGAGCACTTTTTTTCCTGTTGCTGTTTTCTGATATCCCGCCCATCCCTTATTGTGGTGAGAAAAGTATGCAATAACATTAGTATTACTATTTAAATTAAATTATAGCAAATATTATACACTGAAGGAAAACAAAATCCCAACACCACGAAAAAATAGTTGTAGAGGAATGAAATGGCGGCAATACATTTGTATAGGTAACATATTTAATCGATTAAGGTTTCAAGATCACAGCTTAGTGTAAGCGCGAGAAGAGCCATTTTAAATGTGAAATACTGGTACATTAATAACCAGTGTAACCGCCAGAATGTTTAATGCAAGCACGCAACTGTTCATGCATTGTGTCGTACAGGTGCTGGATGTCAGTTTGTGGGATGGAATTCCATGCCTGTTGCATTTGGTCGGTCAACACAGGGACGGTTAGTGCTGGTTATGGGTGACGCCGGAGTTGTCGTCCAATGATGTCCCATATGTGCTTGATTGGTGAAAGATCTGGTGATCTAGCAGGCCACGGCAACATGTCGACGCTCTGTAGAGCATGTTGGGTTACAACAGCGGTATCCGGGCGAGCGTTATCCTGTTGGAAAACACCCCCTGCAATGCTGTTCATGAATGGCAGCACAACAGGTTGAATCACCAGACCGACGTACAACTGTACTATCAGAGTACGTGGAATAACCACGAGAGTGCTCTTGCTATCATAGGAAATTGCTCCCTAGACCATAACTCCAAGTATAGGTCCAATGTGTCTCGGCCGCACACAAGTTGATTGCATGCCCTCACCTGGCCTCCTTCTAACCAACACACGGCCATCACTGGCACCCAGGCAGAACCGGCTTTCATGAGAAAACACAACAGATCAACACTCCGTCCGCCAATGAGCTCTAGCTTGACACCACTGACGTCGCAAACGGCAGTGGTTTGAAGTAAGTGGAATGCACGCTACAGGGCGTCTGGCTCGGAGCTGTCCTTCAAGTAACCGATTTGTAACAGTTCGTTGTGTCACTGTGGTGGAAACTGTAGCTCGAATTGCTGCCGCAGACGCAGTACGATGCTCCACGGCCATACGCCCTACACGGCGGTCTTCCCTCTCAGTAACGCCTCGTGGCCGGCCGGAACCCGGTCTTCTTGAGGCAGTACCTTCCCTTGACCAACGCTGCCAACAATCGTACACAGTGGCTACATTCCTGCCAAGTCGTTCTGCAATATTGCGGAAAAAAATCCACCTTCTCGTTGCCCTATTACACGACCTCGTTCAAACTCCATGAGCTGTTGATAATGGCTTCTTCGTCTTCTTAAAGGCATTCTTGACTAACATCAACACACTACGTCGAATCTCAACGATAACTAACGCTCACGAAAGTTACAGCGCGTATTTACAACAAACCTGCTTTGCATGTTCCGAGGGGCGCTACTAGCGCCACACGTATGTGACGAGCGCGAAATTTGCATAGACGTCATCTTACAGATGTATTCTCACCGCCTACCAACTGTCGTTTATCTAACACAACCCCTTCTTGGGGTTAGGATTTTTTTCTCCGTCAGTGTAGTTAGGCCAAAGGATCCGTACAAAATGACGACATTCTCTAGTATTTGGCATTACTGAAATGTTTCTGAAAAACTGAAAAACAAACAAAAGCCTTAACTAACCCGATTGGCGTAACAAAGCCAAAATATCCGATTTGCGAAGTTATTATGCTACCGAGAAGGTAACAATCACATGCTGTGAGTAGCTCGGCTGACTGTTATTTACCCAAATAATTAAAGTCAACAGAAATACGCATGCGCAGTCTGCTCCGGCATCAGCCCGTATGTTGGCTTCTGTGCACTGCATTTTAACTCTTAAGATATGGCGGCGCTAGTTATGTCTCGTCGAGCCTTAACCTCTTCTCAGTTAGGTATTACAGAGTTTGCTTTTTGTTGCATTCAAGCACGAGAACAAATCATTGCTTTTTGAAAGCCAATTTTAATTCGCTGGAAATCGATGGTACAAAAAACGAAACTTTATCCTATGAGGGTGTTTCTCCTGGTATGGCACGGGATCCTTGGTGGCAATTCCAGGTAGACTCAACGCCGAGACCTATTGCACCATTTTGGATGACCGTGCACTTCCTACGTTGTGGCAGTTTTACGGGGTGGACCCATGTTACTTTCAGGATGACAATGACACCTGTCATGCTGCGAGGTCCCCGTGGCTTGGTATGGTGACAATGGGGTTAATCGAATGGAATGTCCTGCGCAGAGCCCGGACCTTAACCCTATCGAGCACCTCTGGAACAAGTTGGGGCGTCGACGGAAATGGTGCCTCCACCGTCTGAAATCGGTGAACGAACTGAGCTGTCTTCTCTAAGCCGAGTGGAAGAAAATACCGCTAGCCGTCGTACAACGCCTGGTTGAGAGTGTGCCCCGGAGGGTCGCAGCTGTAATCGCCTCTCGTGGAGGCTCCACCAAGTATTGAAGGTGAATAAGCTTCGTTTTCCTTTGCTATCACAGGTGTCCAATTACTTTTTGGTAGATAGTGTATTTTAAATTATAAAATTTTTCAGCATGAAAATTTTTTTATGTTGCCTCCTGTGCATTTTTTGATAATATTTGGAAAGCTTTTAAATGCCTTCTTTAGAATGTGATCAGCGGTACATACCATGAAAACTTCGTTCAGGATAAGTTTAAAGTTTATCCAAATCAGAGAAAAAGTAGAATTATTCGGGAACAAATGTGATGAAGCAGATTCGTGATGTAGCAACTAGGATAAAATTAGGAACAAATGTTGTAATCAAGTCTAACGCAAGTGACTCACAAAAAATGTGAACAAGCTTTGGTTTCCAATTAAGATAGACAACTAATACGAGAATGCGGGAATCCAGAAAGAGGTTTTTTTGGACTAAGTGGAAATACAGGTCTTCACATCGAGAAAGAAAAGACATTGATAGCTTTAAGGTACAAAAGAAACTATGGTATTTAAGAGACCACTGCACAGTCAGGTATGCTGCAGGAAATGCAATTCCCTTTCGGATTTCAAGTAAAATAATTCCTCGTGAAAGAATTGCTTGAAAATCTTTACTTCAATTAAGAAGCTTTCTACGAAATTATTACCCTACCAATGTTATTTGGAAACATCTGCAGAATTTAAGTGAAACATCTTATCACTTCTCCAGCTGTGGATTTAGTAGGAGGGAAAAATTAAAATGTATGTAACAGTATCAGTTTTGTCTTGAGACAATGATAAATTTCTGCACACATAACGTTTGCTTAAATCAAACCATCTTCCCCAACCTACCGGTTAGTTTTTCAAATAATCGTTGCCCATAGCAAGTCCCTTTTTTCACTGGAAATAAGAAAAATAAGCGAAGTTTGGAAATTCTGTAATTAATGAATCATTTGAAGCGGCAGCATTGCGCTGAAATTAGTAGTCAGATTCCACTCACTATATTCGTCATCAGAAAAAAGAAAAGAAAAGATACAGAAAAAAAAAAGGAACAGAAATTTCTTATGTTTAAATTTTAGTCTCAGTTTGAACCATTTACTAATACTGAAATTTTGGACATGAAGATTATAGTTATAGTTAAGAAATATGTTATATGTTCTACATATGGATAAGGATTCCAAATCCATGTGATAAAGAACTGCAGAAAGTACATATGAAACCAAAATTAGTACAGAAAAGCACCTTAAATATGAAAGATATACTTTGGAATATCCTGCATTTTTCTTTCTTTTTTCTTAGGAGGAAAAATATATTCTACAGTGCCCGAAACATCTGACAGTTTTTTTTATCTTTCTAGGGCTAGGTGTTGCGGAAAAGCAAGCAGAATTTTTTTTCATATGTTACTCATGAGCGAAATGAGAATCTGCGTTATCAAACACAGTTTCATATGTTCGAGTCACGGAAAAATTATCTTTTTCCGTGACTCGCTTATAACCTTGGAAAGAGCGATGACTTCTGTTTGATGTTCCAAATCCACGTCAATTGTGCGTATCATTATTTTTCGCCTTCTGTTATTTATTCAGTTGCTGTTTACCATTTTTGGTGAATCCCCAGCATCTGAGTTAGTCAATTCCTTCTGAGTTAGTCAATTTCTATATAAAGCACTTTGTTTCCACAAATGTATGCTTTACCGAATGTATTGCTGCGCACACACCCCGACTTTATTTTACATAATGCGCTGTTTGTCTACAAGCTAACATGAACACGTTTCATTTCTTGCTGATCTTGTTTATTCTAAATCAATTTGAAACTTTCTGCGTCTGAACTCACTCAAACGTCGTGTTCACTTCACCGTAGAATTCGATATGATCCTTCTAGTAACCATTCACGTAAAGAATTTGCAATATTTAATTCTTAGAGGAATTCATTTTCGCCCTGTAGAAATGCGATGATGTTTTCAGTTGAAGTGAAATTATGAAAAATCTAGGAATTGGGAAGACATTTCGTGAAGATTTTCTGTAAAATATTTGACTACAAATTCTCTGGGAAAACGTATTATTAAGCTTAATATGCAAAAGTTGATTTACGCAGGAATAGTGTTATTGGCCAAATTGGAAATTCACTGACATGAAACCACACGTCTTATTAGCTTAATCAAAATAATCATGTTGTGTTCAAACAAATATTCAGATTTATACATGTGAGAAACTTTTAGTAACGTGCGCTTTTCTTTTTCTAAAAAAATTGTTACTTTAAATATGTCATATCCCTGCTTTTTGCAAAGAATATGAAACACGTAAAATAGTCCAACCTTATAAAGAAAATGTAAAACATGCGACAACAGCGCCACCACATCTTAAGAGGTAATATGCTCTGCGGGAAAGTTAACACTCAAGAGCAAAACACGTTAGCGGGACTACGGCAGTGAAGCTTTTCTTTGAGTCACGATGTTTTTTTTAGATCTGATGACTACTTGCTCAGAGCACTTTTTTTCCTGTTGCTGTTTTCTGATATCCCGCCCATCCCTTATTGTGGTGAGAAAAGTATGCAATAACATTAGTATTACTATTTAAATTAAATTATAGCAAATATTATACACTGAAGGAAAACAAAATCCCAACACCACGAAAAAATAGTTGTAGAGGAATGAAATGGCGGCAATACATTTGTATAGGTAACATATTTAATCGATTAAGGTTTCAAGATCACAGCTTAGTGTAAGCGCGAGAAGAGCCATTTTAAATGTGAAATACTGGTACATTAATAACCAGTGTAACCGCCAGAATGTTTAATGCAAGCACGCAACTGTTCATGCATTGTGTCGTACAGGTGCTGGATGTCAGTTTGTGGGATGGAATTCCATGCCTGTTGCATTTGGTCGGTCAACACAGGGACGGTTAGTGCTGGTTATGGGTGACGCCGGAGTTGTCGTCCAATGATGTCCCATATGTGCTTGATTGGTGAAAGATCTGGTGATCTAGCAGGCCACGGCAACATGTCGACGCTCTGTAGAGCATGTTGGGTTACAACAGCGGTATCCGGGCGAGCGTTATCCTGTTGGAAAACACCCCCTGCAATGCTGTTCATGAATGGCAGCACAACAGGTTGAATCACCAGACCGACGTACAACTGTACTATCAGAGTACGTGGAATAACCACGAGAGTGCTCTTGCTATCATAGGAAATTGCTCCCTAGACCATAACTCCAAGTATAGGTCCAATGTGTCTCGGCCGCACACAAGTTGATTGCATGCCCTCACCTGGCCTCCTTCTAACCAACACACGGCCATCACTGGCACCCAGGCAGAACCGGCTTTCATGAGAAAACACAACAGATCAACACTCCGTCCGCCAATGAGCTCTAGCTTGACACCACTGACGTCGCAAACGGCAGTGGTTTGAAGTAAGTGGAATGCACGCTACAGGGCGTCTGGCTCGGAGCTGTCCTTCAAGTAACCGATTTGTAACAGTTCGTTGTGTCACTGTGGTGGAAACTGTAGCTCGAATTGCTGCCGCAGACGCAGTACGATGCTCCACGGCCATACGCCCTACACGGCGGTCTTCCCTCTCAGTAACGCCTCGTGGCCGGCCGGAACCCGGTCTTCTTGAGGCAGTACCTTCCCTTGACCAACGCTGCCAACAATCGTACACAGTGGCTACATTCCTGCCAAGTCGTTCTGCAATATTGCGGAAAAAAATCCACCTTCTCGTTGCCCTATTACACGACCTCGTTCAAACTCCATGAGCTGTTGATAATGGCTTCTTCGTCTTCTTAAAGGCATTCTTGACTAACATCAACACACTACGTCGAATCTCAACGATAACTAACGCTCACGAAAGTTACAGCGCGTATTTACAACAAACCTGCTTTGCATGTTCCGAGGGGCGCTACTAGCGCCACACGTATGTGACGAGCGCGAAATTTGCATAGACGTCATCTTACAGATGTATTCTCACCGCCTACCAACTGTCGTTTATCTAACACAACCCCTTCTTGGGGTTAGGATTTTTTTCTCCGTCAGTGTAGTTAGGCCAAAGGATCCGTACAAAATGACGACATTCTCTAGTATTTGGCATTACTGAAATGTTTCTGAAAAACTGAAAAACAAACAAAAGCCTTAACTAACCCGATTGGCGTAACAAAGCCAAAATATCCGATTTGCGAAGTTATTATGCTACCGAGAAGGTAACAATCACATGCTGTGAGTAGCTCGGCTGACTGTTATTTACCCAAATAATTAAAGTCAACAGAAATACGCATGCGCAGTCTGCTCCGGCATCAGCCCGTATGTTGGCTTCTGTGCACTGCATTTTAACTCTTAAGATATGGCGGCGCTAGTTATGTCTCGTCGAGCCTTAACCTCTTCTCAGTTAGGTATTACAGAGTTTGCTTTTTGTTGCATTCAAGCACGAGAACAAATCATTGCTTTTTGAAAGCCAATTTTAATTCGCTGGAAATCGATGGTACAAAAAACGAAACTTTACTTTGGTTCCACAAGAAGCATTGCCTATTCTTAATAGTACTTTTTATGAAAAATTCAGATTTTTACTTGTTTCTTCTACTGCGCAAGGAGTTTAGTGACACTCATGTTAAATCCAAAAAATGGCATATGTAAGGACATTTAAAACAATATTGTGCTTAAAGACGGACAATTGATGATGCTCTCTATATAGCATTTTAGACATCCCTCGTAAGTATTCAACATTTGCCTGCACTACAGCTCTACTTTCGTTGGTATGTCTTCTCCATGATCGAAATGTCTGAGTGAAATTTCTCGCCATGTTTGTCGCTGACGGCACCGAGATTATGAGGGAAGAAATGCAAGTGGGAGCCCAATAAATTTATTTTAAGGGGGCATATTAAAATCCATACATTTGGATAAATGTAAGATCTTACTCACAATGCCACGCTAATTATGTGCTTTGAATTTTTGAAAGAACTTTTCCATCCCAGTTTTGAAAGATCTCTACGCTATTTTTTGATTTTGGCTTAATATATCTTTGGATTTTCCACTTTGAATAAAAGTTCTTTTTGAAGGCCCACAAAACGCCTTTATTTTAATTCTAGCATTGCTCTTTTGCAGGAGATTACATCCGTAGTGTTTCGATTTCTGGTATCAGTTCGGGTTTTCAGATCTTTTCCATGTCTATTGAAAAAGCAATATTTTAATTTTTGTATGGTCCGTAAGATTTGGCGAACAGTAGGAACTTACGTTTTACATAATCATTTGTGATCTCCGTAGACAAACTAGAATCAAGGAAATTGTTTCGGGGTTTGTTGCGATCTTACTTTCTCAACCTTTGGACGACCTTCCAACGGAGGTCCTGGAAGCAATTATGCAGTTGGTTGCTTACTTTTCCCTGATATGAAGCTATCTTACTTATTATTTTACAGAAGTGATAAAGACCGTACCGCTGAGAGACCGTACAACTTCTTTAGTGTATGTTCGTTGGTGAACGGAGTTGGCATATTAATGAACAGAGTTTGCATATGAAGGACTAAAGGTTGTCCTTCATATGCAACTAAAGGTTTCCTGCAATTGCAGGTGCCTAGAGGGGAATGAGGTTTTGAGGTATGACAAGTACATTGCAGGCAAACGAACTAAATACAGACAAGGTATATTACTAGCGTCACTTTTTCTTAACAGTTCGTAGGAACATCAAGAATATAAGAGTTTTCAATTTTCATAATTCCACTTCTGTTTTCTTCCCTCGAGTACATTTAAGGTTTGGTTTCAACATATTTTGGTAATTAAAGCATAAGGTCTTTTTGAAATGAAAATTCCAAACACATAGAACGCGACAAAAATTTGAAAGTTTTGCTTTCGTAACATATCTGTTTTAATATTGTTGTCTGTTTTCAATTGAAGCTCATGTTTTACTGTAGTCGGTTGTTTCTGATTTTGGTTTTTATATGGTGGTGCGTCAATGTCTTGTTTCTTGTTGTCTTTATTTTCTTTCTTTTTCACTGAAGCCAGTTTCAGTAGAAAGTAATATGAAATCAAACACACACACATAGTTTTAAAAATATTCTCATGAAGCATATGTGCAACTGCAATTTATCGAACGATTCTGCCACTCAGAAATGCACAAACTATTTAGTCACACACATCTGATTAAATTAAGCACTGTAATTAGTACATAAACATAAAAATGAAATTCATGTAAAACAGAGGCACAAAAATCCTGTTTTTGTTTAAAGCTGTATTCCTAACCTAAGTGCGGTATTCTAACACTCCAAAATCCACCAGCTGGTACTAACTTGGATTTCCGTACGCACGGGAAAAAAAGAAAAAACTCAACAATAAACAATAAATGCTTGAATTTAATTCTTTATAACAACTTCAGCTTTCAGTATGTGGTATCCCCTGTTACTTCACCGCTCTCGAGAGAGAGTGGACATCATGCAGCTCAAGTTTTATCCTTTTCTCCGGTTCGCTAGGCTAAACCCCAACGTTATACTCCGTTTGTTCACTTTAACTTCCGCAAAGGTGATTACACCAAGCTCCAAACTTTATTAGAGACTTGCGATTGGTCCGATATTTATAAGCAAACTGATAGCGAAGATGCCTTGAACTGCTTTTAAGATAAGTTCTACAGTATCCTCAATGAATGTATTCCCAAGTGAAAAGCTTCCAGAATAAGTACTCCCCGTGGTTCAGTGGGTATGTTATAAAAACTCTTGTTTTGAAAAACCTAAACAAAAGAAAATTCATGAAACATAACAATATTGATGACTACAGACAGTATAAATATATCCAGGCCGAAGTAAAAAAAAGCGGTAAAAGCAGCGCATATCTCATTTACGACAGAAACTGAAGAGCTTAACACTCACGATCCATCTAAATTCTGTGAATTTACAATTCTTAAGAAGAAGCGATGCGTTCCACTCAATATACTTAATCGCAATAACACCAGGATTGAGGGTGGCCAGAACATCGCGAATGGCTTTGCCAATTTGTTCCGTTCTGTCTTCGTTACAGAGAATTATTTTCCCCACCAGCATGATATATTCTCTGTAACTGCCGAAGGTCAGTACGAACAGCTTTACATTCTTAACATTGACCACTTCACTGAGAATGAGATCCTACACGCTATCAAGAAACTGAAAGGAAGTAGAGCTGTTGCTACAGATATGATTCCTTCGTACATAGTCAAAGGATGTGGCCAGACACTTTGTAAGCCGCTGCTTCATATTCAAAATCTAATTGTCATTACTGGAATTTCCTCTCCAGATCTGAAAATAGCGAAAATTATTCCTGTTTTCAAAACAAGCAGACGGGACTATTGAGAATTATCGACCTATCACAATTATTTCTGTCCTGTCGAAAAAAGTTGAGTCTCTTATCTTTTTGTAAGCTGAATGATCACTTCAAACATGTCCTCAGCTCTGCACAGCATGGTTTTGTGAAGAAAAACTTAACGCTTACCAGACTGTTCCACATCACAGAAGATATTACGTCATCTATTGACAGAGGATCACAAGTTGATGGTTATTTACACTGACTTTGCTAAAGCTTTTGAGAAAGTTCATCCTGGCATTTTACTCAAGAAATTGAACTGTCTTGGCCTCAGTAGTAACCTGATGTCCTTGTTTAAGTCCTATCTTTTTAACCAATCCCAGTCTATTATTTATAACAACCATGTTGCTGATCCCTATGTTGCCACATCTGGAATACCCAAGGCTCTAATTTAGGACCACTCCTGTTTTCCATATACATTAATGACCTTCCTTTTTGCATTCATGGCTCATGTGTCTTGTTTGCTGATGGTCTCAAGCTTTATCGCAATGCACATACTCCTGATGACTGTCTTGCTCTTCAAACTGACGTCAATAACCTGCTTCAGTGGTGTGCATTAAACCATCTCTATCTCAACATCTCCAAGTGTGATGTCGTTTCCTTTTCGCGGAAAAGAAAACCAACTCTTTTTTACCACAAAGCTGGCGACTGTACTCTTACCCGGACAAACAACGTCCAGGACTTGGGAGTCACGTTTGATTCGAACATGAACTTTAAAAGTCATATCAAAAGAATTGTACATACAGCGTACAGAAAACTTGGATTTATTATGCGACATTCCAAGTATTACTCGAATATTCAGCCACTTATTCGCATTTTTGAGACTACGGTCAGATCCTCACTGGAATATGCGGCGACCATTTGGAGTCCTTGCCAAGTATCTCTAGTAAATGAAATCGAGAAAGTTCAGAAAAAGTTTCTTCGACAACTTTTTTATAAATCGACGGGTGTTTATATAGCTGACATCCCGACTGCTGACCTTCTGACATTCATCACGATGACCTCTCAGCAATCAAGAAGGAAGTCTCTCCAACTCAAGTTGCGGTACGGCATCATCAATGGAGAGATAGATGTTACTCAAATTGTAAACCAATTAAGTTTCCATGTCACATATTTACCGAAGACAAAAAAATGTAAACTATTTCCAATGACATTTTGCAGAACTGATGCTGGAAAAATTGTCCGTTATGTAAAATTTATAGGCTTCACAATTCACTTCAAGAATGTCTGGATATTTTTAATATAAGTAATATTTTTTTCATAAAGTAAGCTAAGCAAAATTGTACATATCACTTGGTAATTATCACTGTAAATATAAATATAGGAATTCCTGTAACTTGATTTACCGTCTGCAGGGATGCGCTCACAATAAATAAATAAATATTGTTTTTGGCTACAATCGGTCTTAAGTTGTGGCATGGATTATGGTGTTAAAAATGTCTAAAAAGTAGGACGACACATGCGCCAGATGGTACCTTCGAAGCCTTTCTGAGTGTTAGAGGGATACCCTCGATATTTTCTATTGACGTCTCTCTCATCAAAAGGTTAGTCGGGTGTTTAGGAATTGCTATGGGCTCTGACTCGTTAATAAAATCATAGATTTGTGTTGCGTATTCTATTGCATCCATGACGACAATTTGCCCCGTCTTGTCCGTTTGGGTGACCCCGCACGGGGATAACTGGTTTTCCAGTTATTTGGGGAGCGGCGCCCCCACGGCCCGAGCTCACCTTGTGACGGAGTACTTTTCGTTTACTCTTGAACGATACCATCACCGAAGGGACAGCTGTTCATCCAGCTGATGGGGGATGGCGTCCCCACGGCCCGAGCCGATTTTCTCTTATTGTTTTGCTTTTTTTTCGTCTTCAGTTCATTTAATGGCATGTACCCGCCTCAGTTGTAGGCTGCTGAGGTTGTGATGAGGCGCCAGCTCTGGGTTTTGTTCCTCGTTCTCTTCCCTGTCTTTTTCTTTTTTATGCTACATTTTCTGTTTTTCCGGAGCTGGTTAGCTTAGACCTACCTGCATGTTTGCCGTGTGCGGTGACCCGTACAGGTGGAAATGAGGATGCTGGAGGCTGAGGTATTTGCCCCGCACGGGGATAGCTGGTTTTCCAGTTATTTGGGGAGCGGCGCCCCCACGGCCCGAGCTGACCTTGTGACTGGTCAACATCTGATGTCATGCCACAGCTTGTTTTTTCTTATTTTGGTGCTGTTGGTGTTTGCAGGGACGGCTGTTCATCCAGCTGTTGGGGAGTCGCGGCCCCACGTTCCCGAGCTGGTCTTGTGTCTCGCTTTTTCGTTTTTATTTATTTTCTCCACTGGCTAGTTGCCCGTGTTGTATTCTCTACCTAATCGCTACCACGTTATGTACTAACACCCCGGTCTTGTGGTTTTGTTACCCTCCACCACTAACTGATTTATATTAACCGCTCAGTTCGTAGGTTGCTGAGATTCCGTTTAGGTTCCCTGCCAGGATTTGTCTTCTTTGGATTTCTTTTTTTTTTCCTTTTAGCTGGTTTGGGTGCTAGACCTACCTGCATGTTTGCCGCGTGCGGAGACCCGTGAGGCGGAAATGGGATGTCTGGCGGCTGAGGTCGCAGGAGACCGGTTAAGTGCCTCCTGTGTACCAACACTCCTCTTCGACCCCGGCTTCGCTGTAAACGGGAGGCTAGAGACTAACCCACCTCTAGTCAGAAGTCTTGTACCAAGTTGTGTACAGGGCTTTAGCGGCTTTTTTGTCGTATGGCACGGCAGGGTGAGCCCGAGGGCTGTGGGATCATGCCAAAGGCGTTGGCATGACGGTACCCGGAGGTCGAAGTGTCCGCCGAGTGCGTGTGATCACAGCCAACGGACTATATTTGCAACTAAGCTCTAGAACTGTGTCTTGCGTCATGTGTTTGGCTTGCGGACCTCCAGTTCTCCCCTGTTGGGCTCGATTGTGGGCGGAGTACGTTGCTGATGAATTTTTTCTCACTTCCATGGGGAAACATAAACCCTCCTCAAAATTTAAAAAACAACAGGATATGGTGATTGATCAGGGGCCAAATTTGCCTCAACCACCTCCCACACACACTGAAGAGAACTTTCGTTGAAAAACGACATCACCGCGACGTATCTTTAGATCCAGGTGTTGAGCCGTCAGCTCAGAAACGTCGCATTACACTTGCAGATTCGATACCTCAAGCTACTTTTCTCGTCATTTCTTCTACTGAACAGATGTTCAAACTTTCCTCAAAGTCTCCTTTTTTCATCTCGAAGGCACTTGCGGGTGTTGCTGGCTCTTTGAAGTCAGTGAAGAAGCTACGCTCTGGTGACCTGCTTGTGGAAACTTGCACTCTCTCTCAGAGCAAATCTCTTCTGCAGTTGACCAGACTTCAGGATATTCCAGTTCAAGTGACGGCACATCCGTATCTCAACACCTCCAAGGGAGTCATTTCTGAGACCGACTTGTTGGTCTGCGATGAAGATGAACTTGTGTGTGAACTTGCTGATCAGGGTGTCATAGCTGCCCGACGCATGACTTTCAGGCGCGATGGCGCGCTGATCAAATCACGAAATGTTATTTTGACTTTTAACAGCCCGAAGGTACCTACTGAAATAAAGGCTGGTTACTTGTTATGTGCAGTTCGTCCTTATATACCAAATCCTCTACGCTGTTTTAAGTGCCAGAGGTATGGACATTCCCAGCGGTCCTGTAACAGTGTTGCGAGGTGCGCCAATTGTGGTTCCCGCGACCACGAAGGGACTGGATGCACTTCAGAGCCCTGCTGTGTAAACTGTGGTGACTCCCACGCTGCTTATGCCAGGTCCTGTTCGAAGTGGAACGACGAGAAGGCGATCCAGCGCCTCAAGACCCTGGAGGGCCTCTCGTACCCTGCTGCCAAGGCCAAGTTGGGTATTCCCAACAACCGACAGCGTACTTTTGCCGCAGTTGTTCAGTCTCAGCCACAACCCGTGCAGCCTTTTGTTCCGCGCCCTGTAGCTCTCGCCGCACTTGCCAAGCGATCTACAGCTGAACAAGCGACACAGGTGGATTTCACCGAGCTCCAGCTTATTCGACCAGCTGCGTCTTCGCCTTCTCTTTTGAAGACGCCCGCCTCTTCCGGTTCCCAGCAGACAGCCTGCACGTGCTTAAGACCCGGCCCTCAATCCGCAAAGGTGTGCGGTGTCCATCAAACTGTCTCGGCCTCAGCGAGGTCCCCACCCTCACCCAACATTATAGAAGAACACGGGGGGAGGAGAGTGACAGTTCGTCCCCAGCCTCTACCAGCATTGCAGAGGAACATGGGGGGAGGAGAGTGACAGTTCGTCCCCGCCCTCTGCCAGCATTGCAGAGGAGTGTGGGGGAGGAGAGTGACGGTTCGTCCTTTTCCATTAGTAAATATGTTACTTTTAATAAACTTCATTAACTACCTTTTCTTCACTGCTTTCTTCATACTCTTTTTCAACTTTTACCAAGCCTGTCTGATCTTAATCATTTTCCACGTTTTTAAAAATCTGTGGCTGATCGTTCTTTGTCTGGCGCTCTTTGGCCAAACCTGGCCCTTGCGCCAATAAAATCCAACAACCAACCAACCAACCGTTTGGGTGATTACTTACTAGGATCTTTCTGAAGTCTGCGTAGAACTTGCAAATCTTGTTTATTAAATTTACGATATCATTCGATTGTGGATTTAAAATTTTCAGTTCCCAAATTCCTAATTCTGCTGAATTCCTGCTGAGGGACTAAGGCAATGGTGCTTTATAACTCCCGTGTGCTATGCGTAGGATCCGGTTTCAGAAGCAATGAGAATGTTGCTCCTTTTTCTAGGACTTCCATTTCTTTCCTCGATATCGGTCTGCTGGAGTTGTTTACTGAGGGAACTTTAGAGACACTCTGTTTAGGTTTATTGCATAACTTGTCAAATTTCCATGCTTGCCTAGTGCATAAGATGTCTTATTGTCTGCTGACTAACGCTTGTACTCTTCTTAAGAGGATGTTGATTTCTGTAGGTAGAGTGCATGCTTGGAGAATGCTGCACATCCTGTAAGATTTAAACGCTAAGGCCACAACTTCCCTTTACTTACGTAGCTTACATTTGGGCCGTAATAAGAATAATGAACTAGAAATACTGTTGAACTACAGCAGCTAAAATCCTGACCGTGTTTCAAACAGCGCTAAAGCAACAATGCCTCTCAGTCAGGAGAACAAAGTTGCAAGAACACATTTCGGAGTGACGACACTAAACAATTGAACATGAAGTAATTTCAATTTCTACCTGTAACCTTACTACAAAAAAAAAGCGATCATCGTTTCATTGTCTGCATGTTCAAAAGAGTCGTATATTAATTGTAGATAATTGCTTGTATGGTTTTCCAATAAGTAGAAATTATTTTTGAAGGTGACAACAACCTTACAAGAACATTACACATATATACTTGCTCTATAACCCAATCCTTATTTATGTTTTCACCTGTTAAAGCGATTTCCGATGGTTGCAGAATGAGACAAACGTAACGCTAAAAAGGAAAGCCTAATCAAAGGCGCTCTTAAGATTTTGAGTTTTTCTTCTCCAATGAAAAGTTTAAGGACTAATATTTAATATAATTTGTTTTACACATAAGGAACTGATAATATCTACGAAACGGTAATGCTTGCTTAATCACGGCATTAAATATTAATTCTAAAAGTATCACCAGGCATATGTGTTTGAAGAAAAAATAATACATCAAATCTAAAGAAAACTCTTGATTTAAACAGCTTCTGCCTAAAGTTTAAAAGGTACCTATGAAAACTTCATGGATTATACGGTACTTTAAAAATATATGTGAAGAATATAGGAAATGTGGAAATTTCTTCTGAATATATGAGATTAATGTGAGATATATTTCATTACTTTGTTCAGAATGAGTCGAAATTATCAGGTATAACGATCTGTAGAGGATATTTCAATTTACTTGAGAAAAAGTTCTACATTCTAAAAATATCCTTTTATTATTATAGTTAGGTGATAAATTAGACATTTTAATTTACGATTCTATACTGGCTATGCACACGTTTTATTGCAAAGCATATTGTTTACATCTATGATTTTAAATGTAATACATACTTTACTAATTATGTGACATCCCCTTATCTTTGTAATTTGATGTCCAGCATATTATAAGACACCTGGCTGAATTAAATGTATTTCAAAAACATATTTTTAAAAGTATAACAGACTTAAATTATCACAGTTGGTGGTGGTAATATATGCAATAATTTCCGCATGCACATGTACTAACTGGATTAATATTTGCTTATGTTTTTAAGAGTTTCCAAAATGAATTTTCTCCTGCAACAGCATTATGTTGAAACATCACACACACACACACACTACACAAATATACATTTTAAGCCTCATAGATTGAATCACTTTTCTACATTTCTACAATTTCTCTTCCCCAAGTCATCTTCAACGTCGTGATAAAACACATGTATGACTAATTTTTATCAATATTAAAAGGGAATTTGATACCACACATTAAATTAAACGCTGAAGTATATGGAGAAAATTCGAAGAAATATATGAAGAAAAACATGAAAGAGCAGTTATACACACGAATTCAGTAATACTTTGTTTGATCTGATATGTCATAAAACAAATCACGTTTTGAAGGAAATGGGACCAAGCAGAATCTACAGCTTCCCAGGTCGATGCGTTACACCTGAATGGGCTTCAGCATCTATCTTAAACTATTGTTAGCATAAATATCTGTTAGATTATCTCAGAAAAAAAATACAGACATCTTTTTTAAAGAATGTCAGGCAAAATTCATGATCTCATACGAAAGGATAAGATATACAGATTCAAATTAAATACTTCGTTCTTCAATTGCTTCGTTTATTGGTGTTTGTGTAACATACGTTCATATAAAATGCCGAATAATCGCACGAGGTACTCCAGGGGCACAGTGTTCTGAGTCCCGGTATCTGACCATCCGTCTCTCATGTGTGTGGGTTGGTATAAGGTTAAGGCATGGACTTCGCATGTGTCTTACGGGTCTGGGTCTCTCACATCCTTGGAACCAGTGTTCCAAAATTAAGGACGGGAGACTGCTGATTGCCCAATCAGCTACTCACATCTGTCGTTAAAAAATATCCACTCGTCGATCGGATGGCTTTGCAAAGACTTCAGGAATTAAGTACATGTTCAACATTTTCATTATTAAATATGTATAGTTACATTGGTAGTCTTCCAAAAACACAAACGGTCTACGTGTGAGATTTCGGTGCTAAACGTTTATGTTGGTGAAATTTTGATGTCTAGTAAAAAATAATTCTGGCTGCTTCGTTCAGAGAATCATATCTTTTGCTTAATCGATCCTTTTCAGAAACGATTAGTTTGTCAATGACTTAGTTAGCTGATTCGTTCTGTTCAAACAATTGTTCGCGAACGGCACATCTTTGACGCTGATTCCTAAGGATGGGGTTCTCTTTAAGCAGATCTTCAATGAAAAAATTGTATTTATTCTCACGTTCAGAGACTACCATTTTATAGTTCAATTTGGAGAATGAAACTGTTTTCACGATTTATGTCACAAATGTCTTTAATATGCGCTTTCTCTTTTAGAGTTACTGCTTCGCAAAGCACAAGAAGAAGTTCAGTTTATTTTGCGTGGACGTTTCTTTTAACTAGGAAATAATTTTTTCCCTTTCTGCCTATTGTGAAATTTACCCACTGAGCAGCTGTTTTGGCCTTGCGCGTTATTTGGAATCGTATGAGTAGAGTGTATGTCTGTAGTAAAATGCTTTCTAAATGAGTGATCACTGACACTTAGGACCGCCCAATGAGTTTAATTTTTGAACAGGTTTCTATTAGAAAATGTATCCTTTTCCGACTTTAGCGTAGAGAGATACAGGAGCTTCAGTGCCCACCATATTATACCACTATGTAAAGTGACCGGATAAGGCTTCCTCTTGGAAAATAAGTAATTTTAACCCTAAGAGGCTATCATCTGCCTGTTAATGTAGGTTGCAGGTTTGCACACCGGTGGGCAGTTGTACATTATACTTCACAATCCTTGCTGGTCTAATGACCATGAAAATAATTTAAACTCCTGTACCGGAAAGCAAATTAAACAGCCTTTCCCTTTTGAATTATTCTATTTTTTTCAAATTTAATAATGAAAAGAACAAACCACTGCAATTACGTATATCAGACAAGATGTAACTGATATTAAATTCAAAACATACAAATATCAATAACTTTTTTTTAATTTTCTGTGACAACGAAATTACTCCAAGAAGAAAAGCTGATGCCGAATTTCAACAATTTTGTGCTGACAATGTAATGATATGATAAATGATATTCGAAATGATGAAAAATGTTATCCATTTTTATGGAAACAAATAAAGTTGTAAATCTTTCTCGTAGGAAACCTTTCAAGTTAAAACATCGAATACAGTGAAATTAATACCAGGAATTAAACCGAATAATGGGTTTGTTACATTATTTCTTTGAAAAGAATTAACAGCAATAAACATTATATGGCATCATGTGAAACCAAAATAAATTCTGTAACTCGTTATGGATATATCTGCAATCTCTGGAACATGGATTTATAGGTACCTAATTGCTGTCTCAATCACTACGGAAAAGAAAAGAACTATCCTTTGGACCCATTCCATATCTCAGCGGATATGAATGAAACAAAAATAGGCAATTTAATTATTGGGATAATGCATAAGTTCATTCCGTTTTATTTCACAAGTGTCTCTCACGTCAGTAGTGAGGGTACAGATGTTTAGTTGTATATAAAATGTAGTCAATAATATCGGGTATCTAAATCGTATACAAAATGTAGCCGGTACTATCGTGTATCTAAATTACATTGCTTTGTATGATTGTGGTTAATGGTTTTTTGGTTTTCAGGTCCGGAAGTATGGAGTGTCAAGTAGAGAGGATTGAACCATTCCGAGATCTGCTACTCTACGAGTTTAACAAGGGATGCACAGCCGACAACGCTACTCGACAAATTTGTTCTGTGAATGGGAAGGATGCTATTGCTTCGAACACAGCCCGCAAATGGTTTGATGAGGATCGTTTGAACCAACTCATTCACTTGGATCCTCATGAAACCACACGCGAATAGGAAACCGAGATTGACTGTGATTAAGCCACAGTGGTGCGATACCTGGAACGTATGGGAAAGGTCCAGAAATTGGGTTCTGGGGTGCCTCACACTGTCACTAAGAACAACAAGAATAATCGTGTTGCCATATGTGGTTCCTTGTTCGCCCGTTATCGCGAATGTCCTCAGCAACACAAACCTTTTCTGTCACGTATTGTTACTGGAGATGAAATGTGGTCGCTGTACGTGAATTTCAGGCATAAGAGGGAATGGTTAAGCTTAAACAAGGTGCTTACACTACGACCAAAACATGATCATCATCCTGCTAAGATCATGTTGTGTGTTTAGTGGGAAATTAAAAGCATTATTCACTGAGACGTCCTGCCGAGGAATCGGACCGTCTACGCTGCACTATATTGTGAGCACATCCTCCGTGAGAAGGGAGCAATTCAACAGAAACGGCCGCATCGGCGCCATAATGTCCTTCTCTAACATGATAACGCTCGCACTCACAGTGCAAACAAGACTAAAATGGCCTTTCAGGACATGAAATGGGAGATCCTTCCACATCCGGTCTATTTCCCAGATGTCGCCCTTTCAGACTATCATGTGTTTCGATCTCTGTCGAATGCACTACTTGGCAGAATGTTCAACGATGACGTTGATCTCCAGAATTTCCATGATGATGTTTTCGCAGCAAAACTTACAAGTTTTTCAAGATTGAAGAATGACATTGCGGACCTACCAAGACGTTGGTGACACCATCGTAAACAATGGGAGGGATACATAGTTGATTTATTCCATTTCCCCTTCTGATGTAATACATTCCACAAATGAGGTGAAAAAACTGCAGGAACTTATGCATCAACCTAGTGTTTATTCCACAATTTCAGAAAAAGTATTTCTGTTAATGCAGAATAAAAACAATTGTGCAGTCATTTTTCTATCACTACTGTAAGGTGATAGACCTTTTCTAATTACATATTTGGCTTCGTTATGCTACTCGCACATTTTTGGAACTCGCGAAGAAATGTTCCTTCTTTGTTTTGTTTTTAAAGTTGGCAGTGGATATATTGGATATCATGATAATTAAAGAAGCTCGTACTATGCCCCATGTGTTGAAAAATAACTGTCTTAATAAAAGCTGAAATGAGAAGCTCTTCTTAATAGAAAATTCAATTTTCCATTTCCTAATTGTCTTACATTAACGCTATCTTCCTTCACTGTGTATAAATCCTATAACCCCGTGTTTATCTTAAACAAAGTTGCTAATGAAAATGAGAATGATCTGTTACGAAACCCAAATGTCTCGCTTCTGTAATGTTGTTCTTCATTTTATCTGAACTTGGACAGTGATCTGTGGTAATGACGCTGAAAAATGCAAAACGATAATAAGCTTCAGAAATTTGATAATCCCTTGTCCCAAGGTATTTAATTTATTTTCTGTTCCCCAATTTTTACAGTGTTCAACATTTTCTATATTTCGGAATGAAGTTGATGTAGCATTTAAAAGAAGAACTACTCTCGCTTACTCTGCATTCAGAAGTATCGTTCTAACGATACTGTTTTTGCTCTTAATATAGAAGAAAGATACGAGACTTGTTAGCAAGCACATAGAGTGATATTAAATCCAGTGGTGCCTGCGTCGAAATATTTTGGGTCAGGTCATTCCAATCGGCTAAACCGATAATACATTATTTTTTAACCAAAGTGTTTTCCCTTACCCTGGTTTTCCCTTGAGCGTAGCTTGCTTGAAAATTTAATAATACTTGAACGTTTATGACCATCTACGCGAAGATTGCACCATTTTAATTGTGCCGTAGTAACATTTCAGTTGAACAACAGTAATACTGAAATTGCAGTACATAGATATTTTTCAAAAACGCTTTTAAGAACTGTGCATGAAGCTTTTTCCTACGTTAACTTTTGCGGAATTATGCAAATATATCGTCCATAATCATTGTTCATGCACCTGGGAAATCAGAAAAAAAGTGACCAGAACATTTCTGCACGATACAGGCCAGACACACATTGTAAATTGTAAGAAACACAGTAAAATGTGTACCTGGGTCTCTCAGACATAATAAAGTTCTGATATAATATCAGTGAAAATTTGCAGAACCTGATCGGAAGTCCATTCATATCGGTAAACGGAGAAGTACACAAATTCTGAAAATAAAAGTTAGGTCGATTCGAATATTCGGACGTATATAGTCTTAATGCAACCACACTTAAATACGAAGCTCCAAAACTTTTACTTTAATTTTTTTATTTAAATAAATCGTTTTCATTGGAAAGATCGTGCAACAGCATCATGGGTTTTAATTTTCTTCTCCGATGAAATGGAAAATTCAGAATTCGAACTTTTTCAATATTGGTCATTTCCATATAGAATCTACGAAAAAGTTATTTTGCCTTTCCTTCATCTGAAAAGCGTATTACCAATTGTCAAAGCCGGATCTTCTATTTTCTAACAATACGTATTAACCTTGTTTTAGAGATTTGTTGTTTTTAGAATTTATAACATATTGCAAATTGGTTATCTTTGGAGTCCCCGTATCAAGGTTAGTTAAGCGCCGAGCTGCACAGATTGTTGTAAATTCATTTCTGTGTGAAACTCGAGCCACCGCCTAAAGATTGCCGCTATGACATTAAACTCGAGAAGCTAATGACATGCATTTGGAACACATATACGCTTATTTATCTGGTGTGTAGAGAATGGAGGTCGGCATCCGTACTTTACGGTAAGACACCCGACGTTATAAGAAAACAACAGTTAAACAGGACAGCAGCAGCTAACGGAATTTGTTAAGTGAAGTGAAAACGTAGAAACACTGGGCAGCATGAAATGATTCCAGTGGTTAAATATTGGGGACAACAATATGAAAGACAAGCTGAAGTCAAGACGTGCAGTGCCCATCACCATTGGCATACAGGTTCGAGCTGTAGCAGCGTACAAGTTTATTATTACACGATTAGCAAATGAGGTTGGTTCTTTCCAATCCGTCTTCGTCGGTCACCTACATTGGGTTGACTTCCCTCGAGCTGCCATTTAATATCACAAATAATTTTCTTCAAAATTTGTTTTTGTAGTGAAACATCTTAAACATCAACTTTTCAAACAGTTATTTGATTTCACAAAGTATCATTTAGAGAAACAGTTAGTGATATTGCCACATCAGCTTCGAAGGAAGTGGTAAAGCAAATCATTATATTTTTACGTGGATATTATGTGAACTCAATATCCAATTATATCTGGTATAGGGATGCTTTATTTCCTTTTTTTGTCGCGCAATAGAAACGTGTTGTGTTTAAATCGTTAACAATGTCATAAAAAAATGTGTTCATTGACTTCAAACAGAAGAACAACGAAAACAGAAATGAACCGAGGTTTACGAATCTCTTCTTCGAAAAAATGCTTCCACGCTCTCATGAAAGGTAGTGCCATCTTGCTCAATTAACACGATGAGAAAAATGGCAGAACAGCGGATATTGATTCTTGTTAAACTAGTGGTTTTCTCATACGGGTAATAGTTATCTGAAACGCAATAGAAGATTGCATTTGCCTCGAATTTAAACGAGACCAGGATGATTGCTAAAAGATTGATTACCCTACACTGAAAGAGCGAGATAAGAAGGGCTCGGGGTAAGCTTCACTAATTGAGCTTTGGGAAGATAGAAGAAAATTATTAACAAACATTTCACTGGTACAATAAAATTTTGCTTTGTCTCAGGTCAATAAAAGAAATGACAAAACAGAGAAACTATCAGTAATAAAATCTTTTTTAATTTAAAATTCTGCCCTTAAATTGCATATGTTGTATTTTGCCAGTGTATAATCACAGTACAGTCAATTCTAAATCGGTTGAATCCGAAAAAAGTGCGAATAGTATTTGGGATATGAAATAGCTGAGTGATCAAAATAAAACCAAATTTTTATTTACTGTAGTGTTTCATGTTTTTTGTACTAATTTGTTGTACATACTGGATTGTATCGTAAAAGAAATTCTTAAAGAATTCAGTTCATAAGTTAGATAGAGGTTTCTTATTACAATAGGAACACATACAGTTTATCGATAACTTTTTATTTTTAAGCTAGGACCGCCTCGGGCTGTCAAGACAGAAGCAACTGGACATTTATTAAAGATCTGTAAGTTATACACATACGTTTATACAAGTTATGCAATATGCTATAGAAATTTTGTATGTTCCTCCCAGGAGAATATGTCCCTAATGTGCCAGTGATGTTAAAGGTCGAGGTGCAATGTGTCCTTTCAATTCAGATATTCCCGCAAATGTCGAATAATATTGTGGTCTCCAGGGTAGCTTCATCCTCATAACACGCAAACATCTGCTATCCAAGTTTCGCAAAATGCATGGATACATCATCTTCTTGAAACAAAGAAAGGTCATAAGAAAACAAAGCCTGAGTTGTTGGTTGTAGGTGGTCCCCGAGAATGAATGTGTAATTTTCAGATACGAGACGTTTCTGCAGAATAACCAATGGCCCTAAGGAATACCATGATATGTCACTGTATAGCATCAGGGATTCACCTCCATGATTCAAAATTGGAACCAAACTCTCCAATGGTTATCACGATAGGGCATCACAGACACATCGCTCCACAACTTCAAATTAACCTCATTGTGGAATTCAGAAGGGCATTATTCTAATACCCGCGAAGAAATAAGGAATGGAAAGTATCACAACATAGTTCCGGAGATTGTCGGGGTTTGACTGTCGAGCGAATGTTTTATCAACACGTTTTTCAGCCCGCCTCAGCTTATGTTTGCATTGCGTCTTTTTTCGGAAACCTTCGGTTCATTGATATCAGCATTTATTTCTGAAAGCAGAAAAAGTGACCTTGCGACTCTTTGCGTAGGGTTTGCTGTTTTCCGCATGTCGAAACATGAATTTTCCTTCAATTTGGTATGATATTCTGTCTTCTGGGAAATGTGGTTCTAATCTCCTTGAGAATAGTAATTGAACTGCTATCAACATTCGGTTTTCAGTACCATCAGGTGCAATCTGTGGTGCTCCATTAGATTAGAAGTTTTATATTTTTTTAATTGGAGGCTTAACACATGACCTGAAATTTTATTTCACGTATAACTAAATCTAGGAAAAGAACAATGAAAATAATATGTGCATTTTTTGGTGTAACGTAGCCACACATTCAGAGTGTGATGTCATTACCAAAGGCTTTTTCGTGAACATTCCGTTTGCAATAAAATTAAAACT
Source organism: Macrothele yani (assembly GCA_039090855.1). Classification (NCBI taxonomy): domain Eukaryota; kingdom Metazoa; phylum Arthropoda; class Arachnida; order Araneae; family Macrothelidae; genus Macrothele; species Macrothele yani. The sequence continues at coordinate 87,563,385 of CM077033.1, read as the reverse complement.
TTCTACAATCCATCCGTAGTTCTGACATCTATGTGTTGCACACAATTCCACCTACCTGTTCGAAATTGTTTCCGTGTACTAGATGTTCCCATATTTAGGATATTTTGTCAGCCAAACGGATCCATTCTTGGGATTTCTCAATACAATATACAAACATGAGGTATTTTAGTGGTCTCAGTACAACTTCCGCAATGACTCAAATCAAAGGTTCACCCATTGGTGCTCAGTTTGTTTGCCTGTAGATTTCGTCACCCAACTTGAAACACTTGTAGTTTCTCACTATATTCATAGTGCTCATAATTTTACGGGCTTGGGTCTCTGTAAATTCAGACGAATTAAATGATTTCTTGCGAAAGATAAACAGTCTACACAATACAATTAAGTTCACCACAAACCTTGAAGTGAATGATACATAAAACTAGATGGATATAGCGCAAAAAGAAATTTAACATAGAGATTCATTTTTGACGTTTCTTATGAGTCACGCAGTACTGAAGTTTACGCTTTTTGATTCCCTTTCTTATGGATACAACGGTGTGTGCGATTATATTGGGCAGTAATAGAATTTCTAACAGTAAATGTACACCAAAGTGGAATTTATCTTACAAAATGGTGTTTCTCTTCCTGAGGTGTCGCGTTGCATATATCTCAGAGATGATAGCTTAAAGCAGTGCACCTACGTTGTCTCCTATGGAAACTCAAAACTTGGATGAAATGAAAAGTACACACGTGTGGTATTTCAGAAGTTCTTCACATCCCACAAATCTTGACTTTTAGGGATTACACGCACAATGTTTTCGGCATAATTCTTTCCAGCATTCAGCAAAATGGATATCGGTTTCAAGATTCTGAGAATCTCATTCATACTTAACATAGTAGAGCACGGGCGTGTTACATAACCATGTGACGCACCTGTCCCACTCACTTGTATGCATTTACTCCTCAAACATTGTAACTACAAAAAAGTAAGGTATAACTATTTAATTTACACAAGTCCGAAAAATGTATCGTAAAAGATAGAATATAAACGACATTTCTCTCCGCGTAATTTCTGTTCGTGCCCCAAATTATGCTGGACCCAAATGGCTCCAGGCATATTCTCAAGGAAATCAATGTTATTGAATCTAACAAGTCCTTATTTCCATTTTCGCTTACATTTCCACTGATAATTACTAAGAAAATTCTAAGAAATTCCTGAGCGAGTGGCTGTTTCCCACATGCATGTGCAGTGCCATATATTCCATTATATGTTTGGATACATTTTCGGTTCTTTATGAAGATGGCATTTAAAATCTGGAACAAATTATGCTTTCGGTAAAACTGGACCTGACTTCTATTTAGATGCCTTTTAAAAGGCGATATACACATCAAGAAATATGAGTCTCCAATAAAAATCTTTTTAAGAGTACTTATATTAAATTTCTTAGGTATTAAACTAAATACAAAATCATGCTTTGCTTCTCTGTTATTATTTTGACACGGCATCCCCCATTAAATGTTTAGAACTTCAATAATCCATGTCGATTTACTAAATAATAAAATTCTTAAAAGCTAAAGAAGCAACTTATTAGGAACGCATGCTTAAATTCGTAGCGTGTCGCCCTATCATCCGGAAAATGTTTTGTTTCAATGTACTTAGGAATCAGCGAGGTGCTGTATCATTCTATTGTGAAGTTTAACTCTGAGGATGAGATGAGTTTGGTTAATTTCCGAATGTTCGCAGAAGATTCTCTATTACAAACAGATATCTCAATCTCATTCCTCGAATGTTTAATTGTGTTACGTTCGGGGACTGCGGTGGCCAGTTTAACACTTAGAAGTCAATATCATGCTGGGATGTAAGGTCAGGTGATGCGTAACATCACAGCCTCTCCTTGACAAATGTCAACCCCGCCTTCTCGGTATAACTATACCATCGGGATTAGAGGAAACTCTATCCCACACTCACCAACCCGCTTGGCCAGCGTGGTGAGTTATGGCCAAACCCCTCCAAAATGATTCCACAACTTAAATATTGGCTCTCAGTCTCCGGCAGCTGGAATGTACCTGGCCAAGGCAGCGGCCAGTGCGACATGAGGGCAGAGGGTGCTAAGAATCCCCGGAGGACCGGACTAGGCTGCCATCTGATGCTGACCTTGGCTACTTACAATGGACGCTCCCTATCTTCTGATTCAAGGCTTCTTGAATTGGAAGAGGAACTACAAAGGATCAAGTGGGACATCGTGGGGCTAAGTGAGGTAAGGAGAAAAGGAGAAGATCTCATCGAACTGAAAAGTGGACATCTCTTCTACTATCGTGGGACAGATACTGGCAGAAATAGTATTGTTGGATTTATAATAAACAAGAAACTGAAGGATAAAGTTGTAGAAGTTGAAAGTTCCTCTGACAGAGCTGCACGACTTGTTATCCAACTCTCGAAAAGATACCAGGCTCAGATTATTCAAACTTATGCACCCACCACAAGTCATCCTGAAGAAGAAATTGAAGAATTTTATGAGGAAATTTGTCGTCTAAATAATAAAGGTAAGCAGCACTTGAAAGTAATTATGGGAGATTTCAATGCAAAAATAGGGCAACGGCAACAGAATGAAACTTCAGTAGGTAAATTCGGTCATGGCAACAGAAACCAGCGTGGAAATACTCTCGTTGAGTTTGCAGAGGCAGAAGGGTTTTTCATCTTGAACTCCTTCTTCAAGAAAAAGGCACACAGGAAATGGACATGGAGACATCCAAATGGGACGACAAGTGAAATTGATTTTATTATGTGTAACAAAAAATTCGTCATAGAAGACTGCAGTGTGCTAAACAAGTTCAACACAGGTAGTGACCATAGATTGGTGAGATGTAAGATGCACCTCAACACTAAACTTGAACGTGGCAAGCTCATAAGACAAACAAAATGTATTGACATAACCAACCTTAAAAAACACCATAATACCTTCAAGTTAGAACTGAAGAACAGGTTCTCTGCTTTAGAAGGACTAACATCGGAAGAAGTGGACATCTCTGAAGTTAACAGAAAAGTAACCAAAGCTCTTATGGAAACAGCAACAAAATTAGCTGGGTCTAAGAACAAGTTGCATGTGAACAAAGTATCAGGAAAAACCAAAATGTTGATGCAAAAAAGAAGAGAGATGAGGACAACTAAAGAAGATGTGACTTCCAAAGTGGAATATATAGAGCTATGCAAGACAGTAAGAAAAAGTATCACTGAAGACGTAAGGAAATTTAACTGTGAACTAGTGAGGAAAGCAATTGAAAACAACCAAAGCCTAAAGATAGCAAAGGGACATCTCAGTAAGGGAAGAAAACAGATTATGGCACTGAGAAAAAAAGATGGTTCTGTAACAAGAAATAGAGGCGAAATTTTGACAAGAGTGAAAGATTTCTACTCCAAATTATATGAAAGGGATGATATATGCACTCCAGACATCATGAAAGATACCAGTACCAGAGTTCCTCCAGTCCTTCCAGCAGAAGTTGCACATGCAGTCAAGAACATGAAGCGGGGAAAAGCTCCAGGAGAAGATGGAATTACTGTAGACATCATACAAGAAGCAAGTGGAGAAATCAAAACAGTACTCGCCCAAATTTTCACTCGATGCCTTAATGAAGGAAAGATTCCTGAGGATTGGAACACCGCTACAATGATCCTGCTACATAAGAAAGGTGACATTGAGGATCTCGGAAACTACAGACCTATCAGCCTCCTATCAGTAGTTTATAAAATCTTCACTAAAGTTCTTTCAAACCGCTTGAAGGTAACACTGGACATGGCTCAACCGAGAGAACAAGCTGGATTCAGGAGTGGCTACAGCACAATAGATCATATCCACGTGCTGAGAGAACTAATTGAAAGAGCGAGGGAATATGAACTTTCATTGTGCATGGCTTTTATCGATTATGAAAAAGCCTTTGATTCGGTGAAACCATCAGCAGTTACAATGGCTCTGAAAACCTGCGGTATTGAAGATGCATACATTAATATTATTAATAACATCTATGAAAATGCAAGTGCAAAGATTAGGCTGTTTGAAAATACAACACACGTAAAAATTGGAAAGGGAGTGAGACAAGGTGACACCATATCTCCGAAGCTCTTTAATGCCACATTGGAGGGTGTTTTTCAGTCGCTGAGCTGGGAAAACAAGGGGATAAAGATTAATGGAGATTATCTAACCCACCTTCGTTTTGCTGATGACGTAGTCATTTTTGCAACTACCCCATCAGAGCTGCAGAGTATGATCCAGGTACTTGATACAAGAGTAAAGAAGTGGGATTAAAAATGAACTTTTAGAAGACAAAAGTGATGTTCAATGCTTTCACAAGAAATGAAGATTTATCGATTGATGGAGAAAAGCTGGAGATAACAGACACGTACGTTTATCTTGGACAGCAGATATCAAGTGAGGATCACATTGATGAAGATATTAATCCGCGTACAAAACTTGCCTGGAGAGCTTTTGGAAGAAACAGCATAATTTTCAAGAGCAATATGCCATTATGTCTTAAAAGAAAAGTGTTTGATCAATGCATCCTTCCAGTGCTTACGTATGGTGCAGAAACGTGGACCTTAACTAAAAGAGACATACAAAGGCTGCGGACAACTCAAAGAAGCATGGAGAGGTGCATGCTTGGTGTAACCAGGAGAGATAAGAAGAGGAACTCGTGGATCCGAAAAATGACAAGAGTGGAAGACATCATGATCAGAGTCAAATCCCTGAAATGGCAATGGGCTGGACATACTGCCAGAAGGACAGATCATCGATGGACAGCCGAAATTTTATATTGGATTCCAAGGGACAGGAAAAGACCCAGAAGAAGACCACATGGGAGATGGGTGGATGAAATTCGAAAGTATGCAGGGGTGACATGGAGGAGACTGGCACAAGACAGACCGTTGTGGAGGAAACTTGGGGAGACCTTCGTCCAGCAGTGGATTGATAATGGTTGACAATGATGATGATGATCATGCTGGTGTACCACTGCTTGACTATCGAAGCCTAGTGCTATGGAGCATTATTATGGTAAATATAGCAATCTGCGTCAGAAAAGGAAATGTACATATGCCAATTATCCAGGTTGGAAATAACCCCAAATTTCCCCGCGTGTATAAAAGCGCTGTTCCAGAGTTATTAACGGAAATGTTTTGCGCCACAGATACATAGGACAGACTATCACACCAAGTCGACCAGCCTGAAGAGTAAATGCTAGGCAAGTGGAATTCATCGTTTCCTTGCGATCGACGCTTTATTGCGGCAAACCGTTCTGCGGGTGTTAACTGTGAAAGTAATTCATCAGGTCCAGAAACTTTGTTTCCGAACTCAAGTTTCCAGATTTGGGGATACGTGCACACTTCACGTGAATTTAATGCTGTTTAGCAGAGAAGATTGGCTCACGAAGTCGACCATTCGTCTGCTTTTATAGTACATTTGCGCTATATTAGGGCTAGATATGTAAGCTGAAATTCAACTCTCCTTACCGCTATATCACTGCGCTGTTATTTCATTCAGTAGATATTATTTGGTACCAAACACAGTCGTCACCATCCGCTGTTGCCCTCGAATAACTACGAGTCATTGGGGTCCACAGGAACACCACTGACGGCTTGTTTTGGTTGCTGCACAAATTTTATTGTATACCTTCGATGTACTCGTTCTTGCAGATTTGGAATAGGTTGTTTGATTCTTAGATGTTTTCTCCTTCCAGCCTAGCGTTCAGTATCATGTATCTTTTAAATTTGTTGAAATTACATGTCTGCACCATGTAGCCGCTATGAAAGCAACTTACACCTGTAATCTTCTGTAGTAAAATCCATAAATTCTTCCCAGCATCATAGTGTGAAATCAGGAATTCCTCAGTGATGGGATTGGAAAAAAGAATTTGCAGGAGTAAATTGCTCTAACCGACTATGCTACACCCACGGAAAGTATCGCTGCGGGTTTATCATCTTGATACACACGTCACAATAGTTACGTCTGTCAGTGAGCGTTATGTATTTCTGACTGATATTGAGGGTTCTAAATATCTGTTACTTAAGGATAGTTCTAATGCGGTTTGAAACGGAGTTTAAAAATGTTCTGTACCTCTGCCTTTGTATTTTGAGTCTTCTCAATGAAACGCCTTGAATGTATACATTAATACTTTTTTTGCTTGAATGACTAATAAAATGGTTTTTCGTAAGACATCTATCGATACGAACTCTTCAGAATTGCTTACTGTATGATTTCCTTATGAGAAAGTAGTACAACACAAATGACCTATATTTCCATCCTGTAGCAAAACATGTATCTTTATTGAAAATTTCCATTTCTGCTATTCATATTTTCACTTTAGACTGTGAATGTCATAGAAAATTAATGATCTGAATGGCTGGAAAATTTCTCCTCTGAGAGAAGGGCTTTTTTTTTGACGGATAAGATCAAAAGGAAAATACAACTGCGTATGCAAAATAACTAAACTGCGCTTTGAGAGCTCCATTGCTAATGGACATAGCAAAAACTACTTTTTCGTGCATTCTACATAAAAATGACAGCTCTTTCCTGGTTTTGAAGGAAATGCGCACGCATGTTGTACGTATTTGGAACAATAACGCATGCCAGAGTAATGTTCAGTTTTTCTGACACTCCGAAAACTGCCCTAACCTAAAACATCTAGAACGCAGCAGTTCAGTTCACCACGCATATCAAATATTTGCATTTCATAAGAATTCAGAAAAAGTAAACTTTTTTCTAGAATTTGAGGATCAGAAATTACACGAAATCAGAAAAATTCGCACGCCGCTCCAATGGAGCTCTTGACCAAGTGATGGTTTCAGATCTTTCGTCCAAATGGGGTCCGATTGCAGATCCCCATGCGGCATGGATGACGTGTTTGTCTTACGGTACTGGCTCTTACCCTTCTCTGGAACCAGTGGCCATAAATTAGGGACGGTCGACAGCTTATAACCCATTGAGTTGCTAACAGCGGCCGTTAAACATCGAAAAAAAATCGTACATGCAAATCACACTTTTTATAATTCATGTAGCTTCTGCTTCTGAAGTTTACATAGATTTTAAACATAAACACTGTTTCTGTGAAAATAATTGCAGTTTACAATTATAGCGCGAATCAACTTGTTTAAAAAATACGTTGCTACTTCCTGGTTAGAATATATCTAAAAACAAGAATAAAAAATTGGTACCTTCAATCACACATAAACTCGTTTCGGTCTTTATGATAATTTGAATCGTTACATTCTTTTTAAAGTTTACAGGGATACCCCCTCAGAAAAGTATCATTTTAATAACATGGTATACAGTCAATACAATTTGTGTACTTAACAACTTATTTTGTCATGAATCAGCAAAATGGGCATGCTACAGTAGGGAAAAGCCTAACGCTTTTCGAGAGGCCAAATTTGATTCTGACGCACACGCCAACAAAACAATTTCTGAAAATGAAATTTATATAATACGTTTTACAGATAATAAACTCAAAGCAATATAAGCATTTTCTGCGATTTCTTAAAAACCTGTACTATATACTGTGCAGAAACTTATGTACTTATCATGGAGCACAAAATTAATAACTCGTTGGTACCCCTTTCCGTGCAATTACGGTTCGCAGTCACTGCGGATAAATGCTACAAGGTATAGGATATTCTCCACACGTAAATTGACCATGTCAGCTTCAGCAGCTAGGGAAGTTCACGCTCATTCTGTGAAAGGCCATAAGAAGTTCACACAACCCTTTCGAGCTTATTCCACAAATATTCATTTGGGTTACAGTCCTGCTGCAAGGTAGCTGTAGGGTCCGGCTAACGATTCTGCAGATATGGATGATTATGGCCGGCGAAAAGGTTCCTGTATAGTCCACCATTTAGTGTTAGTGGGATGATAACCAACGGACATAGAATTTGACAAACAGAAGCTCCCTAGATCCGGACACCACCTCCACCGCCCATTTGAATCCCAGCTAGTCAACCAGAGTATTAAGCTTCTTGCTGTTTACGCCATATGTTAACACTTTCGTCAACAGTGTCCAGAAAGAAATGAGACCCATAATTCCAGACGTCATTTCCATCTCTCTAGAGTCCAATTCCGATATCCTTGGCCAATGCGACCCATTTTTTGCAGTGACTGGGCATCCCCATGACTACTCTCGTTGGTCTCCGGCTGTAAAACCCCATGCGAAGCCAGTTAAGGGCTCATAATGCATATGGAATTATGTCAAACGCGCAATGCTGTTCTATTGGACGGAGTACTGGGTGACTGCTGCAGATCATTGCTGTGATACCAGTCATGACAACCAACGCTAACCACAACAATCAACCGCAAGTTGGTTACCACTGTGAGCTCTGTTGCTAGGTGTCTGTGCATGGTTAAACCAGTTCTCAGTTCTAGTACGCTCTAATTTGAACATTTGAATTGTCTAAATTTTGGAAATGGAAAGGACTCATATTTTTTACCTGAAATACAGGGTGTCCCATATAATAGAAAACCTGATAGTAAGATCAAGGAACTCATCAATAAGTATGGTAATGCAAGAAATAAGTAGTGAAGCAATCAATATAAAAGCAAGAAAGAATTCATACATACGTAAAATATTAGAGTAAGTGCTGCAAAAGGCCAACGTCTTCCTGAACACAGGCATTCTCCCTTTTCACAGTATGTCTTGCAAATGTTTTCAAAGTTTGTAAGCGAATATTTGTTATAGGTCATTGATGTTGACCTTCAATTTTGTCAGGTGTTCGCTGTTTGTTTTTGTAAACAGTCTCGTTTCGGCAACGGGAGAGAAAACAAATGTGACGGAGTAAAGTTAGGATATCTTTGTGGGCATACTCCACGAGCGATGACGAAATCCCTGACATACACAGCTGGCCACCCAAAATGCAACACCAAGAAGGACACGAGATAGCAAAGCCAGATTTACTGGACACATAACAACAGATACAAAGATGAAAAAATTGAGCTTACATGCCCGTGAGACTGGCAATAACGGCCGCTACACGCCGTGGCATCGAACAAAAGAGGCTTTGGATGTGGGCTTGGGATATGTCGGTCCATGCTACTTCCACACGTTGACACAGCTCATCAGGCGTTGCCGCGTGTGGTGCTTGCTGGGTCACTCGGTTGCCGGTCAGCGACCAGACATGTTCGATGGGCGACATATCGGGAGAACAGGAGGGCCACGGCAGCATATCCGACCATCGTGGTTGTGCCATTCCCTAGTCCAGGTGCGGCGTTCAAAGGCCCACTGCCGCCGCACTCGCCAGGGGTGTAACGTCAATGATCATCGGAGCAATGGGCGCCGTGGGACAAGTCACCGCTCCTGCAGACGACGTCGAACGGTATGTGCTGACACAGGTTGCTGCGCAACACATCCTAATTCCTGCGCTAACGTTCGTGATGTGGCGTTGCGAACCGTCAATGCCCGCCGCACAACATGCAGGACCTCACGTTCGGTGGTGTGCCATGGCTACGGCAATCGCTCACGTTGGTCCGTCCGTCCCTCTTGCACTACCGAATCCATGCTCGCATTACTGTGGCTGGATGTCGTCCCGTACGGGCGGCGATGTTTCGATACGATAAACCGCTGTCGTGATAAGCCACTATTCGTCCTCTGTCAAACACCGAAACGTGCTGGAAAGACTGCTGTATTCTGCGACGAGGCATGAGGAAGCTTCCCACGCACAGGTCCGGCAGCACAACACAATTCCACTACTTACACCCAGCCTTCTGTGCACCCTTCTCATAGTGCTTCTCAGTAGCGTGCCGGGCGCCCATGATTTGCATATGCCCTGCAATGCTAATCGTTTGCATATCCTCTCGAAGGCGACGCATGCTGCGAATTTCTGGCCAATCAGATATTTCCTTCTTAGTGATGAATTTTGGGTGGCCAGCAGTGTATTTCTTCAAGAAAGCGGTGGTTGTATTGGAAAGTGTGTTTGCACGTTCATGCTGTATCGAACATCTTCGTTCGCTCATTTCCAGCAGTACAATGAACGGCATCAACAGACGCTGGTGTCATCTGGCATTAATGGTGTTCTCCAGGAAGGAACAACCAATAATTATTTTTTGAGGCAATAATGTGCATCAAACACCAATGTCCTGTGGGTTCAACGGCATTTCTGACACACGTGAGAATTTTTAGCAATCTAAACCCTGTTGTTTTGGCTATTGAAGTAACTAGTAAAATCTCTAATTTTATGTTAAGTCTAATTATTTAAGTTGAATTCAACAACGTTAGGACATACTCTATTAAAGTGTTAAGGCAATAGGAATACAAAAGACGGAAAACATTATTTTAGGAATTATGAGAATATAAGTGATTCAATAAATTATGAGAATAAAAGTGAGAATAAAAGTGATTCAATAAATTATGAGAATAAAAGTGAGAATAAAAGTAATTCAATAAATTATGAGAATAAAAGTGAGAATAAAAGTGATTCAATAAATTATGAGAATAAAAGTGATTGATTTGAAATAGCCTCAGCGTCGATTGAATTATGCTTATAGATTTTCATGGCTAATCGTTTAGATCTATACTAGCTAGAGCGAGTATGTGTTCTGAACATGTCGCATTTTCAAAATTGTAGTGCGGAAAATCGGATAGTGGTAAACAATGGAATTAAATTGGCTGTTTATTTTTTTTAGTGCGTGTTCGCGGTTGAACTACTTGCAGTGTGTCACGCAGGAGAAAGTATAGGAGATTCCGCGGGTTCAATTATTGCGTAGTGTACAATTGCGGATCTCAAAGTACTGGTTTTACCTGAGCACTTGAATAGCGTCCTCTATGTGACGTCACAGTGGTAGCGCCGGCTGGACATAAGATAGGGAGGTGGATGAAATACTCCCTCAAGGAAGAAATCGCCTGTGCGTCCCTTAACAATGAAAAAAGAAGAGTAACGAAAAGTATGGTTTAATTAGGTATTAATGCTTGTAGTGATAATTGAGGAATGCAAATTTTCTACGTGAGGATATAAATACTATTTTGGCCAAATACAATAGGGATTGAACGGAGACGTTCAAGTATGCAAGCAATAGTGGCTAATCCGGTAATTTAACAATCAAATTTATTGAATGAAATAAAATATGAGGGCAGTAATAAATAGAATGGCGGACTGCAATTTGGCCTTTGCCAGTACCGTAAAAATAAAAGCAGACAAAATAATCTCTGAATTTGAAAATTCCGAATTTCCTTAATTACCAGTGCTAACCTTTGTGCTTTCAGTTAATTACTCGCTCTTGCAATAACCAATAGAACTTAAGGAAGCACAAACTAAAGAGTCTGACTTGAGTTGCTAATGAAATAGTTGCTTACCGAAGGCCGTCAATCAAATTCTATGATAAATATAAACAACACAAAAACACGAGAATACCTTTAATAAATTAAATTTATTTTACTAATACCAAAATGAGAGTGTTATTCAATTATTTGTTTTTCTTATTTACATATCATGTACAGCGAAAATTTTCCGCATTTCTTTTGAAAAACACACGGATACCAATGAAATTGGAAAACACTATGCATTGCCATAAAGCTGTTATGTACGTATATTTCAAAATCTGCATGTAATTCTGTTAAATGACGGAAATATATATAAATTCTCACATTTTTTCACATGTATTGTTTTAATAATTTTTTAATAAATTTATGTTATTTCTCATTAACCTGAAAACGCCATTCTTATTTATTGAACAAAAACTACATGATTGCTAAAACTTGCGGTTAAAAACTTCAATTTCAAGCAATGTTGAATTCATGCGCATTTAATCTGATGAAATATACACTATATTGACAAAGGTCACCGGAAACCTTGAAGAGAGACAAAACATAGCATTTATTGACATACTTTGGTAGGTATGCGCTTTCATGAAGTACATAATGCTACCACTAAATGTTGCTTAGTAGCAAGCTTTGGTTGTAAACTTCTTATGCGGCGTTCTAATTCATCCCATAGGTACTCAATGAGATTACGATCAGGGCTCTGCGCAGGCCAGTCCACACACGATACGGAATTATCGTCAAGCCACGCCGTAACAGTCTTTGTTTTGTGTCTCGGTTACATAGTACTGCCACAGAATAGGTGGGCATAACTGTCCAGAATATCGAGGTAGACGTGCTTGTTAACATGTTTATCTACAATAACCAATGGCCCGGGACCCAACAACGAAAAGCACCCCGATACAAGTACACTTCCAGCTCCGAACGTGACCACAGGAACAGTACACTATGGTAAATATAGTTCCCCCTGCTGCCGCCTACCCATACACGGCCATTAGACTGAGTGATCGTGTATTTATATTCATCAGTCCACAGGATTCATTCCCATTGATCTAAGGTCCACAATAACCGTTCTTTGCACCATGCTAAACGACGAGTAGCATTCCGAGTGGTGATGAAATGCTTATGAGCAGCCCCACGACCACGGCAACCCACGGAATGAAGCTTTCTGCGAATGGTACGTGTACATACCAAGGTTCTAGCATTTTTGCTTCCCTGTACACCGAAGTCTTGTGCAGTACTCCGTTGATTAGCTGTAAGGATTCTCTTGACTTTTCGACGTCATCTGTCACTGTTTTTCTTTGGTCTGCAGTTACGTTTCTTCTCCAGGCACGCCATTTGTCTTCTATTTATTCAGTAATTCAAAACATTTGACTTGGGTACGTTTAAAACGCCACTCGGTTTCTTTTATTGACAACCCACTAACATAATACCAACAATATTTCCTTTCTCAAAGTCACTTCTCTCCCGCAGCAATATTTTCATTCAACCAGACAATGGGATATGATTGCGATCAGCTGCAGGCTTGCTTTTATACCGTTTGCAGCTGTACCGCGCATCTTAACAACGCTGCAGATCTGTTCATTTGCTTTTGAAAGGGTGTCCAGTGACTTTTGTCGATATTGTGTATGTACAAACATATGTGCTTTTATGTTAAACCCATTATTTCCAATTTTTCGCCGATGATGTCACATGACATCCTTTGTGTATAATTGCGGCAGTTGATAATATCCATTTTTATCTACTTACGGATATAATGTGCACTGGTTGCCAACCAAAACTACTAAAGAAAAAGATTTAGAACTTTTTTGATGTATGACTTTCAGCGTTAGAAAGTCCACCACTACAGACATTAAAGTTATGTCGCAGAACTTTTTATGAAAGTTCTGAAAAAGGAAGAAGAAGCATTCACATACTTCAACATCTTCTGAAGGTAAATATCAGACTTCATCATAAATGGGACCAACGAATCCTCCAGAAACTGTTTTCTTCTGCCATTCATGGAAAGCAACATGTAACTCCGTGTATGTTAATTCATTTCTTACAGAGCAGTAACGCATTGGTCTTCAGTTTTAAATCATGCAGGAAACGCTAAAACGCTTTTAGTGACACACCATTATGTGTGATATTTTCCCCTTCAACATAGCAGAATTCTTTTCTATATAGTGAGCAATGCGACAACTTCTTTGGAGCGGATGAAAAGCTACTTTGCTTCAGTTTGTTGTTCACTTAAGACGAAGGGAGGCCGGGACAGAACAAGACTAGCACAAACAACATAATAATCACATGAGTCATGGTAGTGTAAACTTTGGGTATGGAGCTGAGAGTGTTGATCGCTAGCAAGATTCAAAAGAAAAGATCAAAATCTTTAACAATGAACACAATTTGTAAGTTTTGAAAACATATTTTTTGAAATAAATTCTGTGGTATTTTACCTTCGAATATTGTTATATTGGAATAATTCGCAGATTCTGTCCCAGTGTTTCATTCCAGTTAAAAAAAATATTTCACAAATGTCTGAATATCGAAAACAGGACGTCTTGAAACTGAGAATCACAATACAAAGTTGCAAGAGTTACGCCTCCTACTTAAAACACGGCAATCGTACGTCACCTCAATTTTTGTTCTTTTGTTCTTCAAACATGCTTTGAATTTTTCTGTATTTAAAAATGGAACCACGAAAATTCATGAAATCATTGCGCAACTTTTCAGGACTTCGCTTGCTACCACACACAAAACGGTAATGCGGCGAAACACCCTTTTTCCATTTTTCAAAAAGAAAAAAATGGTTTTGCAGTTCTGTTTCAGATTCTTTGTACTACATCATTTTATTTTCAAAATCGCAATAATAGCAATTAAGATACAACACTAGTCACGCCATTGGTGAGGCGCAGTTTTACTTTGGGTAATATAATTCTAACATGAAGAGCTTGGGGTACTAATCAACAGATTTTGTTGTTGTGGAAATGGAGCTTAACGGTCTTTCAGAAATACCATATCAGATGCATCCAATAACAAGATATATATGTTTACAATATTCAGTTTATTGCCGGAAAAGGAGTTATCACATTAGAAATCACACTAATGGGAAGACTTTCCGTTTCATACCACACACTTCAGCTGTGCTTTGCAAAAAGTAAAAGATTTGAGCCTAGCAATCGAAAGAATGGGGTGTGAGATACTGACATGTTGGTGCACAGTCCAGTTGACGGTGGGAAGCTTGGCAGAAGACACTAAGAAACAGTGATGGTCCCTCCGCGCTCCTCTCCCCGGGAATAGACGCTCCTCACCTCCAATGTCCAGCGAAGACCATAGGTTATCAGAAGAAAGATATTTCGATTGACAGCATTTGATCTAAGATGTCTAACACAAATAACACTTAAGGCAAGCATTTAGTGCGTTTAACATGTTTTATCGAAATAAATGACACAAACTTACAGTCATTTCTCTGTGGAACCAAAATTCAGCTTCTAAAATCAGTTTTAAATTTGTACTTAATACGTTCAAACGCAATTATTTTATACCGTTTATTTTTTATTTAATAACTGTCATACGTTTTCATTTTCAGTCATTATAAATAAATCACAAAAAGTCAGTTATAAATTTTATTATTATGTTTTGTATGTGACTTCCCTTGTAAAATATAAAAATATATCATTTATTAAATAAACATTTAAATATTTGACCGATGGGACGAAAAAAATTATGAAGAAGCATTGTGGTTATCACACTGAATGTAGCATAAGTGGAATTATAAAACAAAGTTTGATGACTATAGAACTAATGTAAATACAATCTTTCCATCGCTTCTCTCCATAACTTCGTCTTACACATATGTGGTCATCGTTTTCGACTAAACAGAAGCTCTCTCCGTCAGCGAACATGTTACTGTGCCTGCGGAAAAACAGTCATGAAGAGGAGAATTTTATCTGAAACGATGTTCAGATTCGCCTTGTCGATCTGGCGTCTTTCGGTTGGGTTTACGGTGCGTCATGGGTGCCTGAAAACTATTCCCAAATGCTTGGCACTGCGCCACAACCCAGTATGTTTTCACCTGGTCGCAGATAATTTTAAGTTGCTTCCATGCGCTCAATAATTATGAAGTGTATATCAAGGCGTACAAAAGTTGCCAAGGATTGAGGAATACGTGGAATGCTTTCAGAATATGAATCTTGATGTTTGAATCCTGTTTCTCGATAAACTTAGCTTCCTTAAATAGAAATGCATAATGAAGTAAACTATGAACAAAGGAAAGCGTCGTTACCTGAACACAAATAACAAAACGAGAAGAGCTGCCAGCATTTTTACATCAGGAATTCTCAGATGCACGATAAAGATTAATGAAAATAAGAACGGAA
Source organism: Macrothele yani (assembly GCA_039090855.1). Classification (NCBI taxonomy): domain Eukaryota; kingdom Metazoa; phylum Arthropoda; class Arachnida; order Araneae; family Macrothelidae; genus Macrothele; species Macrothele yani. Next base: position 87,547,759 of record CM077033.1, on the reverse strand, counting down.
ATCGATATATAAGCATTTTGTTCATTTAGTATTAAAGTGCGTTCAATACGGAGGTATTGCCTATACAGCAGATGTGCTCAGTCATTTTTATTGCGAAAAATCTATTCTAAGTACGAATGATTTCCATTGAATGACACCTTTAAACAACGGTAATCTCAAAGTAAGGTAAAGTTTTTGTTGGAAGAGAAGAAATGCAACACGAAAAGCGAGACTGATAACCTCCAAACAAATAAATTTTTAACAGAGGTGAAAGGACTTTTTAGTCAGCTCGGAAAGAAGGCTATTTAAAACCCTTTCCTTTGGAATCTTACTTAGCTCTTTATGTATACTGAAAGGACAGATTATTAAGTACACCCCGGTGAAAATACTCAAAGCAGTAAGACAGAAGTGAATCGTGGTGCGCCGGAAAACATGTTGGGATAATAAATAGAGTGAGTCGGTACGCACAGGAATACATTCCGTGAAGTGGCAGCATCGGTCGAAGACGAGACTTAAGTGAGTTTGATCGAGATCAACTCGTGGGAGCCAGGAAGGCGGGATGTTTAATCAGCACAACAGCGAAACTGTTAGGATTTGCGCGACAAACCATACCAAGTGTGTAACAGGAGTACATGAAATCCGACTAACCTGCTAACATTATAAATATGGCTGCAAAAGTGCATTGGATGATGGAGAACGCCGACGATAGGTCCCGCACCATACAGACGAACCGGAAGGCTTGTTTGCAGCAAATCACGTCACAATTTGATTAAAGATCATGCACAAGCATATGCTCAAAGACATTCCGTAGACGCATAGCACACCTCGGCTGTTGCAGTCGACGACACATCGTGTCCCGATGTTTACGGCACATCATGCCATGATTCGGCTGAAGTTTGTAAAGTCCCATCGAAACTAGAGCATGAATGATTGGAAACGCGTCATATGGTCTGACGAATTCCGATTCACACTGCATCGCGCTAATGACAGGCAGCGTGTGCGCATAGACAGCTCTTAGCTATGGCCCCGCATACTAGCTTGGGGCACAAAAGTCCGGAGGAGGCGATGTGACTTTTTGGGCAGCTCTCACGTCGTTCGTACTGGATCCCTAGGTTCCTCTTGGTTCCTACGTCACAGGTTGCGGTTATGTGCAACTGTGCAGTTCCCGGCATACCATCTCATCTCCAAGCTTTCATTATGTTCCTCTGTCCGTGCCAAGTTTTGATCTTTCAACGGAACAACGCTCCACCCCATCGGTCACGGAAAGAGACCTGCTTGCTCCAGAAGTATGGCAGTGAGCACACTACAATCACTTGGCTCTCTCGATCACCGAACACCTACCACGTAGGGAATTTATGGAACATATTGGAACGAGCTGTTCGTGATCAACTATCCCCTCCTACATCTCTGTCTGCTCTTCGACAAGCACTCTTAAATTGTTGGTCAGCGGTTACTGAATCTCCGTTTCGGGACCTCATTGCGTTCGTACCACCAGTTCTCGATGCTATCCTGCGTACGAAAGATGGTGCCACACGCTATTAAGTGGGAGTACGTAATAATTCGTTCTTTAAGTGTACTTCGGCAGGTGAGTAAAAAAAAAGAGAACAAAGAATGTTGCTAGTGGAGGTGTGCTTCTGATACGATGGGTTGCATTACGGGGTGCACAGTGGCCTGAATAAATGAAAAGAAAGGAATAAATGTTTAATTCGGCATGAGACAGTAATTACGTGACGTCAACTGGAGCTCCAAGGCATGCCTCAGTTCCCTTCTGAGACTGAAGAGTGTGGGTGCTGGTGATATTATTATTTCGCCACTGTATCCTTGTGGATTATGTTCCAGCCTTTGATTTTGCAGAAAAGAATAAATATATACTGTTGCGCAGGATTTACTTATGGCAGCACCCAGAACAAGTGATTTTACGTAGTTTTAGATACGAATGTTCTGTAAGTTGCTAAATCACGAAAATTTCTATAACAGAACAAGGACATGCTCACCAGTAAATTAGCAGAAGATAGTGTGTCGCATTTTTGACCAAATTAAAAATAATTCCAAATTTTGAAAAATGCAACAAATAGGTCCAAGTTTTTATTTTTCATTAGGTTGGTTTTATGTTTCCTAAAGTTTCTACTGCATATATGTATAATTTCCTATTAATATGGAGTTATTTATATTCAATTGTAATATTGAAGAATATCCACCTGTCCAAAAAAAAAGTTTGAAAAAAAGAAGCAAAGGTGAAGAGGGTTGGGTTCCGAGAATCGATTTTACGTAAAGTTATTTCACCTCTAAACACGCTTTATTTTGCTCTCTACATGCGGACGCAGAATATTTTGTTATCGTAATGACATGGCATCTTGTGTGGAAAACTAAATAATTGGGTATTCTTATCCAGGTGTTCATTTATTCCGGCGAAAGTTATAAGTTCAGCATATTATTTATTTCGTGGAAAGAACTGAATATTATATTTGTCGAATAAGTATCCTTTAGGACTCATATTATTAATAAAGCCTAAAAATTTTAAGTAGACATTTCTGAAATGTGCAACGGCATTTTCCACCAGGGATCGATAAAAACCGTTTCAAATGTTATTCGGATTTTAAGTAGTTTTCATGTTCTACCTGCTTATAAGAAATCAATAATTATCATAAAAATATCTCGAGATTTCTTTGTTTCCACAGTTATTTTTTCGTATAATGTGCTGTTGTTTTGCCATGCGCTTCGTTATAAAATGAAATATTCTATTATTGAATAGATTTAGCTCATATAATGAATGACTAAAAATAACAGTTTCTTTGGGATACGTCTTTGCGCGTCGGCCTTCAGAAACAGTATGTACATCACTTTCTACCTTTGATAAAAACTGGCAAATAGGACCTAGTGCAGACCCGTGCGCTCGCGCGCGCGTATTTGTGTGTGTGTGTGTGTGTGTGTGTGTGTGACCTCCAGATTTTCAAAAGGTTTTCTCATGAACACTTATTGAAAAAATGTGAGTAGAAATTAGGCTGTAGTCAGTACAGTGGACAATCTCTTTCGGATACGTGACTCGGACAGAAATTTAGCTACGATGATATTTCATCGCATACAATCTGAGATGTTAAAAAAAGTTACCATGCGGATTATCGGTAAGAGGGGAAGTCAGAAAGTAACATTCCCATCATCATATATTTTGTATTGATCAGTATGAAAAAATGTATGTATGTCTCTGATATATGGCGATCCGTACGCTATTTCTCAAGGTAGCCACTTTGTCTATTGAAAGACTTGTCCAAACGGAAATCCGGGCTTCCAAACGTAGTCCACAAAGGTATGACTGTTCTCCATGCAACCGTTGTTTCACTGTACGCTTCGTTGGGCTGTTACGGCGATAATCGTTTCTCACGAAGGTGCTGCTCTAACCGAGGAACGAGGTGAAAATTAGACGCAGCCAGATTAGGGCTGTAGGCCGGATATTGCAGAGCTTCCCATTTGCATCTTTCCAACACATTCACTGTGTAACGAGCTGTATGCGGGCGAGCGTTGACATGCAACAAACGTGCGCGTTAGGATGACATCTCAGGTCTTTTTCGTCGAGCAACTCTTTTCAGTCTCTTCAGGGTAGCTTGACGAACAGCAGCAATGATTCTTTTCGTGAAAGGTTTTCAATCCACTAGAAGTATACCATGAAAGTCCCAGAGCACCGTTGCCTTTATCTTTCTACCGTTGCGATATGTCTTGAAGCTTTGGCAAGGGGGACCCTGGATGCTTCCACACAAGGGATTGGGCCTTTGACTCATAAGTGTTGAGGAATATCAATGTTTCAATCCCAGTGATACTGTGCCGCAAGAAATCATCAAAATGCTCACTGGAGGTAAGGCAGATGGATGAGAGAATCATAATGGATGCAGTTATTTTTGAGTTTCTCTGTCATTTGTCTGCGAATCCATCTACTGCACAATTTTCAATAGCCTGAATAGTCATGAACAATGTTCCATGCGGTGCTTTGTGAAAGATGGAAACTTTCTTCCAGGAGATGCAGTGTCACACAGCTGTATTCGCGTAGGCATTCCTCAATTACACCAACATGATCTGCTGATGTGAAAGAACATCCGGTCCATGGTTCATTACTGACATTCAGTCTACCACAACGGAATCGCGAAATAACGTTCGCACCAGCTGCACTGTCTTGATGTTATGGCCGTACACAGCTTGAAGTTCACGGTGAATGTCAATAGGCAGCATCCATTTTGCCACAGGAAGCGAATGACTCTCAGACTGTATTTGCCCATTCAACCAGTACAGCAGCTATTTTGAATGTGTGTTGTTCAATATGATGCCTCCGAAACTCAAAGTGCAGCCACGTTAAGCACAACATGTCACGTTGCACGTCAGCAGATTATATTTTCAGTACATGCAGTACTTTCAAGGTTCTTTAAAAGGGAATGCTACGTTCTGATTTCCCCTCGTACCTTGTGGAGTATAAAGAGACACTGGGATTTGCACTGATAAGTTTGCCTCACCCATAACAGATTAGAATAAAATAACTTCTAAATATTGCATTTTATTTAAACTAGGCTTGTTTGAATTTCTGGAACGCGTGTTACAATAAAGAATCCTAAATTGAGATCGCGAAAAACCATCGTTCATCAAGCTCATTTCGTTTACGTTACTGAAACCGACCGTAAAAACCGTCTTAGTGAAAGAGCATTCTATTTAGATATGACCTAACCATTAGGAGATGCGGTGCTTAACACAAAGGCAATGTTATGCTGAATTCGCTAGCAGGGGAGAGCGTTTCAACATTGCCCCTACAGCCCTTTATCAGATACACTTGATGGAGTAAGTTTCGAAAAGGTCCGTTTCCGATGTTGTATTTCGAAAATCCATATGTGACTCCTGGAATTCAGATAATTGCAAAATTGAAAAAGACGGCTTAGCGATACATGCTTTCTGTCATAAATAACACTGAGCATACAGGATGACGTTAATCGTGGACCATTTAGATCAAAATGAAAATACAATATTAAAATTAAGACTAACAATAAACATAGAGCTTTGTGTCACCAAAAGAACCGCGATAAGTTTCCGTAACGCAGAGATTGAATATATTAAAACTTTTAAATTATATCATTATGGAATCAGACGGAAACATCTCATTTTTTTTAAACTTCTGATGTTTCTCGTATCGTTCAATATCGAAATCATCCAAGAGAAAATCTCTCAGTAAGGTATTCGGGACAAAACCTGTGAAGTATATTTTGAAAGCTAACACGGTATTTTTACACGTCGCTCAAATAGACACCAAATATGAAAAAAAAACTGTTTTTCAAGAATTGTAAGCTGAATGAAATCGAGTGATAATCCGTCTGATATGCTTTTTCAACAGAAAAAACAACGATAACCAATGCTTCTTCTTAAAAAGTGTGCCCGATTCTGTCAGTACACACCTATTGTAAGAGACTCATAATTGAAAGAAAGGAGGATGAATCGAAATGTTAGGTCAATGATCTCGTTTCGTAAGCAAACAGAGTTGCGGCAGATTGCTATTTGGAGAGAGGAGCGCACGTGACTTTGACATGTGGTGGATGCAATCGCTAATCTTCTAACAGCAGTTGTAAAGACGTAAATATGACCCCTCGTTTTTCAGAATACTCTATCGTCGAGCTGCGAAGTGTAGTGAAGCTTTTATAGGCTGAGGGCGTGCACCACGCTGAAATTCACCGTAGGATGCTGTGGAATATAGTGAGGACAAGTGTATGAGCAAGTGACATGTGTACAAGTAGATAGAAAACTGTCAAACTGGTAGAACGAAGGTGCTTGATGAAACTCGGTCGGGCCCTTTCATCAACAGTTCGCACAATGAACCATCTGGATCGCGTCGATGCGATGATTAAAGAAGATCGCCGGGTTACTCTGTCTGAGATCGCCAATAGGTAAACATTAGCTATGGTTCTGCATTATGAATAGTGCATGACGATATTGGATTCTATGAAATGTGTGCCAGATGGGTGCCACGACACTTGGTTGATGCGCAGAAGATGCATCGCCTCGAAATTGGCAGAGGGTTTTTTCAGCGGTATGAGTCAGATCTCAGTACTCTGGAGAGGACTGTCTCTGGTGATGAAACTGGAATCATCATTACGACCTCGAGAGAAAAAGGCAAAGCATGGAGTGGAAATATGCGAGCTTCCCATGCAAAAAATAATTTCTAAGTTGACCCTTCCGCAAAGAAAATTAATTTGACCCTTTTTGTTTTGACATGAAATAGCCTATAGTTTAAAACTATCAAGCACAGGGTGATTCAATTAACAATAGGTTACATTGCGACTTGCTGAAAGACAACTTGAAACCAGCAATTCGCACAAAACGGCGATGAACGTGATCGAAAATGTTGCTGTTGCTGCAGGACAACGCTCGTCCAAATACGGCATTGGCAACTCAGCAAAGATTTACCGAGTTGAAGTACGAGGTTCTACCACTTCATCCTTAAAGCCAAAATGTAGCCCCGTGCGACTTTCATGCTTTTGGGTCTCTGAAAGTCTATTTGTGAAGCTGAGGTTTTTCACGTACAGGAAGCGATGCAATTGTAGCTGCAGGAACAACACAAAGCATTCTTCTCTGCAAGAATTCAGAAGCTTGTAGACAGATATAAATTATGCGTTGAGAAAAAAAGTAATTGTTATATATATGCCTTTTAGTTTCTTTAATACACGATAACACACAGACCTTATCTTCTGATTTACCCTCGTGCCTATCATTCCGGCTTAGCAAATAAAAGAAAATGAAATTTCAATACAGCATAATAGAACTTCCTTTCAATGAAACTGACACGAAAGACAGGTGCTTAACTTTTCATTAGCGTTGCCAGAGACCTTTACCTGAATTTAGTATACAAGAGCTCAAAAAAATGTTTTTTTGAATAATGCACGACCTCAAACCTTTAATGTATTATTGGATGTAATCTCAATATGAAAGAACACTTGAAATATTGGCATGTCAAATATGACCGTACTTCACAAACTACTGTTAATCCCAGGAATTACCAGCTGATTACCCATTACCGAGCTTATGATGCCGCGCCGGTGGCGCAGTGTTATTACCGCTAGCTTATGAACGTTCGTTCAAATGGGTCCGTGTTCGAATCCTGTGGGTCATGAATGTTATGTTTTTTTACAGCACTGGCTCCCTGTTTTACGTGGAACCAGTGGACGTAAGAAAGGAACGGGTGACCGTTGATTACAATTGAGTTGCTCCCAGTGGTCGTTAAAACCACAACAAAAAAAAACAAGAAAGATGACCCCCGAATTTTCGAGTGTAATAAGCACGTCTTTTGAATCCGTTCTGACACAAATTAAATTTATCAAAGTTTTTCAAAGTCAATGGAACTGGTATGTAAAACAATAGTATCTGACGGAAGAAAGAAGTTTTTCAATTGGGTTTTTAAACCCTCAGATATTGCTGTAAACGGAATCGTGAGCTTACGCCCTATGGTTGCTGACTTGTGCGTTAAGAAAAACATGAGAAACATTTCACTACGGAAACGCTCTCCAACATAGAAATATTTTTTTCAAATCGGACTCTGAGAATTAGAGATATCGACAATAAGAAGATGTGACTTTACGTCCCCTGGTGGGAAAACCATGCATTATTTTAGGAAGAAAGTATTCCAAAAGTGTTTTCCATATTAGCGGTATCAGTCCAAGAAAAAAACATTAGTCGAGTTTTCAGGAGCCCAGATTTTGCTACAAATACATCAGAAGCATAAATTAACGCTTATGCCCCCTGGTAACCAAACCATTCTTTATCAAACATTAGAAATCATGTGAAAAATATTTTTCATCAGGTCTTGTATGCGATACAGGAAGAATTTTTCAAATCGGAGTTTTAGAAGCAGAAATAACGCAGAAAATGCAATTTACCATTGTGACCCCTAGCGGAAAGTCTATGATTTACTTGAAAATTTTGAAATTATAGGGAAACCATTCCGTATTGGTAACACTATCCAACAAAGAAGGAATTTTTCAAATCGGTCTCCTAGAAGTACGGATATTGACAAAAATAAGATATACATCTCCGCCCCCTGGCGTAGAAACCATGCATTATTTGACGAGGAAAATGCTCCTAAAAGATTTGTCGACATGAGTAGTATCGATCAAAAAATGACTTTTTTCAATTGAGATTTTGGAAGCTAATATTTTGCTGCAAATACATCAGAAGCGGAAATTACGTCTTTGCCAACTGGTGGCCAAAACATTTTTTACAAACACTATAAATCATGTGCAAACAATTTCTCATCAGGAGCTGTATCCGGTGCAGAAAGAATTTTTCAAATAAGATATTTAGAAGCAGAGATGTAGGTGAACAGTAATTTACCTTTACACCCGCTAGTGGAAAGTCTACGAATTACTTGAAACTTTTGAAATTATATGAAACAGATGTCACACTAGAAACACTATCCAACAAAGAAGGAATTTTTCAAATCGGACACCTAGAAGTAGAGATATTGACAAAAATAAGATATGCTTCTACACCCTCTGGCCGAGAAACCATGCATTATTTTAAAAGGAAAACGTTTCTAAAATTTTTGTCGACATGAGTACCATCGGTCTACAAACGACGTTTTTTTCAATCGAGAATTTAAAAGCTCATATTTTGCTGCAAATACATAAGAAGCGGAAATTAAGGTTTACGCTCCTTGGCGGCCAAACTATTTTTTTCTACAAAAATTAGAAAATGTGTGCAAACTATTTCCCATCAAAAGCTGTATGTGGTGTAGAAAGAATTTTTCAAATCGGAGATTTAGAAGCAGAGATATAGGGGGAAACCCAATTTACCCCTACGCCCACTAGCGGAAAGTCTATGAATTACCTGAAAACTTTGAAATTATATGAAACACGAGTCACACTGAAAAACACTATCCAACAAAGAAAGAATTTTTTAAATCGGACTCCTAAAGGTAGAGATATTGGTTAAAATAAAATATACATCTATGCCCCCTTTCAGTGAGACTAGAATATTTTAAGAAAATTTTCCAAAAAGGTTTATCGATGTGAGTGGTATCAGTCCACGAAAGTATTTTTTCAATAGATATTTTAGAAGCTCAGATTTTATGGCAAATACATCAGAAGCAAAAAATTAACACTTACGCCCCCTGGTGGCTAAAGTATTCTTTACCAAAAAATTGAAATTATATGCAAAAGATTTGCCATCACGAGGTGCATCCACTGAAGCAAAAAGTTTTCAAATCGGAGTTTTAGAAGAAGAGTTATCAGGGTAATGTAATTTATTTTACGCCCCCTTGCTAAAATCTATGCCTAATTTGAAAAAAGTAACTATATCGAAAATACTCTTCGACATAAATGGAATCGAAAGATAAAATATTTTTTTCAATCGGATGTTCAGAAGCAAATATGTGGAATAAATCGTATTTTTGGATTCGACAACATCTGCATTTACGCCATCTAGCGGCTAAATTGAACATCGTAAAAAAACGAAATGAATGATCACCATTCGCATATTTCAAGTTTCCCAATGCAAAAAGAATTTTTCAAATCGGAAAAATAGTTGCAGAGATAGCGTGGGTACGGACGGACGAACGGACGGACAAACCGGTAACATAAGCACGATCTTTTTTTTACAAAAGTCGTGCTAAAGAAAAAAATGAAGCTGATGGTCAGGTTCGTAATAGTTGTTTACGAAATTACTGATAATCTTTTGTACGTTAGACTTATTCAATATCCAGAATAAAAACGTATTTCATAACATTCAGCATTGATGTTAAAAAGTACTAGATAGCAATTGCTGAAAAATTTCGTCCTGGTAAAGTTTTTATCTTCATTTCAGTTCTGGGATGAGTTTTGTCCATTGGATCAGTAAATCGTGAGTAGTGAAATATTGTTGATATCCTTAGAAAACATGTCCCAGAGAGTGAAGGCGGTCTTGAAACAGCGAAAGATCAGCAGATTACGAAAATCTATCAGTAGGCACTAGTCAAAATAAGTAGATCTACTGATAAATCAGTAGAATGACTTCATTTTACATCACTCACTTTGCATGACAGTTACATCACTTACTAAGTAATTGTCTTCGAAGCTCATAGACAATTAGATACGAAGTGCACAATACTTTCACATCGTTTTGAGCTAGGAATAGAAGCGACAATCTCCATTGTGTGATGCAGAAATTGCTCCGTTCGCTAAATATATTAATCATCCTATCCTTCGTACTTCAAGAACAATCATCACGCAGAGAAGAAGAATGTTCTGTTGACCTGGTACTTGTTTACGATATGTTCACGTCAAGGTTAATCTGCAAATTGCTACTGAAATGCGAATTGCAAGTATTTTTGGTAATAACAGTTTAGCTTTTCAGGTGATAAATCGGCAATATACTGTCTTATGTTGCTTTCTGTGATTTTTGACAGGTGTTTAAAACATGAGGAAATAATTTTAGCTTTGTTAGAAATTTTAATCTTATGTTCATATTGGTACCTACTGTAAGGCGATCTAGAAACTACGGTTTAAAGCTCTACGGCACCTTTCGAATTTGTTCAAAAATAAAAAAAAATAAAAAAAAATTGTAACATAAAAATGAAAACAATAAAATGCTTATGTTTGTTTGATTTATAACAAATTAAATACTTGCGACTTTTCTGTATAAATGTGATTTAGAAAATTGGTAGCGCAAGAGCTTGTTTCAGCGAGCTACCTTTGCCCATCTACAAGTATGTTCAAGTAAGCAAATGCGATGTCGCCCGTCATTTGCCGAATATTTGCTGGAATAGAATCCATTTTTACAGATGATTCGCTGAAATCAGAATAAAAACCATTTTTGCCAATGACTGGCCCGTTGTGTTATGTCAAACCTCTCCTGTAGATGCGGATGCTGTATGCTGTACTGTATGGTTATATCTGTTATACAGTTCAACTCCATCCTTTTGCCGTTACCTGCGAACATCGACCAATTTTATACGTAAATATCAATTGCCTACGTAAATTGAACTGACATTAAACTGGTCTGAAAATATGCTCACTCATCTTAGTTTAAAACATCCAAACTCACTGAATTGATTAGGTTTTTCAATTTTTGGGTTAAACTTACAACTGGTTGTGACAAAATCATGTTAATTGTTGGAGATGAAATGACTAAACTGTGCAAAGTACCAAAGTTTTGTTCCCCTGACCCAGGCGGTTTTATTCACAGCATTAGAATGATATCGGTGACAGAAGCACGTACAACGGGTGAGAATGCCCGTGGGTTCTCTTCAGACAATTTGCTCTTACGTAGACACTTTATGAAATGATTCATCTGAGGCCTTTTTATGTCTGGATTGTCCCTGCATCTTATTGGGGCGAAAAAGCATCGGGAACCATTAGTTGTTGCCGGAACTTGGTGATACTGGCTGGAGGAATGAATCGTGCGCCACTGTAGTTGGAATTCTGCAGTTATGCGGATCTGAACATCTCGACCGCCGGGTGCGACAGAAAGCACACAATCTACACCAGATGACATTCACCGAACAGTACACACAGCTGCTGGCTTACGAACACGAACTGTAAATTACATGGTGTTGAATGGTTCGTACGTTCTGCACTTTTCATGATAACGGACGTGTATTCATTTGGATAAAATCTTAGCATAGTTTGTATTCATTAAACTAATTTTTCAAATAAATTACCTACTTTGTCAAAAATCCTGGATATATTCTTTGAAATAATGAAACCCATTATTTATTACGTAAAATGTTTTCCTTCGTGCAACTGCGGAGTGTGAATCAGCATAAGTTAAGACACTTCACATTTCCTTTTAAAACGTAATGCTCTTAATTTTGTATTTTCCTTAATTGTGGTAAAGTTGTCTTAACTTTTACTCATCCATATTTCTGATTTGGTCACTATAATTAGTTCGCAAACTTGATGTTGGTATACCTATTTTTACGCATTATTGTTCATCAGAAAGAAGTCCTAGCTCTTTCCACGTAAATAAGTCAGTCACGGAACAATACTCATCGGCCGCCACCGGGAATCGAACCCAGAGTCTTCCAATTACGCGCCGGACATGCTACCACTGCATCACAGCGGCCTCAAATACTACAGACTCACATGGGATTAACTGCCAAACCGCATGGCAGGTTGCTACATTGAGCCCAGCACAATGCTGAGGATTTACCAAAGACGGAAAGCACCAACTGAACAAATAACTAGAAGGCGAATAAGCAATAAATTCATACACTAGACGTGGATCAGAAATACCAAACAGAAGTCATCGCTCTTTCCACGTTAATAAATGAGTCACGGAAAAATTCTTATCTGCCGCCACGGGAATCGAACCCAGGGTCTTCTAATTACGCGCCGGTCATGCTACCACTGCACAACAACGACCTTAAATATCGGATTCTCTAGTCTGTAGAATTCATTATTTGTCATTTGATGCTTTCCATCTTTGGTGAATCCCCTGCATTGTGCGAGGCTCCATGGAGCAACCTACCATGTGTTTTGGCAGTTAATCCCATGTGAGTCTTTAGAATTCGATATTTGTCCAGTTGCTAGTGCTTTCCATCTTTAGTGAATCCCCAGCATTGTGCGGGGCTGCATTGAGCAACTTGCCAAATGGTTTGGTAGTTAAACCCATTTGAAGTTGGAGACTTAGAGGTCGCTGTGGTGCACAGGCAGCATATCCTGCGCGTCACTGGGAGACTCTAATTTCGATTCCCGGTGGCGGCCAATGATAATATTTCCGTGACTCACTTATTAACGTGGAAAGAGAGATGACTTTTGTTTGGTGTTTCTGACCGACGTATAGTGCATGAATTAGTTGATTATTTTTCATATTGAAATATACAATTTAAATATTGCATTATCTGTACCTTTTCTAAACATTCCATTGTCTCATATATTTATGTTTATCGCAGGATCATTTATTTTTAAATTTGAAAAGATGACACTCGAGGAAATAATGTTTCGTCATTTCTATAGATACATCAGCTTATATTTGAAATTATAGAGTGTGTTCAAATTCATTAAAGCCAGGAATCGAAAAGGTATAAAATGTTCTGAATGGTAAATTCAAGAGTACATCACGTTCCAGTGACTTATTTTGATTGGTCTCACTTCACATAGTGGCAACAACGCAGAAAAATGATCGAAGTAAATTGTTTGAGGACGTATTGTCTTTCAAAGAATAATCAGAATTAAGTAAAGTTAAGTTTCCAATACTAATACAACCTATGCGCTCGTTGGCTTAAGTGTTGGTTTCACTTCACTCGTTGCTATTTGAATTGCAATTATTTTTCTGCATCTGCTTCTAAATACGCAAATTCCAGAGAGACTAGGGGAATTTCGACAGCAAGGTTGACGTTTCATCCCAGAACGATGAACTTGTATTCTCTGATGAAGCTTCACCGTTTCATCCCAGGGATGAAACGGTGAAGTTTCATCAAGAATACAAGTAAAAAGAACACAGATTTTATGGGGCATTAAAGTTCACAGTTAGATGATAGAGTGCACGTCACTGAAATTGCATGAAAAGAAAACAGGTACATCTAATTATAATGGACGTAACTCTTTTGTTAATATCACATATAATATCACTAAATGACATTCTCTTTATCGGCAGCGGGTGGGGCCAGTGGTCAACGTTCGTGACTGCCACTGGGAAGACCTCAGGCTCGATCTCAGGCATGTACGAACGCTCGAACCACTAAATAACCGCCGTGCGTCGGATCAGCACGTTAAGCCGTCGAACCCCGGGTACTTGCCCCTGGAAATAAATAAAGCTGTTTTCCTCCCCCTTTTTACCGTGCTCCCGTGTCACTTTCCTATTGGGCACTCTAGCCCAAATTTTCTAGCTTCCTTTTTCTGAGGGTTGTTTAAGCCCTATGGTCAGACACTCCCTTCCTAAATTCCTCTGCATATGATCTCTGATCTGAAATTCTCTTTCCTTAAAACAGAAGGCCAAGTGACTAGACCTCCTGTGTAACATAAACATTTGCCATCATAGCTACTGGTACGCTCTATATTTTAATTACATGTCATCTGAGTAGACTTTAGGACTTACTGGTTATACCGAATGTCTTCCATCAGTGCATGTGAAATACATACTGATTGCCCACATGAAAATAGTAAAAAAACCGGAATGATCAGCAAACCTGCTCATTGCAAAGAGGTATTTAAAAGAGCATTCCATTCAAATTATAATCTTCTTTTTATGTTTTCATTTTTTGATATAAGTGTTTGGTCAGTTGAAGCCGCAGAGATGTTGAACTTTCTTTTATTAAACAAAAATTGCAGATCACTTGGTTTAAAAAAAAAATGTGACAACCAGATTTTTTCTTATTTGAAAGTAATACATATTTCATAATATTGCGTGTGCTTCACTTCATTATTGTAAATGGTTTTTAGATACCACGATGACCATCGGAATCATGAAAACCTCCTTTTCAAAATACGAGCATATATAGAATTATTGTAGTCGTTATAGGATGAATCACCGAACTTCGTTTTCCTTTATTTCAAATTTCAGGCAAAGGGTATGGGAATTTCTTTGAGAGGAAAATAAATTAGGTTTCCAAATTTCATTCCTAAGATAGAGATAATTTTCCTTATAACTTAATTTTAGTTATAGATATGCTGTACATTATAAATTATTCGATTGAAAAGTAAAACGTTTTACTCCTTGTTTCGGGTTTGGATTCCCAATTATTTATTGTCGTGATAATGTCAGCAAGCTAAGTTCCTCGAATAATAGTATATTGGTCCGGAATAAGATTTATTTTTATTTCAAACCAATGATAAAGTGAATAAATGCTGTTTAATTAAAACAAAATTTGTGCATATCGACGATAAAGAATGAAGAATCGTCAACTTTTTTTTTCTCCATTAAGTATCTCTACAAAGCTGGAAATAAAACAAATGTTACGTACAGAAATTATTTTTGGATATTTGTTACTTTTTCAAGGTTGACTATTATTGTAATACTTTTCTGCTATTTAGTCTGATTGTAACAAAGGTATATCTCCCTTTTCGGAACTTCCTTCAAAATAATTTAGTTTCGTGTGGCATTTAGCAATTGCAGGGAAAGTAGAATATGTCAGATTTCTTCAGAAGCAAAAGTTTTGTTCAAAATTTGACGACATGTCTGTTAAACATTTCTCGCTTTCCCTTGAAAACCTTTACCCGGAAATCGTACTTACGGACTCCATGTCTTTTTACTCACAGAGTCAGAGTAATTGAGATTATTTGGAGCAATTAAATCAAAGAACGGATCGGAACTTTGTGATGAGGATAGTGTCGTGGAAGTGAATTCCTCATAACTTTGGTCCTTACATTTTAAAAATATGTACGTTACTCCATTAATTGGTTCCAAACGGCGAAATTAGCTCAAATTTAGGTGAGGGATATCTATCAAAATTCATGTACCAATTGTATGTGTGGCAATTTTAATTCATTAGGTATGATAAATTTACTTTTTTTATTTTGATTTTATTAACAGTTGGTATGCACTTGAAGGACTGCTACGATGTGGATATCATTTTTTAAGTGCGGCATGTGACTTAAATATATTTAGGAACAGTTGGTCCGATACATACACGGAGGAGTCAAAACATAACCACCAGCATGTCTTTATGTAAGTCGAAGCAACAGCAGGCAAACGACGTTATGTGAAAATATTATTAAGTCGAATAAATAACACTTGATATTGAGCTATGTTAAAAAGTGTTATTCTTGTTCTTTAGATGCGAAATGTAGCGAAATTAAAGGATTTAAGAAAAAACAGTATTAAAGGCCAGATGAAGTGGTCAGGTCACTTCTGAGACTGCAAGGCTTCTGGTCGTCGTGAGAACTTTCAAACAGTGGTGGGAGGAGGGAATAACCATTAGCATGTGCCAAGGCTTGGGCCAATCGCCGCTCATCAATTATGGAAGTGAGCAGTTGCTATCCCGTATGTTAATAGACAACAGAAGGAATGCTGCTGCCATCTGGCCAGCAATTTAATGCTGCTAACGAGCGTAATGTGGCCGAACTACACTGCACCGAATATTGCTGAAAACGGGATTGCATAACTGCAGTCCACCCCATTTGCACATGCTAACCGCTATTTCCCTTTGAATTCGCTGAAACTCTTGGTTTAAAAGTCAGGTTGTTTTGCTTTCGTAATGATCATATTATTTACTGAAGCAAAATGTAAAAATTAAAGTATATTTGTATAGATTTTCTTATTTGAATTCATAACGTAAACTTCATATTTGTAATATAAAAACCTGAAAGCATCACAATGTGGAATATGTACTTCAAAAAAACGTAATAAAAATAATAATTTAACAGTTCACGACGGAAAACGAAAATAAGGGTGTGGCAGTTGGGTGTTGGTTGCATGTTCGAGAAATTCTTTCTTGGAAGATCCTGTTAAAATGGGACTTCCCGCAGGAATTGTGAATTTAAGATTATCTGTTTGCTTTTAGTTCATTGGTAGTTACCAAATTTCAAGAAATGATTCCAAGATGAAAATGTCTTTTAAAATAAATATTTTAAAATATCTTACACCATGTATCGGTGTTCCATTCACAGTCAGAACGGAAACTCTTCTAAAATGCATAAGGACAAAAAGCTGAAAAGCGTTTTTGAAGAACTTCTGATAGCATGTGGAATGTATTTTTATTTGGAATTTAAGAATGATTCACTAGACGTTTTCTTTTCTGTTTGACTAGTCCATTCGCAGCCTTGAAAAAAGATGCGAAAACTGTTAAACCTTTCTTCAAAGTACTAAACTTTTCCACAAGTAACTTAAGATGCCATGTAAAGAACGAATAAATTTTATTCCACCTTTAACTTCACAAGACTAAATTTAGCACTCAGCAAATTCTCTCTGTCTGAAACACAGATTTATTTGAATTCATTTTGTTTCTAAACCTTAGCGCAGGGTTTTGATATTGTCAACATTCATTTTATCATTCAAATGGAGGAAAATATTTAAAACGGATATCTAGAGAAATTAAAGCCGTTTTGCTCTTTTGTTTTTCCAAATTGATTATGAAAATCTCTTGGGTATATCATAGGAGCATTGGAAAGTTCGAACTTGTGGGATAAAACGCTTGTGTTTTGATGCCTTTAAAGCCTATAGTCCCAGCTAATCACAAGAACGATTATTTATACGTGGTAAAGAAGATAACAGGCCTCTTTTTTCACATGTCAAGCCTCCTTGATTTTGTTCATTTGTTTTGTTCGCAAAATTCGTAATTGGTTTCTGGGTTTTAATGCATTTTCTCAATGCCTACTGGTAAATCTCGCCTACCTATAGAATAATTCAGAGCGACGAAGTCAATCCAAATGTTTCATTAATATAGCATTTAAGGAAATTCAGCTCTTCATGTTACTAACTATCCTGATGAAATCAAAATGTTTTCTTATATTGTATTACACGAATAATATTGACCACGATATTTTACATTCATTTTATGTATTAATTTCGTTGATTTGCTTTTTACAGAATTTTGCGAGACCGAAATCTTGTGGAATATTCCCTCAAGTTCTCATGAGAGGGCCATTATTTTCATTTCCTCATGGAAATAATTCGAATGCGAATGACAGGAGTAACGTGTCACAACATACGGTATATCCAACCCTGCTGAAATGGGTTTTCGTAACTGCATGTCGCTCCGAATGTCCATGTTCATACTGATTCACAGTCAAAAGATCTTACAATAGGCACGCAAATATCACAACTATACTTTGAAAGAATGCACAAAAAAGTCATTTGGTTCGAAGACTTTTGTTTCCGGGTGCACCAGGTGGACGGTCGGGAATGTATGTGGCATTTACTGCGGTACATGTTGGTACAAGGATACACCGTCGGACTAAACAAATGAGTGAGGAAAGTATAATACTTTGGGTAATGTTTTGCTAAGGACTGTGGAGCCAAATACCTGTTTTTAGGGTATTGTTGCATTTACCAGCTACTTAGACATCACTGGAGGCCAGGTATATTCTTCCATGAAAACGATACTCCACTCAAGTAGTGCTATCCTTCAGCAGGGAAATTCGCCTTGTCACACTGGCTGAATCTTAGAGAATGGTTTTGTGAAAAATTAGTAAGACATCTAGGTGTTTCCCAACCCAGGTACAACAGTCTTGCAATTTAACGTAGGCCCAAAACTGGGCCACCGCCTTTTACGAATAGAAGACCGTGGCCCATTGTTAGGCCTACGTTAAATTGCAAGACTGCGCTAGCTGGCTGGTCTGCAAATTCAATCCAATGGAACGTCTGGGGTTTCTGTTGAAATAGTAACATACTGGGTAACTTACCAGAGCTAAAGCATCTGCTGCGAACTTGTTGGTAGCAGATATATTAAGACACTTTCAGAAATTTTGCAGTGACTATGGCTCGCATTATATGTATTGTTTGGCATTACGTGGAGGACCATCATACTATTACAAGGTGATCATAATGCCTTGTCTCCTTGGTGTATTTGCAGGAATCATATTTTAGCAATAATAGTATAATGGTCAATTTTTCAGCATGAATTTGATCTGGTGCTTTATGAGGGTCACACCCTGAGGGAGATGTCTTGCCGCGTGAGACTTGTTAACTTGAGGACTTTCTGCATTTTCAATTGCTCAAGTGTGTGGCTATGTAACACGAACGCAATTGGGTGCAGCAAGGTAGAATTTTCTTTTGTGAGAGCTACCTTGTGATATATAAGATCAAATATTGCATAAAATAAAGGAAACTGCATATATCTTGGTTCCTCCTATGAAATAGCTGATACAATGTTTCTCTGTATTCTGGAAGATTCTGAAACTTGTAACAATATCATCACTTTGTTCAGTATTACGATTCGTTTTCAAATCAAGCACACGTCTCTTTCTAAAGTCATTTTAAATATACTCAAAGAAATTTAGATCGCTTCCTGGTTATTTTTAGACGATGAGTGTTTGTTCTTTGATTCCAAAAATTCTGCACCAATTAACGCTGAAAGGTTGAAATAAATTTCATTTTAAAGTAATACGGGATTATAAGGGATTGATGGCCATTTGGCTCATAAGTGTCTATCGAAAATATCAAGAAAGTATTACACATATTAAACAAGATTCAAAATTTAAAATTTATCTCCTCTGAGTTTGCTGAAATATGGGTAAATAATCATCGTTTGCGAGAGAACCTATTCTTCCGCTTAAAGCTGTCTTGAATGAGTGTTAGGGTTATCTTCTGCGACCGATACCGCAAAACGCACTCTTTGGGCGTGGCTTTAACATCTTGAGTGACTGTCGCACAAGTTGGCATCAGTGAATCACTGCAGATCTCACCATATTCAAAATGGAAGTTCTCCCTTATTGACTCCACAATGAAAAGACAAAATTCGGGCTGTTACGGTTTAACAAATGACGTTATTTGGGGGTAGAGCTCAGTAAGTAAGCGGAGTTTCTTTAGCTCAAATTCAGGAGTTGTCTGCTAATGTACGCATTTTCTCTTTAACAAATGAACGCACAAAAGGATTTAAAATCATTTACGGAAGAAAAAGGCTGCAATTTTACTTTTCCCCCTATTCATTTACTAGTATTTGACTCAGATAATTAGAAAAAAATAAGACAGTTATGAGAGATTTCGTCACAAGATAGAAATGAGAGATTTGGCTAGATAGCGTAATAAGTTAGCTTAGCAGAAAGAAACACTGCTAAGCTGTCTTACCGACCAAGCGCCAAATCGGAATATTTACGAGTCAGATAAATTAAGTTTAAAAAAATATAATATTTTTTTTTTTTTGGAATAAGAGCTGTGACGTATATTAGTTATCCATCTTTTATTTGTTTAAAATATAAAAATAAATATAATAATATTTATTTTTATATTTTAAACACTACAAAGTAATAGTCTTCGAGAACATGTGCACATAAGGATTTAAAGTAGAGCTATAGGATGGAAGATGAACCTTAACGCTCATCCAAACCCAGCCTTAACGCAAACGATTGACCGTATCTCGAATTATACTTCAAATAAATTATTTACATTTTTCACAACCCACGAAACTGAAAAATCGCTTCTATTCTAGCTAGGAAAGCTTGTCTTGCAGCCAGCTACACGACGTTTGACCTTTGACCTGTGTGTACGGCCAATCAGTGGTTACATCCAGAACCGGAAGCCTCAATATTCATAAACACAGCTTTTCGGGCACCCTAATGCCGCACAACCGGTGAAAAAGAATGAATCTCATTCAGCTCAATTTGGAATTTAATCAGAATATTTTTTTTGAATAAAATATTTTCTGATAAAAAAATTATATGTTTGATCTTTTTTTAATTAATGATTACACATAATTTCGGCAATATACAAGCACATAACGATTCTGCTTAAATTTAAGAAATAAGTGAATTCGATTACAGGAGGAAGATTGCAATAAATGTTTTCAAATGAAGTATTTTACTATTCTTCCCAAATCGAAAACATGCCCACACTGCCCATTTTGCTCTTGCAAAGAATTCTCCCATGAGAACCTGCAGGTGCATTTGGATAGTATTGGACATTCTCCTTTTCTGCTGTTTTTTTTTTTTCACGGAGTAGCAGCTACCACCATGAGTAACTCATAGAATCATAAGCTGTCGCCTTTTCGTAATTTATGGCTACTGGTTTCACGGAAGGAATAAAGCAATCGCGCGGACAAATAATCATATTGTACCGAGTATGTCAAATAGGTGCACCTCACATGACAGATCTTAAGTTAACGAATTTTGTCAAGAGATCGTCTGGCCAGCAACCTTTGTAAACACCATAAAGATATCCTTTTTAAGGTGGAGTACTTTCACTTTAGTGTTTTCGCACTAAACCGTCTTCGGCAATTGCAAAACGAACCCCTTTGAATGCATAACTTTTTCAAAATTTCCAAATTGCTTCATAGAAACATAAGAAAAAGGAAGTTGTTGTTGTACGTCATTATAATCACCATAATTATTGCCGTGATTTCACCTACAAATTTAGTATGGATACAACTTTTAATTTTTCCAAAGTTAGCCCTCAGAAGTTTATTGTAATGCGGAGTAGCTTTCTTTCATTTTTATAGGCTATTTGTTTCCAATTATATAAATGCTGATACGAATTTAACAATCTGCTAAATTGCGACGTATAATTTCTGTCTGGTTTCTTACCTTAGTCCCTTATTAATAGTACTTTTGGCATATTTATTAGACGTAGTTATTCTTCTATTAAATTTGGCAAATTCGGCAACATAAATATATGGCGGGAGTAGATCTTCATGTCTAAAGAATTATGTTTAAATTTTTTTAAACGGTAGTTCGTCTTCTTTAAAACACTGATCTGAAGTTTTCTACTAGGCATTCTGCACGGCAATGTAGGCGATCTACATTCCATGGGACGACACCGATTTTCATTTTATTGGGCGCACGATGCTGTTGAAAGAACGTCACTGGATGAGACACCAGCTGACACCAGACGGTACCTTCTGAATGGAGCAGTAGCTGCGACATATGCGAGTTATTGAGCTAAGGAGGAACTTTTGAAGAAAGTAGGTAAATTGCAAAAAGCGAAGTTATTTTCCTTATCTTTGCTAATATAATTTTTTTTACATCTTTACAATAGGAGAAAAGTATTACAGAGAGAAGCAATACAAAAAGATATCCCATAACAAAAAAGAACCTGTTTTCCCTCTGTCGGGTTTTCCTTCTTTCTTCAACTTTCTGCCCCTCAAAAATGGCTATTCCGATCTGCAGTTGTTTTGAAATATTTTTGAAAATATATGAAAGAGATCATTTGAAATGCATTAATTTATATTTGAACCATACAACACAACATATCTACTCTTTGTTAATCTTAGTCTTATTCTTACAAGCCGTATATCCGATTGCATTGTTAATTTAAGAAGACGTGCACCATTTCTTGCATACGTAATTCAGATTTCACTAAATCTGCATCAAAATTGTAAAACGGAAAGTTTTTTTTGATTTTAAAGACGCCACTGTTTCTAGATGGTTTGATTTCCTTACAACATCCATTTTAACCTAATTAACAACAATTTATGTATTTTGCAAGGAATAACGACTTAAACTTGGAAGATTGCTGGATTGTTCTTTTCAGTATATTACAAAACAACAGATGTTAGAAACGAAGGCAATCGTTCAGATGTAAAGCTCATTGTGTTTTAAAGAAATATGATTTTGGTAAATCAACAATGCAAAAAATGACGAGAAAATGAGCTATCTCTGATTTTTTAGAAGAGTCCACGACCTCAGAGTTTCGAAGCAGGCCAAGACTGACTACAACGTAATAAGCTGATGTGGTGTGGTACTTCGCTGAATAGTTACAAGTGTTATACAATGATTTGAGGTGCTAACTTTCTGATCAGTTACGGATAAAGAGCGCACGATACCTGCATATCTAGCGTATACATATTTGTTTGAAAACTGTCTTCAAATCCTTGTGCCGAGCAAACGGCGAGTTGATATCTTTTCCATAAAAAGGAATCCACAAACTTTAGTTTATTTATATATATATATATAATTATTTTTGTTTAAATAAAACTACAAACTATGAGTTCCATGCTTTCCTTTAAGTACATTTTTTAAAAAGTTTCATGTACCATTTAGAAATTTATTTTGGATTGGAAGAACGACATTCTTTTGCCCAATACATATTTTCAGCAGGAAGACTCATACATCCTGAAACACAAAAACACCAATGCTTTATATAATTTAGTTACAAGAGCCTTTACGCATACTAGTCATAAATAATTCCGAGGGGAAGAAAAAGCATGGATAAAACGAATTGCAAAGCAATTTTGATATCCTAATCAATACATTAATAATATAAAAAAACACAAAACCAAACTCCGAAGAAAGAATATAACTGATGAAAAAAATAATGAAAAAAAAACCATAAAATTTAAAAATTTAGAGGAGCATTTCCTTATATAGAAGGCACTAGCGTATAACACAATTGGAAAACATAATAGAGGATTGGAGCAATCACTAACCGCAACAGCTGCATTAATAGATAACGCAAACCAAAAAAATGTTTCTATTAGAACAAGCAGGGGTATACAGAATACCAATAGTCAAGAAGTGAAAACTCCAAATAAAATAATGTATTATTATGGCTCAACCAAAAATATATTGGAAAAAAAGGTTACAGCAACATGGAGGAAATTGGAAAAAGGAAGAAAGGAAAACATCTTTAGTACTCTTTGGAACAAGAGGCAATACCAAATTATAAAGAAACCGTTATATTAAGTAATCGTAAGGATGATTGGGAAATGAGATTCTGGGAATCATGAAGTATAGAAAAGAATAGAAATTCGGCTTGTAACATTAAAGGACCGCATATACTGGATGAACCTTGGAAAACGATAATAGAAAAAGTAAAAGAAAGTTTAAAACATCGGCGAGGGGAGATGAAGCAGCCATTCTCATAACTAATAAGGCGTAGATGGCAGCACAATAAAGAACGATACAAGAGTGTAAAGGCACGTGATCGTTCAATGCCCATTAGCATAGTTTGGGAGAAACCCGTGTAAGATCAAATTATCCAGTGCACATGTTGTCGTGATAAGGATAGCATGTACTTTTTCTGCCTGAGGATTATTTCGAGACTTTTCGAAATATGTTTAATCTGCATTTTCGAGGGGGTTTAGGAGGAACATGGACTTCAAAAGCAGCAACAAGTATTTACAGTAACAAGTATTTAATTTTTGGTGTGTAAATAAATTTCACAGACTGATGAATTTCAAGGATTGTTTTCGGAGTTTTGAGGACTATGCGATTCATCTGTTCCCGATGAAATTCATTCAAAACACGGAAATTGGAGGTGATGGAATTTGTTTGGAACATGAATTTAAGACGCCAACCATAATTCCTGGCAACAAGTTTTTAATTTTTAAACTATATACCAATTTTAAAGAATTTTAAGACTATTTTAAAACGCTACGACCAGTGTGGTTTATCTGTTCCGAATGAGATTCATCAAAAACATGAGAATTGGAAGTCATAACCCGCATTTCGAGTTGTAAATAAAGGTTTTGAACTGTAGACTATTTTTAGGAAGGTATCAAAGCATAGTAATTTTGTAATGTAACAGAATTATATTTATTAAAGTTTTGCAAAGAGGAAGATATGTTTCTTTGCTGAATTCAAGGCGAAAATGCCAGATAATGAAGAAAATGACGTCACACCAATAATGTGAAAATGTCAAACGGTTGTTCAAATAGTACTCAACGACGCAATATCAAAATGGGCCATATTGAATGACAATCTGTATTTTTTTTAAATATGCTTGTCATCGTTCATTCCTGGGAATTATGGCCATACATTTGAAGATGAGCGATTACATCTGGCCTATTGCTTTGATTGTGGAGGCTGTCAAATTCTGTTGATAAATGAGGGAATTTTAAGGATTTGAAAAGTAATTTATTTAGAAAATAATATATACAACTTTTTATTAAAATCTCATTTCTCCCAGGAACTCAAGAAAAATGTCTTAGAGTTAGCCTTTCACAAGACATGAAACTGAAATGAATCAATATTTCTTATTATGCCCACATTTCTGATTTAAAACTTGTAAGAAGTCACAATGGTAGGACAAAAACTGTAATCGAGCACGTGTTCGTCTTACAGCTTTTAACATGAATTTTTGGTCACCCTGGTGGCTTAGTATTATAACCGCTGACTTTTATATTGCATCTCTATTATAAAATCCTCGCATGACGACTTGGATGTTTTGTTTGTCTTTCGACACTGGATCTACCATTCCCTAGTTCGGGTTGCCTTAAAAATTCGGGCACGCTACTACTTATATCCAATTGAACTGATCACGGTGCTTCAGGTAAACCTTCAATTGCGAAAAATCCGTTATGTAAAAGTACTGTTCGTTTTAGTATAATTTCGAGTACTATGGATTTTTTAGTTACTTTTGATGGGTACCTGCAAATAACACACAGCTTATTTGCCGGAGGTATGTGTGTGGAGGGAGAAGTCACTTAACTTTCCCCCTCTGAATTTCGTTTCCAAACTGTTGGATTTGGATTATGCCTTCCAGTAATATCATCGCGATGGAGATCATTTTCTATACAAAAAATGATCTACTCGTAATACACATTTGTCTATTAGGTGAGCATGCATTTGATTGGTGACGCTTTATTTTAAACAAACGTCTAATTTGAAAATTTTTCTTCATGTCCAAAAAAATTGAACAGACGGGCTCATTACACCCGTGAATAAGCGTCTTTTGTTTTTCCTCGTACCTATTGCTGTAAACATTAGCTTTCATAAAAATTACAATATGAGCTTTATACATGATGTACAAGGACGCTTAGGTAAAACTGAAAGATTTTTTCTCCACGAAAATCACCTCTCAAACGTGAATTTGATACAACAAAGAGAGTGTTGCAATATTAGTAATGCGAATATCTGAAGATTTCTATTTAACCGAAGGAGATATTCCCAAACTTACCCAAATATTAATTTTGATTTACAAAAAAATCTATTTTTCCAATTAATATTGCGGTTGCAATTAACTTCATCCTTATTGTTATTTCATTCACGCCTTTACAAGCTTACGTCCCATTAAGATCATTCACGGCATCAATAAACATGCCTTTGAGAAAAAATGGGGAACGTAATCCAGGACAAGATATAAGTACGACATATTTCCCGGAATATAAAACGGATTTTCTTTTTTGCCGCGCCCCGGTGGCGCAGTGGTGCTAAGGCGCTGGCCTCTGATCATTCGTCCGTAAGGGGTCCGGGTTCGAATCCCGGTCAGGCATGGATGTTGTGTTTGTCTTACGGCACTGGCTCTCTCCCTTCCCTGGAACCAATGACTCTTAATTAGGAACGGGCGACTGCTTATAGCCCACATTCAGTTGCTCACGATGGTCGTTAAACGTCCAATCCAAACAAAAAAAAAATTCTTTTTAACAGAACATTTTGCATACAAATCTCACTGGAGTCCTATAAAGCAAATGTCGTTATCATTGCCACAGATATACACTGCAGTGCCGTAAAACTGGTACACCAGTCTAATACTTCGTGAAGTTCCCCCACGGGAGCGCAGGACTTCAGAAATACGACGGGGCATGGACTCCACTAGCTTCTGGAAATATGCTGTAGGCAATGCACACGATACTTAATGCAGAGGCGTTCCACAAATACATGTGTATTCCGAGGTCTTGGATTCCTGTGTTCGATAACGGATTGCATGGCATCCCAAATGTGTTCTATCACGTTCTGATCTGGGGACTTGGTTGGAAATGGCAACACCTCTCAAACTCAGAAGAATGCTCCTCTAACCATAATGTGACATCCCGACACTTGTGTGGAGGTGCATTGTCCCTGTTCGAACAGGCCCAATCCATCAGCATGCATGCAGGACATGAACGGGTGTACTTCGTCAGAAAGGGATGTGCACATAGCGTTGGCCGGTCACACACGTTTGTAAACGCACCCTGGCGTACTAGGTGAAGTCCAGCTAAACACATACCATACCATTACGGACCACCCACTAGCCGGTACAATTCCCTGTTGACAGGCAGCAACCATGGCTTCATGCTGGTTTGCGGCACACACGAATCTTTTCCATCTGCCCGAATACAGTTGGAAACGCGACTCAGCACAGCCAGGCTACTTGTTTCCAGTCATCACGTGTACAGTGGTGGTGTTGCCGTGCCAAAGCTAGGAGTTATAACTCTGTGTCGTGCACCCATCAAGGGGACTGGAGTTAGGCGTCGGCTGCCAAAGCCCATTTCGTGCAGGGTACATTCCACAGCACGTACGCTTGCTGGTTTAATCTCCAGCATTGAATTTGACCGATGTTCAATACCTGCGGAGGGTGTTGCACGCCTATCGCGTGGAACGATTCCTGACAGCCACCGATGGTCACGTTCACCCAATGTCTTTTTACGGCCACACTGGTATCGTAATTTGGAGATTTTGCCGGAATTCTTTGTAGTCTTCGCGGTACACCACTTCCAATGAAAAGTCGTCCGTGGAAATCCGAACTTCTCGTTTCTACCTCTGAAATACTATGACCCATCTCACGAGTGCACCAGAAGTATGAAATCGCGTTGAAAATCGCTTAAATCGTTATTACTTGTCATTCCCATGCAGAAAAACAGCTCTCTGATATCTGATAGCTGGCAAGGATAACTATTGCTTTATATACTCACTGGAGGACGCAACCGAGTAGGCGCATATGTGACGTTTGCTATGTATTTTGCTTACGCATCATCTTCACCCAGTTTTTCCGGCACTTCAGTGTATATGTACGTGTGCTGCCTATAAAGAATTCAAATTTGGTAAATAATGTTGTCGCTTTAATTTAGGTACATTAATTTTCATCCTTGTGAACTACTTTTTACGATATTATTCTATTGTTCATGCTTCTAAACACTATACTTTTTATATTTATCAGTTGTTAGACTACACATGTCTTATCTTTTCGTGAGTCAGACCTGGTATCGTTCTAGACGTGTGTACTTGTGTATGAGTGTATGCCTGTTGAGTTTGTGATTTGTTGATGTAAAATACTGTTTAAGCACACACTGCATGTGTTGCATATAGCGATACATAACTGACATTAAACAAAAGTCATGAAGTAAAAGAAAAGAAAGTACCGCATTTCTGTGCCGGAACATAAAAACTGTCGCTGAACCAATCCATCAGCAAACTGGAGTGCATTATTACTGATTCGAATTCTTCCGGTTTACGCAAAGCTTTCCTAGATAAAAACAAAAAATGTTAATCATTTACAGCAACAAGAATACGATGGAGTCATAGCTTTACAAATAAATTTTTGGAAAAAATACAATTCGGGAAGTTTGCAGTTTAACTTTTGAAACGCACTTTTATTTGTGGAGTTATTAGGAAGGAAAACTTAGTAATCAGATCAATCACACGTTTGCCTGCTGTTTCCTAACAAGGTGCAGACAGTTTACCTGTTCAGTTCTATGACGATATTTTTTCACATCGAACGGTTATTGGCAAACTGCAGATTAAAAAACAATACTCCCTGTCCCATCAGCGTTACAAATTAAAGTACTCCCCACATTCATGTAGGGAACCAGCATCTGGAAGTAGGACTACCGGCACCTAATCCTGTTTTGACGGAATTTGGAATGTCATGTTCAACATTGCTCATAATCGATTCTTGTACACCGAAGCAACCCATTCTTTAGGTGGTTGCTCATTTTACTGCTAACATTGCAGTTGTAAAATATTGCAATTTTAAATGGCACGAAGGTATGTCCTTTAAACATTGTGATTCATTTTATGAGTGCTCTAGTTTCCAGAACTTCATGTATGTCTGGCTTAGGCATCAAGACTTCTCTTAATTGGAAACTACACTCAATAACACTTCATCATTTTTTTCTGAAATATGTAAGTCATGGGCATATTCTGTAACCATAAAAGTAGCGCTTTTGACTTATATTTTTCATTTAGAGTCTTTAGCAACATTCAGCTGATAATCATCACCTCGATTTTACTTTAAAAGTGGGCATGTCCTATGAGTTGATTATTCTTACATCCGCAATAAATACGAAGGGAAATTCTATCTCTGAAAAATTTGAAAATGCTTTGCTATAAGCTACATTAGACATTTGACGGGAAAAAATCCCAACACCAAGAACGGGTTGTGTTAAATAAAGCGACAGTTGGTAGGCGGTGAAAGTACATCTGTAAGATGACGTCTATGCAAATTTCGCGCTCGGCGCATACGTCTTGGCGCTAGTAGCGCCCCTCGGAACAGTTGCAAAGCTTAGGTTTGCTGTAAATACGGGCTGTAACGTTCGAGAGCGTTAGTTATCGTTGAGATTCGGACGTAGTGTGTTGATGTTTAGTCAAGAATGCCTTTAATGAAGACGAAGAAGCCATTATCAACAGCTCACGGAGCTTGAACAAGGTCTTGTAATAGGGCTACGAGATAGTGGATATTCTTTCCGCAATATTACGCAGAACGACTTGGCAGGAATGTAGCCACTGTGCAACGGTGTTGATTGTTAGCAGCGGTGATCAACGGAAGCGGTTACTGCGCGTCAAGAAGACTGGGTTCCGGCGTAACGGCCACAGGGCCACTAACGAGAGGGAAGACCGCAGTGTTACGGCGTATGGCCGTGGCGCATTACTTAACGCGTCTGCGGCAGCAATTTTGCCCCAGGCTGCAGTTGCCACCAGAGTGACACAACGAACTGTTACAAATCGGTTACTTGAAGGACAGCTCCATGCCAGACGCACTGTGGCGTGCATTCCACGTATTTCTCCAAACCACTGCAGTTTGCGACGTCTGTGGTGTCCAAGCTAGAGCTCATTGGAGGACGGAGTGGAGATCTGTTTATTGTTTTCCGATGAAAAGCCTGTTCTGCTCTGGGTGCCAGTGATGGCCGTGTGTAGGTTAGAATGAGGCCCGAGGTAAGCGCCTGCAATCTAATCCTGGTTCTGCGACCGAGACTTACACTGGACCTACACCTGTAGTTATGGTCTGGGAGAGCAATTTCCTATGACAGCAGGAGCACTCTCGTGGTTATCCCACGCACCCCTGACGGCACAGTTGTACGTCGGTCTGGTGATTCAACTTGTTGTGCTGCCATTCATGAACAGCGTTCCAGGGGGTGTTTTCCAACAGGATAACGCTCGCCCGTATACCGCTTGTTGTAACCCAACATGCTCTACTGAGTGTCGACATAAGTTGTCGTGGCCTACTAGATCACCAGATCTTTAACCTATTGTTAGTCACGTATGGGACATTATTGGACGACAACTCAGCGTCACCACAACCAGCCAGCATATACCGTCCCTGTATTGACCGACCAAGTGCAACAGGCATGGGAACTCCCATCCCACAAACTGACATCCAACACCTGATGAAAGCACAATGCATGAACGTTTGCGTGCTTACATTCAATATTCTGGCAGTTACACCGGTTATTAGTGTACCAGAATTTCATTATTTATAATGGCTCTTCTCGCGCTTACAATAAGCTGTGATCTGGAAACTTTAATCGATTAAATATGTTACTTATACAAATGTTATTACCGCCATTTCACTCCTCTACAACTATTTTTCGTGGTGTTGGGATTTTTTTTTCCGTCAGTGTATTTTTTTAATATTTTAGTTAGAATTTAAGAGACATGTTTTCTGGGGAAGAATTATTTGAAAACTTCCTGGCCGATGGGAAAAACTGAAATTTTTTATAACTATACTCAATTGACAAAGACATATTACCTAATATCACGTTGGTCCTGTACTATTGGGAATGACAGACTGTACTCCCCAAGGCATCGCCTCCATCAGATGCAGAAGCAATTCCAAAGAAAATGCCTGCCATTCTTTTTGCAGCATTGCCCACAACTTCCCACAAAGACGTCGGTGCACGATCTTTCAATCTGATGCACAGCACCACGGCACCCTCAGATTTCTTACGGTGTTTAAATACGGGGGTCCTTGGGGGGGCTAGTGAGTGGTTGCAACACTCAGGTGAGTGTTCTTCGAGTTATACCTGGGTGATTGGCCCTAGATTGGCCCTAAATTTTATGCCTGGGTGGTTGCCCCTGTGAGGCGGAAAAAAGGAGCATTCACTTGAGATTGGATGGTTCCAATCTCAGGTGAGCTTGTTCTTCGAGTCCTGCCTGGGTGGGTGGTACCGGTGAGGCGGCGGATTGTTCCTCTCCAACAGAAAGTCGGTTACAGGATTTCGCGAAATGAAAGCGTTAAGGTTATCAGCCAGGTCATGATGGTAGCTCTCAGTGGCAAAGGACCTCTCTCCAGATTAACTAAGGGATCTAATGTGTAACATCAGAAGGCTCTCCAAACTATCAAAGAGCCAACATCGTCTTGCACAAAGCCGAGCTAGTAAGACAGGGCCATGGTCTCGTGCAGTCGCCTCCACACCCGCACCCTCCCGTCTTATCGATGTAGCTGAAAATGGGATTTATCTTACCACACGACGCGGCGCCTCTTTGCAGAGGACCAGTTTCAAAGATTCCTGCAATAGGCGAGGGGTATTAATCCGGTAACGCACACTCAATAACAGTGGCACACGTAGTAGGGCGTCGGCTTTCCGTAATTCAGGGCATGCGCACTGTACACCCGTATCGTTTCGCTTTCAGGCATTGCTTCGACCTCATTTAAACTTGAAGTGTTTAACGCCACCGTTGCCAAGCGGTCGATGTGTACGAACCTGGATAATTTCTTGTTGAACCTAGTCTTCCAATAGCGTGTAGGTCGTCCACTCTTGACTCTGGTTCCACTCTGGGCGCTTGTGCGATAGTGATGTTGGTTTACTCGCGGTACAATCTTTACATGTTTGTACGCGGGAACCCTAGGGATCTTATCACTTGGCCGATGAAATAGCCCATTTTATCTTTCAAGCCGAAAATGTGTCCACGAATCAAATTCGCTCAGATCACCACAATTACCTCATGTCCGTCGATTGTAATGTACTAAAAGCCTTTGCTTTTTCTCCTATTCATCGCCTGCGTTCGGTTTGTGTTTGTTCTACCACTGCGCGTGGAATGCTCATGGCAACTCCCCATCACTCATATCTTTAATGGTTTGGCAACTGGATGTATTATCCAATGTTTTGTGTTGGGAATATGGGTTTTTCCTCGTGTTTGCATTTATTAAAGCTAGTGTTTAAATGTACAGTTCCAACGTAAGAAATACAAAAAAGTAACAATTAATTTAAAATATATTTTCTAGGATTTTCAAAATTGTTACTTTAAGAACATGTATTGTAATTGCAACAATTGTATTGTAACTATCAGGATACAGTTCTGCGGAACAAACATGTTACTCTTTTTTGTTCTAAGGGACTGTGGAATATCTTTTTTGAAATGGGTTTATTAGTGTGAAGGTTATAAGATGTCCTTCTGTATAATATTATGCTCTCCCGTTTCATTACTTTTCTTATTCCCTCTGAAACATGTTTACATAAGATAGGTACGTATCCTTTCTCTTCCTTTCCAAACTAAGAATTTTGACACACCATTTTGGTAGTGTGGGAAGAAATTCAATTGAACTTCTTAAAAAACACTATTTATTTTTTGACCTATGGAATTTGCAATAACGCATAGAGAAATGGACACGTCTGATTGTTTTTCGATCGACTGCGTCGAGGGATTCCATTGGTATGGAACAAATTTCTAGAATACTGAATCCCACTTCTGGCTGTTTTTTATAATGGTGAATGTTTAATATGTTAAAAAATCAACCCAGATAAAAACTGATACGTGCAAAACAAATTCCCATCATGTGGATGCAATCAAATTGTGACTCTGGATTTCTCTGGAGTGTGTTTTCATGATAAAAATAGTATTTAATAATCATGATATTTATATGTGATTTCAGTAATAGCAGTGCATTTTTAGTTTCCTCAATAAGTAAACTCATAGAAAGCATATGAAGGTGACAAATGTAGCGTGGTTGACCTTCGAAGTGCTGCACCCATTATCTTATGAAAAATGATTTCTGGATATATCTGTTTCTTTTAAAACGTACAGTTGAGTTCTTATGTACACCTAAAATTAGATAAAATTGCCCAGTTTGGAAAATAACTTTGAAAATTAATTTTAGGTGATAATTCACTTTGCCTCTTTAAACCGCATACACTTACTTTTTTTTTGGATTGGAGGTTTAACGACCACCGTAAAGAGCTACTCAATGGGCTATAAGCAGTCGCCCGTCCCTAATTTAGGGTCACTGGTTCCAGGGAAGGGAGAGAGCCAGTGCCATAAGACAAACACAACATCCAAGCCTGACCAGGATTAGAACCCGGTCCCCTTCCGGACGAGTGATCAGAGAGGCCAGCGCCTTAGACCACTGCGCCACCGGGCGGCACACTTACTTTTGGCAGTAATTACCTTGAAAAAAAATTATTTATCACTATGTGACAACTGTATGTTTTTCTTTACTAAGGGCAGTTTTAGACCTGGGGTCAGACACTCCCCTTCCTAAGACTTCTTCAAATATCATATTTTCTCATTATAACTGAAATCTTTTTTATTTTACGTTCAGCAGGTGTTTATTTGCTTATTGTTTACAATGGTTTAAAAATAGTCGTTGAAGTTATATATATCGCTCTTGTGCTAGATTTTGAATAACCCTAAGCACAAAAAGAGTCCAAACTATACTAAAGTGAATCCGGATTTATTAGCATAGGAATGCATAAATAAGCGTTTTCTGCACATCAACTTGAGATGGCTCTTTTCAGGGAATCCAGGTAAAAACTGCAATATTGATAATTGAACGTTTTAACAATTTGAACGCGGTGACTACACTTGACAATAAACAACACAAAGTAATTATTCCTAACTGATAGCCTGTTCTTCCAAAACAATGATTTGTAAGATATATATATGTGATTTCCTATGAGCTTTGAAAAAAAAATTTGGGGGTGCAGGTTAAACTACCACGGTGATATGGAAACGAGTTCCTAAACTTAGGTTCAGAAAAATGAATCCAACAGCGCGCTGCGCCTTTTAACATGTGAAAAACAGGATTTTTTTTTTAGGAAACGGGAGCAGTGTGCCCTGATAGGAAAGTGATGCAAAGAAAAGTACTGAAAGATTAGAGTTCTAGTGGTAAACGGTTTCCCGTCCAAATGCTGAAGTTATAAGCTGACCTACATACTTACCTGAGCATCCACAGCAATCGTCCGATCAGAGAAAACCCGTCTGTCGGCGCGCCGATGTCCAGCTGCCATAAGCGAAAACGCAGGGAAGGGCACGGAGAAGGGGAAACAACGAATAAAAAAAACATAAAGGAACATGCACAAAAAAGAAATTAAGAAAAAAACCCACCCATAACAAACTCAACCAATTACTATTATTACACCCAGGTATTCAACATAGTAGTTGCTGCTAAGGTGAATATTCTATGCACTCTTGGTATTTCTATTTACGAAATTTTTTGAAGGATCTTAAAAGGGTCCCTTTCCTTTTTGGTGTGTTAACATTCATCTTACAAGCACTAGTTCATATTGCGGTTTCGAGATTTCCAAGGATGGTTGATTGCCTTTTTAAAGAAAACGAAAAAGAGATGTATTCTCCTAGAAAGAATAATTAAAGGAATTCGTTATTCCTTGATGTATTCACACAATTTTACCTATTGCACATATGGTAACCCTTTTTGAAAAAAAATGTGGTGTCCATTAAAAGGGCCTTTTTTTGTTATATAATTTATTGACTTATTCCTATTACTTAAGCGTTAAGAGGTAGGTCGCCAATTCCATCATCCTCCCTTTAATCCAGTGACATAGCTCCAGACGGCGACACGGCAGAGGACGGTGTTCCCACCAACAGAAAGGTAGGTAGTTGCACTGCAGCCACCTGGGTAAAAAGATTGCCCGATGGTGGTAAATGAAGAGAAGGGAGCAGACGCCTCTAAACCCACTTCAACCTCTGGAGAATTCTCATCTGTCTCCTCTGCTTCTTTTTTCGTAGTTTATTTGCATATATTTAATTTTTGCATGCTCCCTGCAGAGTTCCACTCCAATGCCTAAGCCAAGTATGGTGACCTGGTCCAGTCTGTACTTTCTCATCTGTGGTGAATGTCACTGCTTCTCCAGGGTACCGTTGTTATGTCTGGCTCTCTCAAGGTTTCGGAGTTTGATTCCCTGCCCCTTGAGGTCCTCAGACACTTCTATTGAAAGGTGGGCAGCCACCCCTTTAAGTATGTATTTTGTGCTGGCCTTCTTGAATTCCGTGGTGTCCTGCTCCACTTTTTCTGCCACCCTCTTGTTTAGCTTCTTCACTTCTTTTACACGACTGGTGATAAAATCCTCGCAAATTAGAATTTGTGTTTTCAAAATCCTTCCAAAATGAGCTACAAAAATTCAAATCCAAAATGGATATCACGCAAAATAATTTCCAGAATAACCAAAGCCTTGGTTCAGCACACAAGAATTGGGAAAACTATGTATCGCGAAGGAAATGAGGGAATTTTTTTTAATATAAAGCCGGCTCGTTTTGAAAGGGATTAGGAAAATGCATTTCTTCGTGTTTAAGAAGAAAGAAAAAATCGTTTCTGTCATCGCAGCTGATGAGTTAGACGGCGATATTTGAACTCAAAGTAAAGATTTCTACTAGCCAGGTGTATCGAATTTAAAAAAAAAAAATCCATATTTTTTGTGGGAATGAATAGGGGAATTATAAAATATGTCCATATGTTCTAGTGTACAAGAGCGTATAGTGAGGCAGTTTTTCACGCTGAACTATAGCTGCAAGAACAACAGTGAACTATATGCTGCTGCGAATTTACTCATTTTACGTTCACAGTCGTCCGTGCACAGAATCAAAATTTAAGAGGTTCATCCACAGTTATAGAGCATAAGATGTACATAAATCTGCAGTTAAGACTTTGTCTTCAAAAATCAAAGCACCTCATGGACCACACTATGGGTTGTGCCCCATTGGTTAACTCTGAAGTCCATGTACCCCTCTTCCTTGAAGGCGAGGGTTGACAGAGAGTAATTCACCAAAACTCTATAAAACCCTTTCCGCCATTCAACAAAGATATGAAGAGCTTTGAGGAACTGTGACTATGTAATTTCCATTAGTATCCCAACTATCATTCTACTTTTATTCTCTTTCACGCCACATATGTCACGCAATCTTTTTTCATTTTCACCCATTCGCACACCCACAGCATAACCATCCCAGGATGTCTGAAAATCATGCATGCACTCCAAAGGAGGGGGGGGGAAACCTGCAATGTAACAAGCTTCAATGTGGAGTTAAAAAACATATTTTAAGGACATACATAAAAAAACCCCCACTTAATCGAGGACGGAGGTATTTAATCCCCGCCTCAACAATGGACCAAAACTGGAAACTCATTAACACTATTCTTACTACACAAAGAGGAAGACCCAGTTACTTCATTTAAAAAGAAACATTTATAATTTTAATCTTGGTTGAATTACATCTCAGCTTTAAATTTATTGTTATACTATAAATCAAACATACATTGATAAATTTAAAATTCGGCAAAGCTTGCTATGTTAATTTAATACACAAATA